>ML685809.1:10652716-10770039 GCA_007922175.1 Pelusios castaneus | reverse complement strand
CCCCCCCGGGAGCGCAAGGCTGCCCACCCTCCCTCCCACCCAGCCGTGATTACCATTTTTCAATTTGCGATTCTTTAGAGAATCGGGGGTTTACTGGTGTAAGCAGAAAACACAGCAAACGACATGCCTATCCATTCTCTGCACAATAAAGCCTCAACCACTAACAGTGCGAATGCAGCTGAATTGGTGAATTAAAACACTCACCAACTTTCTTAGCATAGGCAAAAGCCATAGAATAAGCAGAGCCACAACATATTTAGAACAAGGTTTTTTCTAAAAGGTAACAGTAGATTGGTGCCAGGCACTTTTAGTCGATAGGAGGGAAAAAATTGTCATGTGCAGTTTAAAGAGTACCTCCATCTTGTTGGAGGGGTGGAGTTACTGTGTCAAAGGGAGAGCATTTCTGGGAGCGACTGAGCTGGTCTGCCCTAGCTGCTCAATCTATCCCGCTGCGTCAATCCGTGGGGATTGACAGAGACTTTTCCATATAGACATGGCCATAGACTTCCTCTATGCCCTCCTAGACCAAATCATCTATTCTCTCTGGCTATGTCTACACTGGCAAGTTAGTTCAAATTAAGGAAGTTTAATTCGAACTAAATTAAGCCTTGGCCACACTAGGCTTTCATTAGTTCGAATTAAGGACTTCCGTAATTCGAACTAATAAATTTGATTATACCTTTCGAACTAACCCTTAATTCGAACTAGTTTGTTCGAATTAAGTCAATGTGGCCATGTTAGTTCGAACTACCTGTTAAGTTCAAACTAACCAGCACTTTGAGCTTAATGCAACTGACTAATTTGAACTAGCATTCTAGTGGGGCCATGCTAGTTCGAATTAAGTTAATTTGAACTAACTAAAATTAGTTCAAATTAGTTATTTTGAATTAACTAATTCGAACTAACTTTGGTAAGTGTAGACATAGCCTTTGTGCCTCAGTTCTCAATCTGTAAAATGAGGATAATAATACTTTCTTTCTCTCACTTTTAATTGTCTTGTCCATTAGATTGTAAAAGCAAATGTAAAAATGAAGCCCTAAAGTCATTTTGGGCCTCTAAGGACTATTGTAATACCAATAAAACAATAAATGATAATAGCACAGACTGGATGAGTTAGATATTTGTTATTGCCGCTACTATTGAGCTTATTGTAATGTTAAAACACTGAGCATCTATGAGCATTTTTTTGTTGTTGGTGTATTTGTAATAGCTTAGGGAAAGCTGATATTCTGTTTTAAAATTACAAGTTTTAGGAAGACTACATATGCTGGTTTATAAAAACACAAACAAAAACCTTAAGTGTCCCAAACATGTCAAAATTGCATGCCCAGTAACTACCACACCTTATTCAAATTGCAGTGTACAGCTGGAAATATTTTAGTGATTTAAAATACAGACCGCCTGCTAATCCCATCATGAACACAAATATTATATTCCAAAGCAACATATACTGAGTCCTAGGGATTACTGACATTTATAATTTATATCAACCTGCAAACGGGTTGGGATTTTAGGTCTCTGAAAGGAAGAGAGATTTTGGTCATTAAAATTCCAAATTTTCTTAATTTATGAAATCTGAATAGCTTTTCTAATCTACCAGAAGAGATGCTGCTTAATGATGTGTTTTCTTTAAACCAACATTTCCCAGATAATTATATAACAGGAGTTTAGCTGAGAGAGATAAGCCTGCCATCCATACAGCATGTTATGTAGTAAAATGATATTCTGAGCCAAATAGTTGGTTTTGTAACAATTTAGATTCCTCTAAAACTCAGACTCTTTCTATATTTGTTTCTGACCGCTAAAGTTATTGACAGCTTCATATGATGAAGATATAAAAGGAGAAAAGATAAAAATAAAACAGAGTTGTAAATAATGAGGAATAAAATAAATATTAATATAATGACAGAATCCATATGTACTTCATACAAAGCATCACATAAGTGATTATGTACACTACATTATAACTGTGTTGACTTTGAGCATTCAGTGGAAGGTAGCAAATAGAAGTGTACCAATAGCAATGTTGCAATAATAAAATGAGAACCAGGAAAGGAAGAAGTAAACCAATATGACTAAATAGCAAGGCTTGAAAGAAAGAAAGAAAGAAAGAAAGAAAGAAAGAAAGAAAGAAAGAAAGAAAGAAAGAAAAAGATATGTGGCACCAGTAAAGCCAATAAACAGGAGCATAAAATTATAGCACACAATCTGGAGGAGAGGCAGCCACTACCTACAAGCTGCCTGGAGACAGACTCCCAGGAACTCATGGCTACCAGCGAACATCAGGACCCCAAGGAGGAGTGAACGGCACTGGCCATAGGAGGGGATAGCCTGGAGCTCCAAGGAAGGACTGAAAAAGCCCTGGGGGCCTGGAAGAGGGGGCCAGGTGTGGTGCATGTTCAAAGCCAGTGTGTTTCGATGTGGATCCCCACTGACTTGGTGCCATACCGATAGGGCCCTGGGCTGGGGCTCAGCGGAGCGGGAGGGCCTGAGCCCCCCTACTCAGGTAATGCATACCTTGGGAAGGTACCCTTATAAATGACTCTGACAGCTAGGCTGTGCTGCCCTGACCCCAGGATCGTGAACAGACTCTGGCCACTGGGCTGTGCTGCCCTGACTCCAGGGCCAGGTATTATATTTGAGATTGACTCTGTGGTCGGTAAGCTGTACTGCCCTGACCCTGGGCAGCGTATTGACTCCGATAATTGACTCTGTGGCCACTAGACCGTACTGTGCTGACTCCCGGGGCTGTGTATTGACTGGTGGTACTGGTCCCGGAGCTGTGCGGCCGTACAGTTGGTTTGGGTATTGACATCAGCAGTTCCAGGTTAGCCTAGGCACCTGAGAACCTCATGGGAACCCTGGCTCGCTTACATCCCATGCACTTTGCCCTCCAGGAGTCACCAAAGTGAGCACACCCCGCAACAAAAGCCTTTGACTAAGACCCTTGCAAGAGTCTATTAAAGCAGCTAAAAAGTCACGAGGTGGAAAGTGTATTATCATGGATCAGAAACTGCCTAGGAGATAGAAAACAAAGGACAGGATTATATATATAAGAAACCCTGTTAAGGGCACAGTAAGATACCATTCCAATGTGCAGAAACAATAGCAAATATGGAAGGTGCCCAGAGTGGCTTACCAGAGAACTCTGTGGTGAGCTGAAACACAAAAGGGAAACTTACAAGAAGTGAAGCTTGGACAGATGATTACGGAGGAATATTAAGATATTGCTCAGGTCTGCAGGGATAAAAATCAGGAAGGCCAAAGGGCAATTGGAGTTGCAGCTAGCAAGGAATGTGAAGGGTAATAGAAGGGGGTTCTACAAGTATGTGAGTAACAGGAAGAGGATCAGAGATGGTATAGGTCCCTTACTGAAAGGGGCAGGCAACCTACTTGTGGATGATGTGGAAAAGCCTAAAGTACTCAATTTTTTTTTTAATCTCAGTCTTCACAAGCAAGGTCAGCTCCCAAGCTACTGGGAAACATAGAATGGGGAGAAGGAGAGCGGCCCTCGATGATGGAAGGTTAAGTTAGGGACTACTTAGAGAAGTTGGACATGCACAAGTCTTTGGGGCCGGATGAACCGCACCTGAGGGTGCTGAGGGAGTTGGCTGATATGATTGCAGAGCCACTTGCCATTATCTTTAAAAACTCGTGGCAATTGAGGGAGGTACCGGATGATTGGAAAAAGGCAAATATAATACCTATTTTTAAGAAAGGTAAAAGGGAGGGATCCGGGGAAATATAGACAATCAGTCTCACCTCAACCTCTGGAAAAATCATGGAGCAGGTCCTCAAAGAATCCATTCTGAAACACTTGGAGGAAAACAGGGTAATCAGGAACAGTCAGCATGGATTCACCAAGGGCAAATTGTGCCTGACCAATCTGACTGCCATCTATGACGAGATGACTAGCTTTGTGGATGCAAGAATTGCCATTGATGTGATATACCTTGACTTTAGCAAAGCTTATGATACAGCATTTTTGTCAGCAAGTTACGGAAGTGTGGGTTGGATGAATGGACCGTAAGGTGGGTAGAAAGCTGGCTAGATCATCGGGCTCAGCAGATAGGGATCAATGGCTCAATGTCTAGTTGGCAACCAGTAACAAGCAGAGCGCCCCAGAGGTCGATCCTGGGGCCTGTTTTCTTCAACATCTTCATTAATGATCTGGATGATGGGATAGATTGCACACTCAGTAAGTTTGTAGATGACACCAAGCTGGGGGAAAGGTAGATACGCTGGAGAGTAGGGATAGGATTCAGGGAGACCTAGACAAATTGGAGCAATGGGAGAAAAGAAATCTCATGAGGTTCAACAAGGACAAGTGCAAAATCCTACACTTAGGATGGAAAAATTCCATAAGCTGCTACAGGCTGGGGACCGATCAGCTAAGTAGCAGCTCTGTAGAAAGGACCTGGGGGTTATGGTGGACAGGAAACTGGATATAAGTCAACAGTGTGCCTTTGTTGCCAAAAAGGCCAACAGCATATTGGGCTGCATCAGTAGGAACGTTGCCAGCAGATCAAGGATGTACTTATTCCTCTTTATTTGGCATTGGTGAGGCCACAACTGGAATATTGTGTCCAGTTTTGGGCTGCCCACTACAGAAAGGATGTGGATAAATTAGAAGGAGTCCAGTGAAGGGCAACAAAAATGATTAGGGGGGTGGGCACATGACTTACAAGGAGAGATTGAGGGAACTAGGTTCATTTAGTCTGCAGAAGAGAAGACTGAGGGGGATTTGATAGCAACCTTCAACTACCTGAAGGGGTGTTCCAAAGAGGACGGAGCTAGACTGTTCTCAATGGTAACAGAGGACAGAACAAGGAGCAATGGTTTCAAGTTGCAACTGGGGAGGTCTAGGTTGGATATTAAGAAAACTTTCTCACTTGGAGAGTGGTGAACCATTGGAATGGATTACCTAGGGAGGTGGTGGAATCTTCATATTTGGAAACTTTTAAGGCCCGGTTAGACAAAACTGGGATGATTTAGTTCTGCTTTTACTTCTGCTGGAAGTAGTTCTGCTTTTAGCAGGGGGTTGGACTAGATGACCTCATGAGGTCCCTTCCAGCCCAAATATTCTATGATTCCATGGTCAATTTTGATCATGGCAAAAGGTTAACAGCAGATGCCTCAAAGTTCTGTACAAGGCTCAGTGTTTAATAAATTTATTAATGATCTGGAAAGGGGATACAAGTAGTAAGGTAGAAAAATCTGCAGATGATGCAAAGTTATTTAGGTTGGCCAGGATCATAGAGGATTATGAGGAAATTCAGGGAGACCCAAACAAGCTATGCAACTGGACTGGACATAATAGTAAATGTGCAATATTGGTAAATGAAAAGTAATGCATTTTGGAGGGAAAAATTAAACTATTTATACATCTTAAGATGTTCTCCGTTAACTGTATTAACTCAGGAAAGGAATTTGGGCATAATTGATAGTTCAACAAAGAACTTTGCTCAAAGTGCAGTTGAGCACAAAAAAAAAGCGAACATAATGTTAGAATGTGTATGAAAAGATGAAAAATAGTACGGAGCACATTACATTGTCACTATATAAACTGGCATAATCTACAATAGCGCAGTACTGGTCGTCCCATTTCAAAATGAATACAGCAGCATTACAGGGCTTCCAGAAAATATATGAAAGAAAAGTATATGAGGAAAAACTCTCAGAGTGGGATTATTTACCTTAGAAAGGAGACAAGTAAGAGAACACAAATATATGTAAGATAATTCAATAGTAACACAAGAACAAAGAGATAACTCAATGAAGTTATATGGTTGTAAATACAAAACTGGTGAATTATTCTTCCACAAAAGGCATAATGAAGCACATTGTCACAGGAAGCCATTGAGGCCAAGAGTTTAGCTGTATTTGAAGAAAAGCTTGAGTTAAAAAACCTTCTGAGCTTTAAACAATAAAGCATATGCTCCTATGGAACTTGTTTGCATAGACTTTTTAACTTTAGAGCCAGATGCCTCTGGAACAAAGAATATTCTTGGGGTGACTAATCATTTCACTGAATACACTCAGGTGTATCCATCTAAAGATCAGACAGGCAGAGCAGCAGCAAGTATGTTATGAGAGAATTTTATCCTTCACTATGGTTTTCCCCAAAATATCCATAGTGATCAGGGTGCCAACTTCGAATCAGAACTGATTATCAAGTTAAGTATAAAGTCACTGGAGTAAAATCACACAGCTCTATCACTGCAGAGGAAATCCAGTACAGAGGTTTAATTGTACTCTACTAAATATGTAAGGCACTCTAGAGGAGCACAAGAAAGCCAAGTGAAGGAAGTACGTTAAGCCATTAGTTCACACATATAACCGTACAAGAAAAGACACTAAAGGACACTCCCCATGTTTTCTGATATCTGGGGAGCAACCTATATTACCCACTGATTTGTGTTTTGGGATTAAAATCAGAGGACAACAAGAAGTGAACTGTAGTCCCCCAAAAGGTTACAATAACACACTAAAACTTTTGGAACAACTGACAGAGCACCACACATTAAAATGCAACAGTATCGTTTAAAGTACCGTATTAAATGCAGAGTCAAAGCAGTGTCAGAATACTCTTTCAACCCTCCTGTATTCACACCAGTTAAATTTGCAGAAACTTTCATTTTTCAGGTTAAAATTTTCCAGACTCTCTTTCCAAAAGGTGAGTTTTCATTTGAAATTGTGTACAAAGGTAGTACAGTCATTTTTAAGTATGAAGAAAATATTTTTAAAGAAGGACTTTCCTCATAACTTTCTTGCAATTTCTCTCTCCTTCAAACAGTTCTGTTGCTGAAACAACTGTCCATAGACACCTGCAATATGGTATCAAAACACCCTTCTGGCCCTCCATCCCACCCCATCCCACAATTGAAATGCATCTAAATGCCCCAGTGAAAACTGGTTTTTATTTCAGCAAATTATCCTTTCAAAATTGCACTCAATGCATGCATAGTACAATTGAACTTAACTTTTTAATATTTAAGCAACATTCAGTACGGCAGTAGGACTTGATTAGTAGGGCTATGCATTGCATGGGATTGGCAGGTCCCCCTGATGCTATGTGCTCTAATCACAGATCACCAGAAGCGGGTGTGGCAGCTGAGGAAACCTCAGCGCTGTTTCTCCCAGGTGCTTCTAGTGGGTGAGAGAGACAGACAGACAGACACTGTCAGCTGCCACCAGGAACAGGATTTAATGATCTGGGGCACTCGTGACAAAACCAAATAGTTGAAAAACATGCAATTCATTCTGAAATAAACTATAATTTGCACCACTTATTAAACACACACACTTTATTCCACACTGGAAAACAGGTTCCTGCCATACACATTGTTTTATCTTATCTGGCTGCTTCACTGTAGGGAAAAGAGCTAAATTTGTTCTCATTCATATTAAAGAGCGTCTGGATGACATGGAAATGGTTGTTTCCGGGATGATAAAACAAATGGCTTTAGAAGACTCATGTGTGGGGTAGGGTTTCTCTTGGGTTTCGTTTTTTCTGTTTCCTAAAAATGATCATCATTGAACTGAACAAAAAGTATATTTTGTGTTATAAATACTCTCTAGTACAGTTATAATCATCTATGACCAATCCCTCCCACAGTGGAAAGTTGTGCGTTTCTCACTAGAGGGTGTGTTTCTGAGTTTATGCATGCAGTAAGCAAGTTGACAAGAAAACTACTGGGGGACGAGTGAGGAAAACTGATTATCTATTTTTAAGAGCATATGAAAATAGTTTAATGTATCTTGATGGAAGAATTAATTCTTTTTGTTCTCCCAGGCTAGAAATCAGATGCCAGGCAGGATGTGAAGCCGTTGGAAATGAATTTATTTCTATTTTTATCGTCATCACTGACTTGACAATGAGTACCATATTTTGGAGGCATTCCTGTGAAAATGCCATGATTCAGAAAATGGCTTAAAAGCATCAAGACAAACATTGCTTACTTACTCTAATTGCAAGTTATGCCTCTGAACTCCCACATTCACTTAGGGCTAAAACAGTAGGTTTTGAACTTATTTAGCCCCACCCCTTCCAGTTTTTTCTAATATATGTAGATGTGTGATCTCACTGAACATTTATTACTTTCATTCACTACACCAACCAGCTTCATATTTTTCTGGTGAGTTTTGTTTTTTTTCCAGAAGAGGGAGATTGGCAGATATGCTAGAAAATATCTTTTTCCTACCCTACCCCATCAGAATACTGTAACATACAGCAGGGAAGAAAAGACCATTTACCTTTATACTCACCAGTGACTTAAAATGTTAAACAAAACCAATTGCTACAATTGTGAGCATTCTAAAAGCAAAAAATTTAAATTACTTCTATGCGGTATCCCCAGCAGCACTCTTATTCCTTGATTGTGTGTGTGTGTGTGTGCGTGCGCGAGCACGCACTACGAAAACACATACACAGTCAAAATAGAGTGTTTGTGAGCTAAGTGGAGGAAGGGAGGTCTATGCATACATGTATACTAGCAGACATTTAGTTTATTGTAAAAATCTGGCGTTAAAAGTATTTGTGTGTGAAACATATTAACTTGTTCCTTTTAAGGGCTGTAGTAGAATTTACTACTGGGAAAAAGAATCCTAAACCCCCTAGTTGCTCAGTCATTGACTGCTTACTACTTCATGTATTTAAGGAAGTAGTTGCTGTGTGGTAATTGATATATGGGAATATGATGCCTTCAACTTTAACCTATTCAGTCAGGTGTTCCTGCACTTTTCCAAGCAAAAAAAACCAAACAAACAGCTTTGAAAAAAATTTCCTACTGTGCCACAAAGTCAAGGCACAATTGTGTGAGCTTTTTTATGTGCTGTAGGCAGTATTAATATTATTACGGTGAAAGGTACTAATGGCCACCTGTAAGTGCGTCTTCTACCGAAAGACAGTTACTGGTTTCATCAAAGCCAGTGAAAGCACCAACCATTTTCAGGCTCAACAGGAGGAGGAAGTGAGCCATGTTATGCAGGAAAAATAGCCAGGGGCTATGAGTCTACCACATGAAGCAATATATATATATATACAGGGATTAACGTAAGTGGTACTCGGGTACTCATGAGCACCTAACCTTTCAAAAAGCGTACTGAAAACTTCCCCCAAAGGCTCACATTTGTACCAGCATATTCTGCACAGCCCCAGGCTCACCCACCTTGCCCCTGGCCCAAAACCATGGCCCCCTACTGCATTCCCAGCCTCTGCTGCCAGTGGGCTGACTCCCAGGCCGTATCTGGACCCCAGCCTCTGCTGCTACTACCGCTGCCACCTGGCGGCCCCAGACCGGCTCCTGCCTTTGGCCCTGCCAATCCCTGGCCGGGGCCAGATGCTGTGACCAGCCTCCTCCCCCTCCCCCGCCCACCTGGGTTGGGGCCAGCCACTGCCCCTCACTGCCTACCTGAGGAAGGATTTAACTTTCCCTCCTCTTCTCTTGCTCTGCACCATGTACCTCAGCCACATGCTGCAGAAAAGGAAACTTAAAAGAGCTGACGCACTTCTTTGCATCTGCATTGCTGGCTCGGGACTCGGGGCACTGCTTGGACACAGCGGTTCCTTTTCCCAACCCCACCCCCCGTTTCACTTTCCCCACACGACTCCTTTCCTCTCCCAAGACCCCAACCCTCACCCCACTTTCCCGCACGTGCCGGCAGCTCCTCTCCCAAATCCCCTCCTTCCATTTCCCCATGCACATGTCTCCTCTCCTCTTCCCCACCCCCACTTCCCTCACACAGGCTCCTCTTCTCTCTTCCTCCCTTCCCTTACCCCACACAGGCTTCTCTCCCCTTCCCTTCCTTTCTCCAGGCAGGCTCCTCTCTCTAACCCTCCTCCCAACTTCATTTGCTCCACACGGCTCTTTCCTTTTCTCAACCCCACCACCCTTCCCTGTGCGGCACCTTTCCTCTCCCCCGCACATGGCAATTCCTTCCTTCTCCTCAACAACCCCTCCTTTCCCTGTCCCCACGTGCACCAGCAGCACCTCCCTCTCCCCAATTCCCACCCTCCTTCCCTGTCCCTGCACAGCTCTGTCCTTTCCTCTCTCCCCAACCCCCTCCTTCCTGTCCCCACACGCATGTCTCCTCCCCTCACAAAGGCTCCTCTCCGTCCTCTTCTCCTCCCTTCCCTTTCCCTGCTGGGGCTCCCTTCCATGGCCACATGCCACTGGGGCTCCCTGACCCCTTCCCTGCCCACCACCTGAAAGGGTCTGAGTCAAGCCCCTGATGGCAGCTTTCCAGCCAGGCCATTCCCGCATTGCAGCTCAGAGCAAGGCGGGAGATTTAAAAGGGCTCTGGCCACCCTAGCTCCCAGGCTCCTGCGGCAGCACTCTGTGGGCTGAATGAAAGCCCTTGGCAGGCCGAAGGCAGCCCGTAGGCCGCAGGTTGGACAAGCATGTCTTGAACTGTAAGTTCCTTAAGACAAGGATCATCTTTCTATTCTGCATTTGTACAGCACTTAGCATAAGGCAGTCCTGGTCCATAGCAAGGCCTCCTCGGCACTATGGTCATTTAAAGAACAACAACAGAGGAAACAGCTGCCCCCAATGTGTCACTGCCCTACGCTGCCTTTGATACTCAAAATCCAGAGCATCCTTACTGTTCTCTAGAACGCTGCAGATCCATGGGTATCCACTTCAGATCCGAAGGTATCCGCATCCACAGATCCATTGCTGCGAATTGGAACGCCGATGCGGATTCTATTTTTATCTGCCCAGGGTGCAGCAGCAGAGAGCAGTGAGCAATATTAAACAGCACAGCAGGGAACGAAGGAAGCACTCCAGCCAATCCCAGCTCAGCTCTGCTTCTGGTCTGCCAGCCAATCAGACACAATCACTCACAGGAGTTCAGCTTTACCAGCTAGTCCCATCTCTGACTCTAGGAACCCCAGCGGCCAGTCCCCACACTCCACCAATTAGCTGGTGATGGGCAGCTAGCACCCACCCCTTCCATCACTGCTGGCCACCCAATCAGATGACTGGCAACTGCAACTGAACAGCTGAGTGATCTCAGCAGCTCCAGCTTCCCTAGCCCAGGCGGAATAAAAGTAATCGAAATTTGAGTCCCGGGTGGCTCTAAACTGTATGGAGCTGCCAGCAACTTTTACCAGGCCTTAGTGGACTGTATGAATGCTAGATTGTTGCCAGACTCAGAAAAACATCTAAACAGGGCTGTTGAAGCACTTGACTCATCACGTTTCACTACAAAACTGTCACTGGAATTTAGTGAAAGTGACATAAAAGCTGTGTGTTCCAAGTTTGGCATTGCATTTAATGAAGTGAAATATGCATATCAGGAATATAAAGATCACAAGACTTGTTGTGTTATGCAGTGTTTGCTAGTTTGTGACAATAATTGCTATAGACATAAATTCTATATAAAATTATATATATTTTTATGGAGTGATAACAGATGCATATGGTACTGAGAAGTGGTTGCAAATGCATATCTAGGCTGGGGCCCGCGCATGCAATTATCAAGAAATGTTACCCATAGTTTCAATCTTTCTTAAACACACCATGCCATTAATTTAACTGAAGCATCTGAACACACAAATGGAGAAGTTGATGCCCGTGAAACATAATCCACTCAATAATTTCAAAGATCAAAAGTTATCTAATCCAACAAACCTCAAATCCCTGTGATTATCTGATACAGAGAATATAAAGCAAAAATACACACACACAGTTAAATTTGACACTACTAATGTAGCCATTAATCTCTAAGGGAGGGAGGTTAGATATCTGTGGTGACAGAGCAGGAAAGGGCCTTCTCCTGATGCTCCTAATAAAGAGATTGGTTGTCCTCCTAGTTCTGTAGTCCAGCATTAGCCAGCATTAGTCCAGCATTCTGTAGTCCAGCATTAGCTGAGATGGTCAGCACGTTTTCATATACTATGTGGAGATATCCACCTCCTCTTTCATTTCTGATTGTATATGCCACCTACTCACTCATTTGTAGTCATGTACCATTACTGTGGCAACTACATCAATTTTTGATATGGAAAAATAACACAGCAAGTATTGAGGTATTTTTTACTTCCTCATGTTAAGCATTTTGTCCTCTTTGAGAAAAAGGATGACATGAAAGAAAATGGATACATGTGGAAGCAGCTGTGAGTAAAGAGGAGGAGTCAACAGTCTGTGATCGAACACTTACAGAGCAGAGTTTGGGAATGTTTGAGACAGAATATCTCAGTGGTAGAGAGTTCATGTTATGTGTAACAGTGTTCAGCTGCCTTTTGCTACTTCCCATCTTTCAAAGAGTACACAATGTTTAAGACCCTAGAAAACAAATCACTGCAGCATCTTTCTTTAAGAATCATGATCATATAGCAGGGCTGAATTAACGCAGGGGCTATAGGGGCAGCAGCCCAGGACCTGGGGCTAAAGGGGGCCCCACAAAAATCCAGCCCTACCCGGTTGTTCCCTGCTCCCAGGGAGGCACTACTTGGAGGGAATGTAGGAGAGACCTTACCACTCCCTGCTCCAGGTAGCATAGAATCACTGAAGGGAGATTTGCTCCAGGAGATGGGGGAAGACAGGGCCAGGGCTGAGAGGGGACTGGGCCAAAGGGGGGAACAGGGATGTGAGGTACCAAAGGAAGTGAAGGGGGATGAAGGGGGCAGGACAGGAGGGGGCAAGAGACAGGGGGTGGCTGGAAGGGGGAATACAGGGGTCCGGGAAATTATGGGGTTGGGGGAGGAGGCTGGAGCAGAAGCAAATGTGAGTGGGGGGAGGAGTGGGTGTGACACTGTGAGGGAAGAAAAGCTGGAGGGAGAATGTGAGAGCAGGAGCACCACCGTCCAGGCTGCCACAGCTCGGAAGCAGCCAGGGTATCCTCTGACCCTGACATGGGCATAGAGAAGGAGCCATGGAGAGCCTGTCACAGATGCCCAACCACCTGCACAGCAGTGGGAAAGCGGGACATGGGCCCATGGACTCTCCCTGGCCCTACAGGATGCTGCTGCTGCCAGGGGTAGGGAGAGAGTGGACATGGGCCCACAGACATCTCTACAGTCTATGGGGGGTGCCAATGTAAGTATGGCCCCCGGGTGCCAGAGACCCCACTTTCCTTCCCCCCAGGCTGGGGGCCCCACAAATTCTTATAGCTCAGTGCCTATATGGGTGTTAATTTGGCCCTGTTACACAGGCTTCTTCAACAGCTCCCAAACCATTCTGATTTAGCGAATACAATGTTTTTCTGAGTTCTCTATGATGACAAGTTACTGAGTAAAGCTCTCCATCCAGCGTATCAGTCTAGTGATTGAATTAAATCTTAAAAAAAAAAATTAAGTATACTTTCTATCTATATCATGTAAACTGACAAAAATTAAAGAAAAAGTTTACAATATGAAAAAATTAACAAATATCTAAAAATAATATATGCAATATATCTAACATTTACACCTTTAGAATAAGGCAAAACCAGATATTGTAATGCGCACTAATATAATACCTAAATATCCTAAACATTTTAACTACTTTGTTGTTTATATATGATCATGTCTGATATTATGTCAAATATATTCAAAGATATCAGACATCAGTTTATACTTGTGCCGGCATTCTACCGCATTTTCTTCTTCCAATTACTATACTATGATACTATTCTTTGTTAAAGACAGATTTTTTTTAAAAAACACTCCACAATCACCCCACTGAGAGTTAATCTGAGAAAGTAAAAATGACAGCAGAACTCTCAGAAGGTATCCACATTTCCAAATTCATGCTGAGTTATTTTCTGGGTATTAGTCCTTTCCTGGCACTTGAGTCAATGAGCCCACAGGAGCCTTCTCAATACCCCTGCAGGAATTTTTTGCAGATATATAAAAAAAATATTTTATTCACTGATCCCAAAGTAAACCTACTTATCCCGACTGTTCTAAAAAGCACACACAAGTCAGGTGTCGCATGTGTGTGAGAAATAAGGACTTAGAAAAGAAGGGAAAAGGAAGAAAAAAAATGAGCAAGAGGTAAGAGGATCCAAGGGAAAATGGTAAAGGAGCATATGAGGGGAAGAGGAAGAGATGAAAATGGTAGAAGGATAAAAGAGAGTAAGAGAGAAATTGATAAAAGGAAGAGTGGGAAATGCAAAATGAAATACAGTCCAATCAATAACCAATCAGTATGTTCAGGCTGGACTTATTAAATAGAAGGAATCATATAGCACATATCAATAATTCACCACTTCAGTAGCTCCCTCTCCCATCCAATTCAGTAGTATGCGTTTCTTGCTAAATTATGCCCATTGCAGTCAAACTCAAACTTCAGGAGAACATCCACGATAGGGAAACGAAGGAAATGGAAAGTTTTTTATATAAATCTTCAGATTGCAAGTATATAACACTCAGAATTTAACAAAAAGTTCCTTGCAGAATATTTCTTAAATTGTAGCAGATATACAATGTACAAGCAAGCACTCCCTAAAACTATTCATCATATCAGTATGAAAGTACTACACAATTTGGGGGGCGAGGAAGCCACTCATTTCTGCAGGAGATAATGTATTAATGACATATTGCAGTTGTATCATAAACTCATACCATAGCAATTACAATTTTCACCTAATTGGACTGCTTCACTTCTTGTTTCAGGAAAGAGATGAGGGTTAATCTAATCAAAAGTATGTGCTCCGGTGTTTTCGATTTACTAAAGCTCCTAGTAACACTAACTCTTAAAAGCAAGGAAAATCTTGCATGTTGTAATAGTGTTTCTCAAACTGGGAACCCTGAACCAAAAGGGGACTGCAAGCCTATGGGGGGGGGGGGGGGTTGTGATGGGTGGGTGGGTATTGCCACTCTTGCTTCTGAACAGAAGTAAGGTTGACACATGGAGCAGCGGGTGGTCACAGCCTGAAATATTTTTAAAAGAGGGTCTCAGCAAAAAAAGAGTGAAAACCCCAATGTAATATATACTTAAATATACATGGAGTCCTGTGGAACTTTTAAAGACTAACAAATTTATTTACTGTATGAGCTTTCATGGGTTTAATCCCACTTCATTAAATGAATGAAATGGAACCTGGAGTCTATAGGTGAATTTATATATACAGAGAAGGGCAAGTCATAAGGTCAGTTCAGACATTTTCAGCAAACTAAACAAGTTGTTTTTATTCTAACTGGATGGGACAATAGATGAGAAAGTAAGAATGTTATCACCTTTGGTAATGAGAGAGCCACCTGAAGTCCCTATTCAGTCCCCGTCTATTCATCCCACTATCAACTTCAACCTGGATCAGTCCACTTGGGAGAGCCACTTCCTGGACACTACAGTACAAAAACATGATGGACACATAACCATCACTCCTATATCGAAAACCTACTGACCACTACAGTTACCTAAATCCCTTCAGCTTTCATCAAGAACACACCACAAAATTCACTGTTTATAGCCAAACCCTTGGGTAAAACCGCATTTGCTTCGATCCCTCAGACAGAGACAAACACCTTCAGGATCTCAATCAAATATTCTTAAAACTACAATATCCATCTGGGGAAATGAAAAAACAGATTGACAGAGCCAGATGGGTATCCAGAAGTCTACTCCTACAGGACAGGCCCAACAAGGAAAACAACAGAATACCACTGGTCATTACCTACAGCCTCCAAGTCAAACCTCTGCAGCACATCATCAAGGATCTACAGCTCATCCTGCAAGACGATCCCTCACTCTCTCAAGCCTTGGGAGGTAGGACATGCCTCGCCTATAGCTTAAGCAAACACCCAAGCCCACCAAGCTTAAGCAAACACCCACCAGCAACTACACACTACAACAGAAACACCTAGGCAGGCACCTGTGCCAGCAAGAAACCCCATAGCCAGCTCTGCCCACATATCTACTCAAGTGACACCATCATAGGACCTAACCAAATGAGCCACTCTATCAGGGAATCATTCACCTGCTCATCTAACAATGTGACATATGCCACCATGTGCCAACAGTGCTTCTCTGCCTAATACATTGGCCAAACTGGACTGTCCCTGCACAAAAGAATAAATGGACACAAATCAGATATCCAAGAATGGTAACATTCAAAAACCAATAGCACTTCAACCTCCCTGCACATTCAGTAAAAGACATCAGAGTTACAGTGCTTCAACCAAAAGACATTAAAATCAGACTGCAATGTGCAACTGCAGAACTTGAATTCATATGCAAATTTGACACCATCTGATTAGGTTTTAATAGGGATCTGGAGTGGTTAACTCATTACCAAAGTGATAACATTCTCACCTTCTCATCTATTGTTCCACATTGTTTGAATAAAACACAACTTGCTTGATTTGCTAAAAAAGACTGAACTGACCTTGTGACTTACCCTTGGGGGTGTGTGTGTGTATTTTCACCTACAGACTACAGCTTCCAATTCATTCATCTGACGAAGTGTGATTAAACCCAGGAAAGCTCATGCAATAAATAAATTTGTTAGTCTTTAAAAGTGCCAAAACTGTTTGTTTTAATGAATTAGACTAACATGGCTACTCCTCTGGAATTCACATATACATATCAAGTGTCACAGGTCTCAAACCTAGGCATAAAGGTGCTAAGCAAGAGCCATATCTTCTGTGCCACTGCACTGCAAGGTAACACGAGGAAACTACAGCTAACACTCCACCATGGTAGGCTATATCCTCTGATTCAGCTGCATCGGGTGACTAGCAGCAGACTGCTGATTGGACCGAATCAGGCAAAAAGCTTCCTGTTCCTGTTCCACCCTTTGCCTTAGCAACTAGCTGCCAAGCTTGCTGCTGATCAAAACCCCTAAGATCAAGTTCCCATATCCTTGGTCTAGTTCCTTCTCTTTGCTGCTAAATCCAGTGACTGACTCCTGCTTGACCACTGGGATGACTTCTGACTCCAGTTCCAGCTTAGTCCTTGGCATAGATACTGATTCTGACTCTGGATTGACCCTTGGTGTTACTTCCAATTGTGACTAAGCTCCCATCCCAGCTCTAACCAGGTCAAGCCGCCCTGTTACAGGCCTCACATGTCCTGACAGTACCATTATCAGCACTGTTTTAAATTTTTTATCATTTCACAGTCAAATGGCATTTTTGCAAACATTATATACAATGGTAAATATTAATATAAATTTCCATAAATACTGTACTGCACTGAAATTAATGTAAGCAGTTATAAGAAAATGAAGGAAAATGTATGTTCCATACCAAGATCTTCCAGAAATTTTTAACAAATTCCCTTAATCTGTCCACTCTTTGAGACAGCAAGAAGATCAGTGTAATTATTCTGGCTCTAAATGTCATTGGATTTAATTACTAAGCAAAAATAAAACAGATACTTATTTGTTTTGTGCCTAATGAACTGCTGTATTAACTACAGAAACGGGTGTGGTCTAGGGGTTTAAGCACAAGATATGGAATCAAGAATTCCAAAGTGCATGCTAATGTTTGTTCACATACCAGCTATCTGCTGACTTGTATAAAGCAGTTAACATTCTTCCTTAGTTTCTCATCAATCAAATAGGGATAACACTTAACTACTGCACTGGAAGGGTTTTAAGACTATATTTGTAAAGCACTTTGAACATGAAAACTAATCTGAATCAAACCCTGGTCCCATTGAAGTCACTGGCAAAAATTCCCACTAACTTCAGTGGGACTAGGATTTCGCCCAATATAAATTGAAGTGACATGGAAAAGGGTGAGTAAAATATTTTTGTTCATAAGGTCAATGATGCAAAGACTTGGAATATGTGTATACTACAAAGGGCCCATTCCTCAAAGGGTAGAGGCAGCAGAATCTGGCAGAAGAAGTTCTGATGGCAAAGTAATGCCACTTCCCCAAACGATGTTAGCTATGATAACCAAAGAACTCTTGTGTATACAATTATACTGGGTATTTCCCCAGGATATGTAGACTACAGGGGTTGTGTAGACTACAGGGGGTGATCTTTTTCACACTCCTAACTGATTTATATGTGCTGGCATAACTTTATAGGGCACAGTAAGTCTAACAGACATCAATAAAGTTAAGCATGAGGGTGAGTGTTTGCAGAAGTGGGACCAAAGGATCCTCAATAATTTTTAGTAGTGGCTGCTCACTTCTAGTTGCATATTAACTATTTCTTTTAGAAAAAAATATCATTATTCTTGTAAATCTCTTTGTCATGTAAGGATATACAAACAAAAATGGAATTTTTGAAAGAGATAGAAAACCTGATTTATGTCCAATTTACCCTATTGTAAATCAGAAATAACTTCAATGAAGTCAATATTATACAGGAATAAAACCATGTTAAGTAAATTCAGAATCAGGTCTCTGTTGTAGATTTCTTAGTTTCAGAGATCCAAAGGGTTAGCCGTGTTAATCTAGTTCAGCAAAACAAACAAGGAGTCCTGTGGTACTTCTAAAGACTAACAGTTTTATTTTATCACATGAGCTTTTATGGGAGAAAATCCCACTTCATAAGATGCTTGAATTTTCTCCCACGAAAACTCATGAGATAAATAAATTTGTTAGTCTTTAAAAGTGCCACAGGACTCCTTGTTTCTTTTTGTTTCAGGGGTTTCTGCTTATCAGGTGCTCAGATATAAATCTAGATTAGATAATGTCAGCTAAAGATTTCATGGGGTATAACGTTCTGATAGAATTAAATAAAAAGAATGAATCATACCAGTAGGTTGTCCTTGTATCTAAAGAGTCTCCATTTTCTGCTCTACATATCTAGTTATTACTGATATCCTACTTTTACCATAATCTCCTCTCCTCATGGCTCCCTCTCCTTTTTGTATACCTCCTGTTCACCTATACTCATTCCAGTCTTCCATCAAAACATTTAAAGCAGCAATTTATGTTCTCTAAATCAAATTATGTTAGCCTCCAAGATTTTTTTAAAATTTGCATCTTCAGTAAAAGCATACTTCATCTCCTCCCACAACTTGTGTGGCACATCACCAATAGCTTCCTGCAATTAGCTGCAGAATTACTCCATTTCATCACCTTTTGAGTCAACAGATGGCGCATACACTTTAGTCAGTCAGATTAGTACTTCAGCTACTTTTCAACAGATTAAACTAACTGGCATTATTTGGGCTGTCTCTGATAAAGATATTTAAAATATTTTTGGAAATTTTAATTTTTAAATGAATATCTGAAATTTTATCTCCTAAAATAAAGGCATGAAAGTCTTTTAATCTTGGAGACCAAGCTGTGGCTGAAGTTCTCTTGGTTTCTTCTGGTCATAATTAAATACAACATTAACATTGAGACTGATGTGTAAGAAACTGATAATGAATGCAAGCTCATACAACAGTAGTGTAGGAAGTGCCAGAAGCCTCGACAAGTTTCTCCTCCTTCAATTTCCTCTATAGGAGACAACTCCTGGGACATTCTCAACTTCCTGAAGGAGGATTGGGAGCAGCAAGAAACAAGTTATGGGGTCCCTCCAATATATATTGCAACTTTTAGAATAGTTCTGCACCCTGGGGTCCTCACTCAGGAGAGCTTGCTACACGCACAGCGGATACAGGCGAGGCAATACAACCAGGGGAGCAAAGTATGTAGTTTTGACCTGGATAACTGGGTTCTGCTGCTGTTATTCTCCACAGAGTCCAAACTCCTGGCTAAGTAGCAGGGCCCCTTTGAGGTAGCAGGGCAGGTAGACTACATGACCTGGTTGCCTGGACACCAGAGGGAATTGCGCACTTACCATGTAAACCTGTTGAAAGCCTGGAAGGCCAGAGAAGCCTTGCTCTTCATACTGAATCCCCGCCGCAGAATATGAACTAGGACCTCTGGTGAAAAATCCCCAGAGGCAAAGTCCACCATGGTGGGGAAGGAGCTCAGCCCTGTTACTGGTCAGCTCTGTGTTCTTGGGGAACAAGGGCATAGTACTCAGCTTCCCTGACTCACCTGAAAACCACTTCCACCCCCAGCCTCTGTTTGAACAAGAAAGCAAAAGCAATGAAAAGACAGTGGGAGACACACCTCAACCCCACTAAACAAGGGTAATAGGATGAAGGAACTCCCCTAGCTTTATCTATATTGAAGATGTGAGGAGGCATCTCCATTAGCACACTGAATAAACAACAGAAAACCTCATTTGCATCAAAGATGGAACAAACATTTGCATGCCAATGAAGAACCAAACTCCAAGGCAGGATCTGCACTGAACTCCAGGATCAGCAAAGGAGGGAAGCACTGCATGATGGCGGAATCTCTGCTGCAGATATTAATGAACCCATGCCTGCACACACCCAGGTCAGCAGATATCAGGCCAATTCTAGTCTTAGATACTTTATTGATATCCAAAACACTGAATCTGCCTGATGGCATTGTGAGCTCCCTCAATGTAACATTGCCCATAGCCAGGAATGATCAGTTCCTATTGTCCAGCCTAAACAAAACAACTCTGTTATACTCCCTTAACTCATTATCTACCCATAAACAAACCTAGTATTCTCCCTTGAGTTGTTGTTTCTTCCCTACCAAAACCCCTATCCAAGTTCAAAACTCTGTTCTGATAACTGGATCCAAATGTTGCATCAGTTCCACTAGGACTTCATCTTTTCCTGAACTGACTGATCGTATTGGGGGCCCTGTCTTTATTAAGCCCTCTGTATCCTAAACTGAACAGTCTCCTGGGATGCTCTAAGCTGTGCTGAGTGGTGAGACCCCAACACACACTTTCTCTGGTGGAGCCCACTTTTCCCCCTCAGATCTTATTTGATCTCAATCTCTCTCAATTCAGGTATAACTTTCTAAATCCAACTTGCAATTAAACTTTAGCTACATTTTCCCAATCCCCAATTGAAATTGTGTAATGTTGTAAATGTTTGGTTATTTTTCTCTCCTTGTTAGTATCATAAATTTTATATATCGGTCAATAAAATAACTTTCATAACCAAGCTGTTTGCCAGACTCTGTCCAAAACTCCATTTACTCTTTTGTGGTCTTGGCTTCCCTATCTTGCTGTGCAACAGAGCTTCCTTTACCTCAGCCAAAGATAATTCTAATGCCCAAATATCCTGTGGGGTTTGTTCATCATGGGACTACTACTAAAAGAACTGTAGAGTAAGAGTGGGGTGCTGAACCTGTGGCATGTCCGGGTGGCAGATGGGAAATGCTGCTCTGCCCAGCCTGTGAAATCCAGGAGCATATAAGCGAGGAAACTGAAAGTGCTGTTTTGACCCAGCCTATTCAGATGGGTGCTCTATTCCGGTGCGGTGGATGGCGCGTATAACGGTGGCAGCTGAAAAGTGCTGCGTAACCCATCCTGTTGAGTTCATGGACATATAAGGAGTCAGCTGAGCATGCTGAGAGTCTAGACCTGATCTGTTCAGATGCACTTTGTTAATCTGTGAATGTGTATGTGGGTATTCATTTGAATCTGGGGCTGGAGAAATCCAGCCCTGAGAAACTCAGTTCCTTCAGGGTAGCTCCATTGGGAAGGGACTTGCAGAAGGGAGAAGGAAGCGCCACGTGAAAACACAGGTGACAAGCAGTACATTAATAGCTTTATTCCCCACCCCACCCCAAAGGAAAGTAAACTTAATAAAGGAGCATACCCAAAGATGATGGGCAAATCTGGTAACAGCCTTGGACAACATGAACAGCTGCAGAAGCTGATACAGGCATTCCCCAATGTCTTGTTGGCCCACCCAAGATGAAAAACTGCCATGAAGAACCACATCACTATGTCTCTGGGACAGAAGACGCATAATATATACTGGCCCTGCCTAAGGAGATGTGGGATGCTGTCTGCAAGGAATTGGATATAATGCTGGAGCTGGGAGTAGTACAGGAATCACAGCGTGAGTGACAGAGCCTGATCATTTTGGTCCCAAAGCCGGACAGAACTATTCCATTCTGTACTGGTTTTCCCAGAGTTAACACTATCTCTTAGCATGATGCTCATCTGACGCCGGGGTAAAAGAACTCCGAAAGCAGCTTGATAGAGCCAAATATCTGTCTACCCTGGACTTGGCAAAAGGATACTGGCAAATAGGCCCCAACATTAAACTTCTGGGTGAAAAAGGCTTTCCCTACACCTTTCAGACTATTCGTGTTCATGACAATGCCATTTGGACTACATGGGATGGCCATCAACTTCCAATTCTTGATGAACTTGCAGCTACATTATGCAGCAGCCTACAAAGATGATATCATGATATCTAATGGCAATTGGGAGGATCGTCTTCTACACCTCTCTGGCATGCTAAATAACCTTAGGCAGGCCAGACCAACAGCCAATTCGATAAACTGTAATTTTGGGCAAGGGGAGGTGACCTACCTCAGGTACATAGTGGGAGAAAGCAAATTACAATCCCTGGTCAATTACGTGCAAAGCTTTGTGGGACACTCCAACAATGAAGAAACAGGTTTGGCAGTTCCTGGGAGTGGCTGGATATTGCCAACACTTCCTCCTTAGCTTCGTGATCCTAGTAGCTCCCCTTTAAGACCTGACTAAGAACTCACAACCCACAAGGTACTGTGGTCCGAGGACTGAGAGAGGAGCTGAAGGAACAGCTAGCCCAGGAACTGGTCCTGGCCCAGAAAGATTATGCAAAGTCTATAATCCTGCAAACTGATGCCTTGGAAGTAGGATTCGGGGCCTTTCTGTCACAAAAGGGCCATGGAGAAGCATCCCATCCTCTATTCAAACTGCAAATTACTAACTTGATGCAACTCAAACTACTAAAATGACAGTTTTTGGTTCTGTTTGTTTGGGGGTTTTGTTTTGTTTTTTAAACACCGTGCATAACTAACCTGTGGAACTCATTTCCAGTACACATTGAGAATATCAGAAAGAATTAGATGGTAACTAGAATGCCATACTTAGATTAGGTAAAATTTATATATTTACAGCTTCAGCCCACCACTTGCTTAAGAGAATTAGAAAGAAATCTTCTTGTATGGGTAGGTTATTCCATTATGATGGAATATTCCATCCAAATTTCCATTATTCCATTAGAATTTTTCTTAAAATCTGATATTAGCCACTGTACGAGATAGATACATGGGAATTGCAGTAATGGATCAGCACAGTGATACTTATCCCAATATCCTAACTGAGAAAACATCACTTTTGCTACTGGAAAGCAAGAAAAAATTGGCCAAAACAGAAAACTCAGTCAAGTAAACTATCAGTCTTCACGTTTATTCATGCTGCCGTACGCAGGGGGATCATTACTATTGAAAGTTGGAATCAACAGGTAACAGCAGAACTAAGAATCTTATTCTAAGTATTTAAGGTTCAATGACATTTGAAACTCCTGTACTTGAAATGTTTTTGCTATCATATGCCATATTGGGAAACCCCTATTCAGAAGACAGGTATGTAATCTACGCAATCTAATGAAGATGACACACACACGTTTCTGGAGCCAATTATTTCTACTGAAATGATAAAGAGGTACTCTGTGGCTTTCGTACACAATCAACAAACAGACATGACTTTATTCAGCATAAAAGCTTGACCTAAGCAGAGCCACAACACTTTGTCATGTTTCTAAAATAGCTTAATTGCCTTGTACAAGTAATGGAATATTAATTTCTAAAGCCAAGAAAATTCAGCAAAAAACATTAATTCTCTTGCCATAAAACTCACTGATTCACTTCGTTGGTGTTGTGACCATCTTTACCTGCTTCTTTGCCAACTGTGAACATTTGATGAGGGAGGCTTTACTTGTAAGAGGATTTGTGGAAAGTAAAAGCACTGCATTGTGTGTATATACATATTCATGACTACTTACGAGCGTAAATGTGCCCAAGATGCCCCTGCAGCCAAATCTAAAAGCTGTTTGTGGGCTGGAACTTTGAAGGGGAAGAAAGCAGAAGAGAAAGATGAATACCCTCCTCTTTCCCCCCCAAACACAATTTTTTTTTTAAATGAAGAGCATTGATGAGAATGTGGTGGGTGGATGGTTACAGCCACCACCGGCAGTGATGACAGGCGGCTTGCTAATTTAATAGTACATTAGGCAGAGAAGCATGCCAGGTCATCCTACTGTGTGCCTGAAGTGTTCCCATGAAGCAAAGCGTAATGATCTCTCTTCTAGGATTGTGGTCCTCTTGAACCATCTTTCACTGAAGCATCTACAGATTTTCAGTTGTGCTGCTTTCTCATTAGCAGCTATCACTGCCCTGCTCAAAGAGCAAATGCTGCTCAACTTCCCAGACAATAGAGTTACTCTGAGGAATAGGCCAAGCAACAACTCTACTCCCATTACATCTATTAGAGAAGGAGGGCAGAGGGGACCCACAGCTTGATGATAGGAAAGATCAGCATCTCGTGTTTGATGCCAGTTTGAATTGCATTACAATGCTTATCCAGATGGCTAACGTGACCATGAGTGAGGGGAATCTTGAGCACTGAAAGGAAACTTAAGAAGGCCATGTATTGCAGGAAGAGCATGAATAGACCATTCTGGAAGACCTACATCTATTGGCACTGCTCAAGTACGCAGTAGAGTGGGCTTGGCATCTGCTGGGCCATTAGTGGGATAACACACAGGACAGCACCACCGGCTGCTCAAGGCACTGATGTAGTTCCAAGGTCCGCATTGAGGCATGACCCAGCCTTAAGACACATGAAACGCCAGCTCAGTTCTGGGCTACGGAAGCACCAAGGCGGCGGCGCTCTTTGAAGGTGATGCAAAGCTACTGCACTTTTCGGGTTTGGAACATTCTGAGAACAGCAAAATGGAACTGTCAGTTGGCAGCAGTTGTAGGAACAGTGGGTGGAGAATGAATTTAGGAATGAAGTGGGCTGACTGCAGCTTGTAACACGAACCCTCTCACTGGTCTAATGTGATTATTTTGCTATTACTTTACTGTTCTTGTTGTTGTTCTGATCCAATTAAAGACATTGTAGGTAATTAAAAAGCCATGATTGGCTGATTGGATTTTAGGAGACATAACACAGATAGTATCGGTAAATAAAATGACTTATTAGGATTGGCTGAGGTACAGGGAGCTTGACAAGAGACGGTTAAACCTGTGCCTTCAGAGAGCTTGAATTAAAGTCATGAGGAGGCCAGTGTGCAGCTCAATCTGGGAGCTCCCTTCACAGCCAGAAAGGAACTGATGAAAAACCTGGAAACCAATGACCTCCAAACCTTGGGGTGCACTCCCTTTGGGGGTGCACGAAGGAATGTTCAGGAGAAAGTAGCAGGGCCAGTCCCCATCAGCAGCAGAGATGAAATGCTGTACAGCCCAGCTGTGCTTCAGCCCCACCCCCTTTCTTCCCCCCCTTCCCCCACATACCAGCTGCTGCTCAGGCCTGGCCCCAACCACACTCCTTACGGTGGCTGCAATCCCAGCATCAGCTCTAGGCCTAGTCCCAGCTACAGCCCCAAGCTCTGACCACAGTCCCACTCAAGGTTCTGGCTACAACTCCACTTCCAGCCCCTAACCACGGGTCCTGCCCAGCTTGTGGGGGAAGGTGGGGGGCACAGACAGATTCCATTATGAGTAAGGAGGGAAGGGGGGTCATGACAGCAAAATTTGGGAATTACTGCTATAAACATACCTGAGGCCCTAGCATCTAGAAGTAGGATTAGAAAGAGAACTAATGCTCAGCTATCATTGCCTCAAAGTGCCAAAATCTTAAGAACTATAGGAGTTCCCAGACTTTCTGTCACTAAAAGATTCAGACCAAAAGTCTGAATTCTATACTGAAAGCTTGATTAAAAAAATAACAATAATAATAATCATCAGTGGTGTTTTGTTTTAAATACTGCAGATCTTTGCTGCAAGGAATATCAGAAGCAATACTTGATTTTACAAAGAGCTACTGCAAACTCTTTGGGACAAGGAACAAGATAAATAATCTTATTTTTTTTAAAAGTTTTAAAATGAAACAAAATCTCATGCGATAAATAAATGTGTTAGTCTTTAAAAGTGCCACAGGACTCCTTGTTTGTTTTGCCGAACTAGACTAACACGGCTATCCCTTTGGAAGTTTTAAAATGGATTTTTTATTTCAATTAGATGGATAAAATTAAATTTGAAATTAACATATAAGGCCTATCCTTAAAATAACAGTCAAATCATTTCAATTAAATACCAAAAATAATGTTAAGCACTACACATTTGCTGTCAAGCTTTAAAGAAAGACAAACCACTGAACTAGTGGAAGTCATTAGATAAGCAGCTGGAAGTGCTAAACCAGATTTTGACAGCAGGATCCTCTTCTGCAGGTGCAGAGAGAATATTTTCTTCATTTCTGTTTATTCAACTTAGTTCAATTCAATGACTATTTCATTCAAAGTTAAGAAACAAACTAGCAGTTGAGAAAACAAAGCCACATCTACACTGACAGCAGCAAATTCGCCGCCATCATACTGATCTTTCTAGATCAACTTAGTGGTCAGTTAAGACCCACTAAGTCGATCTGGAAATCAAGTTAATAAAACCACCCCCTCAAATGGTATAGCACTGCATCGACAGGAACGCATTTCCCATTGGCACAATGCAGTGAAGATAATGCTCTGAAGGGGAGTTAGGAAGTTGACAGAAATTACATAAGCTACTCTGTGTAGCTTGCGTAACTCCCATCAATTGCCACTAAATTTCGCTGCCAGCGTAGACCTGGCCCAGGAAAGCTTGTTTCCGTTTTCTAATCTATGAATAAAAACTAGGTGTGAGAAGGTGAGATCTACTAGTTCTAATGTTTTGAAGGACATGGTGACCAGAAACAAAATTCAATCCAAGAACTGTAGATAATACTTCCCTTGTTTAAAAACAAAACCAATTACTTTTAAATGCAAAACACATTTTGATAAACTTTTTTTCTTATCTATCCAACATTTAAAGGGAGTCTTATTTAATAAAAATATTTTAAATTGAATAGACTTTCCATCCAAATAAAGCTTGACGCAAATTACAGGTAAAAAATGAATCATCTCAATAAGAGAGTCATTTACTCTCCTCTAATGTTATAAAAATGTAAAAATTAAGATTTTGAATAAATGTAAATTAAATTATATAGCGCTTAAATAAATGCATGCAGATCTAGTGTATCTTCTTGGCTAGCAATAAAGCACAATTTAGTGTTAAGACTCTACTTATATGTAAATCAACATGTTTTTATGAGTACCAACTACTAAGAATCAACATTTCTTTAGGAAAATAACTGAACAGTACCAATGTAAAACAAGATTAAAATCAACAATTTAAATTAAGGTTTCTTGCTTGGTGATTTTAATCATGATTAAAAGTGGTGATTTAAAATCAAAGCAATTTAAATCAATTCACCCTGACACAGAAACGTGTTGGAACAGTGCCTTGTACAACAAAGACCTGAACCTGATTGGAGACTCAAAGCACTGCCAAATTACAAATAATAAACAGTAGGATTGTGTAACAAGAATTGTGAGAAAAGTGACTTGTAAGTGGTTCTGAGTAATGAAGAATAATTTTGCTCTGCAGTGACTGATTAAGAGCTCTCCACTTTGGTTATTCTGCTGATTGGGTGAGTGACTGTGGAAAATGAATCAAATCATTGAACTGGAGATAGGGAAAGTAGGTATGTGCTGAAGGTCATTGAAGGTCAAATAAACTGTCTAGGAGCAGTAGAAGTATATATAAAACTTTATATCCCCTAGTAGGAGATGAGAGAGTAATTCCATTGGTTACTTTACAGAACACCATTTATTCAGTTTCTGGTGCAGAATTTCTGTAAAGACAGGGACATAAACTGGTGCACCCTTACAAATACACCACTCAAGTATTCATATACCACTACGGATTAGGGAAAAGGCTTTGCTGGAATGCCTGGTATTGGGAAGAGATCCGAACATACTAGGCATTTCAGAAATGCAGTGGGAGGAAAAAAATCAAGTTGAATATCACATGCCCTGCAACAAGCCATACAGGAAATTCAGATTAGTGACACAGCTGAAGAAAATCACATTACTCATAAATGGAATCCACGTATTACTTAGCAAACATATTAGAATGGAGACAGTCTTGAGTCAGAATCTGTAAGGACACAAAACCTGCCTGAATACTAGTAACATCAACCAAAACACATGAGTGCAGATGAAACAAGAGTAGGGCTCAACTGATTTACAAATGGCCTTGACGTTATGGAGAGAGAAGTGGTATAAACTGTGCTAAGAAATCTGGCAGAATCCATTACTGAAGCATACTGGCATATGATTGGAGGCCACAAGAACCTGCCACATCTCCTTTCTACCTTACTTATCTATTGTATCTGAACCCAGTCCAATGGAAACAGAACAGAGCACTGTTAAAGTTGCTCCTCAACAGGAACAGCAGGCAGTGTAACGAAGAGATACCAAAAAACACCCACACTCACCCCACATGCAGTGTTTTTTTTTTATTCCCTCCTCCCTCCCTTGACACTATGCAAGGGGAAAAGAAGCAATTTCCCCTAATAAAATAAGACCATTTTCACTGCTCCCTCACTAAGGTATTGGAAAAAAAGCCACTATTTAACAAATGTTTTGTGCTCTATGATCATAGAGTTGGCTCTGCAGCAAGTAACTAAAAACTAAAAACACTCCTGCTAGCAACACTGATCATGCTAGCACGGAAAAATGAAGCACAATGATTTGTGCTACATAAGAAAAAATGGAAGTGTACTGGTATGGACAACAGAACGAGAGAAGAAATCAGGATCTGCTAACTTTGAAGAGGGAAATTAAGCAAGAGGGCAAAACATAGTATGACCAAATCTTATTATAAAAAACATTGGCTGTTTTCAAGGAAGGTGATTTTCCAATAAAATGAGTAGCATGATTCTCTTGTATGTGTTTAGAATATATAATACATTCCATTACTCGTTTAGAAGTATAATCAAATATTGTACCTAAACCGAATGGGTCATTTTAACAGCAAGCAGCACTTTTATCTTCAACATAAATCTGAAGGGATTTCCGCTTTAGCTTCAAAAGGATGACAAATCATTTTTAAGAGTCATTTACCAGAACTAATAAAAAATAGCCAGAAATTATGGCATTGGGACCGAACATTTGATCTGCCAGGAGACACCTGCGTACCGAGCAGCCATCCCATGATGTTGATTATCCAAGGACTATTTGCAGAAATCCTCCTTCCTACAGGCCTCTTCTCGCCAGATCATGAAGTGATGGCTCAATGCTGTTGAGCTGCACTACAAGAAAAGTTGCAGGTCTGCCCCGTCTTTGGAGCTGCAGGCTGTTTACCTGCGGTTGAGAGGGGACTAGAATACAGAGGAGGTTGAGCGAACCACTATCTTTTGCTGGATGAGAAGAGAGCAGGCAGCCATCATCATTGCCAACCCTATGCATTCAGAAATCATGAATCAGGCTTAAAAATAATATATGTTGCATTCTTTTTATTTGCCTTCTGGTTTCTGAATATTTTACATGCCCTGATTTCATGTTTTCAAACTTTCTTCTAAAACAAAGAGGACTAAAATGTGCATTCTTTTTAATGAAAGCTGAAATCTTCATGCAATCTCTTGATTCCAGCAGCTGAGGTGTTAAAAAAAAAAACTGCAAATACCACAATATTCCCCATAAAATCACAAGAGTTTGGAACACAGATCCATGGTGCAGCTAGAGCGCTGCTCCTCCTTCCTTTGCAGTAGAAGAGCTAGCAGTTCTGCTGACTGGCAGAGCTATAAGCTGATTTACTGGAAGGGAGGGGGCAAATAGAGTGAGGGGCCCATCCCCAAGAATGTAAATGGAGGTTGTAGTACCTGTAAATACATGACAGGGTGTATTCCCCAACTGGCCCTGAGAGGGTAAATTAGGCCCGGCAGGACTAATTAACCAATGAACCAAGAAATAGGGGAGAGATGTAAGCTACAAGGAGGCTGCTAATTAGAAGCTGCCTAACCTGGGCACGAATAGGAGGACCCTCTATAAAACCCCGGAGCTGCAAGTTGGAAAGGGGGCTGAAGGGGGCTGCAGTCATCGCCCGAGAGGGAGAGTGGGCTGGCAAACCCAAAAGGGAAGGGGGGCCAGTTATGGAGGAAGACGACTTGGGAAACAGCAGCCAAGGTTAGGACAATATATCCCTTGGCTGCTTCCTGTACCAACCATTGGGTAGTGGCCCAGGGCACAGGAGGTGTCAGCCGTACAGCTGGTCCAGAAGGAGTGTCATCTCCCTGGAAGGTACTTGGCTGGAAGGCCACGTTGTGAACAGCAGCTGCTGCTCCAAGAGAAAGAGAGGCTATTGAGGAGGGCACAGAACGTGGCAGAGCTAAACCCCGGGACGGCCAGGAATCACCGCCACCTGTGGTGAAGAGTACAAGTTACGGATGAGGTGCACTATGGCAGCAGGTAGGTAGGTCTGAGAACAATAGCACCTCTTCCCTGATGACTGGCTCCTCTGCAGCTTGCATACAGTCACCTCACAACTCCAACCCTGAAGTCAAGTCTTGGTAAGGATGAGAGGAAGTCAACCACTGAAGGGTTGTATTTCCACGAATATAGGACTTTCCTGCTCTTTTCTTCTAAACATTTTAAGAAGAAAATACCCAAGAATTCACAAGCATGTGCGCATGAGACTCCAGAAACTGGGAAGCCACTCCCCCCCGCTCCTAGTTTGTTAGACTGATTCTCACTGGTAGACATTTCCACAGGTTCACAACTATGTGTCTTTCATAGCATTGTGGAGATGCCTCATCCTATGCAATGAGTCGCCAGCTACTGTATCTAGCTAGTGTCATTTTTACTTCAAAACAGACGGTATGACTACAGAGCACAGCATGAATCTGCCAAAGGTTTTGGCACGTTCTGCTGAGTACTTGCTCATGATCTGTAAAATTATGCAGATCATTAACCTTACATAAATGCTGAGAGGCTGGGTCTTTCCAAGTACATCAAGAATGCATGCAAAGCTCAACACTCCATACCACCACTGCCAAAGAAGGCAGCTGATAAGAAGGAACCACTAAACCTTGCTCCTGATTACAGATAAAGCATAATTTATTTGCAATTACTGTAGGGGTAACAGAGTAGAAAAATAAAAAGATTACTAAGGATGAAGGGGCAACAAAACTCCCATTAATCTTCAGTGTGGTACTAACTACTGGAGGAATAGTTTTGGTTAGGGACTTATACGGCTTTCTACTCCATAATATTGAGTTAAGAAAGATAGAGCCCAGATTGGGTAAAATAAAAATGAGCTTCAAGACAATGCTAAGCTTTTCTATGTGGATCAACATGCTAGATAGGGCTAGGAAATCTTATTAGAAGTATGAATTTTCCTGGTAAGTTTTAACAATTTATTTCCTTAATAGTCTAATAAACAGACACTAAAATATTTTGCATGCAGGAATGCGGGAGGGGGAGGGGCGGTTGTTGTTTTTTTTTAATTTTTAATATAAGCAAAAGCCCTTGTATACACACAAGTTATATTAGGGAAAAAAAGGGAGGGCAGGGGAGGCTTTTGCTGTTATACTTTATTTTGTTCATGGAATCTGTATACAAGCTATAATGGCAGAAACACATTTTTACCATTATCATTTGCATTTAGGAGGGGATCTACCAGCACAGCAAAATTTTTCTAGTGTACATTAGACTACATTTTACTCATGCATCTCAGAGTTGAAAGAGTGTAAGGTCAAGCAGAGTATTCAATCACAGAGCTCCATAATATAAATGTATTTATTTAAATTTCCAACCAAACACCTTGACTATGCAACAAAAGCCTAAGGAAAAGAACAACACGGTTGGAGAATGGCGCAAGGAGTGTTACTCAGAAAGAGTTGGCCTGAGCATACTGAACTGCAGCTGTGTTCACACCATGTTTAGAGCCCAATTACACTGCTCTGAATTAATATTTTCTGTTTTCAAAGTGAAAAAAAATATGAAAATAAAACAAGCATACTTAGCAGCATCAGACATTTGAATATACAGATTTTATTGGGGTCTATATGATCACATTTTCTCAAGGAGATAAGATAATTTAACCCTGGGAAGTTTGGCTACAAGCAATTAGCTCATATTTTTGAAGATGAGCTATTGTTATCCTAATGCTAACTAACACCACAGAAATTTAATAGGAGGCTCAACATATTAAAACATCATTAATCTCAACTAAAATGTCACAGCAAACAAAGTATTTCAGACCAATTTAGATTACTTCATTAAGCAATTTCATAGGGCACAGCATAAAAATCAACTAAGCAAATATTAGAATACAGAAAAATACAATACCACCCAGGAACACATGGATACTGATCAGAAGGCAAATATCAAAAGAGGAGAGAACACTTTAGCTAATTTTATTAAACTAATTTCTAGATATTGAAAGGCTAGCTGAGCCAGGGCAACTAGGGTGTAACAATACTACACACCACTTGCAATGGCATGTAGGGTACATGGTGCTATATACCAGTGGTTTTCAAACCATGGGTCGGGACCCAGTACTGGGTTGCAGACCATCAGGTACTGGGTTGTGGTGCCCCCTGCTGCCGCTGCCAAAAGACTGGAATACATTGCTCAACAATGTAATTGTTGGGTCGCAGACATACCGGTAAGTGATTTTTTTCAACTGGCTCCTGAGAAAAAAAGTTTGAAAATCACTGCTATACACCACAGTGGAAAGCAAGCTGTGTCCACAGTGCAGTGTGCAGCAACAAATGTCAGTGAAAGGCTCTGGCAGGAAGAGGCTATAAGGAAAAACTCAGCAGTAAGGAACTGCCAAAGCATTTCCTCATTGAGGGATCCTTTCCCTACCTCAGTAAAAGACTTCAGCTGCAGACAGGCAGCTGTGGAACACAATACTGAAGAAAAAAAAAAAAATAGCAGTGTCAATGGGGAGACACTGTTAGGACAAGCAGAAAGCTCTGTAGCATACATACCCAGGTATTTATCCATAGGATTCAAACGTAGCTTTACTCTACTCATCTAGGCAGTGACTCACCATCTGTACTTCTGTTTATACCCTTGCTAACAGGGCAGGTCGAAGGTATTCTACACTTAAAGGAGAGCAGTGTATACATATCTTGAAAGAGAGCTCATATAATGTAACAGCAGAAATGGATAACAATTCTATTAAGTCCCTGTGGCAGAGCAGTGGGGATAAATCCCTCACGTTGGCTCTGTCAGTCCTGGCCTGAGGGGCTGGAGAAGATGTGAGAGCAATTAGGTTGCATCAGAGGCAGGCTTAACAAGGTGAACTGAAATACCTGGAGACCTGGCCTAAGCCTGGGCAGGAAACCAGAGGATAGGAGGGCCGGTGGTCAAGTGGAGCTGGAGAAAGCTGTTTTGTAAAACTACCTGCTGGCCTGGAGGTAGAGCAGAGCCCTGAGCCTCAGAGCCCCTAGGATGTTTGGGGCTGGTGCTGGGATTTACTGTAAGCACTGTAAATAAAGAGCATGGGAGATGGCAAACACAATGGAATGGTGAGCCTTTTGTGGGAATCTTTAACACCAGAGGAGCAGAACCTGAGCAGAACCAAGATGGCAAGTGGACTGCCATGCAAGGTGGACCACTACAGTCCCATATTTCTGATGTCCTCTGCTCTTTAAAGTCTTGTCTTTTCATTTGCAATTTCATCATTTCCAAACCTTCACTCTGGTTATCTTTCTCAAATCCCTCCATAAGACTCACTTCTGCTATAAAGCCTATACCACCCAACCTGATTATTACAGCTAATCCGGTGCCAAACTGTAACATTCCTCTTCCCCTTCATTCCATTTCCTTTCCTCTCTTCCCCTAATCCCAATTAAAAGAATCCCACAATAAATATAATAAAGATGTGATGATTCCTCATCAGGTTCATTTGCTGTACATTGTATCTTCTGCCTTCCCCTTTTTTGTCTTTAGACGTAAACTCTTCAAGTCAGAGATTATGTTTTTTCTGTTTCTGTACAGCCCAATGGGACCCCGGCCTAGGGGGACCCTTCTCCTGATCAGGCTCTTTGAATACTACCTAATATCAATATTTATTATTGCTAATAATAAAAATAGGAAGAAGCTTAAAACTTCCAGATAAATAGTGTTATTACTATTTACATGAAACCATATTTCCAGATTGCTTTCAAAAGTAATAGACATGGACCCTGACCCAAAAACTTACAATACACGTCTGAAATACTCATTGCTAGAACTAACTCTCAAGGCAACCACGAGAAGATATTCTCTTGTGTGATCCTATGAATCAACCTATAAGGAATGATGATTGGAGAGTTTTGAATAAATACAGGAACCACTTGACAATAACAAAATAAAATAAAATTAAATGAAAGTCCACTAAATAAAACCTGGACCCCAAAGCTCTTGCAACAAACAGTGCTGTGCATGTATAGGACTTAGAATCCAGAGATTGGGAATAATTGGAGAAGAGAGAAGTATGGAGGTGTTTAAAAAGAGAGCTTCTCAAGAAAGAGAAGAAATGGGTAGAAACTCTGAGTGCTTTCTTGCACTAAACAGAGCAAGTCCTGAAAACAACTCCAGACGGATAAACCAAGCAACAGAGAACAGTTCCATATACATGACTATGTGTGGAGAATTAATGTGTAATTAAAGGAGAAATGGAGGTTCACACTGTAACAGCACTTGAAGTCCCCGTGATCCCAATCAAACTGGCCAAGTTCAAGGAGACAACACTGCTTTAATACGAACATCCCCCCCTGAACCACGACAACTAAAACACTCAACAGCTTCTTGTCCAAAAATTCAAAAGTAGATATCAAGGCTAAAAATTCCACGAAAAAATTGGAAGGTTTTTTATTTACAGTGTTGTAGTAGCTATGTTGACTCAAAGAAATTACAGAACCAAGATGGGTGAGGTAATACCATCTTCTAATATCAAGCTTGTCTCTCTCACCAACAGAAATTGGTCAAATAAAAGATATTATCTCATCCACATTGTCTCTTTAAGGCTTTTTATTATTTGATTCTCCAAAAATACACAGCTATGAAGTCAGATAAATATCACAATTACAACATATGCAACTATTTATATTATACTATGTAGGTATGGGCTATATGAAAACATTATATTCATAATGCTTATGTTAACCATTAACAAACTGGCTAATGTACTGGCAAATGACACTTGGGAACTGACTATCTTTACCGTGTGGATGATGGGTCAGTAACTGATGCTGCTTCAGATACTGAGGAGCGGTATTAGTAGCCAGAAGAGAGAGTAAGTCAAGACTTTTGCATGGAGCTAGTCCCAACTTCCCTTCTGCCAGAAACCCTCCTTAGAAAGTCTGTCTCCACATGGCAGAGCAACATGATAAAAAGAAGATTTCTGAGAGTTTGGAATGGCATCAACCAAGTCTGAAAGTCTAAAACGTTAGGCAAAACCTATGTCAGGGGTGAAATGAGGGAAGCATAATGGCTGAGTGTTGTGCTGGCAATGCACAGAGATAAAAATAATAGATTTCATGTGGGCTAACACTAAGACAGCTTAGTGACAGAGAATCCATCACCACTTTTGGTCAGTTGTTCAAACTCCTAATTACCATAACAATTGAAAATTTGCATGTTTTAAGTCTAAATTTGTATAGTTTCAACTTCCAGCATTGGATCTTGTTAGAACTTCAGCTGCTAAACCGAAGAGCCCCCTATTATAAAATTTCTGTTCGCTATTTAGATATGTATTGACTGGCCAAGTCACCCTTTAGTCTTTTCTTTATTAAGTTAATAAGCTATTCAGCCGCTGGAGTGTCTCACTATAAGGCATGTTTTCCTATCCTTTAATCATTCTCATGGCTCTTCTCTGAATCCTTCCCAGTCTATCAACATCCTTCATGAATTGGGGACAACCAAGACAAGCTACAGTAGTGGCTGCATCAATGCCAAATACAGAAGTAACAACTTCCCTGCTTCTGCCCAAGATTCCCTTTTTTATACATCCAAGGATTGCATTAGCCTTGTTGGCCACAGTGTCACACTTAGGGCTCATGTTCATCTGATTATGCACCATGACCCCCAAGTCTTTTTCAAAGTCACTGCTTCACAGGATAGGGTGTTCCATCCTGTATGATCTGCATTCTCTGTTCCTAATTTATATTTGGATATATATATTTAACCCTAACCCTAATTTATATTTGGCCATATTCAATCGCATACTGTTTACTTTTGTCCAACTTACACAATCTAGATCGTTCTGTAGCAGTGACTTATATTCTTAATTATTTACCAATCCCCCAATTTTTGAATCTTCCACAAACTTAGTAATGGTTTTTATGTTTTCTTTCAGGTCATTAATAAAAATGTTAAATACAATAGAACCAAGAACCAATCCTTGCAAGACCCCAGTGGAAAACACACATACTTGATGACAAAATATTGTCTACAACTACATTTTGAGATCTCTCAATTAGCCAATTTTAATCATTTATGTGCTATGTTGATTTTATATCATTCTAGTTTCTTAACAAAAATGACAACAGAGTCCTGTGGCACTTTTAAAGACTAACAGATTTATTTATCGCATGAGCTTTCGTGGGAGAAAATCCCACTTCGTCACACGCTTTGAAGATGGGAAACTTACAGAATGGGAGGAAATTAAATGCAGGGGAGTGTATGACATAGGATCAGGTCAGGCTGTAACAGCAAATCAAAATAGGTGTTAGGATTCAAACACTGGGGAAAGCTCATGCGATAAATAAATCTGTTAGTCTTTAAAAGTGGACAACAGGACTCTGTTGTCTTTCTATAATAGACTAACACGGCTACCCCTTTGGAATTTGACTACATGGAGGGCACTGAATACAGCCGTTTGAAGTGGAAATCCATCAACTTCATGAAACAACTTGCACAGATCCAGATGGGGTTAAACAGGGACTATGGATTTTTCTCTCATTACAACAAGTGATTTGACCTCACCCTCCTCTATGTGCTGTTCCCCAGTGTTTGAATCCTAACACCTATTTTGATTTGCTGTTACAGCCTGACCTGATCCTATGTCATACACTCCCCTGCATTTAATTTCCTCCCATTCTGTAAGTTTCCCATCTTCAAAGCGTGTGACGAAGTGGGATTTTCTCCCACGAAAGCTCATGCGATAAATAAATCTGTTAGTCTTTAAAAGTGCCACAGGACTCTGTTGTCTTTTTATCATAGACTAACACGGCTACCCCTTTGGAATTTAACAAAAATGCTGTGTGATACCAAGTCAAACGTCTTACAGAACTCAAAGTATTTTACATCAACAACTTTATCAAACTTGTAATCTCATATCAACAATCAAGTCAGATTGACAGGATCTATTTTCCATAAACACATGATGAATGACATCGTATTACTTTCCTTTAATTGTTTATTAATTGATTGCCATATTATCCATTCCATTATTTTTGCTTGGAATCCATTTCTCACTGACAAACGTATAATGACGCTGGTGATCCTGTTTACCTTTTTTGAATACTCACACATTAGCTTTCTTCTAGTCTTCTAGAACTTCACCAGTGTTGAAAGCCTTACTGAAAATCAATATTAATGATCAGGGAGCTCCTTGCCTACAAGTATACCTTTAAGGTTTTTGCAATGGCAAAAAATGTACCTATATTTTTTAATGTTTACAAAATATACTAAAGAATACAAAAAAAGAGATAAGTATACTATAGATAGAAGCATCTAATTTTTTAGTACAGCATCACTTTGCAGTAAAACTAAATAATCTAGAGAATTTAATATTGTAGCTCACATTGGCATCAATTCCCACCATTTTGTCCAGCAATGGCGCATGTTATCCACCAACTCCAAAATTTATCAATTTGTAAATGTTACCTTTAAAATAAGATAAGCAAAGTGCATAAGTACATTCTGGCAAAAAAAAAACACATAATTGCAACACCTGATGTGGACAGTGCAAAATTCAGGAAAGTAACAAAGTTAGAAAAACATCAAATGAAGGATTATCCTTATTTGGAAGGAATCCATTCCAGCAAGGAACTGAATGAGAGAACACTGAATTCAAAAGGCAGTGGAGCTATTTAGCAGCTATTAAGCCAATATAAATTCTGATTATTCAGTTAATAATGCACAGTCATTCCTTTTTAAACATCCAGCCTCTGCCCTTACAAATATAATTTGAGTTGCTTCAGATCATTCATTCACCCTATGTTACATTTCTAAATCAGCTATCTTCTTGAGATTTATTTGTGGGGGTGGGGGGGGCGAGGAGGATAGCTTTAAAATTATATACAGATGAAAGATGGACGTTTATATAAGCATTGTTATTACGCAGTGCCAGGGGCAGATTTAGGGGCCTTGGGGCCCCAGTCTCCCATTGGTGGGCCCCCCTGCCTGGGCCCTCGCTCCTATTGGTCTGCCCCCAGGGGCGGTGAGGCTGACTGGCACACAGTGCAGCTTCTGGTGCCGCCCTACAGGGCCATGGGTCCTGAAAGGTCAGGCTGGAAGCCGTATAGCATGCCAGCTGGCCCCGAGTGACTACGGGCCAGCGGAGCAGGAGTGCAGAGTCCGGCCTTGGGAGTGGACCAGCCACCAGCAGGCTGAAGGGCCCCCACCTGGACACAAGCCCTGTGCGGTAATCCGCCCCTGTGCAGTGCTTACACCAAGCAGAATTTCTTCATTCTGTAGAGCTTATGTGAAACTCTTATAAGATTCTGCAAACACATACACATAATTTTACTCACAAGTGAAGACTCATTAAGTCTAGTGGGACTACTAGAAGGAATAAAGATACATGCATAGGTTTTTGCAGGGTTGAATCCTTTGTCAAGTCATGGTTTCACTGGCATCAAGCACATATATGACTATACTGAAATAAGTATAATGTCAAAATATTGTGGAAATACAAAAATATGCTGCTTGGAAGCAAAAAAAACCCACCTCCAACATGATGTGCTACTTTTGTATCTTCACACCTTTATTTTGAACCCATGTTACGTCAAGCAAGACAAAAGCCTGCGGTGCTCAGTAAGAACTATGTACATGAGAGAGTTCATTTTGAGATGTCTAAGCACAAAAAAACTGCTGAAAATTGTGTAAACACCAAGAATGTACCAAAAGGTATTTTCTCCAGAAAGTAATAAGGGACTGAAAACACATAATTGGAATGAAATGCCCTCTTAACTTTAATTCTAGCAACAACCATATGCTATTCCAATACAGGAGAAGAATGATGAGAAAGAGAAAAGAGATCCCGTGAAGCATTGATCAGGAATAATGAAATTGCCATCAAGAGATAAGGCTATAAAAGAGAAAAGTTAAGTCTAGATCAGTCCCTAGGATATAGTATAAGGCGGGTGAGGGGGAGGGGGGAATCAGTTACATCAAATTTTAATATTAACTTCCACTCCAAAAAATGGAACACAAACCTCAAAATCACAATAACCCCCTTCAAAGATTAACTAGTATATTTTCAAAGACAGTATTTTAGACCAATTTAACCAGGGAAAAACTAAATGAAATCTTTCTGAAGGAAAATAGGCTATACAGATGGAAGTCTAGTACTGTGGGTTTTACCTCTGGGAGTTGCAGCCTGCATAAGATTCTATTCTTTCATTACAAATCTGTTGTGTGGGGGGTGGTGGAGGAGTAACTGTGTTAGAGATAAAAGAATAGCACAATTGCTGAAGGAACACCCAGTTTTCTCTATGTATTCCTATATATCTCAAGTCATCTTCAGTTTTCCATTTATTTTCCTCCTTTACACTTTACAATAGTAAAGAATTTTACTTTGAAGGACTGTAAGAATGACCCTTACCTGGACACGGCTAATTCATTAACTGCAAGTGAATCATTAAATAGCCCTTATTTTGAGAGGATACAGAAAAACAAAGAAAGAGGATCAACCTCCATCAGGAGAGAGAGAAGGACTGGCAGAAATAGCAGCTGTACCATCGCTCAGATTGGATTTGTGTTGGCAGAGCTATGAAGTGATGCCTACAACATATTGTGCCTTGATCTATCCTGCCTTCCCAATAAAAGAAATCTAAGGACTTTAGCACTCATGTTTTCCCTTTCAGAGAATATTTTATTTACCAAGATTTATATACCACCAAATTTATAATGCCTAAGGTGCATCATTAAGGATGTAACGTCCCTCAAAACACTGACATTTTTTAACACTTCACACTGATACAGCATCTTTCATCTTGGTAACTTAAAATACTTCATAAACAGCAATGTAACAGATGCAGTGAATTTGGAAACCCCATTACTGTCTGCAAATTGTGCCTACTGTAGTTACAGTAACACCTTTGATAATTGGGACAAGTCATTGAAGAAAAATTTCTGTTCATTTGCTTAAACTGTACATTTGACAGCACTTTATGCATGGTCCACTTCAATATTTGCCCTCCCCCCTTCATAGTCTATTAGACAGTTTCTCCTTTGCTGAAAAGACTCCTAGAAACATCATCAAAGGAGAAAAACAATCATTATTTTTCCCCACAGGAACTTTAAAATAAATAAATAAATAAATATAACATTTTGCTATTTAAAGAGTGTTCTTTGTCAGAAAACTGGTTGTTTTTTTTTTTTTTAAATCACGTTTTTAAAATCAGGTAAAATGTCTTTTTAAGCCTCAGAATCCTGTGAGTCAACTACAGTATTTTCCATAGTAACAACATAATGAAAGCGTATGATCACATGATATATAAATATACATATCTTTCACTCACATCAGTCATCTGAAAAAATGAGTTAAAGAGATATAGTCAGCTGAAATCCCTTAAAAATGGGGAAAAAAAGAATGGAGACAAAAATGAAAAGCAAAGAGAAAGTAAAGGAAAAGAGATAAGAAAATAAAAATGGGATGAGGGTACTGAGACAAACAAAAAGAATACCTTAGGAAATGAAACTAAGGGTAAAAATAGTTAGGGTCTTACTAGTTGGTGCCCCCATCCAAACGCATATGAGGGCTGTTACCGAATGTCTACATTGATAGTCCATTAGACCACTATATCATACAACAATGTCTTCATCCTGCTTCCAGATTTTTTGTTTTTAAATGTTGGGATCGAGAGCACATGAGGTAATCATTTGCCTGTAATTGCTGTTCGCTGAATGAACACCGGACCATCTTAATTACCATTCGTGGGTCCATGGATTTGTGAACGGGCTTCCACAGATTAAAGTTTCAAAACAGAATGGAGAGGAAAGACTGCACACTGAGGTGTCTAGGCTGTACCAGTTCTTTAGTGGTCAATTCCTTTGTGAATGAGGTTAGCAAAGACGCTCCCTGGGACTAGGATTGCTGCTTTGCTGCTCTCATTCCTCTCAGGATTTGTCTTCATGGAAAATTGGCCAGAGTAGCCATCGCTGAATAATTAATCCACAACAGTTATGCTGGTCAATTTCCCTGGCAGACAAGCCCTGAGATACACCTCTCTGCATCACTTCCTAACTGTGATCTTTGTGTTGTCCTTCTCCAGTCTCCATTTCTTTAAAAACTGAAAAATTCTGATTTCAACAGACAGAGAAAATGGGTTAGCCACTTTTGGGTGAAAAGGATTATAAAATTGCCCTTCCTTCACACCCTGTAGGGTTCCACACAAGATGCCAGATTAGTTAACCCAACCATTAAATTAGGGAAGGGAATTTGTAGAAAAAACAGCAGCTGTTGTATAAGAAGTATTCCTCAAATGAAGAGAGCTAAATTTCTCCATATTGAAAACAAGGCCCTGGTTAGTTCAAAGTCTAGCCTGGTAGGCTCACCTTGTGAACAGAATATAAACTACAAGCTGCCATTGTACAGCAAGTACTCATCTAACCAACCCAAGGCATGATACAGTGACTATCAAACAGAATGATTAAAAACACCAACAAAACGTAGAATGATACTAGAAGTTTATCATCCTTGCGAGTCATTCATAAATGTTACTCGTATCACCTATATAAGCCAGCTAGAATACCTGATATTGTACTAGAAAAAGCAGTATGTTAGTACCCCCTCATGTCCCCCTCCCCCCACACTAAAGATAAAATATTATTGTTTGTTTGTTTCCTTTTGGAAATTACACAAATATATGAAGGTTAGATGGCCTTTTTTCAATATGGACCAGTTTAGTTTTATGCATGCATAACAAAGAAGCAACTTAGATACTAATAATTATCAGTTCTTTTCTGTAATAGTTCACAGTCTTGCATCAAAAGTTGCATACAAACAGAGAGGCTAGTATCATATATGTGCCATTCTTCTCCCCAACACTCCTCCCTCCTTTTAAAAAAATGGGTCTTAGACATAGATCTGCAAGTGAAAGAAATTAGGAAAAAATAAATCTTCTCAGGTGATTTAAAATGTGACCCACAGCTGTACAGAATATTTCAAGTCAAGAAGTTTCTCTCTTTGTAAGCTGAAGAGATGCCCTTTGGATTGTGGGTTTTGTCCTTCATCTCTGGTGCAGAGTCCTTATTTCCAAAAATAAAATTAGATGTGTAGTATATGGTCAAAGAAAAATTTCCTGCTCTTTGTTAAACAGTGTTCATTGCTTTTGGTCTTTTTGAACCATTCTTTCTTAAAATTCTGTCTTATCTGGCAGTATAACCTCTTTCTTGCTGTCAGACAACTCCATCAAAAAGATAGGAGGGGCAGCCAGGAATCTTTCATATATTCTTATTACAAAATGAGTTCCTAAGATTCCCAAAGAAACATTCTACTTAATAATGTATTAAAATGTCAATATCTGAGTCTACCAAATTCTGCTTTGCAGCATACATTTTTCCCTAGCTCATTGAATACTTAAATATTTACAGAGTTTGATCATCTCTGTTATTTTAAACTGGTAGAGAGAGGAAAGCAACTCATTCAAATGATACTGCCAGAGTATTTTTTCTTTAAGTTTGAAGCAGCACACTGATGGATGAAGGGAAAGGGAAATGTTTTTCCCTACCAAATTTTCTCCATTGTGCAAATGTTCTGTTTTGTAAAATTGGTTGAGAATAAAAGGGGCTAGCATTATTAAATAATCATTAATAGTTAGCACTTATATAGTGATGTTCATCCTTAGATCTCAAAGTACTTCATTAAGGAGAGAGATGCTATTCTCACTATTTTTACAAAGAGGGGAAACTGAGCATTAACTGACTTCCTCAGAGGCACAAGTCTGTGGCTAAATCAAGATGAGGATTCAGGTCTTCCAATCCTACACCTCTCTCTACTGCCATGATGCTGAGCCCCTCTGAAATATCTGTTTGGACGTTAAACACACACACACACACCCCATTACAGCTAATTGACTTTGCAGAGTTAATAAAAAAAAAGTTACAGGTTCCATCAGATGAAGTTCCCTCAGATGTAGGCCTATCACAGGGGTCGGCAACCTAGGGCACACACCCGTTCAGAGCAGCATGCAGGGCTCCCAGCCCTGCAGCTGCTCTCCCCTCCTGGCCGCACCCCCTCAGCAGGGCCAGCAGCTCTTGCTGCTCCTGGCACCACCCTAGGCATCTGCTGGCCCCACCCCTGGCACCTGCTGATAGGCCCTATCAGGTTAAAGTGGCTTTTAACACTCAGCATTTTAAAATCTCTATGATAATAAAGAATTACAAAAGAAAGAAAAGAGTTTTCCTTGGTTTGTTGTTTTCCTTGCCCAAGGTAGGAAGTGTGGAAGTTAAAAGAAGATTTAAGTATGTCGTAGATGGTATGGGAAGAGATTGTGTATTGTTGGGACCAAGAAAATATACCAGAGTGCTTATTATGGCTTGTTATATAAAACAAAATGGAGTTCTCTATAAAACAAAATGGATTCCACTGACAAAGAGGCTTCTGGGTTCAGTTATGTAATGTTCTGTTACTAATTTGTTGCAATTTGCTGTCTCTGGGCAGATATTCAAATGACCCATGAATATGTAACACCTTAGTTTATATAGCATCTGGGCTACTGGTAAGGTGGGCTGGCTAGTTCAGACCCTAGCCCCCTGCTGCAGCAGAGTTTAATAAAGCTGGGTGTTTGGTTTGAAATCTGGGTCTGAAGACTGATGATTTGAGTCATCGACAGAAGTAAAATTGGTCTAAGAAATTCACAAACTTTGAAGAACGTTCTCTAAAAACAGGAAAGAGATACATTGCTAGCCATTATATCATCAGAGAAAATTAACTAACAGGCAAGAATACATTTTTTCTCTGTCTGATGAATAGATAGCTTCAGCCTACACAATTGGAAAGTAAGGAGCAATCCACAAAGCTCAAAAAAGATAAAACAAAATAATACAAGACCTATCAACAAATTTATCCAAGAGTAAATAAACATTCTGCAGTACATACACACACAAAAAATGTATTTACCCGGCTGAACAGCAACATTGATTCTTAATGAAGCAAATCATTATGCCCTCCCCTTCATCGCTAAGGTAAGCAATCTTACCACTATTTTGCAAGGTCATCAAAAGGCATGAGTACAGCACATTAATGTGTGTAGCACTCTGGTATGAACTTTTTCCTGTGCAGTCCAAACTCCTTCTATCATCACATTCCTGCAATCTGCCTCTCATTTGAGCAGGCTGGCATCAGTTGTCAGGATCTCAACGTGTCTGACAAAAATAAATGGTTTGCCTCAGAGAGAATGCAACCACAATGCAATGAGAACTTAGCTTTTTGGGAGTTACGGAAACAATCCCAGTCATAGACATTGGGGAATGATGTCAGACATAAAGCAACGAAAACTGAAGAGGGTGCACACTGAGCCATGCCCAAACAAGACAGACCAGTTCACAACAACTGCAGGTGAGACCAAATTAGATAGAAGTCATTTTGAAGTGTTATGGACAATCTGTTGCTCATTCTCAAACTTGTCCTCCTATAGAATGGTTTGTTCTCATTCTGCTTATCCTTGAATATACAGATAGCCCACATTTTTAATAGAAACAACCTGCTTTTCTTTAAAGACTTTTATGAATTTCTGTGTCCTTAGTGTGAATATCACAAGTGAGGTGATAAAAATAAATATCACTGTGGATGGTGATCTCTACCAGAATGTCATTCAAATATGGAAAAAAGGTGAATTCCCATCTCCCTTAGATTTGTAATGACCAGCCACCATTTCTGTGAAGTCATTAAAGGCTGCATATAAACCAAAAGGATCCTGAAACTGGTAATGCCAGTTCTTAAAAAAAATCTGAAAAAATTATGATGTGCTTAACAGATGGCACTTGGAGAGAAGTATCACTGAGAATGATTGAAGTCAGATAAAACTCTCAGACAAAAATTGATGTCAGTGTTTCCATCCTGAGTGGTATCTTTCTAATATGTGTGCTGAAATGCTTCAAGATGAGGAGGAAGAGAAGAGAGAAGGACTCAAATGTGACATTTTAGTGAGGGTTCTGAAATTACTGGAAAGGGCATGAAGTGATACTATTTGATAAACAGCATTCTCCATTCCTATTGTCAAAAAGATTCATTTTCAATACTTCAGAGGAGTTGCTGCCAATTCTGTGGCTACAGCGTAACACACATCTTTCACCACTCCAGACAGACCCAGAGTGCACGTGTATACCAGGGAATCACTACTTGGCAGTGGCAGGGATAATGGAATGGTTTCCATTGAGTTCAACAGCCACAGGCTTCAAGAAGGATGAGCCATGCTCTACTGAGGACGAACTGAAGTCCTGAGTCTGCAGGAGAGTCTGGCACATGGACTGCTATGGGGCTTTTTGAACATCCCCCCGCCTTGTCAGCAAGCTTGCACTGACAACAGGGAGCTTTGTTCTTCATCCTAACCTGTTTGGTTACTATTTTGTTCGCCCTATTCGGAGAGAAGACCCTACAAGCAACAGAGGAATTCCTCAAGCAAAACTGAAGTTATACAGAGAGACTATATTCTGGCAGGGAGAAGGACTACACTTCTAGTAACAAGTTCAGTTAAAAAGGAAGATGGAAGGCTTTTTTTTTTTAATTATTTTTTCTGCCCAGAATGAGAAATGTCTGCTCCCTCTATAGAAAGAGAATTTCTGGCCACACGAGGGGTGTGTGAGCATAAGGAACTGAATCTGTGACCTATATACCTCTGGTTCATTGAGTACATAATTGCCCATCAATAAGAATTGCTAGCTATACGCTCAAGAATATAGTCAATATTTGGTTTCTCTTTTGACAATGTCCTTCATTATTCTGCAGGCAAAAACAGACCAAATCGTAACAACTAAATTCACACTTGTTTCAAACCATTTTAATATTTTCATTATGTCATTAACTAATGAAACCATCCTGAAGAAAACATTGCTGCCAACTTTACAAGCAAACAATAAAAACAGCATGTTCACTGAAATTAAAACTGCATTTCTTTCCATTTAGTTATTCATTCAACTGATGCATTAGCCAAGACTCTGTACCAGAGATGAATATTAATTTACATTAGCTGGATAAATTTCTAAAAGGCAACTTTTAGAGTGTTGAACATTCAACTAGAGGTGATTCTGTTCCTTCAGTGTTTCGTGTCACTACTGAGCTCTGACAGTTCTCAGCAACCTCCTTTACCATTTATTTTTGGCAACACACAGTTACAAATAAGAACAGAAGAGAGAAAAATAACCCAAAATCTCCACAACAATATCACAGCATCTGGAAGTGGCAAATACAAAAAACATTATAAAACAATGAATTAGCAATTCTCTATGAACCCTATGCCACCCAAATTTATCTCCACAGCTGCTGGACCACTGAAGCTTTGGGACAAGTTCTTTTCCCACCGATATCAATGGCAGACACCTCAGAACATATCTGCATTGCATTTGGAAGCACGCTGCCCAGACATGGTCCAACGGAAACGAGGCAGGGTTTCTTTTGTCAAGGGGGTCTGTGCTGCTGTAGTGAACTACGGTGGTAGGGGGCTACTTTGACGGGGGGGGCGCGTTGTGCTGCCATTGAAACTCCTGATGCCAGTGATTTTTTTCAGTGGTGGAGGGCTTCTCCGGTATGTGCCACTGCCAAGTCTCCCAGTAGTGTGGGAGGGAGATTGGCAGCAGGGGGCTTTTGTGGCACTCGGCCAACCATGTCACGATACAGAAAAGCTTGAGAACCCCTGGACTAGACAAATCCCTGTCAGAGATGATCTAGGTATTGCTCCTGAGTCAGTGCTGGGGGCTGGACTAAATGACCCCTCCCTTCCAGACCTATATTTCTATCAATCAATTATTCTCTATTCCATTCAAACAACAAATTCGATTATTCTGGACCTGAAATAAAACATTTATACGACTTGTACAATAACACTACCCCTTTATTCTTCCCCCTGAAATATACAGTATCAGCTGCTTTACTTTTTAAAATCATTAAAAACTGGACTCTAGATCTTTATTAACTATACTAAGGAATTTACATCAGCTCAGCCCATTTCTCTTCTCATATCACATTTCTTAAGTGTATAAATTTTATTCTCAACATACTGCTAGACCTGGATCCATCAAGTTCTTATATAGAAAGATGCACTTATAGGCCACCAGGAAATATCTGTTACAGTAAACTACAGTAGTCAAGACATAATATTTCTAATTGTGGTGATACGGTTTTATGATGGAGGAGAGAGGATTATTTTCAGGGAGTCTAAACTCATTTTAATACACTAAGGCTGCTAGCATTTTTTCACACTGCCAACCCAACAAGTTTCCAACAATAAATGTGCTATACATTAGGTGTCTATAGCAAACCAAAGGGTTAATGGTTTTGCAAGATAATTTGAAGTCTATTTCACATAAAATATGTCTTTAGTGGAGACTATTTCCAGCCCATCCACAATCAAGTTTTAAAATAGGGTGCAAGAATGAAACCTTTCCTTTCCTCCCATGCCTTCCTCCTCTCAAATACATTAATTTTAATTAAGTGAAATATAATGCCCCTTACATACAGGTGCCTCTCAGTATGAGCCATTTTGGAGAAGCTACCACTGCAATTGCAGAATGAGTATGAAAGTTACAAACTCTTCTGAAAGCATACAACATAAACTGGAGGACAAAGCTGGCCTGGGGTGAACATATGCATAGTTCAGAAGCTAGATGTATGTATGTGGTTTTTTAGGCTGGCTTTCTGTAAATGGGTGCCTGGAAAATTGTAGTTATAGCTATGATGAACTACAGAGAAGTCATATGGGGCAGGCATCTCAATTTCTAAAAGCAATTTTGGAGACATCCTGACCCATTTTTCCAAATGCAGTGGCCTTTGTCACATGCCTAACTTTGCATGTGTACTTTTCAGGCACTAACATCTGCACAAAAATGATAATCAACTGCATACACAAATATTAATGCTTGAAAACTGCAAACAAAACAATGCTGAGACCAGCCCGCTTAAAAATCATACACACCGGAGTTACAGCATACAATCCTAGAGTCTTTCTGAGTGGACTCACTCAGAGAATGCACTTGTAAAGAAGAAAATAGCTCTCTTCTCCTACCACCTAATTTATTTTATTTTAACTTGGGGTTTTTTGGGAGGTTTCTAAGGTTACCTTTTCTTTATGATTAAAACTTCCATCCTTTCAAATGCTAGCCTCATTGAAGATAATACATGTTTTGCCACAACTTCCTGTGAAAGTGGGATTTGGCCATTAGAGACATCCCTCTAACTGAGTAGAAATCCCCTGAGTAGAAATCTTGGAAGATTTTTTGGAGATTGAATAAGTGTAGGAAAGTAATTCTCTGCAATGAAAGATTCAGACTCAATGAAAGACCTCCCAACTCCAGATGGGAGAATAATCAATGTGTGTATTATAGACTGATAGACTCGTAGACCATAAAGTCAGAAAGGAATATTATGATCAGCTAGTCTGACCTCCTGCACAACCCAGGCGACAGAACTTCACCCATCTGCTCTTGTAATAGACCCCTAATCTATGACTGAGTTACTGAAGTTCTCAAATAATTATTTGAAGATTTCAAGATACAGAAAATCCACCAGCAACTGACCCATGCCTCATAATGCATAGGAAGGCAAAAAACCTCCAGGGCTTCTACCAATCTGCTCTGTGGTAAAATTCCTTCCTAACCCCCAATATGGCAATCAGCTAAACCCTGAGCCTATAATCAAGACAAACCAGCCAGACACAAAAAGAATTCTCTGTAGAATTTCAGAATCCACCCCATCTACGTCCCATCACAGGCCACTGGGCATTTTACAGCTAATAGTCAAAAATCAGTCAATTGCCAAATTAGGCTGTCCCTTCAGATCATCCCCTCCAAAAACTTATCCAGCTCAGTGACAAAGCCAGCTAAGTTTCTCGACCCCACTGCTCCCCCTAGGAAGGCTGTTCCAGAACTTGACTCCCCTCCCTGATGGTTAGAAACCTTCATCTCATTTCAAGTCTAAACTCCCCAATGCCCACTTTATATCCATTTGTTCTTGCATCCACACTGCTGCTGAAGTTAAATAACTCCTTTCCCTTCCTGGTATTTATAGAGAGCAATCTGATCTCCCCTCTTTTCATTAGGCTACACAAGCCAAGCTCTTTGAGTCTCCCCTCATAAGGCAAGTTTTCCATTCCTCTGATCATCCTAGTAGATCTACTCTGCACATCTTTCAGTCTGAATTCATCTTTCTTAAACATGGGACATCAGAACTATACATGGTATATCAGATGAGTTCTATCCAATGCCTTGTATAACGGTACTAACAACTCCCTCTCTCTACTGGAAATACCTTGCCTGATGCATTCTAGGACCATATTAGCTTTTTTCACAGACACATCACATTGGCAGCTCATAATCATCCTGTGATCAACTGCTTCCAAGGGTGCTGAGGGAGCTGGCCAATGTGATTGCAGAGCCGCTGGCCATTATTTTTGAAAACTCGTGGCAAACGGAGGAGATCCCAGAGGATTGGAAAAAGGCAAATATAGTACCTATCTTCAAGAAAAGGAAGGAGGAGGATCTGTGGAACTACAGACTGGTCAGCCTCACCTCACTCCCTGGGAAAATCATGGAGCAGGTCCTCAAAGAATCCATCCTGAAACACTGGGAGGAAAATAGAGTGATCAGGAACAGTCAACATGGATTCACCAAGGGCAAATTGTGCCTGACCAACCTGATTGCCGTCTATGAGATGACTGGATTTGTGGATGCGGGAAGAGCCGTTGACGTGGTATACCTCGACTTTAGCAAGGCTTTTGATACAGTTTCCCACAGCATTCTCATCGGCAAGTTAAGGAAGTATGGGTTGGATGAGTGGACTGTAAGGTTGATAGAAAACTGGGTAGATCAACAGGCTCAGCAGGTAGGAAACAATGGCTCATTGTTTAGTTGGCAACCAGTAATGAGTGGATGATGATGGGATAGATTGCATGCTTAGTAAATTCGCGGATGACGCCACGCTGGGGGGAATGTAGACACGCTGGAGGGCAGGGACAGGATTCAGGGAGACTTAGACAAATTGGAACACTGGGCCAAAAGAAATTTCATGAGGTTCAACAAGGACAAGTGCAAAGTACTGCACTTAGGATGGAAAAATCCCATGCACTGCTACAGGCTGGGGGGACTGATTGGCTAAGTAGCAGCACTGTAGAAAAGGACCTGGGGGTTATGGTGGACGGGAAGCTGGATATGAGCCAACAGTGTGCTCTTGTTGCCAAAAAGGCCAGTGGCATATTGGGCTGCATCAGTAGGAGTGTTGCCAGCAGATCGAGGGATGCGATTATTCCCCTCTATTCGGCACTGGTGAGGCCGCATCTGGAATACTGTGTCCAGTTTTGGGCTCCCCACTACAGAAAGGATGTGGACAAATTAGAAAGAGTCCAACGGAGGGCAACGAAAATGATTAGGGGGTTGAGGCACATGACTTATGAGGAGAGACTGAAGGAACTAGGTTTATTTAGTCTACAGAAGAGAAGACTGAGGGGGGATTTGATAGCAACCTTCCACAACTTGAAGAGATGCTCCAAAGAGGAGGAAGCTAGGCTGTTCTCGGTAGTAACAGAAGACAGAAGAAGGAGCAATGGTTTCAAGTTACAGCTGGGGAGGTCGAGGTTGGATATTAGGAAAAACTTTCTGACTAGGAGGGTGGTGAAGCATTGGAATGGGTTACCTAGGGAGGTAGTGGAATCTCCGTCTTTGGAGATATTTTAAGGTCCGGTTATACAAAACCCTGGCTGGGATGATTTAGTGGGAGTGGTCCTGCTTTTAGCAGGGGTTGGACTAGATGACTTCATGAGGTCCCTTCCAGTCCTAAGATTCTATGAATACAACAAGGTCCTTCTCTTCCTCTGTCACTTCCAACTGGTACATCCCCAGCTTATAGCAAAAGTTCTTGTTATTGGTCCCTAAATGCATGACCTTGCACTTTCAATTATTAAATTTCATCCAATTTCAATTACACCAGTTTACAAGGCCATCCAGATTTTTGTATGATATCCCAATCTTCCTCTTTATTAGTAATACCTCCCATCTTTTTGACATTGGCAACGTTTATTAGCACACACTCACTTTTTGTGCGAAGGTCAGTAATAAAAAAGTTAAATAAGATTGGATCCAAGTCTGATACTTGAAGAATTCCACTAGTCATCTTCCTTCAGCCTCACAGTTCACCATTCAATATGACTATTGTAGTCATCCTGTAAGCAGTTCCTTATCCATCTTCCAATTTTCATATTAATTCCCATCAACTAATAATTATCCATGTAGAACCAAATCAAAAGCCTTACTAAAATTTAGGCAAATTAGATACACTGCACTCCCTTTGTCTGGAAAGAAAGAAAAAAAATGGAGATCAGGTTGGTCTAGCACAGGAATTTCAAACTCAAATCACTACGAGGGCCATATGAGGACTAGGATATTGGCCCAAGGGCCACATCACTGAAACCTTTTTAATTATAAAATAATTCTTATAATTATTTTACAAATTCTGGGTGTCGTTGAGAGCTGCAGGAAGTAACTCCGCAGGCTGAAGATCCCTACTCTAGCATGATCTTCCGTTTGTAAAACCATGTTATATTTTGTCCCAATTACTGTTAATCCCCATGTCCCTGTCTAGTTTCTTTCTCAAAAATTTTTCCAACACCTTGCACATTACTGAGGGCAAACCAACAAGCTTGTAGTTAATTGGATTACTTCCCTTCCTTTCTTAAAGATAGGAACTATGTTAGCAATTCTCCAGTCATACAGTACAAGCCCTGAGTTTACAGATTCATTAAAAATCCTTGCTAATTGGCTTCAGTGGTAGCATGATTGGTATTGTGCGCGACATTTGCATGAGTAATGTGTACCACGGTTGTCTGGGCCAGTCTGGGGCTATCATGAGATTGCTGTGGATTCTTGTCTCATTTTCAATAGCGTTTTGTGGATTAAGTGTATTGGTGGAAACGCGTAGGCTAGTTTGTGGTGCCATGGGACAATAAATGCATCTCCTTTGGAGTTGATGCCCAATCCCGCTCTTGAACAATACAGTTGACACTTGCGGTTCTTGTATGTGGCAAATAGGTCTATTGATTGTAGGGATTATTAGAGTTTAGTCCTGCCAACGTGGCACATCCGGGCACACGTGGACTGCCGGGAAGCAGGACACGAGCTCTCTGCATGCCTAAATACCTGGGACACGAGCTCTCTGCATGTCTCAGCTTAAACCATTCATGGGGGAATGCATGATGGAAGAGTACTGAGTATTGCCTAACTACTAACCCCTGCTGCAGTCAGCTGCTGCATTGTGTAATCTGTTTACTTCACCTAATAAAAGGAGCCAGCAGATTCAGAAAAGCAGCTCTGCTCCTCCATTGCCTGAAGTCCTGTGTCTGCAATTCCTTCATTGATGGGAAGCCCCATAGTCCAAAAATGTATTTTAGGACCATATTGTTGAGTTCCCATTCGTGATGGTGAGTAAAGGTTCTGCACAGTGTATCGGCAAAGGTGTTCTGGACTCCTGGGAGATATGCAGCTGATAGAATCACCTTGTGGCCGATGCACCATTCCCAGAGATTTATGGCTTCTGTACATAGGAAGTTTGATCAAGCTACCCCCTTGTCTGTTTATATAAACATACAAGCTAGGAGTTGGATGCATGACAACACAGGTATGACCGGTGAGGCTTGAATTGTCTCTACTAGGTTCAAAATGCTCTGGAATCTCTGTTCTGGGAGATAGGCCCTCGCCATTATGGAGTCTAGGCGAGCTCCTATGAAGTCTATTGTTTGGAAGATGGACTTTTTCTCGTTTACTTGAAGACCGAGGTATTTGAAGAGCTGTAGTGTGGTATAGACAGCTTGAGATGTTCATAGCTGACTGTCCGACTTTAATAGGCAGTTGCCAAGATATGGAAAGATCGTTATGCCCTGGGATCGTAGGTGAGCCGCAAGAATTGGCAGTATCTTGGAGAAGACCCTTGGAGCCGTGGAGAGTCCGAAAGGTAAGACTGTGTATTGGTAATGGGTATTTCCAATGGTGAAACGTAGGAACTTTCAATGTGCCGGGTGTATGGGTATATGGAAGTACGCATCTTGAAGGTCAAGGGCCAGAAACCAATCATGTTCTAGGGAGGGGATTATGGTAGCTAATGTTACCATCTTGAATTTTTGCTGTTTTACAAACTTGTTCAGTCTCCTTAGGTCTAGAATGGGTCTCCATCCTCCGGATTTTTTCTAAGTAAGGAAATAAGGGGCGTAAATTCCTTTCCCCGTGTACTCCTGAGGCACGATCTCTATCGCTCCTAGACAGAGGAGGTGTTGTGCCTCCTGGGATAGGATCTGTTCGTGAGTTGTGTCCCTGAAAAGGGACGGGGTGGGGTAATGGGATACTGGTTTGGTTGTAAAAGGGATGGTGTATCCAGATTTGATCATTTCTAGGACCCATTTGTCTGATGTAATGTTGACCCAATTTTGATAGAATGGTAGGAGGCAGTTTTGGTAACTTCGGGACATATCTGCTTTTGGTAGGTTGTGATTGATTTGTTGCGTGCCCTCAACCTGATTTTCAAAACTGCGGCTTGTTGGGGGGCGGTTTTGGGCGCTGAAGATTGGTTGGGAGGTTGTCTCCTCTGTAGTTATCCTGTCTGTGATTATACTGTGTGTGGTATTGAGATGGGTACCTTGGGTTGTATGGGTGAAATCTGAAAGATCTTCTCTTTGTGGCCATTGTGTAAATACTGAAGGTGCGTAATGTTGCCTGGGAATCCTTCGAGGTGCGCATTATTTCATCAGTGTTTTGAGAGAAGAGTTTGTTTCTATCAAATGGAAGATCTTCTGTTGTTGAAGAGTTTGTTTCTATCAAATGGAAGATCTTCTGTTGTTGCTTGCAGCGGCTTCGGAAGGTCAGCGGAGTGTAACCAAGACGCTCTACGCATTACAATTCCAGTGGCCATAAGTCTTGCAGAGGTATCAGCTACATCAAGAGCCGCTTGAAGTGCCGTGCGAGAAATTAGTTGTCCTTCCTTTATTATCGCATGGAATTATGGATGTTTTTCCTTGGGAATAAATTTAATAAAGTCTTCTAACTTGATGTAATTGTCGTGATTATAATTAGCCAACAGTGCTGTATAGTTGGAAATTCTAAGCTGCAGACTGGATGATGTATAAATTTTTCTTCCCCATAAATCCATTTTTTTATCATCTTTGTGATGGGGTATCGACCTATTAAAATGTTGTTTACCCCTGTGGTTGGCGGCCTCTACAACTAGAGAATTTGGCTGGGGGTGTGTAAATAAGTACTCCAAAGATTTGCTCAGGACATAGTACTTTTTATATGCTCTCTTGCAGGTGGAAGGATTGAGGCGGGTGTCTGCCAGATGGTATCCGCTGACTCTAATATCCCCTCGACCATAGGGAGAGCTATTCAGGAGGACTTGGTTTGGAGGATGCGGAATAGTTTGTGTCTTGATTCTGGAACTTCTTGCAAGGATAGTTCCTGAGATTCTGCCACTCTTTTAAATAATTCCTGAAATGGCTTAAAGTCATCTGATGTTGACAGTGGTGATGGAGCAATTGCTTCATCAGGTGAAGATGATGAATATTGCTTGGAGGAGGCATCTTGTGGATGTTCTGGCTCATCTAATGTGTCTCCCTGTTGAGATACTTGATATGGTGTTCTACTTGCTCTGGAATATGAGGGGTGGCTTGAAACCGAATGTCCGGAGTAGGTATGCCAGCCAGGCCATTGTGGCTGGTATTCTGATGGAGGTCCAAACCATGTTGGACGAAACCAGTAGTGTTGTGCCTTGGTATGTTTATGTCCCCAGTGGGGATGTCTGACCAGAGATCTGGGCTCAGGAGAGAAGGAAGGGTATGGTAACTCCCCTTCTTCTTCGCTGGAGTATTGTATCGGTGAAAGTGATCCTTCCCTTGAATGCCCTGGAGAGTTGCGGTGCCGTGAGGTAGTGATGGGGAAGGACAGTCCCGTTCACTACTATCAATATTTTTCCTCTTCTCTCTGTGCTCCCGTGCAGCAGATGTCAGTGCCACATCCGGTGCCAAGAGGTTCTGTGCTGACTGTGCAGATATGGAAGGCACCTTCAGTGCCGATGAAGTGATCAGTTCTGAGGTCGGTGCCAGAAGAATGTGCGCTGTCGGTGCCGGACCCCGTGGACTCGGTGCCGTGGTGGAAGCCAACGGCGCCAATGTCTGAGATGATTTCGGGGCTGTTGGCCAAGCATGTTGAGTCGGTGCCAACTTACCCTTGTGGTTGGGATTGGCACCTGGAGGGAATGACTGTTTAACAGTTTTGTCTGTTTGCATGCTGGAGGGACCTGTAGCCTCCGTATCACACTTCCCTCCAGTCTTTTGAGAGGGGGATTTCTTTCTTTTTTCAAGCCCCGGAGGGGGGATTAAGTGCCTTTTGGTCGGTTTGGGAGCTGTTATTGTTTTCTCCTGACTCAGGTCAGACACCGGTCGTAAGGATTTCTCCATGAGGAGTAGTTTGAGGTGACGGTCGTGGTCTCTTCTGGCCCTGGCACTCCTATTTTTATAGTGGTCACATTTGCTAGTGACATGTTCTTCACCCAGGCACTTACTACATACCGGGTGGCCATCTGACACTGGTTTCGCGTCTCTGCAGATGCTGCAACCTTTAAATCCTGGGGACCCAGACATGAGAGTATTCAGAGCTGTCTCTCTCTCAGTCGGGTGAGGGGGTTTTTTTGTTTGTTTTTGTTTTTCAAACAGGGTAGAGAAAAAAATATGGAGAGAAAAAATAGTGAGGGAAGTTGGAGGAAAAAAGGGGAGAAAGGAAGCGACAGGATTAGGAAAGGTTGTTGAAGTGCTGATGGCCGCGAGCGGTTAGAGAGGAACTGAGGGAGGGTTGGGTCGCACGAGCTCAAAGGGCACGAAAGCACCGTGAAACATGCGCATTGCGCTCACGCAGCCCTGACGAGCACAGCTGCAGAGATCTCCAATCCGTGGTGCGGCACGCGTGCACACACACCAACAGTGGAGCACCCATGGGGACACTACTCGGAGGAGAACTTAAAATATTTTAAGAAAAATGTTTGAGAGATATTTTACATAACAGAGAACTAAAAAGTTTAAATATGCAAAACACTACATTAAAATTGTATGGGTGATAAACTAATTCCTTGCTTTCATTATTGGGTAAGATGGTCTAAATTTAGCTAAGTTTAAACTATGACAGTACAAACATCAGTCTAGTGACTGTTCTGATATACTAGATAAAGAATAACATTTAAACACTGCACTAGCTTAGTTCAATTTCTTTGCGATTATGCATTTCTCATTAGTTTTTATTACTTATTTAATTCCTCCCGTGTCTGTTTATGGTACCTGTATAAACAGATCAGGCATCACAGTATGCTTGACCAAAAGAATAAAATATCATCACTCCAAAAATAATACTATGGAGGAGTGGAAAGAATAACTTAGTGAGAATACCGAACATTGTAAAATGAACTATACAGTTATGTGAGGAGACACAGTACTGCATAGAAACCTGCTGCTGTTTTGGTTCAGAGAATACAAAGCAAGTATACCACCAATAACAAATGGAAATAAATGAGCTCCTAGATTAGAATTTAAGATTGGGTCTGACTGACAATTTTAATTATTGCTAGTTGTCACTCATTGCTATATATAAATTTTATTTTGTTGACTGAAGAAAGGTACAGTATGCACTTGTCACTGACAGATATATGAAGAAACATTCCTAGTTTCCATGGATGGACACTGAACTTGGGTTTTGAAATCAACATGTCTGCTGGATAAACTTTTTACATATTCAAAAGCAAATTACAGAAAGAAATGGCAGAGAAAAAGATGCCTATACTATAGGACTTGGTTATCACTATTAGTGATACTCATGTTGAATAGTACCTTAAACCACAAGTCATCTCACCAAAGCCTATGGGACTACTTGGAGAGTAACATAGTCTTCATGCAAATAAGTGCATCACCATCTGGCCCATTATTTGCAGATGAGGTAATTAAGATCACAAGTCCCTTGTGTCTTCTGATCATCTTTGCTCCTAGAGCTATTAGAAGGTGTATACGATCATTCAATCTTAATGTAGAGAAAAGCGTATCTTGTGAAGTGCTTTTATTTTTATTCCTAAGCAGAAAACTGGAGGAGGCTGCTTCCCATTCAGGACTGAGTCAGATACATCTAAATACAGTTTCCTATTTGAAATAAATTTTTTTTTTTTTTTTTTTTTTTTTAAATGTTGGCATTCCACTTGCAACCACTTGTTGGGTGAGGTCTCTGATAGTAATTAAAGCTGATTTTTGCTTATCTTGATTATGGGAGTACGATTTTTCTTGTTCAAAATAGCAAATATCAAACCGTAATTAAATTATGTAATGGTCAGTACACCTAAACCTATTAAGGTGCTTAAAATATTTCAGTACATTGCTCAATAAACAAAAAATTTGCACTTGCTTTGTAGCCAGTGGAAAATTTACTTTAAGAAGTTCCAAGCGTCAAGAAGAAACTTATACAAAACTTGTTCAAACATACTACGTTTAAATGAAATCAGTGTAAACAAATACCCTAGACTTTCAACTATAGGAAAGTTTTTGCTCAGTAGAGCTCATTCTATGGCTAAAACATGTGCAAATGCCCTGCTTTATGTTCCTATATCTATCTTTCAGCAGGGCAGCTAAACCTGAAAAGCTACAGAACACTGTCTTCCCAACATTAGAAGGGAACAATCCCCACCTACCCACCCCCACCCATCCAGAGCTCCAAGCACTTTCACAATTGTTAAATTTGAGTTGTCAACTCACTACTATGGAACAGTGGTTCTCAACCAGGAGCATTCATACCCCTGGGAGTATGCAAAGGTCTTCCAGAAAGCACATCAACCCATCTAGATTATGTGCCTAGTCTTACAACAGGCTACATAAAAATCTCTAACAAAGTTAGTACAAACTAAAATTTCATACTGACAAAATGAGAAAGCTAGCTATTTTTTAGTAATAGTGTCTGTGATATTTTTGTATTTTTATGTCTAATTTTGTAAGCAAGAAGCTTTCAAGTGAGGTGAAACTTGGGCTACACAAGATAAATCAGACTTTTGAAGTGAGTACATCTGGAAAGACTGAGACCCCACTGCTATAGAGTCTTTGACAACAGACTAAAAAGCTCTCAATACCAGCCAAAGTGCTCAAAGTAAAAAAAATAACAAGAAAATAAAATATCACATTTCATGGTTTGTTTGTTTTTTGGGAAGTTTTTTTGGGGTTTTTTTAAAGAAACATGAGCACATGCCCATGTTGCAGCACTCATTACTAGTCTCAGGAATTTCTATAGCTCCCACCTGAGTTTCCCAGATCTCCAGAGTTCTTCAGTATAGAACCAAGGCCTGAGTCACACAATAGCATCCGTTCTTGGGGAACAGTTTATCAGCGTATGCTAACAAAGACAAACTTTCTCTTCCCAGCCTCTTGCTGGGCATACAAATCCTCCTCACTGAGGTCTGGGTGCTTTACTGTTTCAAAACACACACTCTCTTTCTTGTCCCCCCATAGGTCACAGCTCCTTCTTTCTGAGCCCTGAGACTGTCTTCAGCTGTTCCCAACTAAATACCCAATCTCACCTTCTCTGGCTGCTTCACCCCTCTCCCTTTAGAGCCACAGGTTTACTCTGGCATCATATCCCAGGTCTGTAATCTCTAAACTTTTAGGCTGCTCCTTTCTGAAGGCACATCCGGCTGCTTCTCTCACAAACTGAGCCTCTCAGAGTCATGGGCTGGGCTCCAGCAGCGCTATTCTCACTGCTCCTGACCCTGACTTTTTCCTCTTCTCTTTGGAGGCTCTCAGCTTATTATAAAGCCCAGGAGCCCCTCTTTTAATCAAGCAGGTGATCAGTCTAGGAGAGTGGTTTTCAAACTTTTTTCCTTGGGATCCAGTTGAAAAAAATCATTTATGTTTACCCAACAATTACACCTTTGAGCAAATGCATTCCAGTTTTTCAGTGGTGGCAGCAGGAAGCGCCACGACCCAGTACCTGAAGGTCTGCAACCCAGTACTGGGTCCTGACCCATGGCTTGAAAACCACTGGTCTAGGAGTACTGGTCCCAGCTCCCCCTTAAAGGGCCAGTCACACTACGACACAGTCAATTTAACATTTTCCACGAAATCTATAAAGGTTATAAAAATGCAGCCCAATACCCAGTTGAATTTATATAGCACCAACCACCTTTAATTTTATAGGGCTTTACCCATTTCTGAAAGGTAGCTTCTTCCAGAATGGAATATGGAAGTCATTGTATTCGAACACAGCTCAGAACAGATTTTATAAGATGTGAACTACAATTTCTCCAACTACAGTTAAAAGGGGTGGGCAGACATAGTGAGTTTAGAGAAAAATAGTAAATATTCAAGCTAAAGTTTACTTACATTATGATCTGGCTAGCTAGATTGACCATACTTGCTGCCAGGTAGCAAAGAAGAGCTTTTAATGTTTGAGTAGTAAGTTTCACACAATGGAAGTGATTGGAAGCATGGAAATACTTTCATAAAATGGAGAAGTTTCAGAAAATGTCTATTTGACAGACAGGAGTTAGCCAAAAATAATTGCTTAATTCAGAGGTGGTGGAAATTCACCTTGAATGTGGGCGGGGCTCTGGTTTGGGGCTGCAGGTATGCACCAAGGTATAGAGGGTGCTGAGGCTCTGACACTGGCAGGGAAGGGTGATGGGTGAGGTTTCCCCTTGGCCTTGGAGACACTCAACAGGCTGAGAATGTGGAATGGCCAGCGTGGCTGCAGCAGCAGAGTGGCTTCCTGCCCAAGCTGTTGCTTTTACATAACTGGCAGTGACTCCTGCCCTTTAGAGGAAACAATCTCATTCAACGTGCACATGCGCAAAACAAAACGGCTTTGCCCAGCTACTGTGTCCCCACCTCAGAAGGCTAGAGAAGGAAGAGTGTCCTGACTCACCCTCCCAAGCTACAGGGGCAATATTGTGGCATTGAAAACAGAGATTAGCTCCCATAACATATACATTGTGGGGGCACTAGTCCCTCCCTAGTTCCATTGCGTGGGTCAACTGACCAGCTGAATATTGTCAAACAACAAAAAATGATCAAACTCTTTAAACAACTAATTTATCAGAACAGTAACAACAGTAACAAAAAAGTAAAACTTTATTGTTTCCAAAAGACTCAGCCTTAGACAGATATTTATGTCTAACTGCAAAAACCAAGTTACTTAACTGAGTTATTTTAACTTGGAAAAATGCAAAACAACATTTTTTAAAAAAGGAAAAAATGGCATCATGATCCAATCAAAGAAGTAGCCGGTCACCTACATCAGGGCACTCTTCTTACAGTATTGGATGATATATGGTCATGGTCAAATAGGCAGTCAATTGAGAAACCCTGTTAAGCCTAGAATTATGAATTCTTGACTTTACAACATTAATGCTCTTTTAATGTATTCTTTAATGTAATTTTCTAATTTTTTAAAAAGAAACCAGACCCAGAAATTCTCTAATGTGAGACCAACTTGCATCATCAGCTGAGTTAGGACTTCTAGATCCCCAGCACAGATACACCACTGATTGAAATAATGGAGCAACTGGTAGTAGTAGTAGACTGTCATTCTCTATATGTACATGTGCCAACAACTGACAAACACATTTTGCACTAGTTTTCATAGATATTTCTTTACAGCAGAGGAATACAGAGACTCAGGACTGTTGGGTTCAATTACAGGTATTGAAGGGAGTGTGGTAATTAGTAATGACAGATGCTGCTGTTCCTGTGACCCACGTTCTCTCTTCATACCCAGTTCCTCTCCACCCCACCCTGGTTCCAGTTCCTGCCCTCCCTTCCCCTGCACATATGCACCCCCACATACCTGACTCCTGCCCCTTGCTCCCATACACCATCCAACCTCTTCCCTCCCATTGGCTTCTCCCCCTCCACGCTCACCTCTTCACTCCTCCCCAGTCTCTGGCATCTGCAACATAACCCTCCTTCACACTTCTCGCTCCCATCCCACAAAAGTCAAATCATCTTCACCTCCTCTTCCACACTTCTCAGCACCATAACAAAAGGGATTGTAACACAGATCACAGGAGAAACAGTCTGTATTCTCTGTTCCAGTGCCAACACCACAGCAGTCCCTGGCAGCCAGGAGGAGCAACTCCAGGGAAAGTCCTGCTCAGTTATTGTGGTTCCAGATGGAGCATGATCAATGCAAATGGTATCTTCAAAGAATTTAGTTATCAATCTTAATCATCTACTGATTGTGTGTAAGCAAATTTTTTTCTAGTGGCTCAAAACTTTGCCCAATGTAGATGAATTTTCCTGCAGAGAACAAAAATCACATCCCTGACATCAGCACAGCCACTCTCTCCTCCCCACACAGTACCAAATTTCAAGCCCTTGTTCCCCAGCAGGAAGATATTAGAACTTGATAAAATAGCAATTGAAAAAAAGTTCTTCTAATAGAAAAACATTAGGCAACCTTATCTATATTCAGCACTGCCAACTCCATCTTTAATAATGAATAACAGAGGAAGTAAATTGGGAAGCTCTTACTCCTGACAGGGTGCTTTTTATTTATTTTTGCCTCTCCCCCCCCCCCCCACTTTTCTGCTCTACACTTTTATTTAAGGTGCTGTCATCCACTTACACTGTTTCAACTACCATCAACAGTTTATAAATCTCTCCATCCACCCACTTCTGCCTGACTTGTCTCCATATGATACCACTTCTCCCAGATCGCTTTACAGAAAATTTAAGCTTAATGTATTCAAACCCAAACTCCTTATCTTCTCTCCCAAACTCTCTCTACTACTCAAAAGCTCTGTCACCCTCACCACCATCCTCTGTTATTCAACTCCACAACCTGGAAGTCATATTTGACTCCTCCATCTATCTTGCCCCACACATCCAGACTACGTCAAAATCCTGCTGCTTCTGCCTCTACAACAACTAAACTCAATTTTCTTTTTTCTATTCCTACAGCTAAAACTCCTCTGTCCCCTCAACAACTTGTATCTTTATCCAGACTCTCCTAGAAGAAATCTGAAATTGGCGTATCTATGGGAATTCAGATATTCATCTCAACAACTGGGCTCCCAACATACCCGACTGCACTGTAAATGAAGAAAGTACATCTGTTGCATGTATTCATCTATTCTGTCGTGTTTGACAGTTCAAGAACAATACTGATAGGAGCTCGTGCTCAGACTCTCATGGTCAACAAGGCCCAGAAAAGACAGAACTCATAGAAAGTTATAGAAGATGCTGTGCAGAATCTCTGGGTCCCACTGTGATCTTTGTTCACCTCAGTGTTTTCTGAATGATATAGCCCAGAGGAAAATGTGAGAGAATGCAAGTTAACTAAACTGCCACAGTTGTGGCCACTTGAAAAGTAGAAAAATCACATCACTGGCCTATGTTATATCAAAATAAATAAATACCTGACAAATAAATGATGCTAATCTGAAATAAAATTAATTGGAAACATCCACATTACACAAATGCATTTTATATGGTACACAGAACTTAAAGGCTAGAGTAATTTTACAAAAATAAATACAATTAAAATTCCTTAATAAAGCTTATATGCAATAACTATATTTTTACAATATTTTATAGTTTTTCAACTTTGAGAATTACATCTTTAGACATTTAAAATCATACAGACATTTCCTGATGTGGAACACTAACAGTAATAAATTTTAGATTCACAAATTATTAAATTGTCTTTTGATAACGCTAATAATATCCAATGAATTTTATTTTTGGCTGGGTATCTTTAATTCACTTCCTAAATTAATTTTAGCATTAGTCCTAATTTAGGAAAAGAAGGAACTAGGTTATCCTCCTCTTCACTGTACTGATGTTAGCAACATTCTCTATCTAGTAACATAATAGAACAGTAAAATAAATTAAAAAGCGAAATATTTAAAAAGTGAAGACTACATAAAACAAAATCTCGGACAGTCCAAGGCTGAGGGATGGAGATAGAAAGACCATGGACTGCAAGAAACAAAATATACACTGACAACAGACAGGGTATCTGTAGAAAAATTAGACAAACATTTTTAAACAGGTTAGTATTTCCCAAAATTTAATTTATGTTGTCGAACAGCATAACCATGCATGCACTGAACATGGTAATGGAATCTGGAAAAAATTACTCTTTAGAGTATGAACTAAATTGAATTAATATCCCCTTTTAATAAGCAGTATAAATATTCTATGAGCATTCTAATTCAAATTCTCATTATATTTATGTGGCATCTACTTTTTCTGAATATGATTTATTCAGCTATCAAGACCCAAATGCTGACTGCATATAAACCTACTGGTTAAGGACAGTTCACAGAAGAGATGCAGCAGTTGCATCTCAGAGGTAGTCTTAGAACAAAACCTCAGAGACAGGATATATAAACACGACACACTCAAACATAAATTGCTAGAGGCTTTTAAAGTAGTATACATTTCATCTAATTTTTAACTAGAGTTTTGTCATGTGGTACACATCATACAATCAACAAAAGTAGAGTGAAATGATAAAAATAAATCAGATATGTGCCCAACAGAGTCAAGACTTATACACAATTCATTTACAAATTTAGCCTTTTTTACAAAAGAATCCTTACATAAAACAGAAAAAAATTTCACACCCCTATATATGAAGCACAGTTTAAGCCAAACATCACTGACCAATCAAAATTAGTGAATGCACTGCATCTCTCTGCAGTGAGGAGAAGCGACAAGGTAGGCTGTCATTCTGGAAAAGCTGTCCATAGTAAGCTTTCCTCTGAGCTGTATTGCTGTTCCTTTTTAGAAAGACTGAATCTAAATGTTGTCTCTGGAGACCAGAAGCCTTCAGTATGTTAAATTACTTTCGTTATGTATTTTCAGATGCTTATTGATTCTACAGTAGGACGAGTGGGAGACTGCAGCAGCCTCTGAAGCAGCACTACATGTTGTATATATTAGCAGTATGCTGAAACAATGGCACAGCTCAGGCACAAATTTTCACTAAGGTCATTTTCTGAAAAGATCCTTATGACCCTGTTTCCCCTATACTCTGCTAACAAGTGAACAAAATGAATACCTCGAAACTGGAAATGCTTCATCTGCATCAAGAATTGATCCAAGACTTAGTGGAGGTAAGCTATGTTCCTTATTATGGTATTCAGCTTGTGTTTAACAAACATGTTTGCAGGAAAAAAGATGACAGATTCAACCTACATTTAAAGCTTTTATTGTGTATTTCTTGCTAGACCATTCTATTTTTTTCATTACAAATGTACAATTTTTGAAAAAATGTTATTTTTAAACATATGAAATATTAGGAAGTGTTTTGTTCCGACAACATAAAGATAATATAGCTTAAGCTACAACAGTACTAAAAATCCTTAATGCAGTTAGAAGATTTTTCTCAACACCATTTCCAAATATTGAGTCACATATGTTCTGAATGTATTCAAGTACTCCTTGAAGGATCACAGCTAGTCTGCAGTTGCTTGTATACTTATTGCTTTTCAAAGGTTGGGTTATGTGACTAATCTCTGACTTGTTCATGGGGGGAAAAAAATGTTCATTTTTGCAACTACTTTTTGCATTACCTAAAAACATGTAAATAATTTAGATACTTCACCAAATGGAAAGGTATTTGTAAAAAACTTATTTGCATAACATTTTACACTCAAAGCAAGGAAATTCAAAACCATATGCAAATTAAACAAATGAAGCAACGGAGGCTCAGTTAAATTAGTCATATGAGGGCAAGAGGACATAATGCATGTAAGCTAGTTACTCACAAAAATCAGAATTTCTAGCTGCACTTGAAGATACTATCCAATTGCCCAGTAATTTTTGCTTTTAACTACATGTTTAATAGTTGCAAAATATGGAACATGTTCAATGCATTTAATTTTAATGAGATGAAAAAGAGGGAAAGATTTTCTTTGGAAATAGTGAAAATATTATCAATGATTTTATGCATCTCCTATAGGAGTCAGTTTTAGAGATCCATTTTGATTTACAAATATTGCCTAATTTTAATCAAATGATACTATATAAATATATTCATCAGTAACTGAATTGAAAAATTATTAAAAGAAGCCCTATTTTTAACCTTCTTTTTTTCCTTTTCCTCACAAGGGCATGCAGCATGTAATTCAGTTTTACTACTGACAATATGAAGAATGCTATTGACCGGGCATCTTTCTAGCTGTCTGATCTACGAGCTGCAGACTATAATATATAGTCTTAAGAAATAGAGAAATTAGAATAAAAACATGGAACTGGTCATATTTCTACTTAAGTGTTTAACACTTCAACAATATATATAGAAGATTAGCATATCTTCTCCTATTTTCATGAAAAGAAGATTAATATAATGGTTTATTCCTAAAACAAAATGGTGAGCATCTCTTAAAAAGGGATTTATAATTTAAAACCAGAATTGTGGAAACTCCTGATTCATGAAGAAACAATGAAACATGAATTCCCAAAGGGAGAATATACATACTTCATCAGCAAGTTAAACAAGGTTTTAATCAAGCTTTTCTTACATTACGTATTAAGTCACTTTGTCATAATGACTAATGGATATTTTTTCTCTGGATTTTATGACCTGTTATGTATTTTCCTTTAATGGAAATAAACAAATTAAGTATTCCATGGTTCTCATCAAAGCACATGAACTGGATTTTACAACGTAAAGCAATTTATGTGACAAAGCCATCACTCTAAAATAATTAGAAGCACGATAAAACCAGACATGCACTTTTAACGAAAGGATGCCTAAATATATAATTTGAAGCCAGAAATCGGATGTCTCTGTTTTTATTTTCATTTATCCTGGAAAATAAAAGTATGCTGCCATGAGATACAAAGGGGGAAAGAATTTAATGTCACTTGAAAGAAGTTTTCTTTTTATTGGCGGCTTTACAAAGCAGAACAAACAAACAATATGCATTGGTTTGTAGAAATATTTCAGGAAATTAAATCCATTTATTCAACCACAAAATCTTGCTGCTGAAGTGTTGGAACAAAAAGAAAAAGAAAAAATTCAGCAATGGATGAAATGGAGCACAGCTACAATTCAGCTGCCAGGTGAAATGCATGTCAAAATCTGTCAGTGACATCATGTATCAATTTATGACAAGCCGCTACAGTGAGCTGAAAGGCCCTTGAGGCAACAGAAAACAGGTAGGTCAGAAGCTGCACGCATCCGACCTCTGTTTGACATTTACAAGGGAACAGAGCACTGCTCTTAAGGAGATGTATTTTGTTAATTACCTTCCTATCTTGACATTTCTGCTTTTATTTAACTGCAAATCTATCTGATGTGACAAAGACCTGATGCTTAATCTGTTTGTTAGTAAAATCTGGCACATTTAAAATTTTCCATTTTCACAAGATTTCAGTGAGCTTATTTTTACAGTTAAGACCATTGCCTGTTTTAGTACATCTGCCTAGTCTAATCTTCTTCTGGCTTTTACCAGTTCAAGAGAATTCAATGTATCAAGTAATGCATTTGGAATTGTTTCCGTAATACATTCATCGCTAAAAAAGACCACATACACAGAGGAAGTAGTCCTGTCTTGAAATGATATATAAACTTGCTTGAGGTTGCATAAAGTGAAAGTTGAACAAAGCCTCTGAAATATGTTTTGTTTCATTACACACCTATGCCTCATTCAAATTTCTGGTTTTTAAAAAGACATTTGATGTAACTCTTAACACATACCAAGACCCTTCATTATAAAGTTTGCAATTAACAGTACTGCACTATTATGGCTTCTCAGAATTGTAGATAAATGTATCTGCACATTACATCTATAGTGTGCATAATTCATACTTGTATTAAAAAACAGCTCATTTTTCTTCTCTAATATATTCCACTTATTGTACTTAGAGAAGAACAATAGTCTCCATTTAAATTAATTTACACCTAATCAATTTTCACTTTAATTTTAAAGGTACTCAAAATTCCAAGTATCACTACCCCAAAGAAAAAAAAAAATCTTTCCTTCTTTACTTTATTTTATTTATTAATTTTGTTATAAAGCCAACGTTAGTTTTATATACCGGTTAAGAACATAAATGGTACAATGGCAAACATTGTAAGCAGACACTAAATTTCAGTTAATTTTTACCATTTGTAAACCACAAAAGGTATAGCCACAAGATGAAAATCACATGTCAATGATTAATGCTCCATCAGTGAGCCTTATTTCCTCATAAAACACAAATAAGCTTTCATTTTGTGGTTTAAAAAAAAACCACGCAAACAACATAGTACAAACCACCCTGTTGGGTCTGTCTCCTTAATTCCATCATAAAGAGTCTGCTAGATAATCTAATTCAATTACAGATATATTACTAAATACTCCTGTTACACACAAGTACATAAATCAAAGGAAGTGTATTTCAGCAATGTGGCTAACAGTTAAAGTAAATATTCAAATCAGCATCTGGAAATGTAATGCTTTGAAAATCTATTCATCTATGATTTTACAACTGAAGTTATATGCATAAGTGATTCTCATTCATAATATTGATATAGATATGCTCATACAAACATATCTATACACATGAAATTCTGAAAGAAAATTTAATGAATAAACATTTTAAAGTTTTATAAAATTTCAATGAACTTTGGAATTGCACATCTTCAAAAGAGTTTTTCAAAAGGGAGGTAGACAAGCTTATAGAAAAGAAGATCTATTAAGCGATATTTCAATGGTTTACAAGAAACTCCCCTTCATTTTTCTGACCCTGTTTTTCCTAAAAAGGCTCTTTTAAATTACTTTATGAAATAAGTTTTAAATACACACAGACATTCTTTTAAAATGGCCCTAGACTTGATAAAAGGCAATGTACTAGCATAGCTTGTTTCACCACACCTCCTTTATAAGAACCACATAAAAAACAAGGCCTTGTCTCTGTAAACAAAGGCTTTTAACACGTTTTTTGTGGGTTTACAATCATGTTTTGTTTTAGAAGTTGAATATTATTCTCAGTGCTTTTTTGTTTTAAAAAAAAAAAAAAGTGCCGGTATTCATATATTGATAGTCAATTGTAAAATGCCTCTCCCACCCCTCTTCTTCCTGCACCACCCTTCTTCCAGCAGTGCACTCCTTTCCCCTGCTGACCCCGCCCTCCCAGCTGGGAAGCGGGGCCAGCAAAAAAGGTGCTGGTACTCCGCACTCCTGCATACCGTCACAAAAAAAGCACTGGTTGTTCTAGATCTTCACATTCCTAAACCCAAATCGTGTACAGATCTAAATAAATAATTCATTAGATTGATAGAGACTGTTTTTCTGTATTTCTCTAAAATGATTTCAGAAGTGTCAGAATCAAATAGTTTTATATTTTCTCTCACCTTTTAGGACAAAAACACCTGCAACAAAAGAATGTGTTTCTCTCCCATTCTGGAAGTCAACATGCAGTCTGAATCTAACATTACAGTTCGAGATGCCATTGATGACATCAACACCAATATGTACCGAGCACTGTCATATCCATTAAGCTTTCAAGTTTCTCTCACTGGATTTCTGATGTTAGAAATTGTGTTGGGACTTGGCAGCAATCTCACCGTGTTGGTACTTTACTGCATGAAATCCAACTTAATCAATTCTGTCAGTAACATTATTACTATGAACCTTCATGTACTTGATGTAATAATTTGTGTGGGATGTATTCCTCTAACTATAGTTATCCTTCTGCTTTCACTGGAGAGTAACAGTGCTCTAATTTGCTGCTTCCATGAGGCTTGCGTTTCTTTTGCAAGTGTTTCGACTGCAATCAATGTTTTTGCTATCACTTTGGATCGATACGATATCTCTGTTAAACCCGCAAATCGAATTCTGACACTGGGAAGGGCTGTAATGTTAATGACATCAATATGGATTGTCTCTCTTTTCTCCTTCCTGATTCCCTTCATTGAAGTCAATTTTTTCAGTCTTCGAAGTGCAAGTACTTGGGAAAATAAGACACTTTTGTGTGTCAGTGTAAACGAATATCACACCGAACTGGGAATGTACTACCATCTCCTAGTACAGATTCCAATTTTTTTCTTCACTGTTATAGTAATGCTAATTACATACACCAAAATACTCCAAGCTCTTAATATTCGAATAGGCACAAGATTTACAACAGGGCAAAAGAAGAAAGCCAGAAAGAAAAAGACTATTTCTTTGACCACACAACACGAGACCACTGATGTATCACAAAGCAGTGGAGGAAGAAATGTTGTTTTTGGTGTAAGGACTTCGGTTTCAGTAATAATTGCCCTACGGCGAGCTGTAAAACGACACCGTGAACGACGAGAAAGACAAAAGAGAGTCTTCAGAATGTCCCTGTTGATTATTTCAACGTTTCTTCTCTGCTGGACACCCATATCTGTTTTAAACACTACAATTTTATGTTTGGGCCCAAGTGACCTTTTGGTAAAGCTGAGATTGTGTTTTCTAGTTATGGCATATGGAACAACCATATTTCACCCTCTACTTTATGCCTTCACAAGGCAAAAGTTTCAGAAAGTCCTGAAAAGTAAAATGAAAAAACGAGTCGTTTCAATAGTGGAAGCAGATCCCATGCCGAATAATGCTGTAATACATAACTCATGGATAGAACCTAAAAGGAACAAACAGATTACTTTTGAAGATAATGAAGTAAGGCAGAAATGTTTAGTACCTCAGGTTGTCACTGATTAGATTTCAGTAAAGTATTCACCAAATCACTGAAGACGAAATATATGAAAAAACTGTGGAAAATACTGCCAAATAAGGGTAACTTTTTAAATACTGGCTAGACTGTAAATTTTCAATATATATGTAATATAGTTTAGGCCTTGTATATTCAATTTCTTCATTACTTATGATACATGTTGCATGGCAGTTTGTTAAAGTAATATTATGTATATTTGTCAAAATATTAATGTAAGTCATATTTTCTAAAGAATAAATAGCCTTAAAGCCGCATACACTTTTAAAAACAAACATTTGTATGCCTGACTCTCTGTAAATATAAAAATATTTTTAAAAATAAGGATTCCATTCCAGAAATACTTCATTTTCTGGAAACACGCAAGTTCTACAACTTGCATGATGTAACATTTTAAAATATTATCTGGGGGCTTTGTTCTCCAGAAATAATTTGCAGCTCTGTGACACTGAAATCTGGAAATTTTGATTCAACATTCAGATAATCTATTCAGCTAGCCCATAAGGCTTCGGTGTGCACAATTAACAAGGCCTAAATCTATTCTGTTATGATAGTAGAAGCACCATTTTAAAGTTCAAGTTAGTCCAAATATGGAATAATATTTTCAATGCAAAAAAGTTCTTACTATGCAGAATTTGTTTTTCTTTGACCACATGCAATGTGCCCTCAATTAAACATTTTCCATACAATAATCCAAACATCACTGAAAATCCTCACACCCACCTCTCTCTCCACTTAAGGAAAAAGGACTAATTTGGGACAGCAGAGAAAGGTGGGAGTAAAATGTAGAGAAATAGTGGAAATCCTAAGTGTTCCAAGGTTCCCTGATAAATAAATACATCAAAAACAGTTTATACAGAATTCATTAGTCTGTTATCTTTTAAGACTGAGATGATTTATTTGCTGACCCTCTAAAATATGACGGTCTCCAGGGGCATAGCTACATATAGTCAAATGTCCCAGTTAAACAGGATAGCATATTACTTTCTCCTCCTCAACTTTTCTAGTATTATGTCTTTAGCATCCAGTGATGTCCAGCCCTGATCCTGCAGTCACCTTGATACATAACTATCAAAAACCACTGTCCTCCTGCTGTGGTTATATTCCTGGATCTATTTTACAGCCATTATGCACCTGTACAGTTTTCAATTCCATTTCTCTTTCCTCCCTTTTCTCCATAATCTTGTGTCATCTCTTCAATTAATATCCACATTTAAGAACCAAGAAACTGATGGAAGATTTAATTTTATCTGGCTTCAAATGCAAAAGTAAAGATCGTGCTGACCAGATTGGTATAGTTGAAGCGAATTTGCTAGCCTAAACTCTGAAGCCAGGAATTTGGAAGGAATCGCACCCATATGTATCCCCTTTATTTAATAACTGCTGAAAATTAGGACAAACTATTTAACTTCAAATATATTAAGGAAAAGAAAATCTATTCTAATTTAACAGTACAATCATCTCTTCGTGTGTGTGAATAGCTTCCATTAACATAAAGAAGTAACTCCTAATACCTAGTGTTAATGCAAAGTCCATGCACGAAGGGCAGAATACCCTCTCAATATGAGGATATCCTCTCTATTATAATATTGTGTACTTTTTTAACCTAAAAAATATAATTAACATGCTCCAGGATATATTCAGAGGACTATAAAAATTTGGCCTTAAAAAAATCCAAGGTTATTTTCTCTCTAATTCTTATCCTATCAAATAATACTTGCAGTAAGAGAGCATAACTTCCCTTAGCAAAGCCTGATGCTGCCAACCCATGAACTAGCATGAGACAGAGAGCCATCCTCTGAGTCCTTGCTCCATAGAGCTCATCCTCTTACCACAGACAGAACTTTATCTAGATGTTCTTTACATGCCGTTTTCATGTTTGTTTGAGTATTTCAGCAGCTTTGGTATAAAAGCCAGCTTAGCACCAAAAGCCAAGCACTTAAAAGCCAAGTTTCATCCAAAGTCACTACTTATCTGTCATCTAGAACACTAAGTAAACTTCTAGCTCTTATCCAAAAATAAATACAATAGCTATGATTTTACGTATAGCTATAGAGCCACAGAAAGTTGTAAGAATATTTCAAAATGCCTTTTATTTAAACCTTCTGGAAGAAAACTATCATTTAAAAGTCATAATGTTCCTCCTTTCTGCACAATATCGTATCTTTCCACTCCTGCTACATCTAACTATAGTGTACTATTAAATATATGGGAGGGAGGGGGACACTATTAAAATGTAATATCACAACATGATTTCTGACATTCAAATAAGATATTTTTATAAATAAAGATGTACTGTGTATTTTAAAAACATGCACTCACATGAATAAGACTGTAATACTCCACAGATATATGGGGAAATTAAAACAGTTGAAAGAAAAAATTTCACTTTCAAACTTACAAAGGGTTGACACTTTGAGAGCACTCTTTTTTTAAAGCTCAAATACCTTAGAGATCATTTATCATAAAACCAGTGTTAAGGAGCCGGGAAGATACTACAAATAATTTTCCCTTTTTCTAGCAGCATCTCCCACAATTCTTAACGCCTAGTCTGCTCTGGGCACTCTGGCAACTCTTGGAGGCAGATCAGCATTTTGGTACCACTCTGTGGCCATGCTCCATTTCCATTTGTGGCCAGATGAGTTATGTCAAAACTGTAAAAAAAACTGTATAACAATATTAGTAACAAATACTTCAGAGATAAATGATCAACTAAATGGACCACAACAGAAAAAAGAATTCATAAGGTCCCTCTCAGCATCTGACCTTCTGGCTCTTAAACTAGTTAGGGTGGGTAGAATTGTGGAAGAAATTATCAGTAAGAAATTTTCCATTCTACAGATCAGTATTTCCCACAGTTCTTGATGTCTGGGAACAAAGGAGCAATGAACAGATGTAGGGAAGGTTAAAAACAAGGTAGAAAGAAAAGGAAAATAGTGTCCCTTCGCATTTATAAGATTTGTTCAAAGGACAAAAATCACTTCCCGGCCACCACCTGCAGCATCTTCCTACTATAAGATGCCTCTGCAGAGGAGAAGTCCATCTTGTAGTGCTTGATAAAGGTGTTAGCACTTGACCACCTTACATATTTCCACTATGGATGCATTACTACTTTCTGCCCACAAAGTCACCAGTGATAACGTGGAGCATATCCTGATCTCTTAAGAAACCAGAATTTCCAAAGTCTTGTGTGATTCCTCAATATATAATCTAATCCATCTAGCAATGGAAGACTTGGAAACTCTGGGTTCTTGGACATTTCTGGTGGACGGATACCAACAGAATACCTGATTTCCAAGTGGACTCTACATTAGAAGGGTCCTGAAAATTTAATTAAAATATTTAAAATGTCACCTCTCTCCTCAGTGGGATCCTTGGATAGAAAGAAGGGAGAGCTACCTCTTGAGAAGCATGGGGGAAAGACTTCCTCACCGGGATACATAATTCTAGAGTTCTGAGCACCATCTTGTCCTCATGAAACCTGCATAGGAAATACTGACAGCTCCAACACTTGTTTGGTAGATGTGATAGCCATCAGAAAGCAAGACACTGATGTGAATGATTCAGAGAAGTGTTTTGTCAGAGTTCTCGGTGCAAGAGGCAAGTCCCAAAGGGAAAGAAAGTCCTAACTGGGGGTATGACTAAATCAGACTGCCTTATGGAATCAGGCTACTGGAGGGCGCGTGTGATGGGGAGCCTCTGCCAGGGAACCGACAGATCCTGTGAACATATCCTGCTTGTCAAGTGTCTGCCTTTTATAATTGTGCTAGGTCAGAGACCTTTGTCCAAGCCATCTTGGAGAAAATCTAAGATAGTCAGAATTCCTTGATTTCTGAGATATGTTTTGTGTTCCTGGCACCAGCCCAGGACTTCATCCAGACAAATGTCTTTGCTCTTCTAGAATGCATTCTGATTACTTTAGAGGATAGACCCAACACTACCCGCACTTCCCTTTCAACAGCCAGGTTGTTAGATGCAGCTGTTTCTGGTTGAAATGAAGAAGACGATCTTATGAGAGATATCCCATCTCTTTGGCAGACGTATTGGAGGTTCTCTTTTAGCTCAATCAGGTCCAAAAATCAGGGTTTCCTTGGCCAATACAAGAATACTAATATTACCATAATCTGCTCTTGTTTTATTTCCTGAACTATTTTCTGGCAAGGTCGTAAACTCATAGAGGAGACTCTGAGACTAATCAGTGTGGTATGTACATCTGTCCCCATTGATCTGGAGTCCACCTTCCTGACAAAGTACTGTGGTCTCTCAATAGTCAAGTGGTTTATGAATAGGTTGGTTGAGGGCAAGTTGAATGACTGGACAAGTAAATCAAAACCTTCCTGATGCAGGCACCACTCAGAGTTATTCATTTTGATCCTTCACAGCAAGTCAATCTTTTGTTTTAGTTCTCCTTTTCTGTGAGCTGCCCTGAAGGAGAGATGAGACTGTTTTATTCAGTGCGTGACTTCCATCACTTCAATGTGTAGAGCTGGGCTTCTTTTTCCTCTCAGTTGTTCACACGTCACCATGGTTATATTGTCTGAATCAGGACATACTTCCTCTCTAAGCTGAGCTGGAACCTTTATAGCACCAGCTTGACGGCTCTTAGTTCTAGGCAGTTTATGCTGTCAGTCCTTTCCTCCAGCTTCCAGATGCCTTGAGCTTTTTAAGACCTTCACTATGCTTCCCAGCCCTCCAGGCCGGTGTCAGTTGTGATGATCTGGAGACATATAGACTCACAGTTTTAAAAGAGTTGATCACCTTTGCCAGAATATTCACTTTATCCTTAATTGGTTTCAGAGAGTGGTCCCATATCTTTAAGATGAAACCCTGAAGGAGCCTGATGTGAAACTGTATCCACGGAGTGATCCCTATGCACGATACTAGGATAGCTAATAACTGAAAGCTCAGTGCTTTCAGTCTCAGGGTCTCTTGCAGTTCCAAAATAAGATGATGAAGTCTTGAATCCCCTGGAAGTTCCCTAGAAATGAATATATCCTGCTATTAAGGAGTCAGTTTCTACTCCTAAATGAGTTGTTTTGGTGGATGGAATCAATAAGCTTTCCTTGATTTTGATAACAAAATCATGTGCCTACAGGAAATTCACCATCAGTGACATAATTCTGTGTGTTGCTGCTGAGGATGTAGCTCTGATCAAGGTATCATTTAACAGAGGCTACAGGTGAATCTACTGTAACCCAAGTCTGGACTGCACTTTTAGAGGGGGGAAAAAACAAAAAAACCCCAAACACACATGAGCAGAGGCACATACTCTAAAACAAGATTTAGCAAGAAATTTAAATTTTAAATGCTCTCTTTTTTTTTTTAGATTACTTAAAAACAACATATTAAAGTGTAAAAATGGAATCCTACATGATGGCATTTTGCATGCATACACAATTTTTAAATAGTTATTTTTAGCATGAAGCAACCATATCTGCCATCTGGATAGAGAGAATCACTGTGCTCTGTCAGACATTACTAAAATAAAATTTCTTAGTCAAGATTTTGAACATAAAACAAGATACATATTTACCTGGACGGCTGGAATAGCTTTTTTGCTGTTAAGTAATGTGTGTAACTTGATGAACATGATGCAAAGTGGGATTTTCTCCCACGAAAGCTCATGCGATAAATAAAACTGTTAGTCTTTAAAAGTGCCACAGGACTCTGTTGTTTTTCTACAATAGACTAACACAGCTACCCCTTTGAAACTAAATCTTAAAGGCTTTTCCCCCTTATTCTTGGATTTAAAAACAAAAACAAAAATGTAAAGTTAACAGTGGTGATACAGTACTGAGATAATCTTTCAACTTTAAAATCCAGAGTTGTAGCAGAGCACCAGAGCCCCCATACCTTTTCCAACAGACGCTCTTGGTGCAGACACCCATGCTCTTTATTTACAACGTGCAAACCTCTTTCCCTGACATAGTTCAGCCCCTCTGGCCCCAGGGCACTGGGCTCCTAGCCCTTGCTGGCTCTACCACAAACTGGCTGCAAGGCTCCAGTCCTTGTCTCTGGCCATGCCCTCCCTCCTCTTCTTCCCCAACCAGCTTATGGGAGAGCAGCTGGTTTTAATTGGCCACTTACTCTTCCAAGCCACTCACTCAGCCACCTCACCTGTGAGGCCCTGCTGACTGGCTCTTCCCCCAGATTAGGCAACTGGGAAGGGGGTTAGCTCTGACGCCCCTACCAAAATAGTTAAGTCCATTGAATTCTGCCAATGAGAGTGGAGAATCTGGCTCTATGTGTACTATCTGCTTCCTTAAGCATTCATTCAACAGAGCTGCAATTTAAAAAAAATGAAACTGATCTTGCAAGTTAACATTTGAGAGAAAAAGTCATTTAAAATGTTTTATTTATTTAAAATTAAAAATTAAAATTAAAATAGAAATAAAATTTATTTCTAAATGGATATGAGAAATAATTGATTGAAAATCTGATTAAATCTGGGCCTCAAAATATCAGCTTTGGATAAGGAAGGTGTGCAGGAGGGGTTGGGGAGTGAGAACAGAAAAGCCAGTCACAGTCAGGTTGATGTCTATGGTGAGTAATATACACTTGTTGCCATCCTGGGAAACTTATCATACCAACTCTAGAGTGACTTCATGAATCCACAACCGCCCCCAATAGGCTCAACTCAATTTCTAGATTTGGGACCTGAATTCCAGAGTCCCCAACTATTCCTGTCAGCTGCAGCTCACTGTATATACATTACATTACACCACCTAATTATATCTCACCACAATCAGGTAGCACCAGTTCAGCTCTTACCACACACCACAGAAGTTGTTGATCCCTCCCACCTTTGGCTTCCAAGTCCCCTGCTCAGCAAATCACCTTCATGCCATTCAGACTCCTCTTATCCACACCAAAAGCTACCAATACCTTCCATTGACAGATCAGCACCTTTGTTTGCAACACCCTCCTCAGTAAATATACAAGATTGGACCCAGAGTAGAGATTTTAGGCTGTGTTCACATATTCTACATCTACAGATGCTCAGCACACTTAAGGACTAAATTCACCTCCGAACAGAGAGCCTGCTCAAGGCCCTCCAACCCATTTAGCACTACTTAATCTCATACTAATGGTGTAAGAGCTACCTGACCTTTTAACTGAGATGAATTTCACCCAAAGGGCTGACCAACAAGTCATCTTTAGTTGTTTAATTATACCCGTCATTAGTGGCAACCACTAAAGTTAAGGTTGCAGAACTGGTTCCCTACATCTTTGTTAACTCTGACTTCCCCCCAAATACCCCTTTTGGAGTAAAACTGTTCCACATGCACAGAAGGTAACATTAAAAAAAAAAAAACTCCACCGTAAATTTGACGATATATTTAAAAAAAATACCAACAACCGTTACATTTTTAAATTATGGAAGAGTTAAAAAAAATCTTCCATTGTTTAAAAAAATATTCTAGCCAACTTATTTTTGGTTACAGTAGTAACAGATGAACTTTAAAACCTGAAATTTGATGTGTGCACTTTCCTAAATTTTAAACCAATGTTTATTTTTTCCAAAATTCTAAGTGTGATAGGTTAGTATCCATTCAAAACCAATACAATCTGAGCCTTGTCTTGTGGGAAAGATGCACTCTGCCAACTGCTCAACTCTGGAACTGTGCACTTCTCAAAACAGGGGAAGCAAAAGCAAGCTTTTAGGACTTTTAGGAATCCTTGCTACCTTTTCTCACCAATCCTCCCCTTCCAGAACCATGTTATCGTCTATCTTGTAAAACTTAAGGCATTCATTGTCCACCTAGTGACAGACATTCTGCTCCTCAGAGGAGATGAATCCTTAAGAGATTGGCTCTCTGGCAAAGTGAGTGTGTTTTGCATGTGAAAACAAAAATCTCATATATAGCATCTTAACAGCAATATTTTAAGAGGGATAAACTGTATTATCAAGTTTCAGGTTATGAACAATTTTTACCCCCCAAAACAACACTTTGAATTAAAATGTCAAGAGTTCACTAACAGTGATATCAACAGCATATTGTGTGTTTTGCATTAACGTAACCACATCTGCAGAGATGGGACTTCTCTTGGAGTTTTCCAGTCAAAAGGCTTCCTGTTTTGTTCTCCCTGTATCACCCAATGGATACTGCCTGGTTAGCCTCAAATGTGCTTATTGCTTTGTGTCTCAGAATGTTAATTATTACTCCCTAGTCCAGTGCTTAAGACATCTATATAAGAACTGTAACTGGATTAGCACATTTTTACAAAAAAATTTCAACAGCTATTAACTGAGCTCTTAATTTCAGACACATTTTAAAAAAAAAAATTTCTTTACCTGTTATTGTTACAGCTAAACATGAAGACTACTATAAATGAAAGATCAGAGGGGAACAACATTTTTTCTTGTTCCAGAGAGGTAGCCGTGTTAGTCTAGTTCAGCAAAACAAACAAGGAGTCCTGCGGCACTTTTAAAGACCAACAAATTTATTTATCATATGAGCTTTCGTGCGAGAAAATCCCACTTCGTCAGACGCTTTGAAGAAGTGGGATTTTCTCCCACGAAAGCTCATGCGATAAATAAATTTGTTAGTCTTTAAAAGTGCCACAAGACTCCTTGTTTATTTTTTCCTGTGTCTGTCTATTTTGCACACTGCCAGTTTTTCCAGTTAATAAAGATCTTTCGCACAGCAACAAGAAAAAAGAAAAGCCATTAAAAAAAAATGGGGAAAACATCATAAAACCTCAAAAACTCAGATGCTGAAACTACTTTACCTTTTTTAAAAAGTCAGTTCCACGTGAGGAGTGTAAATGTATGAAATGCGTTATGTTTCTGCATTGCCTTTATCTTAGCAATGCTGAATTCAGTCACACTGCTATCGGGAGGCCACATGTCCTTGTTTCTCTTATCAACGAGAGGTAGGAAATACTCCTTCACTGTTCTGTTATCTCACTACAATCTTTAACTTCCTTCTCTGTCTTGTAATGAAAAACAGACAGAGTCCTGTGGCACTTTTAAAGACTAATAGATGTATTTATCCCAATAAATCAATCTGTTAGCCCTTAAAAGTGCCACAGGACTCTGTTTGGTTTTCTGCAATAGACTAACATGGCAACCCCTTCAGAACTTGTCTTGTAATGGTTTGATAGTGCAGCTGATAAAAATCTCAGTGTTATTGCTGGAACAACATTATTGCAGTGAAACCTGTCTTTTCTTTTTGGCTGTGTCAGACTATTGTTCCCACAGCCACATTAGGCCAGTTTTGCTTTTAACTGTGCTAGGCTCTCACAGCCTGCTGTACATTTTCCATCATAAACACTAGTAGTGGCAAGGGGGGTGCATGGGGAGGGAGAAATATTTTGTATCTGATGACAATTATTGCATCATGTAATGCTTAATGTATTTCTTCTTCGTTTCACCACCATATATTGTGCTTTTACACCAATCTTCTCTCAACCCTGATTTCAAGATTTTCCAAACATCCAGTGCACATATATAATAGAAAAGAAAATGGAAGCTTTACCTATTAGGAAATTATCACCATCACCCGTGTGCGTGTGAATACACTATCATCTACAAATCACTGGACCTCAGGAGCAGGAAATTCAGTAGAACACAAGATGCACTCCATTGCAAAGCAAAAAGGGAACACATATAATAGCAAAAGCTTCAACCCTGAACAGGAAAGAATTCATCACTTCTGCCAACAGCTACTCATCAAAATCTTTCAAATGACAACATCAGCAACTAGAAAGGGGAATATGTAAAGACCTTTCTCCCCCTGCCCTTAACTGCTTCCTTACGCTCTGTGGTTTAACAGAAATAGTGTCCATATATTATATATCCAACTCCAAAGAACTATCTGGCAGAGACAAACTCATGGAAAATTAAGTGTATGGGAAATTGAATGCAACTGTAATAATAATAAGACTCAACCAGATTTATCATTATGTTTGTTTGTTGCTTTAGTCTTTACATAAAAGCTATTCACAAGACATGTTACCATTTTCAGTACAGGTAAATGAACTCTTTATGGAAAGAGTAACTCCAATACAAACAGTGTCATGTAAATAATAAATCCATCTCTTAATAATTTGAAATTTGCATAGACAATTGTGTTAAGCTGTAATCTAAAGGAGTACCAATTCAGTTTTCCACAGGTTTGCACCCATCATGTAGGAATGAACTGTTGCCACCTGTACAATCTAGTGGAAGATGAATACAAACTTTGATCCTATGGTGTTACTCTCCTAAAAATTACTTTTCAAACTGATATACACACCTCATCTATAGTATTATAAAACATTGACAAAGCACAAAGATGAGAGATAAGTCAGAGACATCTTGAGAAAGATTAATGCAGAGTCAGCGGCTTTTGCCAACTGTGTTTAAACTAAAGCTTGCAATGCAGAATTCAGAGCTAGGAGTTTAAACAAAAGAGAAAGAAAATATGGACAATTCTGGGTTTATACATTTTCTGAAACTTTGTTGTGTTGAAATTTTGGGTTATCTGTTTACTAAAGGCCAATATCTTTTGATGGTATGAATTAAAACAGATAAAGGTTTTTAAAGCCTTTGTCTGGTATTGTACACAATCTGCTATACGCCACAAGCTGTTCCATTTATGTTCTCAAAACATTTGGAAGTTCCTTGTTATAAAAAGGTTAGATGTTCAAGTCTCTTTCATGCTGTTCTGCAATAATATGTCTTTGACATATAAACCATGTAACCAGATTGTGTGCCTGTGGGCTGCGGAACTCTGGGACTTGGCTGGTGGACAGACAAAGAAACAGACTAACCTACTTTTAATTGCAAAGGTTTTGTTTGCATGTATGTTTGTTTTTTACTTAAAGTCCTTAAGAAACTTAGTACCTTGATTAACTTTTGTAAGTTATAAGGCCAAAGCAGCTGAACCAGACATGAAGACAGCCTATTTATTTCTTCAAAAACTATTCCAGAGACACACTCAGTAAACAAGAGAGCCTCATACTTCATATGGAATCATCTTTATACATCCTTTACTTCAGGTAGAGACAACCTTCAAGGGACAACCAGGTCACATCCAATGTCTAACCAAGTATCTAGTTAGATTTATTACATTGGAGGACTAGTCTTTGGTCATTATTTCTCAGCTCTTTAGCTAGATCCTTTGAACCTGAATCTGCTCCCAATGAAGTCAATGGGACTTGTGCCACTGAATCTGAACAGAGCAGGATTGAGTCCAGATAACTTCTGATCCTATTACCAAGGTGGACCAGATAAAGTATTTCTATTTTGTACAGCAGCGTGAGTCTATGTTGTGCTTTACAGAGAAAAAGAGACGAGTCTCTGCCAAAAGGTTACAAACAAAAAGCTAGATCATGCTTGTAGACACAGCAACATACAAGGGCAAAAAGTATCCGTGCTGCCCCAGGAGGCCGCAAAAAAAGGGATCAAAATTATCCTTGCTCCTCTTTGATCGCAGAGGCAAGAAGTCTGTTACTGCTCCTGACAAGAGATTACTTCCCACCCTATTCTTCACATGCCAGTTCAGCATGCTGGCCAGTGCACTGGGAGCTGAGTGAAAGCACTGCCCATCCCTCAGACCTCTCTTCTCCCCTGATCTACACTGACAGAGAAGTTCAATGTAATTATGCTTACCTCAACCTTCTGCAGTGTCAGGGCAGGTCAACACTGCCACAGGATTAAAATACCTTGCGTTATCTCCTTTCGACTGCCTACCAACTACTTACCGTGGTGTCTTCAGTGCATAGAGTCACAGAGTCGACTCAGTGCTACTCTACTTACCGGAGTGGTCTTCAATGATCAGCTTTGTGATCGGCTGAGTAGGTCTTCACAGACCCAATCAGTATATTGGGAAGATCAATCTGATGGTGGCTAATTTGCTGCTGTCAGCGAAAACTAGGGTTCAGACTCCACTGTCAGAGCATTAAGTTCAAAATAAATAGTGCTGTAATTCAACCTGATACCACCCCTGCAAGTAGCATAGCACTGTGGTCAAAATCAAATTAAAAAACTATTCCAATTTAGGTCCGTGTAGCTAAAGAATAACTCTACATCTTGTTTTCCCTGTCTGCTGCATTGTAGCAACATAGCTCCTCCCCTGCCTCCAGCCCCAGGAAGTTTTCAATTAATTCATCTCTCTGCATGCAGCACTGTGTCTCTCTGTTGTGCCTGCAGCAGAGCAACAGCAAGGAAAGCTCTTCCTTTTTTTCTTTAGAGAAGAGAGGAAGGGCAATGAGCGGAGGACGACTACCTCCCCACCAGCCCCTGTGCCTACTAGCCACAATGCAATGCATTTCAGGAAGTTATTGAGCGATGGGATAGGAGAACTCAACAGGGAATTTGCTGTCTGATCACTCACGTTTGCATTCTGTAATTCAACAGTCTAAAAAACAAATTATAATTCCACCCTTAGTGAAGAACAAGCCCTTCACCAGCACTGGAGGAAGGAGTAGATTATCAGGCACTCAAACACAGCCCACTAGCAGGATGGTGAGCACATCTTGTCCTTAGCTGGACTACCACCGGGTCACAATAAGCATCATAACCGCCAGTTTGAGTATTCCCACTCATGTTTAAACACAAAACAATTTTCTAGTGTAGAACAACCTCAGAAATTATTTATATATTCTTTGGCTAGAGCGTTGTGATTCACCAAAGACATTTTCCTTCTATCCTGAAGGTACTTTTACCAACAGATAACTGGAGAAGCAGTTATGAAGCACACCACCGCTCCGATGGCTTGGCAACTCTCCACTTAGGTCCATAGTTGATAAGGCTCCTTATTGGTTTCAAAGATTCATAATTTAAGGTTGGAAAGGACCATTTGATGTGGTCTCACCTCCTGTACATCACAGGACATTACATTTTATCCAGTTACCCCAGTCTGAATAAAGCATAATTTGCATTTATGTAAAGCATATCTTCCAGAAAGGCATGTGGTCTTAATCTAAAGACATCAAGAGATGGAGAATCCACCATTTCCTTTGTTTCCAATCGTTAATCATCCTTACTGTTAAAAATCTTTATTTTAGTTTGAATTTCTCTGGCTTCAGCTTCCAGTCCAATGGCTTTTGTTATTCCTTCTTCCACTGGATTAGAGAGCCTTTTAATACCAGATATTTTCTCCCTGTGAAGTTACTTATACACTGTAATCAAGTTAGCTCTCAATCTTCTTTCTAAGCAGCTCAGTCACTTTAGTGTAAGTCTCTCACTATGAGGCATTTTCTCTAGGTCTCAATTTTTGTGGCTGTTTTCTGCACACACTTTGTCAACTTCTTTTCTAAATTGTTGACACCAGAAGAATAAGTTACTCACCCTGTGCAGTACAGATGTCTCTGAGCTTTGTGTCCTCTCCACTGTAAATGAATCTGCATCCCCACACTCCTGATCCGAGAACTTTGGTAGCAATGTTTGTTGGGCCCACACTGCACTCTCTCTCCCCGTGCTGCACCACAAGACTAGCCAGCGCACACAGGCGAACCATCTTCAGTTACTTCTCTACTGCAGATTCATAATAAGAACTCTGAAGCAGAGAGGAGGAGGAGGGCTAGTGAACCACACATATGGACACATATCTTGAAGAAACATTGTTACTGCATACTGTGAATAACTTCTTTTTCGTGGCATAGTGTCCCTGTGGGTGGCCCACTGTAGGGGACTACGAAGCAGTACAACTCGTGATACTGCTCAGTAGAGGGCTGTGACTTCAGAGTCTTGCTAGTTAACATTGATGGCACCATGGAGCTGAAAATGACATCAAAAACAGAATCCCAAGTAATCACGCAGTGTTTCATGAGGGCATAGTGGACACTCATGCTGCCGTGCTACAAATCTCCGAGATGGGGACATCTTTAAGAAAGGTGACGGATGAGGTGATCCATCAGGTAGAATGCTTTCAAAGTATTCCCCTCCCGCTAGCAGCAGGAGTGAGTTGACGCTATGTGAGGACCAGGTGAAGCACATTGCTGCAGGGCTGAAAAATGGTGCAGGCTCCTTGTTGCAACCAAAGGGAAGGAAGATCTGCACTCCCCATGCCTTGGCTGTAGCAGGGACTCCACCAGGGTCCTTCAGCGTTGGGGATCCTGCTACACCTTACTGTAGCCAAGGGGAGGGGAGATCAACACTCCCTTCCCCTAGCTCCAGCACGGAGCAGAGCACTCTGCCAAGGTCCCTTGGCGACAGAGGAAGGGGAACATTGATATTCTATTCCCTAGCTGCAAAAAGGAGCTACCGTCCAGTGCCGAAGCCAGCATCTGAAGAAAAGGAGTCCCTTCATTGATGTTAGCTGAGTTCTTCCACCAGTTCAGATAGTCTACAAAAGCTTTTTTCACTGCTCTCCAGAATCAGGGACTCTCTCTGTGACAAGGTGTTGGGAGCAGTCAGCTGGCACAGCCTCCTGCCTCTGTGGCCCTAATTAGCAGGGATAGGAGGCAGCTATGTACACCCTGCAGGGGTAAGCGAGAGGAGCAGCTATGGGACTTGTTAAGGCAGGTTCCATAAAAGCTCACCAGAAGGAAGTGCCGGTGGGGAGGGAGGGAGGGATACCAACAGCCAGCCTAGGAAGATGCTACTGCAGAGGGTGAGCTTCCCGTGACTTGTGGCCGGGGTAGAGAGCTGGATCATCAGGGGGGGGGCTGTGTGAAACTACTGCAGTCTTTGTTTGTCTTATACACAAGCTGAACCATACCTGCAGGGATCGTACGTGAAATCTGGCATGCAGGATCACCACAGTGCTGGCTGCCAAATCCCCCAGAATTTGGAGGCAGACTCTGGATGAAACTTAAATGCTACATTAAGCTGTGTTTGTAAGCAAAACAAGAGAAAGAAACCTGTCCCAAGGAAGGATGCTTTGGCCTCTCGCACATCCAGGTCAGCCCCTCTGAAATCCAGACATTGAACCAGGGTAAGGGTCAACTTCTGGGAACTAATATGTAGGCCTAGTTCTCTGAATAAACATATTGTGTCCTTGGTGGCTTGGCGAGCCTACTGTCATGACTGGGCCCTAAGGACAGTCATCTAGGTAGGGATAGATTATAATCCCTCGAAAGCACAGATGGGCAGCTACTACAAAGAGACCTTTGGAGAACATTCTTGGGACTGACGATGGAATGCAGGGCAGGACTTGGTATTGGTAATGGTAATTGGTAAAGTTTACCTTAGGAAGCATCTATAAGTTATTAATACTGAGATGTGAAAATAGATATCCTGTAGGTAACCACCTTGAACTTCAGAGCTTTAATAAACTTGTTGAGAGCTCTCAGGTCTAGGATGGGTCTCCAGCCTCCAAAAGCCTTGCACCAAGAGAATTTGTTCCTCTTTCCAAGCAGCTCACAACTGCTTTGTGTTGCAAATGGGAATGAACATGGTCTCCGATTCTTTTGCTCTGGTGTACAGATGACCTGAGCGTTGTCCTGGAATTGTTTAAGGAATGGAGGGAGGTATTGGTTTTCTTTGTGAAGAGACTGACACCTTCAAAGGAAAGGTCTTTGACTGTGGTCTGCGCCTCCTTCTGAAAATCCCAAGAACCAGAGCCATGATGCTCTATTCTCTTGGGATGGACTTCTTCTGAGTAGGGAGAGAAATAGAATTCCAAGATGAATGCTGGAACAACTGATTAAGAGAGCTTTAAACTAAGAATTTGGCAGAGATGGTTGGGAGCTGGCATGCACACCTATTTACAGTGGCACACAAGGCTCTTGCTCCTATGGTGCTGCAGCTGCTCGCCCCTGCTAGCCCCGCCCACAGCAGGGTCTGGGGCCACAAGTGCCACAGGCACGCCATTGCTTATGTCCCCTGCTGGCCCCGCTCCCCAGCTAAGGGGCAGGACCATCACCACAACTCCTGTCCCCTGCTGGCCCTGGCCCCCCAGCTGGGGAGTGGAGCGAGGAAGGGACAGGCTATTTTAGACAAAGGGAATGCCGTTGATCTAATTTATCTAGATTTCAGTAAGGCGTCTGAAAACGGTTCCACATAGAGAATTGTTAGTTAAATTGGGAAAGATGAAGATAAATAGGAAAACTGGAAGGTGGATAAGGAACTGGTTAAAGGGGAGAGAATAATGGGTTGAATTGAAAGGTGAATTGGCTGGCTGGAAGGAGGTTACTAGTGCCTTGCCTCAGGGATCGGTACCAGAACCAATATTATTTAATCTATTTATTACTGATCTTGGCACAAAAAGTGAGAGTGTGCTAATAAAGTTTGTGGATGACACCAAGTTAAAGGTATTGCCAATACAGAGAAGGACTGGGATATCATATAGGAAGATCTGGATGATCTTATAAACTGGAGTAACACAAATAGGATGACATTTAATAGTGGAAAGTGCGAAGTTATGCATTTAGCAACTAATAAGAATTTTTGTATAAGCTAGGGAAGCACCAGTTGGAAGTAACAGTGGAGGAGAAGGACCTGAGCTTATTGGTTGATAACAGGATGACTATGGGCCACCAATGTGATGTGGCCATGAAAAAAAGCTAATGTTCTCTAGGATACATGAGGAGAGGTATTTCCGGTAGAGATAGGGAAGTATTAGTCCTGTTATACAAAGCACTGGTAAGACTTCATCTGGAATACCATGTGTAGTTCTGATCTCCGATGTTTAAGAAAGATTAATTCAAACAGGAACAGTTGCAGAGAAAGGCTGCTAGGATAATTCAAGGAGTGGGAAACCTGCCTTATGAAAGAAGACTCAAAGGCTATGTCTACACTGGCAAGTTAGTTTGAAATTAAGGAAGCTTAATTCAAACTAACTTAAGCCATGGATACACTAGGCTTTCATTAGTTCGAATTAAGGGCTTCCTTAATTCAAACTAATAAATTCAAATATGCTATTCGAACTAAGGGTTAATTCGAACTAGTTAGAATTAACCAATGCGGCCATGTTAGTTCGAACTAATTGCTTAGTTTAAACTAACCGGCCCATTGAGCTCAATGCAATTCGCTAATTCAAACTAAATTTTGCTAGTTCGAATTAAGTTAATTCGAACTAACTAAAATTAGTTTGAATTAGTTAGTTCGAATTAACTAATTTGAACTAACTTTGAGACATAGCCAAAGAGGTTGGCTTCATTAGCCTGTCTAACCAAAAGAAGGCTATGGGGAGCTATGACTACTTTCTAGGACATAGGTCAATTGTTGACGGATTCTCTGTACCTTGAAGTTTTTGAAACATGATACGAGGATTTCAATAACTCAGTCATAGGTTAGTGGTCTATTACAGAAGCAAGTGGGTAAGATTCTGTGGCCTGCATAGTGCAGGAGATCAGACTAGATGATCATAATGGTCTCTTATGACCTTAAAGTCTGAGTCTATCACCACAGCCCGTGGTGGTGATCCTGGTCCCCATATCAGCTACTTCAAGGGTTTATTGTAGGGCCATCTTGTTCCTCTTGGATGATAGCCTTAAAAGCTTCCTGAGAGGCTTTTTGATTTTCAATATAATCATTGAGTTTATCATAGTTGGTGTAATTGTATTTCATCAACAGTTCCTGGTAGTTGGCAATTCTAAACTGCAGGGATGCTGAAGAGTATGCCTTTTTGTCAAAAAGGTCTTGGTGCTTCCAGTCCGTCATATGGCACAGTCCTAGGAGATGATGTTGACCACAGGAACTGACTGCATCCATCATAATGGAGCTTGGTGGTGGGTGGGTAAAAAGGAACATTGAGTTCTTAATGGGGACATAATACTTCTATCAGCATATTTGCAAGTCACTGAAATCAGGATTTGCCACATTAGCTTGGCTGGATCTAGAATGGTTTAATTGTCCAAGAGTACAATCTTTGCAGTAGCTGAGGCATATGGGATGTCTAACAGTTCCTGGTGTGTAGCCGTCACCTCCTCCAAGGCTACATTGAGGGCATCAGCTACCTTCTTTACTAGCTCTTGAAATTCTCTGAAGTCACCCACCAGAGATGGTGGTGACAGCATGACTGCCTCATCAGGGGACAAGGAAGATAGGGCCTTAGGTACAGCCTCTTCTTCTTCTTCTTCCCCCTTTCTTTTCCATGTCTTGGATTGAGGCTCATGACACTGCAAGTGATGGTGGCGTAGCTAACAGGATCCTGAGTCACACTCTGCAACCCTGAGAGTGAGTGTCGGTGCACTGCCCAGGGATCTCAGAATGGCCACTGCAGTGGCATAGGGCCTTGTGGAAGTGTTCATAGAGACCATACCAGGATGGTAATAGTGCCATCTACCCTTCTGATAATGGCTCCCATATGGAGCCTGGGAGGAGCATATGGAAGCCTCATCTGGTTTGCTCTCTGAACCCTGACTTGACTATGGTGAGGTAGGCTATGGCCACAGTGACCTACCCCTCGAGCAGCTGCAGCACAGTTCCAGAAGTTTGTCGCCAAGGTGCGGCAAGCTAGTATCCTCTAAGACTATCTGGTCTTCAGTTGCTGAAAATGCACCAGTAGCAACCACCCCAGTGTTAGTGCCAGCAATAAAGACCTTGTCCATGTTGATCTCTCCAGTGCTGAATTGGGTGGTGCCACTGGCAGTACCGATACTGAGTGCAAGGAGCGTCTTCAGCATTTGCTTTTGCCCCTGGGAACTACAGCTTCAGTGCCCATGCCCAAAGGGTCCATGGGTTTAATGGTGCCAAATGGTCAGCTGGAAGACTGTGTGCTGAACTGTCTAGGTGACAGTGGTGCTGATGAAGATAACATTCCGATGTGCAGAAAGAACAGCAAATGTGGACGGCGACCAGTGTGGCTTAGCAGGGAACTCTGCGGGGAGCTGAAACATAAAAGGGAAGCTTACAAGAAGTGGAAGCTTGGACAGATGACAAGGGAGGCGTATAAAGATATTGCTCGGGACTGCAGGGATCAAATCAGAAAGGCCAAAGGACAATTGGAGTTGCAGCTAGCAAGAGATGTGAAGGATAACAGAAAGGGGTTCTATAAGTATATCAGCAACAAGAAAAGGATCAGAGGTGGTGTAGGTCCCTTACTGAATGGGGCAGGCATCCTCGTGGAGGATGATGTGGAAAAGGCTGAAGTACTCAATGCTTTTTTTACTTCAGTCTTCACAGGGCGGGCCAGCTCCCAGGCTACTACACGGGGTAACGCGGACTGGAGAGAAGAGTGGCCCTCGGTGATGGAAAGTCAGGTTAGGGAACACTTAATGAAATTGGATGTGCACAAGTCCATGGGGCCGGATGAACTGCATCCGAGGGTGCTGAGGGAGTTGGGGGAAGTGATTGCAGAGCCGCTGGCCATTATCTTTGAGAACTCGTGGCGAACGGGGGTGGTCCCAGAGGATTGGAAAAAGGCAAATATAGTACCTATCTTTAAGAAAGGGAAAAAGGAGGATCCGGGGAACTACAGACCGGTCAGCCTCACCTCAATCCCTGGGAAAATCATGAAGCAGGTCCTCAAGGAATCCATCCTGAAACACTTCGAGGAAAATAGAGTGATCAGGAACAGTCAACATGGATTCACCAAGGGCAAATCGTGCCTGACCAACCTGATTTCCTTCTATGATGAGATGACTGGATTTGTGGATGCAGGAAGAGCCGTTGACGTGATATACCTTGACTTTAGCAAGGCTTTTGATACGGTTTCCCACAGCATTCTCGTCGGCAAGTTAAGGAAGTATGGGTTGGACGAGTGGACCGTAAGGTGGATCGAAAACTGGTTAGATCAACGGGCTCAGCGGGTAGGAATCAATGGCTCGATGTCTGGTTGGCAACCGGTAACGAGTGGAGTGCCCCAGGGGTCGGTCCTGGGGCCGGTTCTATTCAACATCTTCATTAATGATCTTGATGATGGAATAGACTGCGTGCTTAGTAAGTTTCCGGATGACACCAAGTTGGGGGGAATGGTAGATACTCTGGAGGGCAGGGACAGGATCCAGAGAGACTTGGACAAATTGGAACACTGGGCCGAAAGAAACCTCATGAGGTTCAACAAAGACAAGTGCAAAGTCCTGCACTTAGGACGGAAAAATCCCATGCACTGCTACAGGCTGGGGACCGATCGGCTAAGTAGCAGCGCTGTAGAAAAGGACCTGGGAGTTATGGTGGACGGGAAGATGAATATGAGCCAACAGTGTGCCCTTGTTGCCAAAAAGGCCAATGGCATATTAGGCTGCACCAGTAGGAGTATTGCCAGCAGATCGAGGGATGTGATAATTCCCCTCTATTTGACACTGGTCAGGCCGCATCTGGAATACTGTGTCCAGTTTTGGGCTCCCCACTACAGAAAGGATGTGGACAAATTAGAAAGAGTCCAGCGGAGGGCAACAAAAATGATTAGGGGGCTGGGGCACCTGACTTATGAGGAGAGACTGAAGGAAGTAGGCTTATTTAGTCTACAGAAGAGAAGACTGAGGGGAGATTTGATAGCAACCTTCAACTACTTGAAGGGTTGCTCCAAAGAGGAGGGAGCTAGGCTGTTCTCGAGGGTAACAGAGGACAGAACAAGGAGCAATGGTTTCAAATTACAGCTGGGGAGGTCAAGGTTGGATATTAGGAAAAACTTTCTCACTAGGAGGGTGGTGAAGCATTGGAATGGGCTATCTAGGGAGGTGGTAGAATCTTCATCTTTGGAGATTTTTAAGGCTCGGTTAGACAAAACCCTGGCTGGGATAATTTAGGGGGAGTGGTCCTGCTTTTTAGCAGGGGGTTGGACTAGATGACCTCGTGAGGTCCCTTCCAACCCTATTATTCTATGATTCTATGATACCAAGCGAGATGGAGATGGCTTTCAGTTATCCCTGGGCTCATGGCTCTTTTTACTGACTTATCAGAAGACTTCCCTGTCATTTTGACCCACCATCATTCGACATCAAAAGTTACAGGGAAGACTCATGCCTGCCCAAATGCTGTGGTCAAAGAGCCACCTCCCAAAAGATGATCTTTTGGTGGCGCTGTTGGCAGAAGGAACTCTTGTTTGGCTGCGGTGCTCACCCGGCCAGCAAACACACTAAGAGTGCATGTCTGTGACTGTAATTGCCTCACTGCAAGTGCAACACTTCTTGAAGCATAGAGAGCTGCACATTCACTTGACCCAAGGGCTCACCGGGGTCAATGCACAAAGAGTCTTTTTTTCCTCCTTTTTCTTTGCGGTTTTAAGGCAGGGCCAAGTAAAAGATAAGACAACCAACATAGAAGGTTTGCAAAGGAGTTAACATCTGAAAAGGGAAAGAAGGGGCTGTTGAGAAGGAATTGATGATGGTTAGCTCAAATGTGCTGGCTAACCTCGTAGCGCATCGCGAGCCAACAAAGCACATGTGTAGACCCAAAGAACACCATTCTCCAATCAGCAGTGCAGGGAGAGACACACCTACAGTGGAGCACCCACAGGGACACTACTTGAAGAGCCAGGATCAGTCTCACTGGTGCCATACACAGAGGTAAAAATCACTTTCTTACTCTAACTCACTTCTCCCATTGATACATCCAAAGGTCATATTAGCCCATTTTCCAACAGCATTAAATTAAGAGATTATGTTCTGCTGCTTGTCCACTCTGACCTGTGAAAGGCCAAGGCACAAAAGGAGTTTAAACTAGTTAGAGGCATAAGGAGTAACAAAAAAAACATTCCACAGATATATTAGAAGCAAGAGGAAAACCAAAGACAGGGAAGACCAGTTATTCAATTGGGGGGAGGGGGAGGGAGGAGAAGGGGGAAACAATAATAGAAAATGTGAAAATGGCAGATGTGCTAAATGACTTTTTTTGTTTCAGTTTTTCTCCAAAAAGTTTAGCTGCAATTGGGCAACTAACTTAATGAATGCTAGTGAAAATGAGGAAGGATGAGAAGCTAAAACAGAGAAAGAACAAATAAAAAATTTCTTAGACAGGGTAGATGTCTTTAAGTCAGTAGGGCCTAATGAAATACATCCTAATACTCAAAAAGCTGATAAGCCAGCAATTATCTTCAAAAAGTCATAGAAGATGGAAGAGATTCCAGAGAACTGAAAAAGGGCAAATATAATGCCAATCTATAAAAAAGGGAAACAAGGACAACTCAAAGAATTAAGGACCAGTCATCTTAACTGCAGAACCAAGAAAGACAATGGAGAAAATAATTAAGCAATCAATTTGCAAACACCTAGAAGATAAGAAGGTGATAAGTAACAGTCAGCATGGATTTGTCAGGAACAAATTATGTCAAACCAACCTAATAGCTTTCTTTGACAAGGTAACAAGCCTTGCGTATGGCGAGAAGCGGTGAATAGAATTAAATAATACTGCAATAGATGTTTTCCAGGCTTGTTCCTTGATAACATTACTGAGTTATTTGTTTAAAATACACATTTTTAAATTGCAGAGTTTAACAATTTGATTGACCCTAATAGGCTCATTCATGTTTGCTGCAATGAGAACACAATGATGTGTGTCATCTCTCCAAGTCTATTATAAATTAGTGGTAGTAGTATAAAACACAACATTTTCCAAGCCAATGTCCACATTTTCATCAATTATTCCAAGTACAGTCATCTAAATTTCCGGCCTCCCCAACACACACAGCAACCCACTCCTCTCTTTCAGTAAATAAAGATTTCTCTTTAGTTATTTGAAAATGAAGAGTTGCGAGGAATTGTTTCAGACTTTTCCCTACTGATCTTGTTCATTACAGTTTATTGGTAACTTTCAAAATTTAAAAAAATTATTTTAAAAATTTACATCTAATCTCCATTTACAACCTAGAGATGATTGCTTTCCTTTTTTTCTCTTTCCTGTCTTCTGCCTCCTTGCAAAGAGCCATCGTTTTAATTCCTTCTGTCACCTTTGTCACATGTAGGTCTGGTTTACTCCAACTAACTTCAAAAACTCTGGATTTAAAATGTTGGCGCTTTAAAACTTGTATAGTGCCTTCAGAGTTTGACAAAAGATAAAACTTTCATTCTTGGACTAAAACTGAGACCCCTCTATTCATCTTGTATCCATAATGATAAAGATTTATAAAATTACTGAAGCTATCTAGTCTCAAAACATTTTGTCAGTAGACTCAAAAATAATTCACAGAGATCTCTAATTAGATTCTACAACCACCACTCTGGCTCAAAGCCATTTTGAAATTTCAAGTCACGGAAGTACTAGTCTTCTTGTATCTGGTTAAACATTGCTATCCACACCTTGGGGAATATTTATATTAATGGTTCTTTCAAATCCTTTAACACTCCCTAGTGTGAATGTGGTTGTCCAGCTGCCAAGCATAGAAACACTTAAACATTGTTTTAGAACAATCATGGGATAAAACTAAAACAAGAGCCAATCTCGTAAGCCATCTGGGATACAATAATCCTCCTGATAAAGATGAGCATTCATTAGAAGAAACAAAGAAACAGGGGATTTATATCATGTTTGTCTGTTAGATAAAGATTCTTTAAAAAAAAAAAACAGTAAGAAAGGAATTTGATAATTATAAGGACAGAAATTTTATTTCCAAATTTCTTTAACTATGTACCCAATTAGATTCACAATGTTGGATCAGTAGCCAAAAGAAATTCATAAAACCTGCTCCCTTGAAATTAAGTTATTTGAATAATATTACTTTCTGTCATTGAATACTATTAATTTCTTCCCAGTGTCCCTTTTCTCTGTCACTTTCTCTGCTCCTCATTTTTATTATATCATTCTCAACCCCTCTGTTTCAGTCTCTCACATTCGTCATCTGACGAAGTGGGTTATAGCCCACGAAAGCTTTTGACGAAGAAAATCTGTTAGTCTGTAAGGTGCCACAGGACTCTCATTGTTTTTTGCTGTACACAGACTAACATGGCTACCCCTCTGGAAACTGTTGAAAGTGCATCTAAACTATTAATACACTCATTAAAGGATGTTATTAGGAAGCAAGATGATATGCTATCATACTTTCCCAAGTACTTCTTATATCTGATGTGACAGGTAACATGTTTAAATGAAAGATAACAAATTGTGACTGAATTACCAGTGAAGCTCTCCAACCACCCATCCCAATCCAACTCAAAGACATCTCTTTACAACATCTATTGCCTCCTCTTCTTTTCTATCTTTCATCTGTTTATTTCTGCTATCATTTCCCCACTGAAATCTTAAGTATGGCCATATGTGAGTCAGCAGTGTGATTTCTGAAAGCCTAGATTTTGTTCTATGTTTGTACAGCACCTAGCATGATCAGGTCTCAGTCCATGATTAGGTCTCCTAGTTGCTATATTGTAATACAAATAAATCATCTGGGGCCAGAAAAACAGACAGCACAGAGGCTGCAGAGCCAGAGTTTTCTAGTCAGGCAGGAGGGAGAAAAGGGTGGGGAGAGGAGGAGGAGGTGGAGAAAGTATTAATTCTCCCCACAAAAAGTGGGGCAAACACAACAACAGTCTTCAATGGATTTACAACCAGGGGGCTACAACTAAAAATACTGCACACAATACATTGAATGATCTTTGAAAGTCCACTGTAATAAGATATTAACTTCTCACACATTGTGCAAATGTAACATTAGGGCTTTCCAACAACAAAACCATTAAGATTCAACCCTTTTAGTGCAACAAAACAGACTATTAAATCATGTCTTAAAATCTGAGATCTTCATATTTGGGAATAAAACACTACTGAATTTTAGCAAACAATCAAATTCAAATTCCAAAAGCACTTATGATAGCTAAAAGCTTAATCCTGCCTTTTAAAAAGCCAAACGATATCACAATCTTTAAGGGACAAGGATTTGAGTGTTTTGGTCTAATGGCCAGTGCAAGCATCCAGAACATGGAAATGAAAGCAAGCGTCAGAACCAGAGTCAGAGGGCAGATGCCAGAGCTAAATATACTGACTAAGGCAACCCCTGGCATGCGTGCCGATAGTGGCACACAAGCTCTTTCAGAGTGGCATGTGGCACCATCTGTGGTGCCACAGGAATTCCCACTCCTGTCACTGAAAGCCACTCTGGAAGGCTCCTTTCAGGGACAGCTGGGGTTTGGAGGTCTCTGCCATGCCCATGCCCCAAGTGTGCCATGAAAGAAGCTGCCCAGAGCAGCTTCTCTCCATAGCATGCCACTGCCAAGAGGAACTGCTCTGGGTAGCTTCTTTCCACCGCATCCCTGGGGACCCTGTCCCCAGGGATGCCACCAAGAGGAGTCACTCTGGGCAGCTTCTTTCCGAGAGTGGCTCTTTTCAACGGCACTCCCCTCCCTTCCAGCCATGGCTGCTGCCAAATTTTCAGGTGGCCACCACTTTTTTTTTTTGGTGGAGGGAGCTGGTGGCACCAGCTGAGGGTCAGGGAGGAGGGGCTGGCACAGGGGTTGGCAAAGGTTGCCAACCCCGGGACTAAGGACTCATCTGCACTTCAAAGGCTATAGCTACACCACTGGAGTGCACAACCTCAGGGGCGGCCTTAGACTATCTGGGACCTAGGCGAAGGCCCATTGCTGGGCCCTCTATAGGGTCCCAGCCCCAGCCCCTTCTCCCCTCACGGCCCCAGCTCTCTGCCAGGGGCCCCGAAACCCCCTGTGGCCCCGAAACCCCCTGTGGCCCCAGCTCCCCCCAAACTCTCTTCCACAGCCCCAGCTTCCTCCCTCCCTGTGGCCCTGGCTCCGCCCCTCCCCCCACTGTCCCCTCCCAGGCTGTCTGCACCTGCCATGGCTCAAAGCACTCTTGCAGCTGACCGAGGCAGACGCGGCTTTTGGGGTAGGCAAAGTAGGCAACTGCTCTTGCTGTCCAGTGTGTTGGGGACGGGGCCCCTTACTGCTGAGGGCCCTAGGCAAGTGACCGCTTTACCTACCCCAAAAGCCGCCTCTGCACAACCTACACCAAGAGGAGCATATATAATACACCTCCCTAAGGGGTAGTAATTAGGTGGCTGGAAGAATTTGCCCATCAACCTTGAATTGTCTACACCAGGAGCTAGATCAGTTTAACTGCGTCATTCAGGGGTGTTGACTTTTCACATCCCTGAGCAATGTAGTTATACCTACCTAATTTCCTAACGTGGAAGAGGCCTAAGTATGAAAGCTCACAGAAAAAGTAAGTGCTATATATAACTATTACAACAATTTAGGTCTTAATTATTCATGTGTTACCTAAATAGCAAAAAGCAGTACTTAGTGCACGCACAAACAAAATTCTATTAATCAGCAACCCTAAAAAGATTTTGCAAAGTAATTTGGTATTCTTTCAAATAATATGTGGAGTCACTGCCTAAGAACTGAAAAGCTAGCCTGCAAGTAATGCAAAGGAATTTAGAAATATGGCATTTGCTTTCAGCTCTCCAGTGCTACCCTCCCCTAAAATGAACAAAAGGCATTTTTACATAGTTTTGGGGTTAATTTCTGCAAAGTGACAAGAACGTGACAACCTGTTCCCCCAAACTGTACCCCAAGGGGTAGATTCATGTGGATTCAGCAGACGCAGTCAAAGACCATTGAAAAGATTGATGATTTTTATTGAATACCAGGGTGAATAACCCCAAGCAAGCAAAGCAATGTAATAAGTAGCAAAGGCTTATGTCCCTTCAGCAGCCAGGGACCCGACGACAGTGGATGACCCTGAGGAGGTTCCCAAAGCACCTTGGTCCTAGGTTACCGAGGCAGCCTAGTCCATTGTCCTATGGTGAAGTCCGCAGGTTCTCAGGGGCTATGCTAACATATAGCATTTCAGGAGAAGGCAGGGTGATCAAGCCGCTTTCCCTTCACACACTCAGGCTCAAGGCTGAGGTAACCTGAAGGAACAGATAAGTAGCACATCACAGCAAACCCTTGCAAAACAACAAAAAAAGCAAAACACCCTATCTCAGGCCCCAGTCGGTTCCCACAGGAAACTGGCTTCAGCTGGTGCTTTGGGCATGAAGCCCAGCATCAGTTCGCAGTCTGGTCGCTCATGGGGGAGGGCTCTGAACGCCATGCGCTACCTGTCCATCACAAAATCTTCTGCTTTGGCCCTACACGATCTATTCTGGAGTTAATTTAAAAGTTAGTCACATAATAAGTACTTGGAACAAAAGTATGTGGGTCAGAGAGATGAAATTAAGCTGGAGGTCTTTCCAGAGATTCTTTATCTATGATTTTATCTGCAAGAGTGATAAGGAGGCCTGTGCCTTTTCAATTTAATTTTCTAATCACAATAGCCAAAGACTCCAGCATGTCATTAGCCATGGCTCCCAGAGAGCCAGCTTTCCTGCAGTAAATTTAACATCAAGCAGTTTAGTTTAAAAACCTATACATCACTTAATTCCTATTAATGCACAAGAAGTTTTTCTGACCAGAGGATAATACTATTGCTCAGATACATTCTTATTTATTTATTTTTTATTCCCTCAGTAACAAACATTTTGTGCTCTACTGATCTGCATAGCGTCAATATTCTAATTTCAAAATTGTTTGTTTATTCCCAGTAAAGGAATTGATCTTCCTATAGAGTTTACCTAGTGTATATGTCTTTTTATTTTCTTCTGCATTGAATCACAAGTAGAAGTTGTCACTGGCACTGATTCTGCAGGAGTAGCAATCCACGCAGTTTACACAATCTACTACCACTAATGGGAACTTCACTCAGTAGGACATTGATAATTTTTCCCTGCACTTTCCTAGCCAATGGTAGTAAACCCTGCCCAGCTAGAAGCAGGGAGCCTTTCCTTTTTAAATGTTTGTAATAATATCTGTACAAATGCCATGATGACAAACTGCTGAGACAAAAGAAACCAATGCTAACCTACAAATATAAAACAAATGTGGAATATAAGATCAGGACTCCACATCCTGTGCAGAAACAATTGTTAAATATGAGATGGAGAGTTTGAAAATTAGTTTATATACTACTTTATGTATTTTTGCAAAGGATGGGGGGGATGTATGGACAAAATAATTACCTCAGAATTATGATTTATATTCTACAAGCATAAAAGTGAAAAATGTTATTTTCTTATAGAACTAATTCCGCCCTCCTGTGCCTGTGTACTATTTGTATTACTGGATGATATGCAGAGAACGAGTGTGGCTGTATGGTCATAGCTCCAGGGCGGCTGCAGTGGTGCTCCATCTCAAGAGAGCCTTACCGCACCATGCCTCACAGAAGCACTGGAGAAACTCCTAGGAACATTCAACTTTTTCCCTCTAATGTGCATTACTTTGTCAAACACTGCATTTTATGAACCAGCACACCACTCATTCACCTACCTTACTTAGATCTCTGAAGTTCCTCACAGCCTTCGCTGATCCTGACTAAATTAAACAACTGTAATTTGTAAATTTTGTTACCTCACTGCTCAACCCCACTTTTCAGATCATTAATAAACTGTAATATAACTAGACCCAGAAGAGCACGATAGTAACTTGCTGTTAACTTTTTGCTATTTTAAAAATTAACCATTTAATCCTATCAGTAGCCTTTTGTCTCTTAACCAGTCTTTGATCAATGACAATACTTTGCCTCTCTCTCAGTGACTATTTAGCAACCTCTTATGAAAGCCCTTATCAAAAGCCTTTCAGAAGTCTAAATAACAAAATTAGCCAGCCAGAGCAGGCCAAGTGCAGGTCAGCGGAGCCCATGCTCTACCTTTGGAAAGGGTTCAGCATGTGCTCCTCATTTTCTCACCCAGACCAACCAGCAATGCATATAAAGGAGGACCCTATCCCTAGAGCCCTGAAAATCTGTCGCTATCCGTTTCAGATCCATGGGTATCCCTGAAGACCCATTGTTGTGGCTTGGCCCTCGGATACGGATTCTATTTTTAAATCTGCCCAGGGTACAATCGCTGCAGCTGCTGCCTCTGCCACAGCTGTGGAGAGCAGGGAGCAATGTTAAACAGCACAGCAGGGAACAAAGGAAGTGCTCCAGCCAATCCCAGCTCAGTTCTGTATGCTGTCTGCCAGCCAATCAGAGACAGTCACTCACGGAAGCTCATTTTACCAACTAATCCCACCGCTGACTCTAGGAGCCCCAGCAACTCCCTCCTCCCCACCCCGCTTCCCAGCAGCCAGCCAGATGCTCTACTTCTATAGTCAGAGCAGGAGCTGCTGCGAGGTGGGGGCGGTGTGGATGCAGATGGAAATAAAATCCGGCATGTGGATCTCAGATTGGATACAGGCTGACACTGAGCGGATGCAGATCAGATGCAAATCCACATTTTTGTATCTGTGCAGGGCTCTACCTATCCCCTTTCCCAGCTCTTGAGAAGGGTAAGTATTACATACATACAAGACCAAACAGACCTATTTACATAATAAGATAAACATTATAAAATAACACTGAGCCCAAGGGTTTAGAAGAGTTAAAAAGGGATTATTATTATTATAGCATTATTATGGCTAATAAGAACATCATAGACTCTAAGGTCAGAAGAAACCAATATAATCTGACCTCCTGCACAATGCAGGCCACAGAACATTACTCATCTCCTCCTGCAATAATCATCTAACCAATGAAAGTCCTCAAATCCACCAGCAATTGAGTCATACCCCCTATTACAAAGAAATGTGAAAAAACCCCTAGAGTGTTTGCGAATCCGCCCTGGGGGAAAATTCCTTCCCAACTCCAATATGGCAATCAGTAAACCCTGAGCATGTGGGCAAGACTCATTAGTTAAACACTCGAGAAATAATTCTCTGCAATAACTCAGAATCAACCCCATCAATTGTCACATCGGTATATCTACCACCAGGAGCCAAAGATCAGTCATTTGTCAAACTAGGCTGTTCCATTATACCACCCCCTCTATGAATTTATCAAGCTCAATTTTGAAAGCAGCTAGATTTTTTTTTTGTTGGGTTTTTTGGTCCTTCTCTTCCCCCCTGCTCCCTTTGGAAGGCTATTACAGAACTTCATTCCTCTGATGGACAGAAACCTGCATCTAATTTCAAGTCTGAACTTTTTGATGGTAAGTTTATATCCATTAGTTCATGTTCACAATGGGGCTGAACTTAAATAAATACCAGGAAGGGAGAGGAATTATCCCTCTGGTGCATTTATAGATAGCAACAAGCCAAGCTCTTTGAGTTTTCTCTAATAAGACAGGTTTTCCCATCCTAGTAACCATTCTCTGCACCTGTTCCAGTCTGAATCCAACTTTCTTAAACACGGGAGACCAAAACTGCACACAGTATTCCAGATGAGGTCTCATCAACATCTTATATAATGGTACTAACACTATCCTATCTCTACTGGAATTACCTCATCAGAAGCATCCTAGGACCACTTCAGTTTTTTCACAGCCACTTGATGCTGATGTCTTACAGTCATACTGCAATTAACCAATACAATCAGATCCTTTTCCTCCTCTGTCACTTCCAACTGATGCATCCCCAGCTTAGAGAAAAAATTCCTATTATTAATCTCTAAATGCATGACCTTGCACTTTGTTATTTCATCTGATTTCTATTACTCCAGTTTACAAGGTCATCTACATCTTCTTGTATGATATCCCTGTCCTCCTCTGTATCAGCAACCTCACAACTTCATGTTATCTGCAAAATTTGCTAGCACAATCCCAACTTTTAGTGACAAGGTCAATAATAAAAAGATTAAATAAGATTATTCCTAAAACCAATCCCTGATGAACTCCAGGCCAACATGTTCTCTGGAAAATTATACCATAGCTATCCATCCTCAGGATTTTTTTATACCTCTCATTTGTACAAGTCACTGATCTAATCCAATATGGCAATTTCCATGTGCAGATATAAATTACAGGGGATTTATTAGTCTGTATATATCTAAAGAACCATTCTTTTACACAAACTGTAAAGAAAATGATACTGTATGTACATTATGATATTTTAATTTAAGAATTTTTTTCATCCGATTTCAGCATCACATCTGATTGGGTTGCTGTAGCTAAATAACCACAAAGAAATGTTAGAAGAAACAGAAAAGATTTCCAAAAAGAGGGAGTATTTTTTTAAGGTTTCCTCTACAGAAAGATAGAAAATGCTTTACTTTAGACATTACATAGAAAATTCAGTTGTCCTCTAAGGAGTTATTGTGCCAAACTTTGAGATGACATGCAGGCATTCAAATGTGAAAGACAGATTTTAGACATGCTTTACGTAAAAATCTCAATACAACTTTAAATATGCAGTTGCTACTGACATCTCCATAATAAAACTATATATTTCTAAATATGTCTTTGCACTGCTTTGAAGGGTTTGAAATAGCACCACCTTAATAAAACCCATCAAAGAGGGTGAAAAAAACCCAAATGATTCCTGCTTCTCCTCTGATAAAGTAGGAATATTTTTAAACCATTTCCACCTAACATTTAGGACTTACTTTTATTACTACGCTATTTTTTCCTCCCACTGAGTAACGATCTTTAAATCATGACTTGCTAAAATCCTCCATAAAAGGAGACATCTGGTCACAAATTCAATGGTACAGCTGTAAGCTTGAATTAAGTAAAACACATTAAACTGGTGTTCTGTAAATGCTAAAGTTTAACCACAGAAATGGCCAGAAAAGCCTACTGATATATTTAGTATGTAAGGATTCGACCCTGTCAACACACAGGAACTGTAGCAAGCACTCAGAGTGAAATCCTGACTCTACTGAAGTCAATGGGAGTTTTGCCATTGATTTCAATGGTTCCAGGTTCCACTACGCAGTAACGAGTGCCTGTAGAATGAGACTCATAATACTTAACCAAGGCACACAATTCAAGTTGCAATACTTCAAGAAAACATATTAATGGACCTTCATAAGCATTAGGGAAAGACAGTAGCTTTTCAACATGAAACCTGAGAACAGAGCCACTATGTGAATATATTTATTATTTACATAGTTATTATTTAGACTGTGACAAGGGCTTGCACTGCATTTAAAGTGGTAAATACAGATAGTGTGATGGAGATAGGGAGCCTTAAAAATAGAGGGACAAATCCGCAGATGGTATAAGACATTTAGATTAAAAAACCTTTGAAAGCTAAATTAACACAGTCCATTTAACTAATTATTTCATTCAAATTAATCCCACTAAGAACTACACTTTCCTCTAACTACTGGAATTAGTTATTTTGCTACGGCCATGGAAAAAAACAAAAGATTCATAGGCAAGATAATAGTTTGTACTCATCATTATTTAACTTAGAACATTATGGCTGATACTTAAGCATGTTCATCCAATTGTTCCAATAAATAAATAAATATAGACTTTTCATTTGAATAACAGCATCTGTTAATTACAAAGACAATCATTATCTAATAATTTTTTATTACAGACGGTGAAAAGATCAGCAATGACAAATATGCACAATAAACCTTAGGATAATTCTGAATGCTTAATTGTTCAATCCTCCCACATTCTATTTTTAGAAGATGGAATCTGAATACCATAAAATCAAAGAAGAAATAACAGTTGGTACGATGCTGTATACAACACTACTATTGAGATCTGAGAGATTTAAAAAAAACTTCAGAGAGGCCACAGGTTTTTATAATTCTTTTAAGGAAACAAAAGACATTCAATTCAAAATATGATCTACTATAAACTCAGTAGAATAATAGCTTTCAAAAGTCAACATAATAGTTAAATAACCTCTCTCTGCAGGTATTCCATGTAGTCATAGACTGATATGAAATTAGCAACTCCAAGAAAGTCTTTGCCTAACATGTTACTCATTATCATAGGACTACTCTTGTATTTAGACAACTGCATCTAAGTAAGCCTCATGAAAAAAATCACTTAGGGGAACAATGAGTTATTCATTAGGGGTATGTCTACACTACAATGTAAGACCAGGGTCCAAACTCAGACTCAAGCCTGAACACCCTTTCTGTTTACCTATTAATCATGCTAATCCATGGCTTAGATCTAGGGTCCCAGGACTTCATGGGGCTGCAGGGTCCAACTTAAGTCGAGGTGGGACCTAGGATTCAAGCCCTATTGCTCTGCAATGTAGATACATCTCCAGGGGACTTCTTGTCTGGGAGATCACCAAAAGTATCCTATGTGCCAACTTTCTTTGTCCTATGGACAGTCAAGTTTTCCCACACTGCACCACAAATAAAAAGCTAGAGCTAACACTTTTTGGGAAGATGCCAGTAAGTCTGAGATTTGGGTGGTTGGACTCAGGCCCTCAAGGAATATATTTTGAGGCCCTTCGAGGAGAAGAAGGTGATCAGGAACAGTCAGCATAGATTTACCAAGGGGAAGTCATGCCTAATCAACCTCACTGCCTTCTCTGATGAGATAAATGGCTCTGTGGATGCAGGGAAAACAGTAGTATCAATGTCTCGATATCTAGTTGGCAGCTGGTAACAAGCAGAGTGCTCCATGGGTTGATGCTGGGGCCTGTTTTGTTCAACAACTTCATTAATGATCTGAAGCAGGAGTTGGCAACCTGCAGCACATGTGTCAAAAGTGGCACACGTGCCGATTTTGAGCATCACAGGGTGCCCTGTCCTGCCACTGATACCGCCACCAGAATAGGGCTGCAGACTGCCCGCCACCGACACTTCGCTTCTGCCACTGATACCACCACCGGAAAGGGGGCTGCAGACCACCCCTCCCACCGACACTGCTGCCAGAAGGAGGGCTGCAGATTGCCACTGACGCTGCTGCTAGAATGGACACCTGCCTGCCGCCAGCACTGGGAAAGGGGGGGGGAGGAGACTAGGCATGGCCCTTCTTAAAGGTTGCTGACCAACTAACTGGAGGATGGAATGGACTGGACCCTAAGAAGTTTGTAGATGATACCAAGCTGGCTGGAGCGGTACTTAAACTGGAGGGCAAGGATAGAATACAGAATGACCTAGATGAACAGGATTTGGCTAAAAGCAATCTGATAGCTTCAATGAGGAAAAGTGCAGTCCTGCACTTAGAATGGAAAAATCCTGTGCACTGTAACAGACTAAGGACTGATTGGGTGGGCAGCAGGTTGGCAGAAAAGGAACTGGGGGTTACAGTGGACAAGAAGCTGGATACGATTCAGCAGTGTGCCCTCATTGCTAAGAACACAAACCGCATATTGGCTGCATTAGTAGGAGCACCGCGAACAGATCAAGGGAAGTGATTATTCCCCTCTGTTCATCACTGATGTGGCCTCATTTGGAGTACTATGTGCAGTTTTGGGCCCCCATTTCAGAAAGGATGTGGACAAATTGGAGAGAGTCCAGCGGAGAGCAATGAAAATGATAAGGAGGTTGGAGCACATGACTTATAAGGAGGCTGAGGGAACCAAACTTATTTAGTCTTCAGAAGAGAAGAGTGAGGGAGAATTTGATAGTAGCTTTTAGCTACCTGAAAGGGTGCTCCAGAGAGGAAAGAACTAGGCTGTTCAAAGTGGTAGTAGATGACAGACCTAGGAACAATGGTCTCAAGTTGCAGTAAGGGAGGTCTAGGTTGGATACAAGGAAAAACATTCTTTTTTTTTTAAAAAATATCAAAAATTGAAACCACTTCTCATGATCAGAAACTTAAATGCCATTAAAATAACCAAGAAGACTCACCAAGTTCATTGAGACTCTGGGCAGCTTTTGTTATCTCTCTGCTTCCTCCTTGCAGCTGTCCTTGAAGTCTCTTACTGAGATACAAGATGCGTATTATTCTCCGCAGCAAATCACAGGCTGCCTGTGTGGAAATCATGGCTTTAAGTGTATATTCAATGTTAGGTACATACAGTTTTAAGGCCCCAATCCTGGAAACTCTTAAGTATATGCTTCTGGTTAAACACATGCGGACAAGCAAGCATTTGCAGAATCAGAGACCTACTGGTTAGATGCACACTGATAAACTCTCATTTTTTGCCCCCGAGTACTTTATGACTTTACATAACCTATGTTCAATATTTTAACTAACAAATTTATTTAATCCCATGAGCTTTCGTGGGAGAAAATCCCACTTTGTCAGATGCCTGAACATAGGTGGTTTTAGCGGATAGACAGCTGCCCAGGCCCCCATGGGAGAAGGGGCCCCACCTGCTGCTGCTTGCACGCATATGCACCAGGGAGGCCAGGAGCAGCAGAGAGCCACTCAGCTGAGCAGTAGGTAGCCAAGGCCAGGAGGGGGAGGGAGGGAGGGGAAAGGAAGCTGCAAGGGGTAAGGAGGGGAGGCAGGGGTAGGCTTCAGGGAGGCTGCAGGGGGGAAGTGGCAGCTGGAGAGGGGGATGGCGGAGAGGCCGCTGGGCTGGCGTGGGAGCTGAGGGGCTGGTGGGGGCCCCATCCTTGAATTTTGCCCCAGGGCCCGGAATCCCTATGACCACCCCTGTGCTTGAAGATGGGGAACTTTCAGAATGGGAAGGCATTATTTTCATCCCATTCTGTAACTTCCCCATCTTCAAGCATCTGACAAAGTGAGATTTTCTCCCACAAAAGCTCATGCAATAAATAAATTTGTTAGTCTTTAAAAGTGCCACAGGAATCATTGTTTATTTGCTGAACTAGACTAACACAGCTACCCCTTTGGAACTTGCCAATATTTTAACTGTTAGTGCTACTGCAAATGATGCTATTGAGAAGTGTCTGATTTTATTTGCTACGCAGAAATGAAATATTAACACTAGATAAGTTACATTACATTTTATTCATAAAGACAATGTAGCTTTATTTTATACAATGTCTTTCACAAAAATCTTTACCCATGTCAGTCAAAAGAAGATACTGGTTTTTGTTCAGCTGATCATCAGTTTAATCAGAAGCAAAACAAATTAACAAAACCAACAAAATTAATATTTATTGCAGGAAATGACCAATCTAAGACTGATCAAATCAATAAAATTACTTATTACAATATATATTTTCTCAATAATTGTAAGAATCCATTTTCAAAAAGTTCCAGAAGGTAGCCATGTTAATCTAATTCGGCAAAAACAAACAGAGGCCTGTGGGCCTTTTAAAGACTAACACCTTTACTTATCACATAAGCTTTTGTGGGAGAGATCCCACTTTGTCAGATGCTTGAAAATGGAAAAAAAAACACAGTATAGGAAGGAGGGATAAATGCAGTGAAGTAACTCACCTCTCTCAGCCTCCTATCTCTTGTTCCACTCAGTTTGAATCAATACAACCTGTTTGATTTGCTGAAGTAATTTGACCTGATCCTGTGATTACACTTACTTCACTGCATTTATCCCTCCTTCTTATACTGTATTTTTCTCCATTATCAAGCACCTGACAAAGTGGGATCTCTTCCATGAAAGCTCATGAGATAAATAAATTTGTTAGTCTTTAAAAGTGCCACAAGACTCCTTGTTCATCTCCAGAAAGAATTCTTAAAATGGTTACTTTCAATCTCAGACTGGAAAAAAGGCATTTTGTAATGTGGAGAGTAATTTACTGAAACCATTTACCATAGGTCATGGTGTATTCTCTATGACTGACAACTTAAAAATCAAGACTGGATGTTTTTCTAAAATATATGCTCTAAGCATTATTTTGGAGAAGTTTTATGGCTTGTGCTGTACAGAAGGTCAGATGAGATGGTCATAACTGTCCCTTATGGCCTTAGAATTTATGAAAACCTTTGTTCAGCCAGCTGTTAATTCAACTTAATTCATAAGCTTGTAAAAGGGTTTTGAGATTGGCTGGAAGGCACTAAGTATATATTATTCAGGAAACATAATTACATTGCTTTTGCTTTGCCTTTGTTGACACTCATCTAGAACACAATACTGCTGACTCCTGATGTGCTTCAAATAGGGTCCTGACTTCTTAATTGACTAGTATCAGACATCTTGAACAAGGCTTTAGGTAATATAAAGCAGAAGGAGACAGACTTTAAGAGGTAAAGTACATCCCAGCCACAAGAGCTCTATTTTCAGACAAGTTTTTAAATGAAATGGAAAACCCAGAAAGGTTCTTCTTGATGGCATGAAATGCAGAGGGAAAGGTTTTCTCACCCACACTTGTGAGACTGCATGATGCAGATAAAAGGTAGTGCTAAATAAGAGAAATTAAAAAAAAAAAAGGCATCGCAGAAAGTTTTAGAACAAAAAAGAGCAATTATAAACTAGATCTTGGTGATCCAGCTCAGTCTACCTAGTGTTATGTTGGTGTAATCATGGCACACTGTATACACAACACAGGGAGCAACTTTCTAGGAATGCTGAAATCTAAAAAAAATAAGAGACCCAATGCAAGACAAGACAAAGAAATGGTGTAGGTTTCAGCACAAACAGAATCCGTGCAATAGAAAAATCACAATATCGTGGCAGTGGAAACTATCAGATGTGTAGACATCAGGAACAAATATAATAAGAAAATTATAAACAATGGAGACAAATAAGAGGTTTGTGGGAATGATGCAAGGTGAAGTTTTTCTGGAGTATGTACCTCTTGCCTAATAGAGGATCTTTTGAGCCATTTAACTTAAGGAAGTCAAGACAAAAATATTAAATATTTAATAGGTAAACATAATTTAAAGTAATTATCTGACAACACTGTAGAGTATATCATGTTTTGTATATGGAAGTTTAATTTCTTTGGAAGCCACGCATGCAAATACATATATACAGCTGCACACACACAGAGATGAATGCATGAGAGAAAAATGAATAAAAGAAAATATAAAATATTGCTGGCCAATCACTTCCTCTCCCCACACCTCTCCAGGATAGTCTCAATTTAGACATCACAAGAAAAAAATGTCTTATTGAAGCCAGTTAACTGAAAACACTAAACTTCCAACACTTTTGGAACCATATGTCCTGAAGAGCACTTATCCCTGTTGCCAGAGTACTTCCCCACATGACTCCCATTAATGATAAAGGAAATCATGTGAGGCTCACACTACTGTAACATACTAAAGACTTTTAATTAAATTAATTGGCTTCTTTCATTGGAAAAATATTAATCCACATATATTTCTATCTTTTACAGTCTATGGATTAATTTTCACTAGCAGAAATGAAATAACAGCTTTTAAGAATGTAATGAGCTTCGAAAGTACAGTATGGTGCCATATTTTGCTTTTTGACTAAACTGAACCCGAACATACAGAGAAAATTCAGCCCAATGTGCACCCGATGATCGCAAAATAACCATAATTTGATTATGGATTATACTGCATACTAAAAGCCCATTTCATTTTTATTAATTTGTTATTCATTATTCCCCCACCCCTCGCAAAAAAGACCAAACAGGTATTGCAACTGATCCACACAATGATTATCAGACTGAAAAAATGAGTAAAATAAAAGAGGTTATATTTAGAAACAAAAGGAAAAAAGTTAAGAAGTGTTAGTTTTGAACTAGGCTGAAAATAAACCACTTACAACAACGGTTCTCTCAACTTTCATAATATAATCTCCCTATGATAATAATTTATGCCAAATTTTAAATCAGAGAAAAAACTTTTTTAATAATGACATATGTAGACATGCAGATATAATGTATACTTTTACAAAAGTAATTTCACACTGAATTTATCTTATACCTTTCTTTTGACAGAATTTTGTTTAATCCAAGTGAAACAACAGTTAATATTTAAAAAGTGTTTATTCCCTTTACAGTGATTCATTTGGGAGCTCCACTGGATTATATATTTGGGGGTTTCTGTGAAGAAAAACTTTATTTAACTGCTGTGTAGTTCAGTGGTTTGAATACAAATAAATGGACCCCCAAATGAATTTATTTTTCTAGGGATTAGATTATATTTATACGCTGAAATTTAAAGGCAGAACAAGTACCTCACAAGTAACGAGCAATTGATTGAACATGCTCTAATAATATGTAAGATGTTACGGTCTCTATATATTTGGACTGACTGCACTTAAGGATAAAAAACCATAATGCAAGGAACTCTTGTTTTCTAACCCCTCGAATTAGTTAAAAATTATGAAAGTATTTAACTAAGACCATCCTCAGTAACCAGAGATTTGCCTGTAGCTATTCCAGTGCAAGATATATACCTATGAGAAATCAGAATGTCTAGCCTTCCTTAAGTGTTCTGTTATATACCCACTTTTAGTATGTCCACCACCTTCTTGTTTTTATAACTGTCACAGGGCTGGTGTGTCCAGTCACAGGCATGGGGGAGGCTGGGACAAGGCTATGGATTTGCCGCTACCCCACTAGGTTACCCCTCCCTTGATGCCCACAGGAAGTCCGAGTTCCAGGGATCACCCTTCCTTCTAGGTAGCGTGGCCTATTGGCCGGAGTCGGTTAGGTGGCCTCCTTTGTCAGGACAGTGTCGGCTGGTGGCCAGAGTCACTAAGGTGGCCTCTATTGTCAGGGCAGCATGGCCTAACAGCCAGAGCCACTAAGGTGGCCTCTTTCATCAGGGTAGCATGGTCTAATGGCTAGAGTCAGTAAGGCAGACCCTTGCATCAGGCCAGTGTAGCCTAACAGTTTGTTGGGGGGAGGGGGAACCACCAGTGGGGATGTGGCATGCAGGGTAGTGGGGCTCAGGCCTATCCTGCTCCTCTGAGCCCCAGCTGAGTGCCCTGTTGGTGTCAGGGATGTTGACTGCCAAGTCAGTGGGCTCCATCTGAAACATGCTGACGGTGTCCCGGCTGCTCCCCCTTTTACATCCATGGGCCCCTGGGCTACTTCCTACCCTGTAGCTGTTGATGGCTCCCCACGAGCCTCCAAGATTTGTGCGGTCCCCTGTCGGTGTGGCCCTGATGGGCACAGTCCCTCAGCAGGGCTTGCCTAGCAGCCTAGGCTCCAACTGGAGCTTGGTGGTATCTGGCTCCACTCCCATCAACAGCAGTGGCAGACTAGAGAATGCTGGCGCAGTGCTTCCTCCCTGTCAGCAGTCCCCCCAATTGAGCCAGGTGACTTTCCTTTATACCCCCTTTCCCGGCTGAGCATGAGGGGTGGCTTCTTCAGTCAGCAAAGTGTCCTTAACCCTCAGTATACCAGTGCAGGGCTCATACACCTTGTCACAATAACAAATACATTGTAGTCTGTGTGTTCTTAACTGGAGAAAACAACAGTATCTATTGATGAATATTTTGTTTTTACATTACTTAGATTTTAAGTATAGAAACTGTTCTAATTTTTGTCTGGTTTTCTAAATAAAATGTTAAATTCATATGCTATGCAGTTTATAAATATGTGCTTGTTCAAAGGAGCTGTGGAAATGTTCAGTTAGGTAGGTCAATTTCTTGGCAGTTCTCTTTCTAAGCTACATGTACCTCATCCGCATATTTGCACTGTTAACTAATCCCCGTTATCTTGTGACTGCAAAGGCAGGACAAAGACCATACTCTGAGAAGGATTTCATGATGTAAAGGCGGAAACATGCTTTGCGATTCTGCTGAAGCCCCTTGGAGCAAAGCAAAGAATACAACAGCAACAAAGCAGAGGTTAGAAGACATTTGTCAGTGATGTCATGAAGGGAATGTTGATAAAGAGGTCTTAAATGTTTTAAAGTATAAAGGATAGCAGAATCCCGACATATGCATACTAAGTAATACTTCACTCTGGGAGTAGTCTCATAGAAGTCAATGGGACTACATGCAAAGTCAAGTACTACTTAACACCAGGCTCAGAAGCAGAAACAAGCCCTGAAGTATCAAGTGATTTAGCAAAGTAGTTCTGCTGCAATTCCAAAAGGACTGAAACCTCAACGGTAGTGCTGTTTGCATACCTACAAATCAGTTATTTATCAATTTGAAACTCGAACGTGCAATTCATAAAAATATTAGAGATGGTGAAAAACTACAAATGCACCGGAAGAGAAAGCAAAGGAGATAACAGCGTCCATAACAAGTGAATCTCTAGCTTTTCAAATACATTCCTAGTACACACACAGAAGCTGTTGTAAAAGTGCATCAACAGAAACTCAAATATTAAAAATAGTTCATCTAACCTTTCAGGGGTTTGTTTTTTTAAACAATAAGGAGCATCTTCACAAGGCAGCAGTACTATTAAAGAGCTACTGTACAATTTTTCACTGTTATAAAAACCCATTATAGAAGTAAATAACATCTAGTAAAAAGAGTTTCCTTCCAGTCAGTCTCTCTTCACCAAGATCTATATTTTCTGCAGGTTTCTTATGTATTAAAGACAAGGATCGCTATGAGGGCCACATTTAGTTCAATTGACTGCACTTTGGTCATCCCTATATTAAAGAAATCATTCCCCAAACAAATTCTTCATTAAATTGTAATTACATTAAGGGGGAAATAACCTTAAACAGAACAATATAAAAAATACAATATCTGATATCAAACATATGGAAATAGAAGCATGGAAGATCAAGCAACCTGTACTCTGCCATTGTACCTGTACCCGCCCTCAGCCCAGACTAACATGAACCATCTGGCCACACAGATAAACATCAACATTAAAAAGAACCACCTACCCCATTATTCTGTCCTTCAATACATACAAAGTCTAACATATCTCCATAACAAATCTGATTACTTTTTTGCTGTCTTTACAACTCCTCTAGCACTGAGCTTCAGCATTGAAAAGTAGCAGCAACGGCCAGATGAGAATGGAAGAGGTAATATTTATATTTTCTATATTACTCCTGAAAATAGGAATGAGGGTGAAGGAACTTTTTTTTTAATTGATGAAATGAATAATACGGGGTTTAAGAGAACACAGAAGGAAGGCTGTCTCTGTGAAGGGAAATGCTGTTTCTAGAAAAGCATAGCTGGGTTCACTTGTAGGACAGCCATCTCTAGGGGAGTTCACTCTTTTCCCCATTACACTAGTCTAATGAGTACCAACTTTGCTCTCCTCCTTTTCCCAGTAAGAAAAGTGAGTTTTGCCCTGTAAAACGAAGCACTGCCCATTTAGCCAATAAATAGTTTTACCAATGCATTACAAAGTTTTAAATTCAAGGAATTGAAGTCTCTACCAAGATGTTTCTCTTCATATGTTTTGTGATTTAACATTTAAAAAAAAAAAAAAAAACAAACAGGCTAAGAAATCTGGAAACCAAAGTGAATGTTTTGAAAAATAAGATTAAAATAAGGTAAATTTCTAATGTCATTTACCTGAAGTTTTGCTAGCTGTGCTGTGCGAGACACTATTTTGTTGTATGGATCAACAATTTTGGCTCTGATTCTGTTAAGAAAGAAAACACTTTTTTTTAGAAATGTAACATAGTGGAACAAAACAGAATTGATAAATAATTTTCATCACATAACGAATGACATACCTGTCAACAGTACTTTGTAGAGCACCAATTCTAGTCTGCATCATTTGAAGGACACCTGTGAAAAGGCAGGTATATTGACATACAGTCAATTAGAGTATAACTAATCTGGCATAAAATTGTAATTTTCCCACTTCCAATACAGCGTTTTATATATAGTGAAACATTGTATATTTAGAAATAAACTGTAAAGATCATAAAGTCAACTAGCAGGTTATTTAAATGCATTACTCCATTATAGATTATTTAGAGCCAGCTTCTTTTAGTCACAAGTAAGTACCATGGAAATCAGTAGGATTATTTATAGAATATAGTTCAGTCTCCTTTAGTTGAAGGTTCTCTTCCACAATTAGCCAGTTTGGTCTCTGCTTTAAAAGTGCCTTTGGATTCCTCACTAATACTGTTCTCCCAATAGCCACATCAGCAAGTAAGGCAGGGCTCAACAAAACTGGCTCCCAGCTAAGCGCCAGCAGTTTTATTTTTGGTCACCAGAGGGTGCTCTTCCACCGCATTTTCTCAGTGGAGGTAGGAGCCAGGCTACAAACACTGGTCGACATGGCGACCTGGCACCGGGTTCTGTTGAGCCCTGAAGTAAGACTCTCTCACCTTCGGCTGCTTAGAGGAGACTCTGTCCCATCCTGGCACACAATGGCCTGGCCTCAGTTATTTGCACATTCAATTCTTAGCTGTGTCACAGCAATGCAATATACTTGGACATGAAGCCGGCAGCACTCAGAAGATTCTAACTCCTACAGAACACTACAATGCATCTCCTCAGAAACACAGGCTACCACAAGCACATCAGACCTGTCCTCTATTCCCTACAACTGGCTTCCCACAGAATAAAGTCAAGTTCAAGGTCTCAATCCTTATCTTCAAGACATTTCCTAACCTGGGCATGGTATCTAAAAGACCTCTAAAGCTCCGGGGTGAGGTCCATGATCACCAGTAACACTGCTTTAGCACAACTGAACTCTACAGTAAAGGCAAAGTTTGTCTGTGTGGGAGACAACTTAGTCTAGGGCTGGTCCAAGACTGTGGTATGAACTAAAACGGATCACAAATCTCACCACCTTCTGCTGCAATTGCAAGGCGCATGTCTTTGACCTTGCCTTCCCTACCAATATATAGTAACATTTTTTTCAAAAAAATCACCTTCCAGAACAAGATAATCTACTGCACACACTTCTCCCAACTGGGAGAGGTTGGAAGCACAAAACACATGACGACTGTGCAGTCACATTTCTTGATACACTACTGGAAGGTGCTCTGATGCTACACTGAGGAATGTGGTGCAAGAATCAATATAGAATACGGTGCTATTCAATGTGACTACCACCATCTGAACCTTGCCAAGAATCAAATTATAAATCATTCTAGGTGTTAAACCATAAAGGGCAAAATAAGTGTATTGATTCTTTACTGTAACAACAGTTTCAAAGAATCAAGAAAGAAGTCATACCCACTGCCACCGTGACTCAACACATTTTCAGTTCTGAACAAAATTAGCATTTGTCGTCTGCTGCACTTCAAGAACACAGTTTGATGCCCAGCACTGCTATTCAAAGAATACAGTTAGAACACAACTGAGGGAGACTGGATGTTTGATCTTGTCATGCTTAGCACACGGATTTGCCATGTAATGAGATATGCGTGTTTGAGCAATTGTGAGAGACAAGACACATACAAAGGCAGAACTCAACTTGGGCATTGGCAAGACTATAGACAAGCTGCAAAAATCATTAATTCAGGGAAACCAATGCATAAGAGAAACTGAAAATCCAATCAAACAAGAACAAAATACTGAAACATAAATGCCTACGTTCAGGCTGCTTTAATTAAGGGTAAGTCAACAACACCACTTTAGGCTCCTTTTAAATTGGCTCAGAAATTACTGGAAAAAATCCACAAGGGGATATTTTTCCTAACAAGTTAGATAGCCAATTTAGCTGTTTCTTTTAAGAGGGCAAAATAAAAGATTCTTGTTTGCTGGTGCACAGTTTACACCCTCTTCAAAACAAGAAAAGTTTATAGACTCATTTAGCAACAGGACATTAATCCAACGTATTGGGGGGGGCGTGGTTTACAAGATATTTTTGGAGTGTCAGGGAGGACATAAAAGAATAATTCAACGTGAGATTTTAAATTACACACACTATACATTTAGCTTAATTTATTTGCTTATGGGGGGGGGTGACAATTGTCATCAAGAGCTGATGGGATAAAAAAAAAATCCTTTTACCAAGTAAATCCACCTTCAAATTTTGTCTCACTGTCCCTATCCCCTCTCCTCTGACAGTCCGATCACAGCTAAAGTCCACTATTCATGAAGAGATCAGGTATACTAGGAGCAGCAGTCGTGCAAACTTCCCTCATAATGCTTTGCCAAACCCTACACTTGAGAACACATGATTAGGGCAGTTTGCTCTCTCTGCATTCCATGTTAAAACTGCCAAAAAAGACTGCCAGCTACTAACCATCTTTTTGTGATGGGGCCACCAATCCACTTAAAACTTGATGGCAGGTCTGCAACCTATGCTTGGAGGGCTATTTTGGTCATTTTAAGCACCCTCACACGTCCCAGGTGTCTCACAAAAAAGTAAGGATATTGTACATTTTGGGGCAGGGACAAACTAGAATTTTTGTGACTGTCAAACAGATGTGGTCAGGGACTAGGAACCAGAAGGACAACAATACTGACCGAGTACAGAAACTCTGTAAGGTATGTATGTATCTTGATGGTACAGTTCCGTGTGTATGCACAAGACTATTCTCCCCTTCACTTCTCAGGCACAAAACTACATAAATTTATTTATTTAATAAGAGAAATGTAAACGTGACTAGCAAGATCATTGGTTTAAACAGATTTAAGAACACAGAAGACATGCCTATGAGAGAAACAAACAAGGAGTCTGGTGGCACTTATCAAGACTAACAAATTTATTTATCGCATGAGCTTTCGTATTCTAAGTGCCACCAAACTCCTTGTTTGTTTTGCTGAACTACACTAATACATGATTCGTGAGAGAGATTCAAAAGAGGTAATGAAGCTGGCATTAGTGAAACAGTGTGGGCACAGAATTCAATAAGGGGAACATGAAAGAAGACACAGTCCAAGATGTAGAGTGCTGTGCAAGAGAGGTACTTGAAGGAAGGAGGACAAAAGATTTGAATTTGATATGCAGCACAAGGGAAGGCACATTAAAGGAACATTTGTTGAACTGTGTTTGAGTGACTTTGCATCAGAATGCTAGATTTGTGACTGGGAAATCGATATAAATGTTTCCTAGTAGGCCAAGATTTTTTAAATGCTTTATTTGCCAAAGTCATCATCTCACATTATCACTATCTTGAGAGGTCGTTATCTTGGATAGTTTCTGTACTAAGCATTTTTTATATTTTAATTAATTTTTACATAAGAGCATGAGAATGGCCATACTGAATCAGACCAACGTTCATCTAGCCCAGTAACCTGTCTTCTGACAGTGGCCAGTGTCTGATGCTTCAGGGAATGAACAGGACATGCAGTCATGGAGCTATCCATCATCCCTTGTCATCTGGTACCACCTTCTGGCAAAAAGAGACTAGGAACATTTAGAGCATAGTATTGCATCCATCCTGCCCATCACAGTTAATAACATTGATGGACCTATTCTTTATAAACTTATCTAATTCTTTTTTTGAACACTTGGCCTTGGTCTTCACAACATCCTCTGGCAAAGAGTTAAACGGGTTGACTGTGTTTGGGAAAAAATACTTCCTTTTGATTGTTTTAAACCTGCTGCCTATTAATTTCATTGGGGGACACCTAATTCTTGTGTTACGTGAAGTGTTAAATTGCATTTCCTTATTCTCTTTCTCCATACCAGTCAAGATTTTATAAACCTCCATCAAACCTCCACTTAGTCATTTCTTTTCCAAGTGAAAAGTCGTAGTTTTATTAAGCACTCCTCTGATGGAAGCTCTTCCATACCCCTAATTATTTTAGTTATCCTTCTGTGTACCTTTTCCAATTCCAATATATATTTTTTGAGATGTAGCAACCAGATCTGCATGCACTATTCAAGATGTGGCAGTACCATGGATTTATATAGTGGCATTGACATTTTCTGTCTTATTATTTTACCCCCTTCCTTTCTTATTGATTCCTAACATGCAAATAGCTTTTGTGTCTGCCACTGCAGACTAAACAGAATTTTTCAGAGAACTATCCACAATGGACTCCAACAATGGCATATTGGGCTGTATCAGTAAGAGTGTTGCCAGCAGATCGAGGGATGTGATTATTCCCCTCTATTTGGCACTGGTGAGGCCACATCTAGAATACTGTGTCCAGTTTTGGGCTCCCCACTACAGAAAGGATGTTGACAAATTAGAGGCAACGAAAATGATTAGGTGGCCTGGGCACATGATTTACAAGGAGAGACTGAAGGAATGAGGCTTATTTAGTTTGCAGAAGAGAAGATTGAGAGGGGCTTTGATAGCAACCTTCTACTACTTGAAGGGGTGCTCCAAAGAGAAGAGTGGTAGGCTGTTCTCAGTAGTAACAGAGGACAGAACAAGGAGCAGTGGTTTCAAGTTGCAGCTGGGGAGGTCGAGGTTGAATATTCAGAAAAACTTTCTGACTAGGAGGGTGGTAAAGAATTGGAATGGGTTACCTAGGGAAGTGTTGGAATCTCCATCTTTGGAAACATTTAAGGCCCATTCCAAAGGGGTAGCCGTGTTAGTCTATTGTAGAAAGACAACAGAGTCTTGTGGCACTTTTAAAGACTAACAGATTTATTAATCGCATGAGCTTTCGTGGGAGAAAATCCCACTTCGTCAGACGCTTTGAAGATAGGAAAGTTACAGAGTGGGAGGAAATTAAATGCAGGGGAGTGTATGACATAGCATCAGGTCAGGCTGTAACAGCAAATCAAAATAGGTGTTAGGATTCAAAACACTGGGGAACAGCACATAGAGGAGGGGGAGGTCAAATCACTTGTTGTAATGCGAGAAAAATCCATAGTCCCTGTTTAACCCCAAGGCAACTGAGTCAAATTTGCATATAAATTCGAGTTCTGCAGACTCTCTTTGAAGCTGTGATTTGTTATTCATCTGTTTCAACACAGCTATTAACAAGTCGTTAAGGGAGTGAGCAGGGAGGTTGAAGTGTTCCCCTACAGGTTTTTCAGTATTGCAGTTTCTGATGTCAGATTTGTGTCCATTGATTCTTTGGCGCAGAGACTGTCCTGTCTGTCCAATATATAAGGCAGAGGGGCATTTCCGGCACATGATGGCATAAATCACATTGGTGGATGAGCAGGTGAACGAACCCTTGATGGAGTAGGTGGCATGATTAGGCCCTGTGATGGTGTCATCAGTGTAGATATGAGGGCAAAGTTGGCAGCGTGGTCTGCTGCAGGGCTGTGTTCCTGCTTTAGTGTTTCTGCTCTGTGATCTGTAGTTGCTGGTAAGTATCCTTTTAAGATTAGG
>ML685809.1:10604627-10652706 GCA_007922175.1 Pelusios castaneus | reverse complement strand
CCTAATCTTAAAAGGATACTTACCAGCAACTACAGATCACAGAGCAGAAACACTAAAGCAGGAACACAGCCCTGCAGCAGACCACGCTGCCAACTTTGCCCTCATATCTACACTGATGACACCATCACAGGGCCTAATCATGCCACCTACTCCATCAAGGGTTCGTTCACCTGCTCATCCACCAATGTGATTTATGCCATCATGTGCCGGAAATGCCCCTCTGCCTTATATATTGGACAGACAGGACAGTCTCTGCGCCAAAGAATCAATGGACACAAATCTGACATCAGAAACTGCAATACTGAAAAACCTGTAGGGGAACACTTCAACCTCCCTGCTCACCCCCTTAACGACTTGTTAATAGCTGTGTTGAAACAGATGAATAACAAATCACAGCTTCAAAGAGAGTCTGCAGAACTCGAACTTATATGCAAATTTGACTCAGTTGCCTTGGGGTTAAACAGGGACTATGGATTTTTCTCGCATTACATCAAGTGAATTGACCTCCCCCCTCCTCTATGTGCTGTTCCCCAGTGTTTTGAATCCTAACACCTACTTTGATTTGCTGTTACAGCCTGACCTGATGCTATGTCATACACTCCCCTGCATTTAATTTCCTCCCACTCTGTAACTTTCCTATCTTCAAAGCGTCTGACGAAGTGGGATTTTCTCCCACGAAAGCTCATGCGATTAATAAATCTGTTAGTCTTTAAAAGTGCCACAAGACTCTGTTGCATTTAAGGCCCAGTTAGACAAAGCCCTGGCTGGGATGATTTAGTGGGAGCAGTCCTGCTTTTAGCAGAGGGTTGGACCAGATGACCTCATGAGGTCCCTTCCAAACCTAAGATTCTATTATTCTGCTAGCTGTTACTGCTCGAGAAAGAGATAAGTGAAACCTCATCATTTATATGTATAGTTGGGATTGTGTTTTCAAATGTGCATTACTTTGTATTTATCAACACTGAATTTCATCTGCCATTTTGTTGCCCAGGCACCATTTTTGTAAGATCCCTTTGTAAAAAAAAAAACCTGCCACCAGAAGGAAGTAGATAAAGTACTTCATAGAAGGCTTGAGTAGTCAACTGTGTGTGATAATATAATAAAATGGTCATGAAACACTTTTCAGTTTTTACTATGGTGCTATACAGCCTCGCTTCAGCCCACTCTCACACCTCATTGGCTCTCACACACCCCACCCCCATAAATTCCAACACCCACCCCTAATTTCAATTCTTGGAGAAAACACTGCATGTAGGAGTCCAATCCTTCATGCAAGATATATACAAAGGGATAAGATAGTTGTGAAGAGATATCCAACACTTGGCACAAAAGAATGGAGAAACATTTCAGTGCTGGTCATTGTCTATTTGTCTCAGTGGTGTACTAAGGGGAGGCGTGAGGGCCATGCCCCCAGGCATCAGCCTGGGAGGGGGTGTCAGGCAGGCCCTCACCAAATCCTGATCCGATGGATTGTCATTCATAGCTGAGCTGAATGTGACTGAGTATTCTCCTGGGCAGGGGCTAAGGGTTGACCTGGACTCCCTGGAACCCACCGCCTCAGAGTGGGAGAGGGCTTCCCCTTCCCCATCCCCCAAGGTTCCTGCTGAAAAGGCTGGAAAAAAGCTGCCTCCAGCCCTGAAGGAGTCGGGGTTGACAAGGCTGGGGGCTGCTATCCATCGCAGCCCCCTAGAGCTACACATAGGAGACCCCACCCCAACTGAATCACAGCCAGGACATCCGAGTTCCCTGATCTACCTGGCTAAGATGGGGGTTTTCTTTCCCTCAGCATTACAATGTGGTAATTAACGCAGGGTGGGATCCAGTGGGACTCCTAGAGCGCGAGGGTGGGGATGGGGGAGAGAAACCGCAGGCAAAGGGCTGGATGGAACCTGCTCTGATGGGGGTTCCCCCCAGATCTCCTGCTGCAGGGGCTGACACTGCCACCAGCCCTGAAGAAGCTGGGGAAGAGTGGCAGGACTGAGGCTGCAACCACTCTCCTCCCCTCCCTGGAATGGCCACTGCTGCCCAGGAGGGAAGAGAGAAGAGAATTTCCTGATTTCCTGAATCATCAAATAGGACTTTGCATCTTTTTAATAATAAAAAAAAAAAAAAAAAAAAAGCAACAAACAAAAGCAGGGCTAGCACTTATTTACCAGTAGGAACTACTGTATTAACACCGCCTCCCTTACAAAAATACAGAACCAAGCTTGCGCTGCAAAACTCACCTGCCTGAGCAGTGAGCACTCAGCGTGAGCACCACACACTGAGTAGGAGCAGGGGGAACTCCCCCAGTGGAGCCAAGCCTGCATTTGCACACACCCCCACGACTCCACTCCTCCCTCCGCTGCAGATACAGACCCCCTTCTCCCCAGGACAGCACCAGATACCTCCTGCCCTGCACAGTGGGGGGAAATGTAGGTTTGGCCCCCGGGTACCGGAGATCTTCAGTACGCCACCGATTTGTCTATGTCAGTAAGTTTGGCCATGGTAACTTTTGTCTAACATTTCAGTAGAAACTTTTTGATGGTCACATTCATTCTTCATCACTGCTTAGTTCTTTGGCACAAATGCTGCTACGTATGATTTTAGGAATCAAAATTCTAACAGCTAAAATTTTAGAGAGGGAAAACAAATTCAGAAAGTTGAGCAGGGAAAATTTGTACCAATGTTGTAAATGTCAAAATTATTATTTTAAGTTTAGTTTTCTATGTGAAACCTTTGTACAGGGAAACATTTCTGGGGAAGTGGAGTCCTGCAAATACTGAAGACAACTGTCAACCCCAACAGTTATTTCCAGAAAAAACTAATATGAAGTCCTTGGTCTGCATTCCCGAACAAGTTCCATCTGTCTGATTCTTCTAAGACGACTCAACCCATACAGAGCTTCAAAGCACCCCTTCAGGAACTGGAGCTACTGAGAGAGAGGGCTGGGGACTCAGAATTGGACAGACAGCTGTGGCTGCAGGGCAGGGACAGCAGTGATATAGACTTATCTGCAAAAGTCTTTTCACTGTATGCAGGTTCCACATACAAACCTTTATGCACTGAAAATAAGTTGCCCATTCAGTTCACAAAACTGTATGATGTACAATAATTGTCTCATATTAAGATTTACTGAATAAATAATATCCAGATTTATTTATATGATGGTCTAATTGGTTTGTGAGTACACCACTGCCCTTTGCAGGATAAAGTCAGAATTGCTTGAGTTTGTTTCATACCAACTGACAGCTGAAAGAGGTTTTCCTTTACTTCAGCTAAGAAGGACTTGCGCTTCTGAAGCAAGAAGATGCAAACTCTAATCCTCCATCTTCCAACAAAGTCTGAGTGGCTACATCATGCCATGTAAGGACTCCCATGGTTTTACACAAGCAGGGATTATGTTACGTACAAGACATTAGCAAAAGGGTTTTACATCCTCCCACCAACTTCCACGGCTAACATGAGGAACTGAGACCCCAGACTTGAACTCCTATCAGGAATTTAATCCAATGTGCTTCAAAGTTGCAGGTATATTCATTAGGCCAAATGCAAACTAGAATTCAAACCTAATTTTTGCCTGGGGAAAGGAGTGGGAGTTTGTGGAGAGTACCACATTAGGACCTTTAGGAAAGAAAGGGTTATATGCAGAAGTCATGCGATACCCTATAAGGAGCTACTACACTTTTCAACACAAAGCTTACTCATTTTATTCTTTGTGAAGAATTTTGTTTTACTACAGAGACTCCAGAAACAACTTTACCCACTGAAATATGCTGTTAATGTGATTAATATTAATATGAATATTAATATTTAAATTCGGGTTTTTGGAGAGCTTTTTTAATTAGGGGAATCCTAAGATTTATATTGCTAAGAAACACAACTTACAAAAACCTCACATAAAAATTACAATTAAAACCTACAAACATGCTATGAAAAATTAGAGTTAAAAAGATAAAGATGTAGATCACATTTTTTTTTAATAGGAACCTAAAGTTAGGATTCTCTTTAGGCATCTACACAATTAAAGGCAGGTCTATACTGACACAGCAGCGGGCATCAATGCAGTGGCATCGATTAAGCAGGTCTGTGTAGACCTGCTCAGTCTATGGGAGAGCACTCTCCCGTTGACTGAATTAGTTCACCTCCCTGAAAAGTGAAATGTAGTGTCAACAGGAGACACTCTCCCATTCACTTGGCATCGTGAAGACGCCCTGGTGTGTGCACATAAGTATGTCAACAACATGAGACACGCAACAGTGTAGACTAGGCCTAAGACCACTGAGTATCAACTGCACACACTAATCTCAAATTTACTAGTTAAAGATGATCTATAGGTACAGTATAAAGGTTTCTATAGGTACAGTATAAAGGTACAGTATAGGTCCACCACAGACCAGTAAACTATAGTGCTTCTATAATTTAGTGTATTGTAAAGCAGCGATGAACCAAACCAAATCTCTGCAGCATAGAGAAAGGCCATGTCTGCATTACAGACTTAAGTCAATTTAAAGTGAATTATGATTGTCAACATAACTTAATTACATCAGCTATAGACATTCATATAATGCTCCTTGTCAGCAGTCCGAGTCCACAGTCATCGCTCCTGCATCAACAGAGAAAGCATTGCATTGTGGGTAGCTATCCCACTGTGCAACTTGTTGTTCTTTGCTGCTGGGAGCTCTGGGAAAAAAAATCATAGTGTATCCTGGGGGCCTGCTCATCACCCCATGATGCACAAATTTTGCATCATTCTCACCATTCTGTGAACTTCCAACTTCATTTTGTGTCATTTCTTAGTAGTTGTAAACTATGCACCCACCATCTCTGTCTGAAAGCATGGATCCTGAATTGCTGTCCAGACTGGTGATGAGCATTATGGACACAACACAGTTGGTCCTTCAGTATTTCATCAGCTGCGGAACAGAGTATGAATTGGTGGTGTCTGTACTGCTGTGTGCCATGGAAAGAAACAGCTGAAGATTGCTGCTGGCATACATGGTGGACCATCAGTACTGGAATCAGAAAAACTCTGAGTGGCAGGGTCGCTTTGTGATGCATGTATGGGATGACAAGCAGTGGCTGCAGAATTTTCGGATGCACAAATCCACTTTCCTGGAATTTCCAGAGGGGTAGCCGTGTTAATTTGTGTACAGCAAAAACAACAAGAGTCCTGTGGCACCTGATAGACTAACAGATTTTCTTCGGCATAAGCTTTCGTGGGCTATAACTCACATCTGCATCTGACGAAGTGGGTTATAGCCCACAAAAGCTTATGCCGAAGAAAATCTGTCAGTCTATAAGGTGCCATAGGATTCCCCTTGTTCTTCCTGGAATTGTGTACAGAGCTTGCCCCAACACTGAGGCACAAGGACATCAGCATGGAAGTTACCCTCACCATAGAAAAGTGAATGGCAATCGCTGTATGGAAGCTGGCAACTCTAGACTGTTACTAGTCAGATGCAAATCAACTTGGAGCTGGAAGTCCACGTGGGGGTTGAGGTGATGCAAGTGTGCAAGGCTATTAATTGCCTCCAGCTATGAAGGAATGTGACTCTCGGTAAGGGACAGGGCATAATTAGGGAATCCTGTTGCCTCAAATCCATTAACTGTGGCAACATCATAGATGGAATGCATGTCCAGATTTTGGCCCCAGACCATCTTGCAACAGAGTACATCACCCGAAAGGGGTACTTCATGATCTTGCAGTTGCTGGCAGATCATTGGGCCAGGGGCCATTTCAGTGACATCAGTGTGGGGCGGTTAGAGAAGGTACATGAACACTGAACTGTATGGAAAGCTGAATGCTGGGACATTCTTTCCAAACTAGAAGGGGATGTGGAAATGCTTGTAGTGATCCGAGGACACCCCACCTGCTCCTTGCTCCTCGGGCTCATTAAGTCTTACACTGGAAACCTAAAGAGCACCAAGGAGCACTTCAACAACAGGCTCGGCAGGTGCCAAAAGACTACTGAATGTACCTTTGGCCAATTAAAAGGTCACTGGCACTGCCTTTTCGGCAGGTTAGACCTCACCATTGCAGCCCACTGTACTTTGCATAATATTTGCAAAACAGAGTGAGAAAAGTTTCCCCGGATGAAGTGCCGAGGTTGATTGGCTGGCTGCTGATTTTGAGATACCAGGATAATTAGAGGGGCAAGTGGGTGATTATTTGAATCAGGGAGGCTTTGAAGGAAGCCTCTAACAATAATTCCAAGTCATGTCTCTTTATGTGATGATGCATGCGGCCAGGCAACATTTGCCGCCTTGAATGACCCCTGTAGTGCTTGCTTCCTGAACATTCATTGTACTGAGCAAATATTCCTCCCTATAACCACTCTGAATGACACAAATAAAGACCAATTTTATTTCAAAGTTTAATAACAGGACAACGTTTTTTGTTGTTGTTTTTAAACAGGGGACACGGCAATGAGGAACAGTCTCGGTTACAGTTCAGTATATAATGCCAGTTTTCACTGTGTGAATCCAATGACCTGTTGTGCACAAAGTACTGCAAGGGACTGGGAACATATGAGATACATAGTAGGAGAGTTTGGAGAGGCACAGGAAGAGTTCTCTACTGGCGGTAGGGCAAGTTGTGCACAGATGTGCTTGGACCAGTGGTTCTCAACTACTTTGTCAGGACACATTACTGTGTCACCACCAATATTCCCTCTAAGGTTTGGCAGCTTGTGTGCAAAATTTTCAACGCATGTGCAAAACTTTTTCTGAATAAAATTTTTGTGCAAACTCATGCAACAGAAATTATTGAAAAATATAGAATGCAAAATTAATAAAAGGGCAGGGGAGAATGTAGGAGCAGAGCAGGGCAGGGGGTAGCAAGAAAGGGAAAGGGAGAGGTGGCGTGGCTGGCTGGAGGGAATGTGGGGAAAAGGGCAGGAGTGCAGTTCCTCCCTCCTTCCTAGCACCTCACAGTGCCCAGCCCCTCCACTCTGAGCCCCTCACCTTCCGTGATCCTCGCTCGTCTGCAGCCCCTTCCGTGATCCTTGTCCGCCCACAGAAAGAAAGAAAGAAAGAAAGAAAGAAAGAAAGAAAGAAAGAAAGAAAGAAAGAAGCCCCAGAGCCCAGCCGCTGGGTTCGCGGAGGCGGTGGGGGCTGCCAGGCTGCGCGGGGGTCCCTGAAGCCTGCACGGGGGGCGGGGGGGGGGGCGCGACGCCACACACCTTAGAGGGAACATAGGTCACCACACAGTGGTAAGTGTGTCACGGAGAGCCTGGTAGATGGCTGGATTTGGCCTGGAGGGAGTGGGCTATCGTGTCCTGTAGAGTCGCAATACGCTGCCAAATGTGTCATGACCCACAAAAGGCTAAGAACCACTGGCTTAAATTACAGCACAATGAGGACTTGAATATCTGCCTGGCCCTCCAGTAGGTTTGTCATCCACTCCTGCCCTGTGTCCTTTTCAGGCTATCCAGTCCCAGTGTTTCATTAGCTGTATCCCTCCATGCTCTTGTTTTGCTATATGCTGTATCTAATGACTGCAGCACTTCATGAAAGATATCCTCCTTATCCTCCTCTTTTGCCAACTTCTCTGATGCCAGTACGAAGGAATGGTGCTCAAGAGCACATCGGCAGAAGCCACAGAAACTATTGTAAGTGCGCTCACAGCCACAAATCAGAAAAGTTACACACACCTCCTTCTCACTGTCCCTTGACTAGTGCACAGCGCAGCGGGAGTCCCAAATATGTGAGTTTGCCGGAGGAATTGGCAAGACGGGACAAAGGATCAGGACAGTTTGCAAAAGAGGTTACTACTAGGGAGACTTTTATGAATATTGGTACCTTTTTCTACAGGCTAGGATAATCTAACCTGATCTCTCAGTGCTGACAGTAACCCAGGATACAAAGGCACATCTGCTGCTCATCTATGTACCATACTTGTCCCTGCACAAATAATTGTTGGTTGGCACGGCAAAGTTTCCTATAGAAAAGGGAGAAATAAGGCAGCTCTGCCAAAGAATTTTCAGCAGGAGATTGCCGAATACCTACAGGAAAGTTTCCTAGGGATCTCTAGGGAGCATTCCCAGGACACCCCAGTATACATTAATAAACTTTTCCACAGGGCCTCCACTATGTAACTGCATAGGCTTTGTTGTTAATTTCTGCCCTTTATTCCTCCTCTACCATATAACAAAGTCCATAACAGCTCTATCTCCTCTCACTGTGCAATATCAAAGCAAAATCTGTGCTTACCAAAGCTTGCATCCTCTGCTTCATGTATGCTGAAGTGCTGGGACAAGCTAGACCGCTCCAGAGACAAAAAGAGGTCCTGACTCACCATGCCACCAGACAATCATGCCGGGTGCACAACCTCACCCTCCAACTCCACTTCCTTTTCTACTATTTGGTCCTTGGAGTTGACTCCACTAGTTGCTACCTCCAGCCCCCCCCAGAGTATCCACAGAGCTCTTGGAAGTGGGGAGGGGGTCAGAGCCAAGGATGTCATGCAGCTCCTTGGAGAAGCAGTATATCTTTGGTGCCACACCAGAGTGACAGTTCACGTCCCTTAACTTCTGGTATGCCTGCCTCAGATCCTTGATCTTAACACTGCACTGCTGTGTGTCCCTTTCATGCCCCTTCTCCTGCATACCACTAGCAATCAGCCCATAGGTATCAAAGTTCCTACAGCTGGAACGAAGCAGTGACTGCAAATCCCCTTATCCCCATAGACCCAGCAGATAGAATAGCTCCAATGTGCTCCATGCAGGAGTTGGTCTGCTGCAGAAGGCCAACACGGTCAGCTGGGAGGACACTGTGTGAACTGTCTACGACAAGAAGAATTTTAAAAATCCCCGGACTTTTAAATGGGGAAGAGGGACACATCTGTGTATTTTCAGAGGCATAGAATTCAAACTGATGACCAGAATGGTCATAATGGGAACTCTGGGACACTTCCTGGGGGCCAATTAGGACAACATAAGCAACCGTAGTGTCTACATAGACACTACATCACTCTGTCACAAAAACTACTATGCCTCTTGTTGAGATGGTTTAATTATGTTGGCGCAGCAGGGATCTCACATCAGCGGGAGGAGTATTTCAAGGTGTACAGCACCAATGTTCTGTTGATGAAAGGTGACTTTTTTAATAAACAAAACATCACAAAACTGGGTACTGTAAACAAGGCCAAAGAAAGATGATACACATAAATATAAATCTATGAGAGTGAATTGAGAAGGATGTAGAGAAATATTCAAGTACTTCCAATTCAAACTACTTAACTGTATAAATGTAAAATAAAACTACACATTCCAGCATCAACCAACCTTATCTCTGCCCCATACAGCCAGCTACAGTCCACACCACAGAGATAGTCTTACTGTCCACAAATACTCAATCTGCATGCTTTCTCAAAGTCCTTGTTTACAAATGAATCCTCATACATTGCATAAACATGTCTACTCCTCTCTCATGGCTAAACTATGAAGTTCTAAGCTGATTTAACAACTGCAATTTTCAAAGGCCTGTGACATTTATTACAGTAAAGCAACAGCTCGGTTAAGGTTAAGGTTCAGATCAGCTATCTGTTTAAAGCTCAACTTTTCAAAGTGCAATGAAATCCATATGGTTACTTGGACTGCCTTGAAATTTGGTGTGCCTTAATGGGGCACAGGATATAGTCAGGATACAAACTTGGGGCCATTCGAACAAGGGATCCCTAAGATACAGACCTGATAAAAAGCAAAATTTATGAAATTTTTACATATTCCGACTTCTTTTGTTCACAGATAGAGATCAAACTAGGGTTCAGATCATCACACCAAAGTCTCAAATGCCCAATGGCTACCTCAACAGAATGCATGGCACCCACCAACCCTTCAGGGGTAATCAAATCAAAACATGATTTGGGGGGAAAAAAGTTCGCTCCTTTAGTTCTTTACCATCATAGCTTGTCACTCCAAAGCCACAGCCAAGACCCAGTTGTTGTCACTTATCTTGAATAGCTCCTTGGGAGTACAGGATGTCAACAGGGGATACTGCATCAGGCTGTGTTCAAGGATTCTCCATAGTCACATTTAGGGTCATTCCTAAGCTTGCACTTGGTCATATCACCAGTCTTTACTACCTCAGCTCTCACTCAAATTATAATATACCAGTATTATCTTTGAAGTCAGTACCTGGAGGGAGTTATTCTATAGTAATGAGGTTCTCCAAGATCAGTAGCATTTCCAACCATTTTGTTACTTTGTAGCCTTCTACAGTGGTCTTCTCCAATTAGGCACACTAAGGCCTAACAGCCTCTCTGGACATGCTAAGTGTAATCTAACTCTTTGGAAAACTATCTCCACAACACAGGAGAGGTGGCTTGGAGTCATTTAAGCCCAATCACTGAGAGTTCAAATCCAATCCAGGGAGGAAATTAAACAAAAGGCATAGTGTTCCAATCTGCTTCTACCACAGGTGGATTCCCATTCTATATATAACAATGGGTGTACTTAAGGAGGGAGGAGGAAGTAATACTTAAGAAATCACATTGCAACTGTGTCTCCTACAGGAAAGACCACTGACTGGGACTATTCCTAGCTCTGCTAGCAGCCTTCTGGGTAACCCTGGACAAGTCACGTCACCATCTGCGCCTCATTTTCCTCATCCGTAAAATGAGGATAATGATGTTCTTTGAGATCTATTGATGAAAAGCACTATATAAAAGCTAGGTCTTCTGATTATTCCTAGACTGGGTCTACACTGGCGGCACACTTCAATGGTAGTCGAAGGGAGTTACACAAGCTATGAAAAGTAGTTTGTTTAACTCCCATTGACTTGCTAACTCCCTTTCAGTGCGGCATCTTCACTGCACTGCGCCATGAGGAAATACATTCCCAGTGACACAGCACAACGCTAGTGGAGGGGCTGGTTTTATTAATTTCATTTCCAGATTGACTTAGCAGGTCTTAACTGACTGCTAAATCGATCTGGAAAGATTGATTTGATGGTGGCGAATTTGCCACCATCAGTGTAGATGTGGCCCTAGCCTCAATAGCATATTAACTGCAAGTGTAGATGAGAACAATAACTGCCTGAATGACCCCTGATTCCTACTAACGAGCATTTCTTTTTCTGCTTTAAAAAAAATAAAATAATGGAAAATAAATGGCAAAAGTTTTGTTAAGCAGTGATAGCTTGTGTCCTTCCAGAGATTCAAAAGCTTGAGTTTGCAGAAACCAGGAAATACAGAGTTAAGGTAAATGCTCCACAATACCAGTAATGCATCAATATGCCCAAAACACACCTTCCACCTCTCCCTTTCCACTGCAATGAACAGGCGCTACCTGCATCTGCTCTACACAGAAACACTGGAAAATTTATTAACCATTTCAGACCTTTTTACAACCCCATCACACTTACATAGGTTACCACCTAAACCTATACTTCCTCTTACCCTCATCAACGACTGCTCTCATATCCCACCTCACCACTGACAATATCCATAGCAAAAAGACCCCAGTGCCCTCCCACTGCCTACACAATGTCTGTACTGAAATGACGCAGAATGGACTTTCAAGATACACATGCACCTTTTGATACACGATGGCACTCAGACTCAAACCTCCTCATATCACAATCACAGCTCCCTTAAACTGTTCCAACTTATTTCTCCAACATTCAATACAGCTAGACCTATCACAGTGAATGCAGAAGAAGTGCATGAAGCTAATGCCCAGTGGCCAATGCCAGTTCCAGGAAGACAAGAGAAAGTTGCATAGGCATTTCCTCTGATTCCACACCCCCTGGTTTTCAGAAGTTTCAGTTTTGCTGGAACTTTTTCTGGAAAGGCACAAGCAGTCACTGGGCAATCTTAACTCTGCATTAACAAAGTTTTTTTTTTCTTTTGTTTTGTTTTTTGCTTATTTTGGGGTTTTGGGGTTTTTTTTGCCATTTAATACATCATCTAGAGGACACGCAATTCCCAGCTCACATGAGGAAGGTGAATATGGAAGATATAGAGGAAAGCTGATTTAAAAGGCTAGGCTTTGCATGGCAGTGCTATAGCTATTAAAATGACCCCATAATACCACTACTACCGTAATATTGAGTGGTCTCCTTACAATAGTAGAACATTGGGATGAAGGAGGTGGTAAAAAAAAAAATCTCTTCCATGTACGGCGTATAATACAAGAGATGTCATGGCCTCTGGCTACATTGGGCTAAAGAATCTGTGGATGATCTGTGGGCCAGATTACTCTGTCACCCACACTTGAAATGCATGGGATGTAGAAAGTGAAAAGGGTTTTTAGAGACTTCTGTTCTAAAGAGTAGGGGAGGAGTTAAGACTGATTTTTTTGAATGAGTAACGAGATATTTCACTCATGCATTTAAGAGAGTCTGCAGGCTGAGAGGATATTTTCATAACCTGATTCCACTGCACACACACACATTATGATTTTCTTTGGTATGCATACATTTTTAATGTTAAGCAGCACCTTAAATTTTAAGTATTTTTCCGCCCTAAATATTGTTAGTGTGGAAGACAAAATGTGTGCAGACCGTGTTATCATTTTTGACAGAGGGCAGAGTTAAGACTATTTTGTGGAACTACAACTCTACATTTTTAAACTTTCTAGTATTTGATAAAATTATTTGTTTTAAGTGTAGCCTTAGCCAGGAAATTCAAAGGTTTCTCATCTTTTAAACTATGTTAATTTTTAAGAAGAAAACTTTATTAGGTTATTTGCAACCCTAACTCTACCTTATATGTTTTTATTCAGGAATTTACTCTTTTGGCACAATAGAAAAAAAATAGCTGAGTGTTATGTTGGTATATTTACTTGGAAGCTGTGAGGTGGTCACCTGAAGCCCTATAGTTTTTGTATGGCTAAAATTTAACTCTCCATATTAGCTTAACTCTAGTCCATCCCAACAAACCATGCCACTAATCAAGCTGCACATGGTTTGCTAAGTTTTATCATCTATGTGCTCTGGAAGGTAGCAGAGCTAGGAAACAAAAACAAAAAACAGGATGGGGGGGGGATTAGATCTTACAAGTGAGGGGAAAAAATGCAAAAATTCAAAACAGAGCCATGGAGAGGTTCAGAGTCTTGCCTAACTGAATTGCCATGGGATGTAATGTGATCCAGATTAGAATATAGGGACTGACAATCAAGATTCTACTCTGATACAGACTTTCTGTAAAGCCTTGGACTCAACTTTTGTGGACAACTGGAAACTTTCCTGCTTCACAGAGAGATGATTAGGCATAACTTATTTTTGCACAGTTTGACGAAATCAGTGGATAAAATCCAAAAAGCTTAATTATTAAGGCTACATTGGATGAAAGAGTTGAGAATAAAATTTAGAAGCATCTGGCTTTTAGCCTTCTGCTCAGTCCACTAGTCTACAGTGCCTCTATGCAATGCCTTTCCCCTATTTCAAGACTTATTAGGATTTCCCCAGAGTATCTTTCAAGCTAGGCTTTCTTCATGTGATCTAAAGCAGCTATTGCAATTCCCTCAGATCATGGAGAGAAATTATACTGTTAAAGACTTTAATTCTATAATGAAATCTAGACCGAATAACTAAGAATAACCACAGGCATTAGTTCTCATTAAGGCCAAATAATATTAAACCAATTTGAAGTTCCTAGGCCAAGCCACTTTTCAGAATGACAAAAGATTTTTTTAACTGTTTAAAATTGTAGTGTTTCAGTAACATTTCTCAATTTGTATTATCCTCCCACACACACACCATGAACAACAACAAAAAAGTTTTAAAGTTCTCTATATTGATAGAGGCACAAGCTTCAGAAATTTAATTGGATTGGCTGATAAAATTTTTATGTTAAAAAAAATTCTAAAACCTTAATTTTAGATACTTCCACATTTGTAACTTTGGAAAAAAAAAGTCAAATCAATATTTGCCCTCCACTCCCATTACCCATGTACCATGCCCCATTTTTGTGTCCTAATATTCACATCCTATGAATCTATACCTAAGGCACACAGAAATGGCTACCAATTCCATGCCCAGGAGGCAGGAAGATGTGCAGTTTTGGGAATATTGATATGCAACATCTAACCTATAGCCTCTCATTAATGAACTGTTGTGGGGGCTGAAGAGAAAATGGAACCACCCTTATTAACACAATTCCAGTGACATAGTCAAAGAGAATAGCATATAGTGCTGTAAGGAAGGATGTAATTGCAATTCTTATAGTTTGAAAAACAGGCACTGAACTCCACACAAAAGAAGGCAGCATGAACTAGGGTTAGAGCACAGGATTGGAGTTGGGCAACCCAAACTCTGATCCCGGAACAGATGTACTACTAGGGTATGAGGGGTTGCAAGCACTTTGGAGAACAGAATGAGAATTCAAACCAACCTCGACAAATTGAAGAAATGGTCTGAAATCAACAAGATGAAATGTAATAAATACTTACAAAGTACTTCACTTAAGAAGGAAAAATCAAACTACAAAATGAGAGAACACAGGGAAGATGAGGGTGACAGTAGATCACAAAATTAATGAGAGGCAACAGTATGACAGAGCCACAAAAAAGGCTGATAACCCTGGGATATATTCACAGAAGTGTCATATGTGAGACATAGGAGGTAACTGTCCCATTCTACTCAGCACTGGTAAGGCCTGAGTTGGAGTATCATGACCAATTCTGGGCACCATACTTTGGGAAAGTTGTGAACAAATTGGAGAGAGTCCACAGAACAGCAATGAAAATTATAAGATGTTCAGAAAACCTGGCCCATAAGAAAAGGGGGAAAAATAACTAGGCATGTTTCATCTTGAGAAAAGAATAATGAAGGGGGATCTCATAACAGTCTTCCAATATGTTAAAAGGCTATCATGAAAAGAACAGGGATCAATTGTTCTCTGTACCCACTAAAGGTAAACCTAAGTAATAGGCTCAATACACAACAAGGACTTTTAGGCTAGATATTAGGAAAAACTTTCTAACTTCAAAGGCAAGGGGTGTTGCTACCATGGGAACAGTTATCCAATCAGTTATGCACCTATCTTATAGTAGCTCCATCTAGGTTGTATTTCCCTAGTTTGTTAATGATGAGGTGATGTAAGACTGTATCAAAAGCCTTACTCAAGTCTAGAGATATATCATATTGACCGCTTCCTCTCTATCCACAAGGCTGGTTACCCCATCACAGAAGGCTGTCAGGTTGGTTTGCCATGATTTGCTCTTAACAAATCCATGCTGACTATCACTTAACACCTTATTCTCATCTAGATGTTTGCAAATTGATTCCTTAATTATTTGTTCCATTATCTTTCCTGGTACAGAAATTAAGCTGATTGGTCTGTAATTCCCTGGATTGTCCTTATTTCCCTTTTTATAGATGACAGGGGCATAGGTGAGCGTGGGTGGGCATGGGCCCATCCGGTTGGCCAGCAGGCCTGACCATTGCAGTGCCCGGCAGTGGTGCAAGCTTGCCACCACAACCATGGACCAGCCAGCAGCTGGCGGCTGTGAGCGGCGGCACTGTGGGCAGACAGGTGTGGTTGGGCTGCTCTCTGACCACGCAGCTCCCACCCTGGGAGCAATTTTTAACTTGTTTTTTCTCTATTTTAGCTTCTGATCCTACCCCATTTTTACTGCCATTCCCCACGTTAGACGTCCAATCACCCCCAACCTTCTTGGTAAAAAACCAAAACAAAGTAATTTAGCTCCTCTGCCATTTCCACATTTTCTGTTATAGTTTTTCCTTCTTTATTGACTAACAGTACTACGCTGTCCTTGGTCTTTCTCTTGTTTCTAATGTATTTGAAGAATGTTTTCTTATTACCCTTTATATCTTCAGCTAGTTCGATCCTGGTTTGTGCCTTGGCCTTTCTAATTTTTCACCTACATAATTGTGTTATTTATTTATAGTCATCCTTTGTAATTTGACCTAGTTTCCACTTTCTGTAGGACTTTTTTTTATTTTTAGATTATTGAAAATCTCCTGGTTAAACCAGGGTGGTCTCTTGCCATACCTCCTATCTTTTCTACACAGTGGAACAGTTTGCTCTCGTGCCCTTAATAATGTCTCTTTGACCCCCATCACTGGTGGATTTTAAAAACAGGTTCAACAAATACCAGTCATGGATGTCTTGGTTTACGTGGTCCTGCCACAGCAGAGGGGGCTGAACTTGATGACTTCTCAAGGTCCTTTTCAGCCCTACCTTTCTAAAAAATAGAGGAGGACTGGGGTACACACAGAGCTCGAAAGCGATGCAAGGAGCTCCGATGTGTGGGATGAACTCTATCAAAACAACAAGTATGCAACCCTGTAGTACTTTGTTATACATGAGTAAAACCACATTATATTTCCAAAGTAATAGATAGAGGATTTAACCTTGCAGCTCCTATGTAAATGGAAGTTTAAAAGATCAGACTCGAAAGCTGATTTGACAAATGTAGAACTTAACAAGACTGGAAGGGTAAATAGGACCAAAAATGTAATCTTAAAGTAAAATTCTTGAAGCCTTTTTATCTATTGTGAAGACCCAACGCAATGACCAGTTTTTCATGCAGACATATTTCTCAGATAAGAAGTTTTTGATCAGCAATTTGTATTGTACCAGACCCAAACACATGGACTCAAAAAACTCCATTTAATTTTGCAGCCTCTTACTACAAAAAGGAAATGATGCAATTAAGATGAAATAACCACTTTGGTTTTTATCTGTAGATTAAACAACATTAGAAACATGTTCTACCGTTCACAAAGTTGGTGTTCATGGCAACATGTAGCTGTATGGTGTGTTAGTTGATAGACTGGAGGCTACTGTATAGATTTTCTTTTAGAACAATGTTAATTTCCAATTTACTGAAACTTGACTGCATTATTTAAGTTGCTTAGAACATTCCTTCCATTAACAAATCTTTCTACAGTGTAATTATGTTGAAGTATTAATGAAATCTTCTCCTTTCAGCTCCATCTGCTGACAGTAAAGAAAACTGCCATGTGTTAATAAAATAAAACATCTGTCCAGTACCTTTACTACTCAGTAGCCTGATGCCGGCTAACATCTCCATTAGCAAACATAAAATGAATGTATACCTTCCAGAGATTCAATTCCAGTTGCCTGTGCCAGTAAGTCCTCATGTCTTGCAACTACCTGAAATATGAGACCACCAATCGTTATTTGCAACATTATGCACAGTCGACATCAAACTGATATTTAATGCTTCCTGTAGCTGGGTACGTTCCCAGAGGTGTGTCTCACCAGGCCCACAGAGCAGCCCCTACAGGAAAAGACCAAGTTCCTTCCCCAGGACTAGCAGCTGGAGCACAGCGCATGCTAGGAGTCCTTGGTAGGGTACCCCCAGCCCTGCCTCTCCCCAGGTCCACAGCTTGGAGGTTAAAGGGGCTTTGAGTTGGGTATGGGGACAGCACACCACAGCACCCCCCTACAAACTGATGACCCCACCCCCATACCCTATATCCCCCTCCAATACCTTTGCAAACAACCACAATTCCATTTTGGATTGGCACCGCCACGGTTACAACATGGTGAAATTTCAGATGTAAGCATCTGAAATCATGAAACTGACTATTTTAAAAATCCTATGACCACGAAGTTGATGAAAATGGACTGTGAATTTGGTAGGACCCTAGATATAGATATGCTGTAGATAGACAATTCTCCCACTAGTGTTGAGATGACACTGGTTATGTAAACAAAAAACTGCATTCCCTTCATTTATAATTTTAGCTTTCTATCTATTGCATTGTTTGCTAACTGAATATTTACACCATACATTAGTACACAAGATGGCTCTCCGGGCAGTTAATTTGCACATGACCTTCACTTCAAGAAGCTTAAAATCTATCTGAAAGTACCAACAGATAATTATTGTATCATAATCACAGTTACTTGTTGATCGCTCTTTAAAAACTGATTCACAATGAAAATGTCAGAAAGCAAAAGAAAGGAGGAAGCATATCAAATAAGCACTGTGGGTAACATTCTTGAAACACACACACACACGGTATGCCTACATAGCCAGGGATAATGAGCCCCCAGCCCAGGCTGACTGACTCAGACTTGTGCTACAGCTCTAAAAACAACTGTGTAGACAGCACTTTGAAATTGCAGCTTAGGCACTGAAGCCTAGGGAGGCAACTTTAAAGTGCTGCCTACACAGCTATTTTTAGAGCACTAATACAAGCCCAAGTCTGTGGGCCTGGGCTGTAGGGCTCGCTATTGCCAGCTGTGTAGACATACATCCTCAGAAACTAGTGACTAAAGTTAAGGTAACTTAGAAACTCACAAGACAAATACTCAGCATTTTAAATTATTTTTATACACGAATGCCTCGAAACAAATGACAACTGGCACTTACCTGTAAGTGAAGCTCTTTATCCAACTGACTGATTCCTTGAGCAAGTTTTGCTAACTGTTCAGCTATCACAGCTTGATGAATAGATTGGGAAGTATAAGTCTTTACATCAAAGTCTTCTTTTAAAAAATCAGCATAACATTCTGAAAAAGATTGTTAAGCTGTTTATTTTGCATGCCACAAAAGATATATACATATTTAAGGATGTAGGTACATCAGACCTACACTCCAGTTTATTAGCAGGTGTGGTCTGCTTTCTGTAGTATAACTGGACATTCATTTAGGAGCAACCATTAGCAAGAATAGCTAATTTAGTGGAGACATGCTTGATCACATCATTTTTATAGCCCATGTCCTTTCGCCCAGTTCTAAAATTTAATAAAACCATCTTTTCATGAATGCATTACACTAAAACTATACTTCCCATGTCCTCTTGAGAATTTTGTAAAGTAAATAAGATGATGTTTTACCCAGAATAAAACTACCGAGAATCTCAAATAGAAACTGATAACTGAAACGGAATCCACCAAATCATACACAATCTTGTAAATAGATTAATGTCTATAGAACTAGATTAAAACTACCAAAAGAATTTCATTTGTGATCCATGTCAGAAGTAAACCAGAGTCTGACATCAACAATGGTTACAATGATTTATCATATCTCACAGCTCCTTTACTTTAGCAATTACGTTAAAACTGAAGAGGAGGCATACAGACATCTCTTATAAGAGGATTCTGCTTTTCAATGAGCATGCTACAATCCCAACATACAATCAATGCACTCAAAAAGATGTCAAGAAGACTAGCATGATTTAAATACAGGGTTCTCCCTTCTTAGAGAGAGGAAGACATGATCAGACGACTGACTGGGAACCTGGAATAGTAAGGCTTGCATATGGGAACGAACAGGACGTTCAGGAAGAACCCCTTCCAGCCCCAACAATACACACACTAGAGAGCCTGTTGTGCAAAGACCACAATTCCCAATAGCATCAGTTGCTGCTAAAGAAAACCTGATGCCCAAGGACTAGAGAAACACCTAGAAAAAGCAGTCCCCCCTCCCTCCCCCCCCCCCTCCTCCTCCTCCTCCTCCTCCTCCTCCTCCTCCTAGCCAGCAGGACAGTGAGAAGACCCACTTCCGTCAACACGACCTGGGTGAGTGGGGAGCTGCAGGGGCAGCAGGACAGCCACCCAGGAGGGGGCTGGCGTGGCGGAGATACCCCACCCCCAGAGCAAACTCCTCCAGCTCCTCTGTCTCCCGGTCCGGCTGGCAACCCGTGCCGTGCCGTGCCGTGCCGTGCCAGTAGCCCGGTGCCTGTCCTCGCAGGGCCCCTCTGCGGGTCAGAGCCTGCCGGTGCCCTAGCTTCACCTCAGACGCCCCGCTGCCCGGTCCCCAGCGCCGGCCCCGCCTCACCGTCCGCCAGCAGCTCCCCGAAAGCCTCTCCGCGGGGCAGAGTCGCCCCGCCGCCTCCCCCCTCTTCCATGCTGGCAGCTCCCTCCCTCCCTCCCGGAAACCGTTGCGTCACCCACGAGCGACCAGCAGGCGATGACGCCAGAAACTCGCGCCGCCCAACGCGGTGTCGGGGTTGTCGGAGGGGGTGAAGGGTCACAGGGGAAAGGTCGTGCGCTGGTCTGGCGTGTTCTGCCTGCCTCCTGCCGCGGGTGAAGTGGAGATTGGTGCTACGGGGAGCGGGCAGGGACAGGAGGGAGGGATAGGGTGTGGGGGCAGGCAGGGGGCAGGACTGGGTGCTTGGGAGAGGAGAGCTGGCATAGCTGGCTCTGTACCGACCGGCCCCTGCACAGGCAACCTCAACCCCCTACTGCTCTCCCCTCCCCTCCCCCTTCTTCCCTTGTCTACCCCATTTCTGTCTCTTCCCTCTGCCACTCAACATGTCCTGTATACTCGGCCTGTTGTCTTCCCTGGCACTGGATTTTTCACAACAGCCGTTAGAGCTAAAATGGGTAAATCCTGTGTATAATAGACTTCTCCCTTTCTCAAGCTCTGTAGCATAAACTCAATTTTGTCGAGTTTCTGAGCATTTTCTCTGTTACATTTCTGGGCGATTCCGTTAACGGAGATTCAATTACCCATTACTGTGTTTACAAGTTTCAGAGGGGTAACCGTGTTAGTCTAGGTCAGTGGTTCCCAGCCTTTTCTCTGCCGTGGCACACCTTGAAACCTTCTATTTTTTTTTATTTTTTTTTGAGGCACACCACCATTTTAAAAAGTCGTGAATATTCAAATTAACTCAAAATAACATGAATATTCATGAACCATAGCACTGCTGGTTGGGAAATGCTGCTATGTGGAGTGGTAGGGGTAGCAGGGCAGTGGGGCAAGAAAGGAGAGGAGGTCAGGAGTCGTGTGGAGTGGCAGGAGAGAGTGTGGGGCACGGGTGGCAAAAGAGGACAAGGGTGGCAAGAGAGGAGAGCAGAAGGGAAAACGAGTGGCTTTATAGGGTGGCAGGGGGGACCTGGGGAGTGGCAGAGCAGGGGAGCATGGCACACCACCCCCTTCTCCCCAGTGGCTCCTTGCCACCCAGGGCAGACCCTCACCCCCCTGCTGCTCCCTCCCACCTTAGTGGGTCTTGTCCCTCCCTCCCCCCCCAGCCCTGGGCTGCCCATGATGGACCCTCCCATCACTGCAGGGGCCAGAACTAGACCTCCAGCCCCCAGCTCATCGGGCCCTCACCAGCCGCCCCTACAGGCCTTGCTGCCACTCTGCCGACCCTATTCCCCTGCTCCTGCCAGGGCCCCCATCAGCTTCCCCCCACCAATAGGTGGATTTTTAAGCTGCCCCTGGGAGAGGCAGCTACAGAAATCCACCCCTGCCCCACCCGATCCAGCTCCAGCCACAGGAGCCAGGCCCAGATCCCTCTGCCTGAGTCTCAGGGTCCCTGGCTGGGGCTGGATCCTGCCACGACTGGTATTCCATGGGGCCAGGGCAGACTGAATCAGGGCTGCTGCCCAGTGCCCCTGGGGACCCCCGGCCAGGACCAGAATGGAGCCACTGGTGGCTCCGGGGAGCCCTGGCCAGGGCAGGATTGGCAGCTGCCGCCAGCGGGTCCAGGGACCCCCAGACAGAGCTGGGGCTAACAGCCCCAGGGCCATGGCATGGGGCCACCGCCGCTGCTGTGGCCGGTCCCAGGGATCCCCCAGCATGGGGCTGGAATGGGGCCCCGGCTGCCACCATGGGCTCCAAGGACCCGTGGCCAGGCCGGAACGGTGCTGTGGCTGCCGCCACCAGCCCTGGGGACACCCTGGCTGGGGCCGGAATGGGGCCAGCAGTGGCTCTCCACCCCTCCCCACCATCCCCCCCTCCGCCCCTCAGCCCCCCACCCAAAATGCCCCCCCCAACCTATTTCCCCCCCCCCCCTTCCCCAACCCACACTTACATGCAGCCAGCAGGAGCAAACTCTGCTGCAGGCTTTCCCCCCCCTGCACAGCCCACATGGCTGGGCTGAGGAGGATGGGAGATTTAAATGAGCCCAGCTCACGGAGATTCTTGGAGCACACTTTAGGTGTTGCCACAGCACACCAGTTGGGAACCACTGGTCTAAGTCAACAAAACAAACAAGGAATCCTGTGGCACTTTTAAAGACTAACAAACTTATCACATTTTTGAAAGCTCATGCGATAAATAAATTTGTTAGTCTTTAAAAGTGCCTCAGGACTCCTTGTTTGTATTTCTGTGTTAGTTACACATTGTGAAATGTAACAAATATATTTGTAGATATAGTGCTTTGTGTTGCAATATGTTAACTATAATACACATACTAAGGATATACTTAAAATATATTCAGTAGAATCCATTAATTGCTCCCCAAAACTTGAGGACAGCAGGAGGGTAACTTCTCACCAAGGTATTGTCCCAAACTTTGGGAGTGGAGCTACCACCCCCATTGTCCTTGTGAAGTTAGTGTAAATTCTATTAGCCTTTTTATTAACTAACTTTGAACAATTACCCTTTGATATATATTAAGAGAATTGGAAATAAACAGCAAGATTCCTGTTTAAAATGTTTTTGTCCTTTTCTAGGTTTTAAAATAAACTCATACATGAATAGTGACACCTTAGAAACCACACAATGTCAACAAAAGAATCCAATAGATTTGTTTCATTCTGGGCACTTCGTAAAAATATGTGCCCCTATGGTCCGATATTCAAAGTAAGTAACATGTTTAATTATACACTTTGAATGGATTCACTGTGTAAAGGTATATTAAGTATAAAAATAAGTGCTTACTTTTAAGAGTTTGGAAAAACACACTTCAGAACATGCATGTTTGTTTATATTATGGTAATGTTGAAACAGCCCACTGTATTAGATGTATTAGATTTTTTTTTCCAATTCAAATGTTCATCTACTCGCAGGTTGGCTTTCAGAACTTTGGTCAGGAAATACAACTGTGATTTGTGTTATACACCAATGATAGTTGCTGCTGATTTTGTCAGATCTGTGAAAGCTAGAGATAGTGAATTCACAACAAGCCAAGGTATTTATTTTATATGTTTTTGCTTTTTCAGAGGATTTTATGCAATAATTGATTTTAAATGGTGGATTCTCTGTAACTTGAAATCTTTAGTTTAAATCATGATTTGAGAACTTGAGTAACTCAACCCGAAGTTTTGGGTCTATTACAGGAGTGGATGGATGAGGTTCTGTGGCCTGTAAGATGCAGAAAAATCAGACTACATGATTATAATGGTTCCTTCTGGCCTTACATTTTGAGTCTAGTTGACCAAGTGAAGCAAGATCTAACACAACTCAGTGGTATTTCTGTTTTCTTCTTGTTAACAGAAGATTTTATGGCTGCAAATCTGTCATGGAGGTCCTGGAAGTCAGATTGCATGACTTTCCACTACCTCTGTGACTACTGCAGCAGTTAATGTGGTTGACCTCAGGATCACCCAAGCAGCTGGCCCTTGCTGTAACAGCCCCAGAGCTATCCACAATGGCAGCTGCTGCTGGAATAGCCCAGTAGCAGTTGGTGTAACTGGCCCTGGGGCTGCTGGGGCAGCAGCAGTCCCAGGGACTCCCTAGAGGCCAGAGCCATGGCTCTAGCAGCCATCAGAGAGCTGTCCCTGGGAACCTTGAAGTAGCAGCTGGCCAGGGCAGTCAGCCCCCCACTGCCAGATCAGGGGCCAAATGATGGCCTCTGGGGTACCCTAAAGCAGCTAAGATTTAGTCTGGGGCATTTATAGTAAAAGTCATGGGCTGTGAATTTTTGTTTATTGCCCATGACTTTTGCTAAAAATAGCCCTGACTAAATCTTACCCTGGGGACTAATCTACACTTAAAACTTACTATGGCACAGCTGTAAGAGCATTCATGTAGCCACATTATGTCGATGGAAGAGAGCTTTCCCGCCTGGCGTAATAAAGCCACCAAACAAGCAGCAATAGCTATGCTGGCAGGAGAACATCTTTGCTGACATAGCACTCTACACTAGCACGTATGCTGACAAAACCTCTGGTGCTGGGGTGGGGGTATTTTTTCCCACACATGAGCAGCAAAACTTTTGCTGACATAGGTGCTAGTGTAGACAAAGACCTAGTTATATCCCACCAGGGTTCACAGGGCTCATCAGTATTTGAAATGCTACAGCTTCACAGATGCAGCTGTAGCATATCACTGTAGACACTACCTACACATAGGAGGAATTCTTTCATCAGAATAGGTAATCACCCTCTTTGAGAGGCAGAAGAATTCTTCCATTGGCCAAGCAGTGTCTACCTCCACAGTTAAAGTAAGTATAGGTGCATCTCTCAGTGGTGTGGATTTTTTACACCGCTAGAGACATAGCTATGCTGATGTAAGTGCCTATTGTAAACCAGCCCTTAGCACCACTTCTGCTGCGATTTTGAGCCCTGCAGACAAAAAGTGCATTAGAACTCAGTATTTCTGGATTTGTAAGTAAGACAGCAAAGATTGCTGTAGGTCTGCTCCTTCAGAACTTAAAAGGAGTCTAGTGGAACTTTTAAAGACTGATGAGTTTATTTATCACATGAGCTTTCATGGGGAAAAAAATCCCACTTTGTCAGATGCTTGAAGATGGAGACATTACAGAATGAGAAGAAAAATGCAGGGAAGTGTAAGTCATATGTAGATTTGACATTAATGCTTTAGGGTTAAATAGGGATTTCAGGGTGTTGGGTTTTTTTTTTTTTTTTTCCCTTATTACAACAGGTGACTTTGCCTGTTTACCTCAACTCCCTCTAATATGCTGTTCTCCACTTTTGAAGCTAAACAACCACTTTGAGTTGCATCACAATCTGACCTGATCCTATAACTTACACTTCTATACATCTATTTTGCTCCTATTCTGTAACTTCGCCATCTTCAAGTTTCTTACTAAGTGGGATTTTCTCCCATGAAAACTCATGCAATAAATAAATTTGTTAGTCTTTAAAAGTGCCACAAGACTCCTTGTTTGTTTTGCTGAACTAGACTGACACAGCTACCCCTCTGGAACTTGCAGAACTTAAAAGTTCCACAGGAACTTACATTCAGGGCTTCATTTCTTTGTAGTTTAACCACTCCTTAGCAGCTTTAGCACATGACTGATTCCTCTGCTTCTGAACAGGCCACCTTTTTTGGAGGTTTCAGTTCTTCTTTTATGCCTTTGTGAAATCAAGGGGCAGATCTCACCTGCTGTAAATTGGCACAGTCTAATATAGTCACCAGCTGAGGCTCTGCTCCAAAGATTGCTCAATCTGTGAGATAAGATCTCTGTTTTATACCATAAAGGCAGTGGAGAGTTTGGTCTCCAGCCATTAATTAGAAGATTCAGTTTGCAGTTTATAATCCCATATTTAGTTTTCTTTGAGTTTGCGGTGATCTGTTGCATCTGTTTAAAAAAAAAAATCAGATTTGGGTAAAGGAGTATAATTAAGCTTGATGCTTGAACCTTTACTGTTTCTAGACTTTTTGACATTTTAGGTTTGTGAACTACACTCTTCCAATTTTCTTACTTTAAAAATATATTTAAAACTTAATCCTGAACTTCTTTACTTAATTGTTTGTTAAACTCTCATCATTATAAGAACCCTATTCTGTATAGTGTCCAATGTTTCCTTATATTTTGTGTGTCAGACTATCCAAGTATAAGGTAATATCAGAAATGTCTGCATAGATATTTTTTAAATGCTTCTCTATATCCATCATTGGAGACTATTTTTATTTTGTAAAAAGTGTGTAGTTCTAATTTAGAAATAGATTCTTCTGATAAAACAATTTTTTCGTGTGGCAACACACATTGACAATACTTTTGCTATTAGAAATTTATTTTCAGTTATGTAGGAAAGGAACATATACTAAGGATGAACTCTATCCAGGAAAAACAAAAATCCTTATTTTAGAATTCTTTGCTTACCATTTTTTACAAATCTTCTGTTATCACGAGGCTACCAATAAAGATCTGATTATGTTGACTTGCATGAAGAACTAGTGAGTTTTGTATGTAGTGTTCATTGTTGTTGTTACATTATATTCTGAAGAGCTCTCTCTTTGAGTAGGTGATCGTCCACTGATTGTTCAGTTTGCCGCTAAAGAAGCACAGGTTTTATGTGATGCTGCCCAGCTTGTTTGTCCTTTTGCAGATGGAATAGATCTAAACTGTGGATGTCCTCAAAGGTAAAACTTGAAGAAATTTGTTTCAGTATATTCTTCCATTAATATGAAAATGAAAAATAATTTCCTCATTTTCCAAATCCAAAGGAAATAGTGATTAGATCAAATGCAATTCTTAAATGTAGAAAGTTAGAAGTCTTCCTGAGAAAGTATTTGGAGAGTAGTCTAAGGACACCTGTTGTATTGGTGAGACAATGGTATCCAAGCATATTGCCATTCTTCGTATCTATGATGCTGAGGGTTGACTTAATAGGGAATTGGCAACCTTTGGTGGACAATTGTTGAAGGGGCATTAGCAGTGGCATAAAAACGTTGTACACTGGCTTCCCAAACAGGGAATGACAGCTTCATTTCAGATTACTTCAGAAGTATATTTAATGAAAACTTTGTGGCTAGTCCCAAAATGTTGGTTTAAGTCCTGATTCCTGAGAGATTTCTATAAGTAAAGAATAGCCTCTGAAATAAGTCTTCTTTCTGTATTAAATCATGAGATTTTATAATGTTAAGTGAATGATTAAAAGGACAACTTGCATCTTTGATTAGGTCTTAAATGTTTGTCAGTAAGATCAATGATGTATCCCTGACTTAAAATTTTCCAAATTTTATTCTTGTCAGACTGAAAATATTCATATCCAGATGAAGATATTAAATTATTTATTCACTGATTCAAGTGAGACGTATTAAGTGATACTGGAAGTGTTTTAGTCAAAACACTTTTTACAAAGTGAAAACATCAACTTACCAGAAAATGTAAGGAAGCAAACCAGAGAAAGCTTGTAATTAAGTGCAAGTATTTAATTACTCTAGTAGTCTAATTAGATTCTCATGGTTTGAAATAACAATTACCTCCTAATATTTTTCCACATGGAAATGTATTCAATTCTCTCTTCTTTCCAACCCATCTGCTTTGAAATGCGTCTTAATTGGGAGTTTTTCTGTGATCAGAGCTATATGGTTAAATTTACTATGCACAATCCATGCAAGAGACAAACCTTTTAATTTCAAAACCACAGGAAAATCTGTGATTTTTTTTTGTGGGGGGGGGGGGCTAATTTAAAAATCGACCTATTAAATAATTAGTAGCTGCAACTGGGTTTAAGAGTACATCCTGCCATTCATAGATATGGGTTTCACAATTAGATTAAGAGGGATGTTATTTACACACAACTAAGGACCTGATTCCAATAGCACATTCTTTATTCTCATAAAAGCATTTTCTTTCAAAATGGTCCATGACTCTATATAGAAGATGAAACCTGAAAGAAATCTGTTTCTTGGCCCACATCACGTTGTATCTGAGTGCCTCACAAATGTTAATTTGTTTTTCTTTATGATGTCCGTTGGGTCGGCAGGCAGGGAAATGTTATTGTTTAGCAGATTGGGAACTGAATTGGAGAGAGATTAAGTAATTTGTCCAAAAGCATATAGGAAATCTGGGCCAGAACCAGGAATTGAACCTACATCTCCCAAGATCCTGAGCCTTAATCACAAGTGTCTTTTATCCATAGTTGATGCTATCTCTGCCTTCTTCCCTGTCCACAAAATAATTGGCCAAATGTGTCTAAAAAGAAACTGAAATGGTGCATTAGGTTGAAACTTACTTTTTATTGCAAATCTACAATATAAATTTTGTTCTCTTTAACTTAAAGATGGGCAATGGCAGAAGGTTATGGTGCTTGTTTAATAAATAAACCAGAGCTGGTTCAAGATATGGTGAGACAAGTAAGAAATCAAGTAGAGAACCCCAGATTTTCAGTTTCTATTAAGATAAGGTAAGTTTAGACCACTGTTATGTCTCAAGGCAATAAAGCATGTTTATTATTTAATCAAGCAAAAGAGGAAATGTGTTGGGTAAATACTACCTTTACTGAAAAAGGATTTTAAGCAGGGTCTGTGGAGACCTTCGTTCAGTGTTTTTTGGAAGATAACCATGAGATCTTTAACAACCCGCCGATGGTCAGGATCTGTTTTCTTTCTCATCCAGAGTACACTTGGGGGCATGTAATACTAAAATTGTGATCAATGTTTCTCTAATATCACAGGTCCCTACGTTTGTTTTGGTTCGCAGGAACACTGTGACAGCCAAAGCCACATAAAAAGCATACATTTTTCTTTTTTTTTTTTTTTTTTTTCCAAACCTCAGAATTCAGGAAGGGTAAAATGATGACAAGCTAGTCGAATAGTTTTGTATTGTTTGTCCAACAATATCACTTTGCGCTTTCCACCAACCTTGGGTCAAATTACCACTTGGATGGTAGCTTTCAAAGGACCATGTAGGTGCAACCAGAAGTGGTGTTGGTAAGTTAGTGATGTTCTTCGTTTTATCAGTTTTGAACTAGATCTAGGATGGTATTAATGGCATTGTCCACCTGGAGAAGCTGTGTGTTGTGATTTATTAAAATGAGATTGTGTTCAACTGTGGCTTAAAGATTTGATTACATTCCTTATTAAATTTAAACTTGAGTCTTTCCACCTACCCAAATTCCCACTGCAGTTTCAGCTGGAAAAAGATATCCTTCACTTCATTTACTTCTAAGTTATTGTGAAGTGTTTTACTGTTATTAAATTGCCATGTTGCATTTCAGTGGTGGATTAAGTGACTTCCCGGAAGGTTTTGTGTACTGACAAAGTTTTAGTTACTAAGGATCTAAAGTTAATTGAGATATTTCAGAAAGAAAGGTGCTATATAAATTTGAAAGTTATTTGATTTTGGTACAAAATTACACAAAATTTATTTTTAAAAGCATCATGGGTTTCTTGAAAATATTATCAAGTTTGGACACCCTTCAATTTTAGAGACATGGGTAAACCTGGCAATACTCAATCAAGGAATATTTATTAAAATAATGTGTTACATGATAAAAGGTTGGTTCATCTTCCAGCAGTAATGTTCTTTCTTCATTTGTACAGTTCTTGTTAACTCTGCTTTATGATGGAATTTCCTGCAGATCAGATAACTGTTTGATGATGGTGGTAATGATTGCATTCCTTGGAATTTTAGGATACATGACGATCTAAAGAGAACTGTAGATCTCTGTCGAAAAGCTGAAGCAACTGGAGTTTCCTGGATTACAGTTCATGGGAGAAATATTGAAGAACGACATCAGCCAGTACACTATGATGCCATTAAAATAATAAAGCAAAATATATCTATACCTATTGTAGCTAATGGAGACATTAAAACTTTAAAGGATGCAGAAAATGTTCATCATGTGACAGAGACTGATGGTAAGAACTCACCATACTTTGGCTATTTTTTAGTAAACTTTCTGGGGAAAGAACATCTTTAAAGAGACATTTGTCTGTAAGTGGAACTTGTATTTAAATGTTTTGCACGCTTCAAGGCGAGAACTAAGATATGAAGTTCATTGGTTTGACAGCGTTAAGGATTCATGAGCCGACACACTTGAAATCATTGGAGTGCTACTATGTGTAGCTATATATAAGGACCTCAATGCAAATTGCAAAAGCACTTTATTTAAATACTGTGTGGTACAGGGAACGCTCAGACACTCATCATGCTCATATAGAGGATTAACATTATTGCAGAACTCTTTCTGACACATAACAGATCCTTCTGTTCCTACAAGGTGTGGCAGCCATTTTGGCCCTTGTAATGGGAGGTAGATCATGACTGTGGCAAGTAAAGGGAGGAAGGTCCAGCCAGAAACATGACAAAATCCAGAACAGGCAATTTCAACCTTATTGTTTCCTTGTAGTCACCAGTCAGTCTGTCTGTCTGTCTGTCATAAAATCATAGAAATGTAGGGCTGAAAGAGACCTCAAGAATTGATCAAGTCCAGCCCCTTGTCTTTAGGCAGGACCAAGTAAACTTAGACAATCCCTGACTGATGATTGTCCAACCTGTTGTTAAAAACCTCCGGTAATGGGGTTGCCACAACCTCCTTTGGAAACCTATTTTAGTGCCTAGCTGCCCTTGTAGTTAAAGTTTCACCTAAATCTCCCTTATTGCAGATCCAAGCTTTTACATCATGTCCTATATTCAGTGGATATGAAGAACAATTAATAACCATCCTCTTTATAATAGCCCTTAACATATTTGAACACTGTTTTCAGGGTCCCCTCAGTCCGCTTTCCTCAAGACTAAACATGCCCGTTTTTTTTTTTTTTCTTCTTCCCTCATAGGTCAGGTTTTCTAAAACTTGTATAATTTTTGTTGCTCTCTGGACTTTCTACCGTTTGTCCACAGCTTTCCTAAATTGTGGTGCCCAAAACTGGACGCACTACTCCAGCTGAGGCCTCGCCAGTGCCAAGTAGAGCAGGACAGTTACCTGCCTTGTTTTACACACAACCTATTTGTTAATATACCACAGAATACTATTAGCCTTTTTTACAACCGCATCACATTGTTGACTCTTATTCAGCTTGTGGTCCACTATAACCCCAGATCTCTTTCAGCAGTACTACCACCTCATGAGTTGTTCCTCATTTTGTAGTTGTGCATATTTGATCTTGTTAAATTCAAACCAGTTCTCCAGTTTTGTAAAAGTTGTTTTGAATGTAGTCCCCCAAATTGCTTGCAACCCTTGCCATTATGTGCACATTTTATAATCATACGGTCAACTCCATTATGCAAGTCATTAATGCAAATATTGACTAGTACTGGGCCTAGGATTGCTCCGTGTGGGATCCCACTAGATACAGCCTGTAGGTTTGAGCAAGCCATTGATAACTACTTTTTTGACTAGAGTCTTGCAACCAATTGTTCACTCACCTCATAGTAATTTCACCTAGAGCGCATTTCCCTAGCCTTCTGTTGTCTTGTTTTCTATTTAAGTTGTGAGCTCTTAGGATTTGGGACAGTCTGTTCTGTGTTTATACAGCACCTAACACAATAGGATCCTGGTCTATGACTAGGCTTGTTGGTGCTACAGTAATACACGCAATATTAAAATGTGTATTGATTGTGTGATTTGGCTATGACCTTCGCAGCCTTGATTTGTTATAGCTAGACTGTAACAGGACAGGGAATAGCAGTTCTTTAAAGGGGGGAGGGGGGTGGCAGACATCTCTTGGCCCTTTTTAATGTTTACACAAGAAAGGCCGTACTGGGTCAGACCAGAGGTCCATCTAGCCCAGTATCTGTCTACCGACAGTGGCCAGTGCCAGGTGCCCGAGGGAGTGAACCCAACAGGCAATGATCAAGTGATCACTCTCCTGCCATCCGTCTCCATCCTCTGATAAACAGAGGCTAGGGACACTATTCTTAACCCCTTTCTGGCTAATAGCCATTTATGGACTTAGCCCCCATGAACTTATCCAGTTCCCTTTTAAATATTGTTATAGTCCCAGCCTTCACAACCTCCTCAGGTAAGGAGTTCCACAAGTTGACTGTGCGTTGTGTGAAGAAGAACTTCACTTTAGTAGCAAGAGGAAGAAATTCTAGTAATTCCCTGCTCTGAGTGACCCAAATTCATTTGGAGTGAATGTTCATTATGTCATTTGAGTTACATGAGGGATGAATTTGGCACCCAGCAAGGAACCAATCCGAAAGTTTTGCTAAAGAAACAGGAGCATCCTGTGGTTAGCTAATAATAACAAAATATTACTGGTTGTGGATGTTCAAAAAACTGGGTAAAGAAAAGTTTCCATTCTGTATGGGCTGTAGTTTATTTCAAATCTTCCGTCATAAAGTGCTGTTAAGAGGGTAGGCTGAATCCTTAAATATCACAGGTTGTCCTGGATTTGGACTGTGAAAAAGTTTCCCCATAGTACAATTGCTAGATTGGCTTTCAAGCTTCTACTGCTTTCTAGTTAGCTATTCACAAGCATTAGATACTGTGGTGATATGGGTGCGATACGAAAGCCTCACATAAAGAAAAATAAGTTAATATTTAAATTACTATATTAACATTCTCAAATTTTCCATTTGAAGGTGTGATGGTTGCTAGGGGGCTCTTAGCCAATCCAGCCATGTTTGCAGGATACGAAGAGACGCCTCTGAAGTGCATCCAGGACTGGGTTGACATTGCTCTTGAACGTGGGACTCCTTTTACATGTTTTCATCATCATTTAATGTACATGATGGAACAGATAACTTCAAAACAGGAAAAAAAGGCTTTTAATATTTTATCAAGCACCTCAGCGGTGCTGGAGTACCTTAGTGACCACTATGGGGTATAATAGCTTTTAAAGTATTTTAATCACGTGAATATTGCATTTTTATATTTTGACGTTTCCGGTATATTGTTATAGTGAAGGTTTTCTCATGCTTATATTTATTAGTCAAAATCACAGTGCATTGAAAGATCTCATGCAGAATAACATTACAGAACATTTCTGAACTGATATTTATTGTATTTTTATATTCACGTTATTTTCCACTCAGGAAGTATTCATGATTTGAAAATAGCTTTTAGATATATGGCAGTGCATTACCATACACAGGATTGTGATGCTGTAAGCAAGTATTTTTATGAGAAAAGAAATCATACATGCAGTACCAAAATACTTTCAAAGATCGCCCCCGATCTTGCTATCCCTGTTCATCTGAGTAGTTCTGTTGAGATCAATAGGACTAAGTAAGGGCTATAGAAACCAGCTCAAAGGATATTAAACAGAATTGTAAAAATGTTCCCTTAATTGAGAAAAACTCAATTGAGAAGCCCACTTAGTATTTATCCGATGTGCAAATTCAGTTTTTATATTTGGTTTAAATTAGGCAGGCCCATAAGTCCAAGAAGGAAAAAGCTTTACCCCGCTGCCCCTCTTTAGGTTTAGCTGTCCCATTTGCTGTGTTTAAATTCTGATATCCCTTAAACCAGTATTGAACTCAGTGGAGTTCCCGATTTTCCTAGACAAGTAGAAGAAATAACTGAGCGTGATTTTTATTTTTTTTTTAATTAAGAAATATATTACATTTTAATTTTCTACTCTCAAATTATTTTCAAGTGGAAGATATGTCTGTTTCACATTAAGTGATTCCATAATTCCAGAATGAAATGATTTTGGTAACTCAGATCAGTAAGACAACAGAGTCCTGTGGCACTTTTAAAGACTAACAAATTTATTTAGTCTTTAAAAGTGCCACAGGACTCTGTTGTCTTTCTACAATAGACTAACACGGCTACCCCTTTGGAATCGGATCAGTAAGGTACTTAAGAAAGTGTTGTGTTGTAAAGTCCCCTTCTCTTCAAAATAGGATTACTCCTGTGCTTAAAGTTATAGACCAGTTTAGGTACCTTGCTGAGTTGGGGCATGAAACTTAAAAAGATTTGAGCGTGCATTATGTACAGTATGTTCCTGAGATAAGGTGGGTGAGGTGATATCTTTTATGAACCAACTTCTGTTGGAGAGATAAGATTCTGTTATATGGAGCTCTTTTTCAGGTTTGGGAAAGGCATGCAGGCCAGGTCTACACTACAGACCTATATCAGTATAACTATGTTGCTATGGGGTGTTAAAAATCCACATCCCTGGGCAACATAGGTATACCGACTTAACCTGTCTTGTATACAGGAGTCTGTCTACAGCTGGACTTCTCCTATTGACATAGCTACCGCTACTCAGGGAGATGGATTAACACCACCAATGGGAGTCGCTATTCCATCGGCATAGGAGTGTCTTCACTAAGGCTTCGTCTCTATTAGCACTTTTGTCAGTAAATCTTTTGTTGATCGGGGATGTGAAAAAACAAACCCCTGCTGGACCTAAGTTTTGCTGACAAAAGCATCGCTGTGGATGGCGTTATGTTGGTGGGAAATGCCCTCCCATAGACATCATTACCCCCGCTTGTTTGGAGTGGTTTAGCTTTGCCAGGAGAGCTCTCTCCTCAACCAAGGGTGACTATATGGAAGACCTTACAGTGACACAGCTGCAACAGTTCAGCTGTGGTGCTGTAAGATCTGTAGTGTAGACGTAGCCTAAAGCACTATTGTAGTGCTGAACATGAAGACTGTGCCTCACAGTATTACAGCCAAATACCAGGTGGAGTTAACACATCTTGCAAGAGACCATTCAAGGTGAAGTGGGTAGCTAACACCTCTAGATTCATAGGATAACGTAAGTTACACCAACGTAAGCACAGACATGGATAGTGCTGTTCCACCACTCATAGGGGCTAGAGAAATTAAGTTGATAGGAGAGGGCTCTCCTTTTAGCGTAGGGCACAGGTGTCAAACTTAAGGCCCACGGGCTGGATCCGGCCCGCCAAGGGCTCTTATCTGGCCCGCAGAGCCCTGCACAGCTCTCCCACGCCAGAAGTGTCAGGCACTGGTAAAGTGCCTGCAATTTTACTTTTTGTCAGCAGAGAGTGCTCCTCCACTATAGAAATACATTGGAGGTGCGCCCTCTGATGGCGAAAAGTAAAAACTGCAGGCGCCTTTACCGGCAGCTTGCAGATTCCGGAGGCTGTGAGCAGTGGTTTTTTTCAGCGGGGTGGGGCGTGGGGGGTTCCCTAGCTGGGCACCTTACTTTGAGGCTGGGTACCTAGCAGGGCAAAAATTTTGTTGATACCTGGTCAGGGCCTTTTAAAATCTGCACCCTGCACACCCAGGCAGTGGCCCAGGGCGGGGAATGGCCTGGCCAGAGAATTGACTCCAGGAGTTGGATTGAGCCCCTTTGAGCCAGGTAAGTGGGAGAGAGGGGGCTGGGGAGCCGGCTCCACGGGGCGGGGGGGCTGGGGAAGGGGTTAGGGAACTGGCACAGGAACAGGGAAGGGAACGGGCAGTGCAGCAAAGGGAAAAAGGTTGGGGAGTCCGTGCAGCAAAGGGGAGCCCGCAGGGCAGGGGAAAGGGAAGGTGTCAGAGTACCTGCGGGTTTGGAGAAGGGAAAGAGGAGCCCACGCTGCCCCAAGCGCAACAGGGGAAGAGGTCAGGGACCCCAGGTGGTACTGTGCTGGTAAGGGGTCAGGAAGTCTACCTGACATACCTCGGCCCCCGGATGGTCCTGACTTCCAGTGTGGCCCCTGACACTGAATGAGTTTGACACCCCTGGCGTAGGGCATCTGCATTAGCAGCGCTACAGTTGCATCAGTGCAGCTATGTGCTCTGTAATGTAGCCAAAGCCTTTGCATGATACAGTTTGTTGTAGTGAGCCATAAACCCTGTGTCTTTAAGTCCATGATTATCAGTGTCTAGCAGTTATACATTTAATTTCCCAGGCTTGTCTTTTGAAAGTGTGGTGCAGATTTCCTTTTGAAGACAAGGACTGAGCGATCAGATACAGTGATCATTTTTGTGAAAAGTGTTCACCCAACCCAAACACATCACCAAACTCACCCCTTTCATCCTTACCCATAACAATTTTACATTCAGCCACAAGAACCTTGCCTAAACCATGGGAATAGCTATTAATACTAGGATGGCTAGCCAACACACCAACCTTTTCATACCTACCTCAAGAAAGAATTTCTAGAAGAATGCACCATAAAACCAAAGGTACCTGCGTTACATTGATAATATTTTCATTTGCTGGACAAACAACATGAAGAAGAGCTTGAAAGCTTGTCTTTCACCAACAGAAGTTCTTCCAGTAAAATATAGTTCTTCATCCACCTTGTCTTTCTAATATCCTGGGACCAACAAAACTACAACACTTTAAATAGTATACATTCCTTCACAGTGTATACTAATGACATGGAGGAAATAGGATAAACTAGATAGTAGTAAGAAGCAGTCGACTTTCTTTTTCTCCCCCTAAGAATCAGAAGAAAATTTCATGGAAACCTGGCTGAGAACATTTGTCTTTCACAAATTGTTCAGGAAAGCATGATTGTCACTAAGCACTATGTTTTTCATAAGCAAAATCTAGTAAAAACTAGAACAAGATAGTAACATTCTACACCTGCTCAACCTACTGCTGTCAGCAGAAATTGCTCAAATTTGCTGTCCAATGTAATAAAGGTTTTGAACAAAAATTATGTTTTATATAGCATATATTTACAGAGATATTCATGCCAGGAAGTGGTAAATTAATTAGGAGTTTGTTGACTGTCATACTTCTGGAAATATTAGTACAATTAAAAAAAAAAACAAAAAACCTTCATTGTCTGAATCATCTATGTAATAATTTTGTAAATTATCAGATCTGATTAACTTTTGTATTAAATACTCCATAATACTCCATTTGTATTAAACACTCCATGTTCTTTGGTGGTGGTCTGATTCCTCCAGTCCTTAATTTTATTTTGGAATAAACTTTTATATGAAAATTTTTAAATATGGCAGCAGAAAAGACTAGAGTTATTGTGTATTTTTACTGGAGTGTATGCTAAAGCTGAGACATTTCAGCAGCATTATTTAGGTTTATTTAACTGTTTACAGTTTGGAATTTTTCTTTATGGAAGACTGGACTGAAAGGAGGACAATATTCTTGCAGTTATAGCCACCTGCTGTGTTCTCCACAATCTCTGTGAAGCTAAGAGTGAGAAGTTTGTCCCTGGGTGGACCGCTGAGGCGGATCGCCTGGGATGTGCATAGGAGCAGTCAGATGCTAGGTGTATTAGGTGGGCACAACAGGGAGCCATTTGGATAAGGAAAGTATTCTTGGAGCATTTTGACAACGAGAACCCATTAACGTACTTTGTAAACATCCCTGTGACACTGAGCTGCTGAAGAGCTACAGGTGAGTGTGACTGGAGGGGAACGTGGCTTGTGAACACGTGAATAAACAGTGCTTATATTTTTGAGTCACTTAATTTTATTATTAAACAAACTTCTCAATGTAACAAAATCATGTGGAAGGGAGAGTAAGAGGGACATTGTCAGATATTACTGCTGTGTGTATGTCAAGCTGTCATTCCTGTAACTGCCTGAAGAGACGGATGTCAGATTGCATCAAGGTGGTCCATGACCTTCATAGGAATGTTTTGTGAGAGTTGGGGGTGAGCAGGGAAAGAAATTCTGCTGCAGCTGCAGGGGGTCAGTAGACCTGCATCAGCTGTATCTGCAATGACACTTCCAGAGGGGTAGCCATGTTAGTCTGTGTACAGCAAAAAACAATGAGAGTCCTGTGGCATCTTATAGACTAACAGATTTTCTTCGGCATAAACTTTCATGGGCTATAACCCACTTTGTCAGATGCAATGACACTATTGTCGTCAACAGCTCTATCTGGTCCTCTGTAGTCTTAATGAGCCTGTCATGACATTTGAGAATTCTTGGGTGGTTCTTTTTTCTCTCCTCTTTGTCCTGCCTCTGCTCCTCTGCCATTGCTTCTTTCCAAGCCCTTTTTTCTCTTACGGCTGCCTCTGTGGACTGGAGTAGTTCCTGGAACAAGTCCTCCTTTCTTCTGTGGGGCTGCTTCCTTATCTGCTGTAGCTGGTCCATGGATGTGTGGCCTCTGCCTGTGTAAAAACAAGAAACAATTAATAAAGGTATTATTGTGAGTGCTCTTACAGTACACATGTAATACTAGGGAACACACCTTATTTTCACCATCCCCCTGTGCAGAGCACAGCTCCATGTTGAGCCTGGAAATGGTGTTGGGAGCTGGGGGCAATATCACTCAAGTGGGGCCAGGTTTGGGATGCTGGGTGGGTGCTCGCTTGGGGCATCCAAGCATGTGCCATGTGCAAAATAAATTAACTTTGTGACCCTGTTCTCCATGGGTAGGGACCATAAAAGCTGTTATCTCACTCCTTAGAGTCAGCAGGGATGCTAGGATGCATACCTTCCACGTGTGCAGCTCCAAGTCAGGTCTCTATGCTGAAGATCTGTGTGCTGCTTTGGTCCCTACTCCCATGATTTCCAATTGGCATGGGAAAGTGTCCTACTATGGAGACAGGTACACAGCTGCTCTGCCAAGGAATCTGAGGCAGAAAATCAGGGACTACCTCCAGGAAAGTTTCCTTGAGCTCACAGTTCAGGATACCCACAAAATCTCTGCATGCATCAATGCACTGTTCAGCAGTGCTGCCTAGATGCTAAAGGGAGTGGGAAGGCACATGCAAACAAAGCTACTTCTGCACATTTCTATCCACTCCTGTAACCATGTGTTCAGACAAGCTGAGGCATCTCAAGGCTCCTCTACATAAGCAGCATCAGCATCCAAACACTTACCACAGCTCTCTTCTCTCACGTTCTAAACACCAGAGTTAAAGGGCTGCAACTGGCTGTATGTATCCAGGCTGGAGAACAGCTCCGCACTCTTAATCTCCGCTGTGCTGCTTCCAGTCATCCTCCAGCTCCACTTCCTCATCTATGACCTCTTTGTCAGGGTTTACTCTGGTACCTTTGGCCCTGGGGCCTCAGAGGTGTCTATGAGAGTCTTGGGAGTGGATGTGGGGTCCCCACTGAAGCATGGCTTCCAACTCTTTGTAAAATCAACATATCATTGGCTCTACACCAGAACAATGGTTTGCCTCCTTGGCTTTGTGGTAGCTCTGCCACAGCTCCTTCACTTTAGCTGCACACTCCACCATGTCTCGCTCATAGGCTTTCTTTACCATGGCATGAGAAAGCTGGCCATACGTATCAAAATCCCATACGTATCAAAATCCATACGTATCAAAATCCCTAGAGTGCAGCTGGGACTGCATGGCAGACTCTCGCCAAATGCTGATCAGCTTCCAGCAACTCTGTTTTGCTCAAGGTAGGAGAGTGATTGCTGCGTGGAGCAGCCATAATCACCCAGCAAGATGAGATGCAACCAACCAAACAGAAAGTGGATCCAAAGAATTTCAAGAATTCCCACAAGTTTAAAGAGGGAAGGGCTGCAAAGCAGCCGAATGCAAATAGAAGACCAGAGTGGTCAGGACTGGCATTGTGGGACATTTCTGGAGGCTGTTTAATGCGACAGAAACATACCCGTGTTTACACAGACTCTTTTGTGACAAAACTACACTGAAAAGGGCACTATGCCTCTCACAAAGGCAGCATTATTTTTTCCAATAGAGCAGGGCAGTTTTGACACTAAAGGTGACTTTTGTCAACAAAACTTTCTAGTGGGCACAAGGCCTTAGACAGACGCCCAGCATGAGAAATTTTAGCCCATGTGGTTAAAGATTGGCAATTAACCGCAATTGTGAACTGTGTCAAGTAACAGGCAGAGCCCCCAGCTGGGCCTATTATGTCTCCAGTGCGCTGAACACACTTTAAATATGCTCAGCCTTATTCTTCATCCCACCCCCTGGAATGCCTATGGGATGGAATTCCAAAGGGGTAGCCGTGTTAGTCTAGTATAGAAAAACAGCAGCAGCCTGTGGCACTTTTAAAGACTAACAGATTTATTTATCGCATGAGCTTTCGTGGGAGAAAAATCCCACTTCGTCAGATGCTTTTCTCCCACAAAAGCTCATGCAATAAATAAATCTGTCAGCCTTTAAAAGTGCCACAGGCTGCTGTTGTTTTCCTATGGGATGGGTTTTGGAAGAGGTAAAAGTGGGGAGGAATCCACCCAGGCATCCAACCGGGCAGCAGCGCTTCCAGTCTTTTGCCAACCTGAGCTGATACTGGCAGAGAGGACGAGAAAGGCCAGAAGCGCTGCAGAGAGGGGAGACCCACAGGGTCTGGTGGAAGAGGGCGCCCAGACCAGTGTCTGTGACCAGCTGGGCCGCCCGGCGATTTTAAAGTGTGTGGGGAGGAAGGGGGCGGGCTTCTGGCCCCGCTCAAAGCTCGTTCATTGGACACCTCCCCCTGGTCACCCAGGTCCCCTCAGCCAATCCGCTCCCTCCCCGCTGGGGACTGCCCTCAGCCGCGCGCGGGCCCCGTGGGAGTTCGGCGCGCGCAGACAATCCCCGGAGCTTCGCCCGGGGGGCTGCGTTTGCTGCGCGTGAGTCGATGCGACCCAGCCGCGCCCCTCCTCGCTCGCTCGCTGCCCTGCCGCCCCCCAGCAGCCTGGGGACCCCCGGAGCGAGCCCAGGCTGGCGGGCTTTCTTGGCGGAGGCCCAGCCGCACGCCCGAGGAAGGGGCCCCCGCAGCAGCTGCCTTCAGGTCCCCTGGGAGGGGCCGGCTGGGCGGCCGCGGCGTGTTTCAGGGAGGGGGAGACGCGGCTGCTGCTCCGGGGGCTCGATAGTCTGCTTGATCCCCCGCCCGTGGCCCTGTCGCCCAGCCTCAGCCCGGTCCCGGGGGGCGAGGGAGCGTTTGGGCCCTAAAGCTCCGGTGTGGGGTAAAAAGGAGAAGCCCGGCTCAGCCTGAGCTCTGCTCTTGGCCGGATTTCGCCGGCCGGCCTCCCCGCAGTGACTGCTCTCCTCCTCTGCAGGCCTTCCAGGGGGAAGATGACTTTTCAGTGGACAGCAGTTGCAAGCTTTCTGTATGCGGAGATAGGAGTGATTTTGCTGCTCTGTGTCCCGTTTATTTCTCCGCTCAGGTAGGACTCCGCTGTGCGCCAAATGGCCTTGTCTTAGGCCGTCTTCTCAAATTCCGGTTTTTGTATTGCTGTTGTACTGGGATTCCTTTCACACACCTAACACTGTGCTGGTTTGGGGCTTGAGAACTGGTTCAATAAGAGCTACTTGCTACTCAGCACTCTCGAAAATCAGATCTCTAGTTAGGTGCCTAAATCCACTAAGGAGCCTCCTTTGAGGCGCCTGTTTTTGAAAATTGTGGCCAGAATCTTTTTTTTTTTTTTTCCTGCACTTGTTAATTTATCTAGTCATAATTCCCATGTGGCTTCCTCTCTCTCCCTGAGTTTCAGTAAGAGGAAAGTCAATCAATTTAATTTTGTTTTCCAATTAGTCCGTTTAGAGGAGAATGAATGGCTTCTTTTCAGACAATGCTATTAGTCGGTTAATAGAAAGCAGCCTCCTTTCAGAGGAATCTGAATTATCATAGGTAAATCAGTAGCTATTTTCCTTGGTACTGCTTTGCATCAGGTGTTGTAAATACAAGGAAACATAAGCTCAGAAACACAAAAATGTATCCATCTTTTTAAAACTGATTTCTCCATCTTTTAGTAAGAGGAAGAAACTGAAAGAGAAGTAAACAACCTACTCTATTTATGCAAAGTGCTGCCTTCCTTACCTAATTTTAAGACTACTTTCTCTCATACAGCTGCTTACCTTTGGTCATATACATTTATTTTTTGTCATGTTGGTGAGAGCACTATTAGTTCTAGCTACATTGCTAGAAACGAAACCTTCACATTTTGTAGGAAACTTGCTATTGTCTCAAAATATAATATAATCTTCTATGAAATGTTTATTTTCTGTGGCCTCAGGCACCAGTTCACATCATCAGAATGAAGATGGAAGTTTTTCACACTAAAGGGTCTCTTACCTTCATATGCTAACCTGAGAGGAGCATGTCTCCCTATCCAATTGTAAAATGAATTCCACACACTGTTTAGAGTCAAAACTCAGCCACTTCCTGGGGTTTCAATTTATTGTTAATTTCTGTGATGATAAAGTTCAGCTCCTTTAGAAAGCTCCTCCCTGTACTTATTAACATTCCAACACAGCATCTGTATAGCCCAGCAGTAATAACAGATGCTGTCTGGAAGTATTGTTAAGTAAGTGGAGAGGCTTTCTAGACTAGAGAGCTGAACTTTAACACAGAAACTAATTAGTAGGAAAAGATACCTTCTTCAGTTTGATGATGAGAGCTGCGTCTTAAGGCCACAGAAAATAAACACATTTCACAGAAATCCTGCAGCAGGATGTTCTGAGATTCAAGCCTCACAGGTTACTTACTGAGACAAAGCCATGAAGTATGAAACCAAATACAAGTGGAAGCATGCAGGGTAGGTGATTGCCAGCAGATCGAGGGATGTGATAATTCCCCTCTATTCGACACTGGTCAGGCCGCATATGGAATACTGTGTCCAGTTTTGGGCTCCCCACTACAGAAAGGATGTGGATAAATTAGAAAGAGTCCAGCGGAGGGCAACAAAAATGATTAGGGGGTTGGGGCACATGATTTATGAGGAAAGACTGAAGGAACTAGGCTTATTTAGTCTACAGAAGAGAAGACTGAGGGGAGATTTGATAGCAACCTTCAACTACTTGAAGGGTTGCTCCAAAGAGGAGGGAGCTAGGCTGTTCTCGAGGGTAACAGAGGACAGAACAAGGAGCAATGGTTTCAAATTACAGCTGGGGAGGTCAAGGTTGGATATTAGGAAAAACTGTCTCACTAGGAGGGTGGTGAAGCATTGGAATGGGCTATCTAGGGAGGTGGTAGAATCTCCATCTTTGGAGATTTTTAAGGCTCGGTTAGACAAAACCCTGGCTGGGGTGATTTAGGGGGAGAGGTCCTGCTTTTTAGCAGGGGGTTGGACTAGATGACCTCGTGAGGTCCCTTCCAACCCTATTATTCTATGATTGGATTGCTGCTGACTGGTTGCCTAGTGGGTAGAGTGAATTGAAATGCATAATCTGGCAGGAAGATCAAAGATTTGAGAATTGGAGGAAAAAGGAATCTATTCTAAAGGACTGGAAAGAAGAGTTTGTTTGTAGGGATTTGAGGGGCTGGGCTAGAATGGAAGACTTTTTTTTTCTGGGAGTAAAGGCTTGAGGCAGAAGTAAGAATTTTCTTGGATGGGTCTCCCAAAATGTTGATGGATATGCACCTCACTTAGCCTCAATCCACGCTGCACAACTTTACTGCACTTTGGTTCAGTTTGGATTTACACTGGTTTTTAGCCAGATGTGTTTTCTTTAGTATGGGTCAACACAAGTATTCTCATTACTGCCTGTATTCTGGATAACACCTGCATTTTGTCATCTTGCTCTGAGAATAGTACCTTATTTCTAAATATATTTGTCATAGTTCACACTGTATGGGAAGGCTTCTGAGCAGGTTGCATGACATCAGAGCTTGAGATATTTGGACACAAGCCTTTCCTATCATGGAGGTGTGAGCCTTTGTAAGTATTGTGAAGGCAGTATGCTCCACTCATGGGAAAAGAAGTGACTTGGATCATTCTGGCTGGCACAGGAGCTGAATTTAGTGCCTTGGGTAAGGCTTTGAGGATCGATGAAAGAAAAAGGAGGATGTTTATTCTCTGGGCTTGGGAAACTATGAAAATAGTTTTACTGTCTCTTCTTACTGAGATGTTTTAGAGGATATGGGTCAAATTCATTGCTTACTCTAGTCAGGTACAGTAGCCAGTACTATTCTGTGGTGGGAGGCCAGTTAGGAAGAAGGTCTGGGCACTATCAGCCCAAATTTGTGAGGCCCCTAAACTGGAGAGAAGTGGCTCCTTCAAAGGGAGGATCCAAGCACAGTACCGGAAAGCAGATCTAGAATCTAGATCTCCGAAACCCCAAGAAGCAGGAGTGCTTGTCAGCAGAGCTGCTGAAGGTTTTCAGCTGTTTGGACCCTCTTGACAGGTGGAGGAACTATTTTTACTTTGTTTTCCTTATTTTATCAAATCACAGAGCACTCAGCCTGGGCCCCTCAGACGCTCAGGGTTATAAATCCAGCTCCCTTCACAGAGACTATTTATCTTCTGCTTTTTGAGGGAAAAGTGGGGTGAACCTGGACTGTTTTGGAGGCCCTGGGATTATTTTGTTTACCTGTTTTGTTTTGGACTGCTGTTATGCCCAGAAGGGAGAGGGAGCTGCCTCTATAAAACTTATAGCCAGATGTCTGAATCCCAAGCTCCAGATTGTCACTACAGCAATGCCTCCAGCCAGAGAAGGATGTCTGAGATGAGAGAGGTGCCCACACTCATCCCAGGGGGAGCATTTTAGAAGTACAGCGTCTGGCATGGTGAAGAATATGGGCATTTGCTTCCCAGATCTGACATGCAGGTGAACTAGGGGGAGATTGAAAGCTCATGCAAACAAGAGACAGAGTACCCAATCCATGGATCCAGAACAGTGGTCAAGGCTGGAAAGGGGCTTTAGGGCCTGCAGCCCTGGGCTAAAGGGGGGTGGTGGCTGGTGAACCGAGAGCACCTCCAGCAGCTGGCCCGAGCACCACCTCCCCATGCCACATCGCATTGCTGGCCTGCCCCGCTCCTGCAGCTGGCAGGTCTGCTGGGGTCCAGTGCCAAGCACCAGCCCGGCCCCCACACCCCCACAGGTGACTAGTCTGCAGGCCCCGGTGCTGAGCACTGGCCTGCCCCACGTTGCTGGTGGGGTCTGCTGGGCCCTAATGCCAGTGTGCCCAAGCCCCGCTCCCAGGCTGGGTGCTGCTACGAGAGGGGAGGCCACAAAAGTGGTCAGCCTGGGCCCCTAGGATCCTTAATTCAGTCATGGCAGCGGTGCCAGTGGCTGATAGCTGCAGTTATTGGCTCTCTAACAGTGGGCTGCCCAGCAACAGCTGTAGATGACCCAGTAAGGACAGTTGCTATGAGAGATGATGACCAAGCAGAAGGACCTGGTACAACAGTTATGGATGGGGCTACAGCTTAATGGAGCAGCTGGGGGGTCTAGCAGTCTGAGATATGGGCCCAGGCCAATGCTCTTGCTGGTATCCATGAAACTGACTAAGATGAGGCTTGTTACCAAGAAAGATTCTATGCCCTCCACTTTTGAACACATGTTGGTGGCCTCCCAGTGGCCTTCAAAGTATTGGACCTTGCCCAAACAGGCAGCCTACCAAGGGCTTGATCCTGTGACTGCATGGGATTACACACTGGTTAAGGCTGCCATCCTGGACTTTCTCCTCACTAATACAGAGAGAGACAGCTGCTGCTTCCTGCCAGAAACATCCATGGGGAGCAAAGCCATGGGTGGTGGCCCAGTAATGTAAGGACTATTTGCTAGCAGTGGTTATGGTCTGAGAAGCAAACTGGAGCTCAAGTGGCTGAGTTAATAGTGGTTGAGCAGTCCATACGACTGTTCCCCAGTGGGGGGGGTGATTCAGGTCTATAACAGAGGCAGTATAGTAGATAGAAAACTTGATGGCTGCAGAGGAACCCTCAGAGATTTAGAGGAGCACGTGCTGGGTCTAGGAAGCTGAGCAGTCAGGAGATGACATCCTCATCTAATCAGGGGCAGTATGCTTGCTTTCACCTACATGGCAATTACAACACCACTACCCCACCCCAATTCTGCACAAGTGGACTGGACAAAACCTGACCAGAGCAGTTGGTCCCTGGCTCTGCTACTGAGATTAAGTACAGATTTAAATGCCACAGCACTAAAAAAGGCCTGGTTGTCCTTGAACAGACCACAACATGGGTATCTGTTCCTTGTGTGAGCATTTAGGGTGCATCCGCAGAGACTGTTCCCATATAGAGTATGTGTGCGCCAAGATACGGACAGCAGAGAGTAGCACAGAGGAAAGGACCCACCAAAATAATGGATCAGTTGGACAAAAGTGCAAGGTTTATTGGACTCAGGATGTGTCCGGACCTTAGTGCAGATTCTGGTACTTTTGGGGAAATGATCCGTAAACTAGGAAACCCAGAGACTGAAATCACTGACTCGGTCTTGACTCATAGACTATAAGCTCAGAAGGGGCCAATATGATCCTTTTGTCTGACCTCCTGCACAATGAAGGCCCCAGAATCTTACCCACGGACTCCTGCAGTAAACCTTTAACTTATGATTGAGATTTTAAAGTCCTCAAATCGTGGTTTTGAAGACTTTAAGGTACAGAGAATCCACTAGCAAGTGAGCCTGGGGTAGGTCCTGGACTGGCAGGACTACCTGAATTAAGAAAACCAGAGGATCTCCATGAGAGGAGTTTGAGGCCCATTGGACACCCATCCAAGTTGCAGATAGGCAGTAGCCAGGGGATGACCGTTGCCAGATTTAGAAGCCCTGACTCATGACACAGATTTTGTCTGTTTTAAAAAGAAAAGCAGGGAGAATCTACATGAAGCAGGATTTACAGTCAAATTCCTGCTATGAATGATGAGGTTGTGATGCCTGAGGCAGTGGTCCCATTTAATGCTCTGTGACATATACCCCTAGTGCACTGAATGCAGTAAAGAGACAGGAGGTAAGAACCAGGTTACTGATAACTCAGTTATACCACCGAGCATTCCTGCAGCTAGCTCATATCACCCTGTGTGCTGGGCACTTAGGCTGGGAGAAAACCTTGTACCATGTATTTATTGATTTACGCTGACCCAGCAGCCACCACAAGCTCAGAGAATACTGAGACTCTTTTCCAGAGTACCAATTAACTACCCCAGAAGCCCAATTGATCTCATTCTCCCTGATCAAAAATCCCTTAAGACAAATCAGAATAGATATTGTAGGCCTCCTGGAGAAAACTGTTATGGGACATAAAATGCTTTTTTGTGATTCTGGACTCCCATACGCAGAGGCCATCCCCCCGTACACTAGGCAAAGGCTGCAAGAGTTGCCCTGGGACTCGCTGGCCAATCAAGGGACCATCTTTATATTCCTGTTAATACAAGAGTTATGCTCTCTGTTGAAGATCATGTCGCCGAAGACTTCTGTTTGCCATCCACAAATAGATGGATTACTTGAGAAATTCAACAAAAAACTGAAGCTAAAACACAATTTGTAACCTCTGATCCCCAAGCATTGAAACCATTTACTTCTTCCCTTCTTGTTTGCCATGAGGGAGGAACCCCAAGCTTTCGCTGCACTTGCTCCCTTTGAACTGTTGTATGGCTGGCAGCCTTGAGGAATATTAGCTCTTCTGTGTGAGGGTAGAGAACAGTATGGCTCAGTATGTTCTCCAGGTCAGGGAGTGCCTCAAGAGACTGGGAGCTTTTGCTTGTGAAAACCTGTCGGGGGGGCCTCACAAGAACAAACACATAGCCAGGCTGCATGCCTATAGACCTTACAACCTGGGGAATGAGTACTTTTGCTACTCCCTTGCATGAAATCTATAGTGCTAGACAGAAAGCAAGGGCCTTTTGAAGTGGTTTTTCAACTTGACCCTATGGACTACAAGATCTACCTGCCCGAGCAAGCAGAAAGAAACCAGTATTTACCATATATACCTGCGGATGCCTTGGGAAACCAGGGAAGAGATGACTATTGTTCTTTATCCACCAGTTCCCAAACAGGTGTGTGACGTGCCCATTCACCAAGAGCCTGCACGGCACAATTGCAGGTGAGCACCAATCTCCCACCTGAACAAAAAGCCGCAAGCACTTCAACCAAAAACAACACAGTTTTGGATAAAATATAGAAAAATGTTAAGTGATAAGTAGCAGGCAGAGAGATCAAAGTTGGTCACTTAACAAATAAAAGTAAGTTCTCAGTTTAATTTCTAAAAATTATACAGGATTTGAGTCAGGCAGTTTCTCCTCCTGACAGATGTTACTGACAACTTACAGTTCTTAATACACAGACTGAATTCCCTTTTTGCATGGGAGCAAACTCCACAGTTCAAAGTCTTTGTCTTCCAAATGATCTTCCAGGTATTGATATGGGGGAGGAGAGAGGCCAAGTGATGTCACTGTCTCCCCGGGTGCTAGAAGGATCCTTGCTGTGACATGGGGGTCAGGCAGCCTCCGCTGCATACGGACCCTCTTTTAGGAGCCTTTGGAAGGCGTTGAGTCTTCATGAGTTGTCATTGCTTGTCTGGTCAGTGATATTTGCTCCTTTGCTGCTACTGAAAGGCTGTTTGTGGGTGTCTTCCAACATTCACAACATATTTCAGGTTTTCATATTCACCCACAGCAGTTCTCCAAAACTTCACATACAATAGCACACCTTCAACAGGATATCAATATTCAACAAATAAAAACTTCTTAAATGATACTTCACAAGGAATACTTTGTACAAAACATATAATCATATCGCCGTGGTGAAAGTAGTGGTTCCATGCTGCTGTTTTTGGGGTATTGAGTGTTTAAATATCATTGAGGCATTTTGCAATGAATTCTCCACTGTACCCAGATGGAATTGACTAAAACACTCCCATCTCCAGATCGCCTACCTTATTCCACAAAGAGATGAGTTATTGGAACGTTTAGGATCTGCCAAATATTTTATTACAGGAGGGTGCGTCCACACTTAGAAATTAAGTCGAGTTAAGCTTGCTTAAGTCAACTAAATTTAATCCGCATCTACACTACGCTTTCCTTAAGTCGATTTAAGCAAGCTGCTTAAGTCGACTTAAGGAAAATAAAGTCGACTTTATTAAACCTGCTTTTAATTCGACGTTAGGCTTAAGTCGACTTCCTAAAGTCGATTTAAACCGGTGTAGACCTAGAGTAGCCTCTCCAGGACTCCCCCACTGCCCTCCCTGCCAGTGGGGGGGAGAAGGCACAGGGAAAGCCTGGCATGCCCCCCAAAGAGCAGGGCAGAGCCCTTCCCACCCTGCCCCTATGCCCTGCCAGGGTCCCTGTCCCCCCTTTGCCCCATTGTACCC
>ML685809.1:10581439-10604227 GCA_007922175.1 Pelusios castaneus | reverse complement strand
GAGCAACCCTTCAAGTAGTTGAAGGTTGCTCCAAAGAGGAGGGAGCTAGGCTGTTCTCGAGGGTAACAGAGGACAGAACAAGGAGCAATGGTTTCAAATTACAGCTGGGGAGGTCAAGGTTGGATATTAGGAAAAACTGTCTCACTAGGAGGGTGGTGAAGCATTGGAATGGGCTATCTAGGGAGGTGGTAGAATCTCCATCTTTGGAGATTTTTAAGGCTCGGTTAGACAAAACCCTGGCTGGGGTGATTTAGGGGGAGGGGTCCTGCCTTTTAGCAGGGGGTTGGACTAGATGACCTCGTGAGGTCCCTTCCAACCCTATTATTCTATGATTCTATGATTGGATTGCTGCTGACTGGTTGCCTAGTGGGTAGAGTGAATTGAAATGCATAATCTGGCAGGAAGATCAAAGATTTGAGAGTTGGAGGAAAAAGGAATCTATTCTAAAGGACTGGAAAGAAGAGTTTGTAGGGATTTGAGGGGCTGGGCTAGAATGGAAGACTTTTTTTTTCTGGGAGTAAAGGCTTGAGGCAGAAGTAAGAATTTTCTTGGATGGGTCTCCCAAAATGTTGATGGATATGCACCTCACTTAGCCTCAATCCACACTGCACAACTTTACTGCAGTTTGGTTCAGTTTGGATTTACACTGGTTTTTAGCCAGATGTGTTTTCTTTAGTATGGGTCAACACAAGTATTCTCATTACTGCCTGTATTCTGGATAACACCTGCATTTTGTCATCTTGCTCTGAGAATAGTACCTTATTTCTAAATATATTTGTCATAGTTCACACTGTATGGGAAGGCTTCTGAGCAGGTTGCATAACATTAGAGCTTGAGATATTTGGACACAAGCCTTTCCTATCATGGAGGTGTGAGCCTTTGTAAGTATTGTGAAGGCAGTATGCTCCACTCATGGGAAAAGAAGTGACTTGGATCATTCTGGCTGGCACAGGAGCTGAATTTAGTGCCTTGGGTAAGGCTTTGAGGATCGATGAAAGAAAAAGGAGGATGTTTATTCTCTGGGCTTGGGAAACTATGAAAATAGTTTTACTGTCTCTTCTTACTGAGATGTTTTAGAGGATATGGGTCAAATTCATTGCTTACTCTAGTCAGGTACAGTAGCCAGTACTATTCTGTGGTGGGAGGCCAGTTAGGAAGAAGGTCTGGGCACTATCAGCCCAAATTTGTGAGGCCCCTAAACTGGAGAGAAGTGGCTCCTTCAAAGGGAGGATCCAAGCACAGTACCGGAAAGCAGATCTAGAATCTAGATCTCCGAAACCCCAAGAAGCAGGAGTGCTTGTCAGCAGAGCTGCTGAAGGTTTTCAGCTGTTTGGACCCTCTTGACAGGTGGAGGAACTATTTTTACTTTGTTTTCCTTATTTTATCAAATCACAGAGCACTCAGCCTGGGCCCCTCAGACGCTCAGGGTTATGAATCCAGCTCCCTTCACAGACACTATTTATCTTCTGCTTTTTGAGGGAAAAGTGGGGTGAACCTGGACTGTTTTGGAGGCTCTGGGATTATTTTGTTTTCCTGTTTTGTTTTGGACTGCTGTTATGCCCAGAAGGGAGAGGGAGCTGCCTCTATAAAACTTATAGCCAGATGTCTGAATCCCAAGCTCCAGATTGTCACTACAGCAATGCCTCCAGCCAGAGAAGGATGTCTGAGATGAGAGAGGTGCCCACACTCATCCCAGGGGGAGCATTTTAGAAGTACAGCGTCTGGCATGGTGAAGAATATGGGCATTTGCTTCCCAGATCTGACACGCAGGTGAACTAGGGGGAGATTGAAAGCTCATGCAAACAAGAGACAGAGAACCCAATCCATGGATCCAGAACAGTGGTCAAGGCTGGAAAGGGGCTTTAGGGCCTGCAGCCCTGGGCTAAAGGGGGTGGTGGCTGGTGAACCGAGAGCACCTCCAGCAGCTGGCCCGAGCACCACCTCCCCATGCCACATCGCATTGCTGGCCTGCCCCGCTCCTGCAGCTGGCAGGTCTTCTGTGGTCCAGTGCCAAGCACCAGCCCGGCCCACCACACCCCCACAGGTGACTAGTCTGCAGGCCCCGGTGCTGAGCACTGGCCTGCCCCACATTGCTGGTGGGGTCTGCTGGGCCCTAATGCCAGTGTGCCCAAGCCCCGCTCCCAGGCTGGGTGCTGCTACGAGAGGGGAGGCCACAAAAGTGGTCAGCCTGGGCCCCTAGGATCCTTAATTCAGTCATGGCAGCGGTGCCAGTGGCTGATAGCTGCAGTTATTGGCTCTCTAACAGTGGGCCGCCCAGCAACAGCTGTAGATGACCCAGTAAGGACAGTTGCTATGAGAGATGATGACCAAGCAGAAGGACCTGGTACAACAGTTATGGATGGGGCTACAGCTTAATGGAGCAGCTGGGGGGTCTAGCAGTCTGAGATATGGGCCCAGGCCAATGCTCTTGCTGGTATCCATGAAACTGACTAAGATGAGGCTTGTTACCAAGAAAGATTCTATGCCCTCCACTTTTGAACACATGTTGGTGGCCTCCCAGTGGCCTTCAAAGTATTGGACCTTGCCCAAACAGGCAGCCTACCAAGGGCTTGATCCTGTGACTGCATGGGATTACACACTGGTTAAGGCTGCCATCCTGGACTTTCTCCTCACTAATACAGAGAGAGACAGCTGCTGCTTCCTGCCAGAAACATCCATGGGGAGCAAAGCCATGGGTGGTGGCCCAGTAATGTAAGGACTATTTGCTAGCAGTGGTTATGGTCTGAGAAGCAAACTGGAGCTCAAGTGGCTGAGTTAATAGTGGTTGAGCAGTCCATACGACTGTTCCCCAGTGGGGGGGATGATTCAGGTCTATAACAGAGGCAGTATAGTAGATAGAAAACTTGATGGCTGCAGAGGAACCCTCAGAGATTTAGAGGAGCACGTGCTGGGTCTAGGAAGCTGAGCAGTCAGGAGATGACATCCTCATCTAATCAGGGGCAGTATGCTTGCTTTCACCTACATGGCAATTACAACACCACTACCCCACCCCAATTCTGCACAAGTGGACTGGACAAAACCTGACCAGAGCAGTTGGTCCCTGGCTCTGCTACTGAGATTAAGTACAGATTTAAATGCCACAGCACTAAAAAAGGCCTGGTTGTCCTTGAACAGACCACAACATGGGTATCTGTTCCTTGTGTGAGCATTTAGGGTGCATCCGCAGAGACTGTTCCCATATAGAGTATGTGTGCGCCAAGATACGGACAGCAGAGAGTAGCACAGAGGAAAGGACCCACCAAAATAATGGATCAGTTGGACAAAAGTGCAAGGTTTATTGGACTCAGGATGTGTCCAGACCTTAGTGCAGATTCTGGTACTTTTGGGGAAATGATCCGTAAACTAGGAAACCCAGAGACTGAAATCACTGACTCGGTCTTGACTCATAGACTATAAGCTCAGAAGGGGCCAATATGATCCTTTTGTCTGACCTCCTGCACAATGAAGGCCCCAGAATCTTACCCACGGACTCCTGCAGTAAACCTTTAACTTATGATTGAGATTTTAAAGTCCTCAAATCGTGGTTTTGAAGACTTTAAGGTACAGAGAATCCACTAGCAAGTGAGCCTGGGGTAGGTCCTGGACTGGCAGGACTACCTGAATTAAGAAAACCAGAGGATCTCCATGAGAGGAGCTTGAGGCCCATTGGACACCCATCCAAGTTGCAGATAGGCAGTAGCCAGGGGATGACCGTTGCCAGATTTAGAAGCCCTGACTCATGACACAGATTTTGTCTGTTTTAAAAAGAAAAGCAGGGAGAATCTACATGAAGCAGGATTTACAGTCAAATTCCTGCTATGAATGATGAGGTTGTGATGCCTGAGGCAGTGGTCCCATTTAATGCTCTGTGACATATACCCCTAGTGCACTGAATGCAGTAAAGAGACAGGAGGTAAGAACCAGGTTACTGATAACTCAGTTATACCACCGAGCATTCCTGCAGCTAGCTCATATCACCCTGTGTGCTGGGCACTTAGGCTGGGAGAAAACCTTGTACCATGTATTTATTGATTTACGCTGACCCAGCAGCCACCACAAGCTCAGAGAATACTAAGACTCTTTTCCAGAGTACCAATTAACTACCCCAGAAGCCCAATTGATCTCATTCTCCCTGATCAAAAATCCCTTAAGACAAATCAGAATAGATATTGTAGGCCTCCTGGAGAAAACTGTTATGGGACATAAAATGCTTTTTTGTGATTCTGGACTCCCATACGCAGAGGCCATCCCCCCGTACACTAGGCAAAGGCTGCAAGAGTTGCCCTGGGACTCGCTGGCCAATCAAGGGACCATCTTTATATTCCTGTTAATACAAGAGTTATGCTCTCTGTTGAAGATCATGTCGCCTAAGACTTCTGTTTGCCATCCACAAATAGAAGGATTAGTTGAGAAATTCAACAAAAAACTGAAGCTAAAACACAATTTGTAACCTCTGATCCCTGAGCATTGAAACCATTTACTTCTTCCCTTCTTGTTTGCCATGAGGGAGGAACCCCAAGCTTTCGCTGCACTTGCTCCCTTTGAACTGTTGTATGGCTGGCAGCCTTGAGGAATATTAGCTCTTCTGTGTGAGGGTAGAGAACAGTATGGCTCAGTATGTTCTCCAGGTCAGGGAGTGCCTCAAGAGACTGGGAGCTTTTGCTTGTGAAAACCTGTCGGGGGGGCCTCACAAGAACAAACACATAGCCAGGCTGCATGCCTATAGACCTTACAACCTGGGGAATGAGTACTTTTGCTACTCCCTTGCATGAAATCTATAGTGCTAGACAGAAAGCAAGGGCCTTTTGAAGTGGTTTTTCAACTTGACCCTATGGACTACAAGATCTACCTGCCCGAGCAAGCAGAAAGAAACCAGTATTTACCATATATACCTGCGGATGCCTTGGGAAACCAGGGAAGAGATGACTATTGTTCTTTATCCACCAGTTCCCAAACAGGTGTGTGACGTGCCCATTCACCAAGAGCCTGCATGGCACAATTGCAGGTGAGCACCAATCTCCCACCTGAACAAAAAGCCGCAAGCACTTCAACCAAAAACAACACAGTTTTGGATAAAATATAGAAAAATGTTAAGTGATAAGTAGCAGGCAGAGAGATCAAAGTTGGTCACTTAACAAATAAAAGTAAGTTCTCAGTTTAATTTCTAAAAATTATACAGGATTTGAGTCAGGCAGTTTCTCCTCCTGACAGATGTTACTGACAACTTACAGTTCTTAATACACGGACTGAATTCCCTTTTTGCATGGGACCAAACTCCACAGTTCAAAGTCTTTGTCTTCCAAATGATCTTCCAGGTATTGATATGGGGGAGGAGAGAGCCAAGTGATGTCACTGTCTCCCCAGGTGCTAGAAGGATCCTTGCTGTGACATGGGGGTCAGGCAGCCTCCGCTGCATATGGACCCTCTTTTAGGAGCCTTTGGAAGGCGTTGAGTCTTCATGAGTTGTCACTGCTTGTCTGGTCAGTGATATTTGCTCCTTTGTTGCTACTGAAAGGCTGTGGGTGTCTTTCAACATTCACAACATATTTCAGGTTTTCCTATTTCACCCATAGCAGTTCTCCAAAACTTCACATACAATAGCACACCTTCAACAGGATATCAATATTCAACAAATAAAAACTTCTTAAATGATACTTCACAAGGAATACTTTGTACAAAACATATAATCATATCGCCGTGGTGAAAGTAGTGGTTCCATGCTGCTGTTTTTGGGGTATTGAGTGTTTAAATATCATTGAGGCATTTTGCAATGAATTCTCCACTGTACCCAGATGGAATTGACTAAAACACTCCCATCTCCAGATCGCCTACCTTATTCCACAAAGAGATGAGTTATTGGAACGTTTAGGATCTGCCAAATATTTTATTACAGGAGGGTGCGTCCACACTTAGAAATTAAGTCGAGTTAAGCTTGCTTAAGTCGACTAAATTTAATCCGCATCTACACTACACTTTCCTTAAGTTGATTTAAGCAAGCTGCTTAAGTCGACTTAAGGAAAATAAAGTTGACTTTATTAAACCTGCTTTTAATTCAACGTTAGGCTTAAGTCGACTTCCTAAAGTCGATTTAAACCAGTGTAGACCTAGAGTAGCCTCTCCAGGACTCCCCCACTGCCCTCCCTGCCAGTGGGGGGGAGAAGGCACAGGGAAAGCCTGGCATGCCCCCCAAAGAGCAGGGCAGAGCCCTTCCCACCCTGCCCCTATGCCCTGCCAGGGTCCCTGTCCCCCCTTTGCCCCATTGTACCCAGGTACAATGGGGCAAAGGCTGAGCCCCCTGGCACTGGGCAAGGGGTGCCCCCTCGGCACCGTGGGCCTGCCCAAGGTTCCCCTAGCCCCTAGAAGTCGACCTAGGCATCCAGTGTGGAAGGTCTAGGTCGACTTTATAAGTTCCCCCCTAAGTCGACTTTAAATTTAAGTGTGAACATGTTAAGTCGACTTTAAGTCGACTTAGCTAAAGTCGACTTAAATTTACAAGTGGAGATATAGCCGTAGAGCTCACAAAAGTGTAGTGGTAGATCCTCTTGTGAGCTGATTCACCAGAAAAAAACAACCTTCTTGACACCTCTCAGGTTCTACCATATCCAAACGGTGCTTTTTGGTTTCCATGCAGCAGCTACAATATTTAATGGATGGGGTCTCAGACCTCATCAGCAGTATGCTGCTTCATATTTGGACAATATATATATAACAACAACTTTAACGATCATGTGCACCAAGGTAGAAGCTGTTTTCTGGTTGTGGGGGTTCATGGCCAATCTGTCCAATTTGTATTTGGCCAATCAAGAAGTAACTTACCTAGGTTATAAAAAGGGAGGAAGTCAGTGTTAGCTGCTGATTATCATTGTTGTCATATCCCAAAGAAGCAGGTAAAATGCTTCCTTGAACTACCTGGCTATTACAGGTGATTTGTTTGTGGCTTTATCACCACCTGCCAGATGGACCTCATAAAAAATGGTGATTTGTTCCTGACTTTACTACCATCCTCCTGATGATAGACTACCACTTTTTATGAGGTCCAAAGAAAGTCCACCAGAATGATGAGTGTAAAAAGACTTTTTAACACCTTGAAAAAAGAATTGTGCCAGGAGCCAATCCTCTTCAGTCCATATTTTTCAAAGGAGTTCATTTTACAGTTAACCCAGGTGTCGGCCTGGGTGCTGTAGTATCGCAAGAGAGAACAGCTGAAGCATTCTTTTTATCAAAGCACAGGACACTCTGCCTGATCTCAGGTTTAGGAACCAAGCCCCCTTCACAGAGACCTTTACCTTTTGAAGAACAGTCAGGTTAGCCCAAACTGCCTTATGGGTTGCAAGATCGTTTGGTTTTGGACTGCTATTATGGCCAAAAGCAGGAGGAGCGAGAGCTGCCTCCTTAAGACTTAAGCCAGTGGGTTACACCACACATTCCAAACGGGCACTACAGTGTTGTCTACAGCCAGTGAAGGCTGAGAGAGATGCCTGCCCTCATCCAAAAGGGATGCCCTAACAATCCATGATGGGAATTAATATGGTTGCCTGTACCACTAGGCTTGGAACTCTTTGTCCTCCAATGAGAAAGGTTGCTAATTGAGACATAACAGCCTATAGAGAGTTTCAGGCCAAAGAAATTTAGGAAAGCTATGCATAATTGTAAAAACTATTTTGAAAGTTAGAATGAATTGTAATGATAACACATAGGAAGAAAGCTGCTATGGATGCCATTACAGATTGCATAAGAATATCTGGTTTTATGATGTATGCAGATGTTCACAGTGAATTACACTGAAAATATTAAACCCAGTTTCATTTATGCCATAACTTGATTTCAACTGTCTTTGCCGTTAATGAACTAATTAAACCCACAATGTTATCAAGTCCCAGTATTCATATGTTAAAAATGATTCTTGCTGATATACTCTGGCTCATTTGTGCCATTAATGATGGGATATATTGGGTTCTCCTAAAGTTCAGTTTATTTTGTGCTAGCTCAGAGGTTGACTTGCAGCATTTAGGTCAAAACATTATTTTGAAAGAATAAAACCCTTTGATGTGATTAAATTACAGGTTTAATGACCTTGTTAACAAAACTGTCAGTAATCTTACATGTAGCCCTTGAAACAATACCTTAGGGCAGTGGTTTTGTGCTCTGGAGAGCACTTCTAGATGATCTGAGTGGCAGTGGTAAAGCACATATACAATTGAAGCAAGAAGAGGTCCCATTTTTTCTTGAAAGTTTCAATATCTCACTTGTCTGTGTTCAATCAGAGCTCCTCCATGCCTGTTTATTTAGGTTAATGGACAGATATTAATACCCATTAATAAACAAAACTTCCTGTCTTATGAGTATATTAAAAATACCAAAATGTAAATGCCTAGAAGGATGGAACCAAACTGCCAAGTGGTCCATTGCATAGGAATTGCCATATTGGATCAGGTCAGTGGGTCAGAGTCCTGTCTTCATTAGTGGTCAGTACCAGGTGCTTTTGAGGAGTCAAATGCCTGGAATAACCTGTGCACAAGGAAAGCTTCTTCCTAATAAATCCTTCCAAAACTTCTGGGTTGGTCGGTAGGGGTGTTTTGTGGGGATGGAGGGGGAATGAGGGGAGAAAATGTCCCCATTTATCCTGTTATAACATGGGGCAATCACAGCATCGTGACTGCAGAAAATAAAGGGAATAATGAGTTCCTAGTCCTGATGAGAAAAAGCAAGCGGGTGGAGGGTATCATATTAAAGTGAATTCATTTTCATCTTGTGCTTATCTAATATTCATATAACTCAGCATTATAGTTGTGGTACTGGCAGGGTAGCTGTTCCTGAGCGGGTCTCTATCTTAATTGGTCCAGTATATAAACATTTTGAGAATTGCTGCTTTAGGGATTCAACCTATAGTCTCTCAATTAAGAATCACAAATCGGCCTTAAATCAATTATTTTTTTTATTAGTACAACTTCTGAACATCTGCAAATAATGCAAATTTATTATGTATTTATATTTTATTTGGACAATTTTGCGCTACATTTTTTAAATTCTTCAGTGTTAGAACATCTGAGTGTCGTGGAGTAGACTTCCGTTACTTTCAATGGGATTTGGATCAAGTCCTTAGTAAACTGAAAACCAGCAAAACTCTCAAAACCTAACAACATATAAATTTAAGAAATATTTGTGGATCATAATTATTTTCCGATGGAAGCCTTTTGGCTCAAACATTGGATAATTCTCAGATAACAAACAACTAGTAGATTCAGGCTGAATTCTCTAGTGATGTAAATTGGCACAGCTCCATTGAAATCAGCAAGCTATGCCAGTTTACACCAGCAAAATATGGCCCTTTGTCTTCATGTTTCTGTCATACTGGTTTGCATTTCATTTTAGCATGCCAGGCTGCTTCTGCTGTACACTTTCTGTATTTTGAAATTTTTACAGATCCATCCATTAAAGCTGAATGGATAATAAAACAAAACAATAATGTTCATCATCCAAGATCACTATTTATTTGGGGTGGGTGGCAGGGTTTTTGGTTTGATTTTCCAGAGAATGGCTTCCATAGTGTGCCTGTCTTTATTCTTGAACAGAGCTGTTAACTCCATCCACTAAAATGCTAACCCAAGAGTAGGACATGTTTCTTCATTTTCAGGGGAAAATGTGGTGCTCAGTTATGTGGGAATTGCCCAGTGAGGTGGGAAACTTTTTTTTATTGTTAAAATATGTGCCCTCTCGAAAGGAATCACTATGGTTTAGTGAGTCACAGATATTGGTTTTTCAGTTTATTTTATTTTAATGTAAAATCTTATAATTTACTGTTTTTTCAGGTGTTAGAAAAAAAGCTATTTGCAAGTAACTAAAAATTAAATGGCACACTATGGATTATACATTTTTGCCTGAAGTTATCTATTATGTAATGGGTGTTGGCATACAAGTAGTAAAGCTAAGATTATAGTAAGATATCTATATTTGGAAAATAGTTAATGTGGTTGTGACCGTTTATTTTCAATGTGAATAAAGGCAATTCATCTGTAGCATTTTTCTGTTTTGGTTTCAGATAAGTTAAACTGGGTTGTACGCAAAGCTATATTTACTTTTTATATTGCAGTTAAAAGACTTGGTACTGGGTCTTGGTTGGTTATGATGTGAATTAAAAGTATTGACAAACTCTTAGAAAAGGATGATGACCACCTTACCAAGTGTTTACTTTTGGGGGGATTAACACAGTGTTTTATCAAAACAAACAAGGAGTCCTGTGGCACTTTTAAAGACTAACAAATTTATTTATCGCATGACTTTTGTTGGGTAAGATCCCACTTCATCAGATGCATGAAATGGAAACTACAGTATGTAGGTGAATATATAAATGCAGAGAAGGGTAAGTCATAAAGTCAGTTCAAACTTTCTCAGCAAACCAAGAAGTTGTTTTGATTCAAACAGTGTGGAACAATAAATGAGAATGTGGATTATCTTTGGCAATGAATTAGCCATTCAAGGTCCCTGTTCCAACCTAGTCTGATGATGTCAAATTTGCATATGAATTCTAGTTCCACAGTTTCTCTCTGGAGCCTGGTTTTAATGTTTTTCTGTTGAAACACTATAACCGTCATGTCTTTTACAGAATGTCCCAGGAGGCTGAAGTGCTCCCCTATTGGTTTTTTAATGTTACCATTCTTGATGTTTGATTTGTGTCCATTTATTCTTTTATTTATCCCTCTGGAACTTGTCACAATGTTTTATATTACAGATGGCAGAAGATCTTTATGATTCCACTATGGAGTAAAATAGCAAATTATTGGAATAAGGCTTTCCTAACGATAATTGTTCTACTGATTGTTCTGTTTCTTGGTAAGTAGTAGATCTTTTCTCTTGTATGTTGAAAACATGGGCCATAGATAAACAGGAAGAGTACAAACTTAGTGTGAATAGAAACTTTTCTTATATTCTTACAGTTCTACAGTTCAAGCACTTTTTTGGTAGAGGAGATGCATTTAAACCTTTCTGTGCAGACTTCAGAACCCATACACAATAGTATTGTGCTAATGTATGACAACAAATGGAACTTCACCCAGACCACTTCTTTTTGCCATCCCATCAGCTCTTGCAAGCCAAATATAGTTAAGATATGTAAGGAGGTATCTTCCTATTAGCACTTAAATGCTCAGTAGGTGGCACTCTTTCTCTGAGTTGACATTGAAGTCGTGTCCCAGAACGAAGCAGAAAAGGCAGTGTTTTGCAGGAGGTGTTTTCTTTCAAGTGAGGTATAAAACTGAGCTGCAAGACACGGCTGGTTTTGCCAGGGAAAATCATATTGGAACCTTAGAATAGGACCAAAATTTAGTGAAATTTGAGCTTGGGTGACTGCATTCTGTCTGGATGAATTCATTTCACTTCTGTCCCAAATCACTGTGCAGAGTTTCTCGTGCTGAGTAACCTCTGGTGATATAAGAGATCCTTTTACATGAGCAGAAGGAGAGGAGATAGGTTAGTAAAATGCATGGCGATGAAAAATACTCTGTAATTTTAAATTATATTCAAGTGAAACTGACTGGATTCACTGTCCATACCAAATGAAATACAAGAAATAAATCTAATAAATAGTAAAAAGTAAACAGGACTGGAAAAATATTCTTTCTAATAAACTAAGTTCTAGTAATGCAAATACAGATATCTTCAATGTAAATAATATTTAAATGCCTATTCTAGAAGACATCCAGAAATCTTAACTATATGCTGTGGTAAATGCCACTAAAAATGGCTTAAAACAGAAGAGTGGTGGATTTTTATTTTCTTCCCTGAGTTCTAACTGGAAAGATTGAGTGGATTTTCAAACTTTTTTTTAAATTTAGGGAAAAGCAATTTTAGGCTGAAATTAGTTAATGGGGAGGTGTCCCTGTCAAACCATAATGCAGCTGTCTTAAGGCAAGGTTTGAACATTCCCATGGAATAAAAGGATGGAAATTTGCTTGATCTCTTGGTTTGAATAGATTTAGTACGAAATTTAATTCCAGAACTTCTTAAAGTTATGTACATCTAGAAAGAGAAGGTTATTTATATAATGGAAGCTTATCTGTAGTAATGTGCAAATGCTTTGCTCTAAGGCAATGGTTCTCAACCTTTTTCTGGTGGTGACACGCTTGGCAGTGTGTTGCAACCCTACAAGACACACCAGACCACTCTCGCCCCAAGCCAATTCCAGCCATTTCCCTGGCTCTCTGCTACACACTTACCCCTGTGTGGTGACACAGTAATATGTCCCGACACAGTGGTTGAGAATTGCTGCTCTAAGGATGTCTTCCAGCATTGGTGGAATGCAATAACAGCTTAATAGCACACAATATTGGTACCTTTCACTTCCTGTCCTAAACTCTGAAGTATCTTTATCGTGAAGTAGTATTTTAGGACATCAGAATTTGAAATTTGTTTGGGAAACGAGGATTAATACTTTATTCTTTCAACAAGTGGGTTTTATGAGGACCCCACTTTTTCTGTCCAAAAGGCAAATCAGCAGCGCCCTATCACCTAACATGATGATGAGGGAATTGGTTCAATAATAGATTGCAGGGAAGATATGGCTTGCTGAATTGCCAGCATCACCATTTATAGTTCATGTGAAAGGATTTTTTTTAAATTTCAGTATGTGTGATTGGGTTCCAGTAAATACTCTTTTATAAGGAAATATACATATTGCATCTGTCTGCTCAAATCTTAACTTAGACCATATATACAACACCTACTTATCAAGAAAAATCTTCAGGAAATGGGAGGAGAGATCTATTTTTGATAGCTTTCCTGCTACTTCTACAACTGGAATCTGATCCAGGCTGGTAGTATCAGAAGTTATTGCCATTTATTTGGTGGATCTCTGGGAATGAGCAGGTACATATGTCAAAAACAGTGTCACAGCTGGTTCTGCTATGTCTAGACAGAGGATAGTGAAATGACATGGTGACTGAACTGCTAATCACTCCAGAGTGGTCCCTCCAAGTCAGGGTCAGGGATATTTAAAGGGTCATTCAGGAAGCCTGTACTGCCACTGCAGGGGTTGTGCCTACTCTCTGGACTGAGGAGACTGCCTGTATTTCTAGAGGTCCTAGGCTATGTCTACACTGGTAAATTAAGTCAACTTAGGGAGGCTTAAGTTGACTTAAATTAAGCCACATCCACACCAGGCTTTTATTAAGTTGCCTTAATAAGAACCACCTATTAGGTCGACTTAAGCCTTCTCGGGTCGGCCTAACCCTTCTTTAGGTTGACCTAAGCCCAGTGTGGACGTTTAAATCCACTTTGTTAAGTCGACCTAAAGGCAGTTAGGTTGACTTAACAAAGTGGACTAAGTCAATTTAACTTTGTTGACTTAACAAAGTCGACCTAACTTTTTGTAGCGTTGACATGGCCGTAGTTCTATACAGAAGACTAATCCATGCTGCCACATACAACAGTTCTTTAAAAAATGACAAGACAAATTTTGTTTTTGTTTTCAGATGCTATTAGAGAAGTGAAGAAATACTCAATGGCACACGCGACTGACAAGACTACAAATATCAACCCCAATGCCTTTGATCATATTCAGATGAAACTTTTTAGATCACAAAGAAACCTTTATATCTCAGGATTTTCCTTGTTTCTTTGGCTGTAAGTCTCTGTCTTATAATAAATACTATACAGGCAGAGTAAGAAGATGATCAGACAGCTGGATGGATGGATTTATAAGAAAAGGTTAAAGGGGCTAAATATGGATAGCTTGACTATGAGACAGTGTAATAGGTGAAATTAATATGTTCAAATAATATTTGAAGAGTGTAAATGCTAACAGTGAAAAATAATTACTGAGTGTAATACATAGGAGTATAACTAGAAAAGGAAAATTTAGAGTGCCTATTAGGAGAAAATTTCCTCACTGAAACATATTTGGCAGCAGAGATTTCCATGGGGAAATTGTGGGAGCCCAATCTGTGACTTTAAAACTATATTAGATAGAATAATAGAAAATATATTTTAGGGAACAGACTTGGACTTGCAATAAAATGGGACTGGACAGTATATTTCCTTTCCGTCTCTGGTTTCTATAACTCTGATTTCCTTCTCGAAATGTATCAGTTATGAGTATTTTTATTTTTAAACAGGAGACTTGTGGTAAATAATTAAAGGCACCTTTAAAATAATCCTAGTAGCCAGCATGTTGATATTGAGAACCTAGGCTCAAGTCTAACCTTGACTGTCGCTGAAGCTCAGCAGGAGCTTGGAACCTTAGAAGTAATATTTCCAGCCTCCAGGGCAGATTGCATAGGCATTGGTGTTGAGCAGTTTCTGAGAGTTCGCTGGCCACCATAAGAACTGGTATCCTTTTCAAGAGGTTTAAAGAGTGATGCAGTAAATAACACAGATCAGTGAAAATGTCTGTAAGTGAATGTTTGTGTTAACAATGTTTACTAGACCATTTAATGTTAAGACCTATCCACCCATTTTAAGACCCATCCTCTCAATCGAAGGAGGAGGCCACAGGACCAAGAGTCAACTAATTCCCTGGGACAAATAATGAAAAACAGAAATGCAAGTCCTAGGTTTAAAACAAGGGCAACAAATGGGGACATTGGAGTTTATAGGGGAAAAGACATGGGTAAGGTGCAGCCAGAACCTCAGCAGGAGGTTTTGAAGGAGTCAGAAGGGAGGTTGCAACCTGGTCCTGTGGAAGCAGGCATGCTCCAGGGTCTCCTCCTCCTCACCAGGGACAAATAATGGGTTCTGTGAACAATGCCAGCAAGCATGCCTGTGCTCACAGCTCCGTGGAGGAGCCACCAGATTATGTCCTCAGTGGGCTGTGGTACCAAGTGAAATAGAAGATGGTGCACTGGAAATCTCACACTCCATGAGTGGTAAAAGGTCCCACCATTTTGTATTGAGGTGAAACATGATAGCAAGGAAGTGGATGATGTGGAGCACAAGCTATTCTCAAGATGCTGTTCAGAGGCAGATGGCGTGGATATTGTTCAGCCTGCTCAAGTGGGACATGGAGGTGGGGAAGAAGCCCAGTATTTGAGGTCTGAACAGCCCTGGGATTGTGATGAGCATAGAGAACCTTCTCACAGAACTCCCTTGGGATAAGCAAGAAACAGAGGAGGTAGTGCAGCCTTCATCTTCTGGAGCATCTGGGGGCACAGTGGGTGGGCAGCCCCTTGCACTGGGCAAGCACCAGTAGGTCCACCAGTCCCATCAGCCACGGTATAGGAAGTCTCAGGTTCTGATGACGCTAGTCAGGACCATCACCCAGCACACCAAGTGAGCCACATTCACCAGTGCATGAAGTAAGAGTTGTGCAGCAGGGGCTTGAGGAAGAGCCTACGATCCCGCATCCCACAGTGGCCACAATGTACCTCTGCAGCACTTCAAGGTCCTTAGGAGGTGCTGGTAAAAATACCTGTACCTCAGAGAGATCTTTGGGGTGGAAGACCCTCCTCTCCCCCTCAGATGCCTGTGAAAGCTGCTGCAGTAGTTGCTAGATTGATAGATCCACAAACTGAAGTATTTTCTTTTAACTGAAAACTCCTGTTTTAACCTGCAGAATAGATGCAGCACAAATCACAACAATATAGATCTCATTGCCATGTCAGTGTGCATCTGCCCTGCCCAGGAAGGATCACAGCATAAAAGAGTGGTTAATTCTTCATGAGTCAGTCCTTGGTCTCTGTGCTGTGACTGTCAACAAGAGCCCAACTTCTGACCGTATTGGTGATGGTCTTTTTCATTAATTTATTTCAACTGATAAAACTCTGTAGGTACCTGCTTCATGGTCTGGAGGCGCATTATCTCATTTTATGTACATAATAAACATGACAGTTTATCTCTGCCAACAGAGTGCGAGCATGTTACATAGTACAAAAGTGAGTTCCTGATACAACAGACCTATTCAACTAAACCTATCCATCTCTAAAAGTATGAGAGAGTGGGGAGAGATGAATTCTATTGCATGCCTGAAAGATTAACAAGTCTGTTAACACTTGTCCCCAGAAACAAGGATGAGGCAACTACTTTGCTTTGTGTGTTTGTTTTTAAGGGCAGCCAAACAGCCATCTTACAAAAATAATTTTCACTCACTACTAGCTTGAGCTTTAACTGAATCAGAAATGTGTTGGTGAAAGGCTCTGGTAATGTTAGGAAGAAAAGATGCTTTGAAATGAAGCAGTAGTTTGCATGTATTCAGAATAAAGAAAGTCTTTGAGAACCTGAATTACACTACTTAGACTCGGTTCTCTTGAGCCATTGGTAGGGAGATGAAATTGGTGTGTGTTCCTGGTCAAAATTATAGGGAGCTATCATATTTGGATATCTTGGGGGTAACCATTGCGATAAAATTAAAAACTCTCAGACTTCATGTCACTCTTTTGTGTGCTTGTGTTTTTGTATTTTAGTATTCATTTTAATACAAAATAAATGCTTTAGATCCAAAACCATCAACAGTATACACTGGAAGTGACATGCAAAATTTGCAAATATATTTTAAAATTAAGTTGAAAAGTATTTTTACCCTTGTCTTATTTTAGTCTTGAGTTCTGGGTTTGTCCCATAACATTAAATAACATCACAAGCACCTTCAGCCTTGTAAGCAATAAAAGTCCCTCCCCACTTTTTAAATGTATTTAACATTTATCCTTTGCAACAGGTGACACTCAACTGGAATTAGGTCCTGAAAGGCTTTTCACTTTTCAATTTCTAATTTTAACTATTTGTCAATATTAAGCTTATGCATGTGTCCTATTAATTTAGGATCCTAAAAAGTCTCTTAAATTTATTTGTTGAAGCATTTTTGTGCAGCTTTACATCTAAAATAAATCTTAACAGAAAGCAAAGAATCCTACTAGAAAAGTAACAATGCTTAAACTCTGTGTTTCGTTCTTAGTGTGTTGAGACGTACTATCACCCTTATTACTCAGTTGGCAAAAGAGATGGCCATTCAGATAGCTATGGAAAGTCAAGTAACCAGTACTAATGAAGCTGCCAGAAAATACATGGAGGAGAATGAAAAGTTACAACAGGTATTTTTATTATCTTTTAAAAAGGAAATAGTTACAGCAAAAACTGTATGTCTACACTGCGATTAGACAACCACAGCTGGCCCGTGCCAGCTGACTCAGGCTAAGGGACAGTGGGCCTACAGCCTGGACTCCAGTCCTAGCTCACACATCTACTCTGCAGTTAAACAGCCCATTAGGGCTTCTCTCAGTTGTGGAGCTGGTTTTGGGGGGGGAGTGACCTAACATGAAAGCCATTCCTGTACATGTAATGCAGCTCACTACCAACCTGTCATTTGTATGGCCCAGTGATAGGATGCCAAAATACTAACAAGGGTTCTGTGTCTCAGAATCTTTCAGTCTCTGTCTGTGATGCATTCCCTGTGTAAAATGTTCTCACCTTTGTGTCCAAAGATGGTGTAGGGGCTCAGAGAATGAGTGCCCTTCCTTTTCCTTTAGAGAAATGTTTGAGCAGGAAAAGTGCTCCAGGCTCCTTCATAGTACTATCTCTTCCAGCTTTGAGCTGGGGCTAGGCTGGCAGATACAGCAAGAAGAGGAGTCTGACAGCTGGTTTATTGACCTTGCCCCCATGACCGCCTCCTCATGCTTCTAGATCAGTGGTCCCCAAAATGGGGGGTGTACCCCCATGGATACTACTACTGTAGTATCTTAGTGCAGCAGTACTCTCTCTGCAGCCCAGCTCTGACCTGCCAGAGTCCCACTGTCAACCAGGGAAGGATGGAGCTGTATTCACTTATCACAGTTAGGTATTGTCCCTTAAATACGCAATAAATTGGGGGTAACCTTTTCCTTTACCCAAGGTTTCCATAAGTTATGCCTGCAGAGAAAACTCAGTAATAAATTATGAAAAATCAAATTAACCTAATTAACACTACTACAGAATTGAAATGTGCTTGCTCTGGAATTTGGCTTCACTGCGTGATGTGCTTCAAGGGTTCCTGGTTATAGGTGGCAAATCTTTAAACACACCACCTCCTTACATTACTGACTACTCCTTCAATATTTTAATTGTCAGCTTCTCTTACCCTCATCTTGGATGATTTCCCAAGATTTTTATTGAGGGCTTCTGCTCCTCTTCCTGAGTACTCTGAGCAATCTCATGTGATCTCATGAGTTTAGCTATTTTCTCTATGCCTCTGACTCTCTTGTATTTACTTCTCTACCTTAGAATCCTGGACACAGAGATCTTTGAATCTCCTCCACCATCTGCAGCTCAGCATAAAGAAATCGATTGCTCCTTTTCTTTACCTGAAAACTTGCCTGTTCCCTTATTCTCCTTAAATGGGAGGGTTAACATGCATGTGCTTGATGTGGAAGGTCAGATGAGTGGAAGGTGGAATTCCTTTGAAGGGAAGATAGTGGGGAGGGAAAGGTAGGTGCGTGGGAAAGGAAGTTGTTGGACAAATGTGGAAAAAGAGTCAAAAGAAAGTGACTAATCCTGGATATTTTATCATTTATAATTATAACACAACTGTTACTTAATCACTTAAAGTATAAAGATTCATAATAGCAAGAACAGAGGGTACCCAACTTTTACTTATTACCTAATAAGACTATTGTGGGGACTATGAGATGCTCAGCATTTCTGGAAATCAGATAAAGCTGATTTAAGTGCCGACATACTTTATTAGCATAAAATGTTAAGCAATGACTTGATCACAGCGTATAAGTGCCTATAATGGGAAGAGATTTCTGATAGCAGATGGTTATTTTATCCGGTAGAAAAAGGCATAATGAGATCTAGTGTTTGGAAGCTACCGCCAGACAAATTCAGAGTAGAGATAAAACAGAGTTTAACTGTGAGGGTAGCTCTCCATTGGAGAAGCTTACCAAGAGATGTGGTAGAGTCTCTGTCACATGCCATCTTTAAATCTACACTGGATCTCTTTTTCAAAGAAATGCTATAGTTTAAACAAATTACGGACTTGATTCTGAAATTATAGAGTGAAGTTCTTTGGCCTGTGTTATGCATGAGGTTACAATAGACAGTCATGATGGCCCCTTTTAATCTTACATGTTGTGATTGTATATATGGGTGTATTAGTTGGGTTTTTCCCCCAGAGGGTGCTAATCTTTTACAGCTTCTTTTTGACATCAGTGGAAATTGAAGACATCACTCACATGGTAGTATCAGGGCCAATGTTATTTAGTCATTTGTATTAATATAATATTAACTATATGCACAAAACTGTTTTTTATATAGGCTTTGAAAGAAAAAGGAAAGAGTGAAAGTGAACTGGCATTAGAAGAAGCCAATAAACAACTGAGGCAAGAAACTGAAAAAATAAAAGCAGAATTAAAGAAAACGTCAAATGGTAACTTTTTAAATTGATTTCTTTTAATTGAGAATGGTTTGGCTTTCTGTGCTTCAAAACTTATCAGTTTAGTCCTTAAAATACAGTAGTCTAAGAAATGTCCTAAAAAGGTCAGATTCATCATATTTTTATTCAAGTAATTTCGATTTTTATTTCCTTTTTATATTAAAAAAAAAATTTAAACCAACTTGATCAGATTAATCCCTAATATAGTCTTGTGAATTCCATTGACTTAAATAAAATTAAAGACCTTTGTAAGCAGGTGTATTTGGCCCAGTTTTTCAGGTACACTCAATGTCACTTTGCCTTACAGTAACCATTTGTTGTTCAGTGTTGTTATTATATAAGAATGTAATTTACAGGCACCAAGATGACCTTTTGTCTCTTGTAATATATAACTAGGTTTGCCAGAGTTTGATTTTTACTTTTTTATAATTTTGGTAGATAATTATTTTTAAGCTTTTTTTTTTTTTTTTTTTTTCCCCTCTGTTTCTGTTTTCACTTGCAGGAAACTATGGCGAGTTTAGACAGTCATGACAATAGAAGTTGAGATTAAAAAGTTAAACCTTTTATAACTGTTAAACACAAATTGTCACTATCACAGGTCAAAATATATAAAGAAAATACCTTGCATCAGACTCTAGTATGTTCTCATGCAGCATTTTTCTTTCTTTTCCAATCTGTAAATTTTCATCATCATCAATGGAAATATTTTTCATTGGTTTGTTTGTACATGGTAACATTGACATTAACTGATATTTACCGATTGAAACCTAATCTTTCCAAGTCTATGTATAAATCTTTCTCCTCATACAAAAAAAAGGGATGGTATATGAAAAGTTTGTTCGGTATAGCGTGCCTTTTTAAACCACAGATACAAGGTACGCCCTTACTGGATTCTGTTACTGTTTGGGGTGGGGTGGGGTTGGTTTTTTAATTATTTTTTACTGTAGAGACATTAGCATTTCTTAGGGAAATGGGGGAGGAAGGGGTTCTTTGTGCTATGTAGCATGACACCCTTACTATCAGCTTCTGTGTTTAATGTTTAGGCTGTCAGAACTGCTTTCTTGGTTAATTGACACTGAGATAAAAGCAGATTTTACCTGTTTGAAGATGTCCTATTTGGATCTTGCAAGGTGTGTGGCATTTATGAACAACCACCCGTCTGAAAGTAATGTTTTAGATAACATCACTTGTGACCTTGTGAAGATCAAATAGACTCAGTCTAGTCCAAGAATATTTTTCTTTGGCGATACAGAGAATGCTGTCACCATAAGGTAACAGTACTCATGAGATCAGAGTGTTCAGTGCCCTGGCTAGAGTAGTGTTCTCCTACTCCATGAATAGTAACGTCAAACACTTAATGAATCATAATTTTCAGTTCTAAACCTAGAGACAAACTAAAACCCCAAAACAGCTGTTTTTAGTTGGCCTTGATGCATTATTACAGCAAGAATCCATTATTTTGTATGGAGTGGGTCTCCTTTACTCTCTTTCTTGCCAGGCAGATTTGATTGTGGGTTCTCCCTTTCCTGCTGTTCCTTTATAGAAAGCGAGGAGAGGCTTCCTGTGAAGTGACAGGCTCATTGAAAAGAGAATGTGCATATGTATATTTAAACTGGCGGGGTATAGTCTTAGTATATACAGTAAGCTTTTAGCTAGGAATGTAATACAAAGCAGGGGTAAAAGTAGGCTTACCACATGCCATCTCAGCTGCAGTTCCTGCAGGTGTTATGGGGGATGTCCTTCAGCTAAAATGCATGAAACATAAATCTCTGCAAACTCAATTTAAGAAGTTTTAGCCTAAAACATCAGTTTCTGACACTGTTGTATACAACAGGGTTAAAATTTGGGTAATAAGCATGGTGGGGACTCCTAGGCACTACAATAATGATAAAGGTCAGCCAGTGGGTTTCACCCTGCCAGGATATGCCTAAACTAGATTTTTTTTGTTCTTAACCTTGAGTTGATTAGTTGCTATTTAACTTGTTATAAAAATTTAAAAAATGTAGCCTGGTTCAAATGTGTGGGGTGTGCCCACACTAGCCTATACATTCATGTTAAGCGCCTCAAGTTATCAAGGATTTTCTTCTGAAATTTCAGACTATAACTTGCTTAAAACTTAGCAGTGGAATGTGATGCTTCCTATTTTTAAACGTAACACAAATACATTAAAATAAGCTTTTCAGTGTGTTATTTTTAATAATCTCAACCGTGATCTTGCTTATCTGTGTTGTGCTTCCATGAGCTCATATGACTGAAAAATCTTTGCAAAAGCTTCCATTTCCACCTCAGTGCCTCCATACCTGAAGTTCCAGTCAAACTTGCCTTTAAATCTAAAATCCCTCTGTTTCAAATTGGAATAACAGAATTTTACATCCAGATCAATACACAAACTTCATGGGAAGAAGGGTGAACTTTCTATGGTTTTGGTTCAATGTTTACTGACTTCAGCAGAGGAAATACATAATATGAGCTCTTTTTGAATTTTCTACTGGAATCTGAATCCTGAAGAGCTATTATTTGGGGGCTTCCCGAGGAGAAGCTCTGAATCGTATGAAAACTACGTACTGTCTTGTCTTCACTAGAATTTTACCTTGAGTTAACTAACTTGAATTAAGAACACACCATTTTTCCTAAAGAAGATGAGGCCAGAATTATAGATAAGGGCATTACGTAAATCTAAGATGAAGTTGGAGAGGTGACAGACACAGCTTTTGTTGTGTTTTGTCCTGGTTTTGACCATCTCCATTTAGAGCTCTTTTTAGTAATGCTATGGAAGTAAAGGAAAGGGGGCTTTTATTTTTCTTTATTGCAGACCCACATACTTAGGGCTTTAGAGGCACCCAACAGTGGGGTTAGCTAGCACTTTTGGAGCCTAAATCCATTTTTAGCATACCTGGATATGTAATAACATGTCCTTACAGAAACAGTCTGAGATGGCAGTTTATAGATGCATGTACATTTTATGAAGAATGTTTCACTAGTATCTTGAAATGACTGAGTCCTGGTAGGATTTTACAGTGGTGATGTAGACCTGATGATCATGAATGATTGACTGCCTCTTGAATGATTTTCTGTATTAAAGCCAAGAAATGAAACCAGTGATGATAAAATATTTCTCCCTTTTACACACAGATGCATTTTAGGACAGTGATTGATTATAATATAAAAGTATCTAATATAATATAAAAATATCTAAATTCTTGAGGGCATTCAACCTGTCTGCTAACACTGTGCTTATAACTTTTGCATGTAGACAAGTTTACTTATGGAAAACTTGTACCTACAGATTTGCAGGGGCATGTCTCAAGACTGCTTTTGAAAATATGAAGTTACTTTGGTGTGTTTTAGTTTCCTAAATTTGAGTACTAAGTATAATAGCCTTATATACTGAAACAACATAATATACTAAATTCCAAAGGGGTAGCCGTGTTAGTCTATTGTAGAAAGACAACAGA
>ML685809.1:10544597-10576439 GCA_007922175.1 Pelusios castaneus | reverse complement strand
GAGAGCATTTCTGGGGTCAGTTAAGCAGGTCTGCACTGGATATGAGCAGGTCTACATAAAATATGTCTATACTATGTTAGGAGGCGTGAATAGCAGTGCAGGTAGACAGACTCTCACTAACTCAGTTCAAAGCTAAGGAGCTAAAAATTGCAGTGTGAACATTACAGCACTGGCAGTGGCTTGGGCTGGTGGCCTGAGTCAAGCTGACCCAACTCCTGGGTCAAAGCTCAAGCCACTAGCCCAAGCTGCCTCCAGTCCTACAACCTCCATCTAGACACTTCTAGCATTTAGCTCACCTTTAGCTAGTGTGTGTGTGTCTGCCCACATGGGGATTACCACCTCCCGGCTGCAGTGTAGACATACCCTCAGGTGCTTTTGAACCCATTATATTTATAGACACACACAAAACAGAACTAAAAAGTATTCAGGATAGTTTTCAGAAACTGATAAATGGGGGAGGGGAAGAAAAAGATGCTGCTGAAACAGAACGGTAGAGTCTATAAACAGATTTGGTTTGTGAATAAAACAAGTGTAACAGGAGCATTATGTTGCTAGTTCTCTAGGTTTTATGGGGGGAGGAAAGGGATGATTTTGATTAATCTAGTTTGAAAATACACACACCATTTTAAGAGCTATGATATTGCAAACAGTCATTCATTTTTTGTTTAAAATAAATTGATGCAGGATTGTTCAAGATTTGAAAGGTCTGAACAAGAAACGGGGACACATGAAAGCATTTGATACATTTTTATCACAACTAAAGAGAGTTCAGTTTGGGTATCTTGTGTAGGATTTTGTTTTATAAGGGTGGGGGAAACTAGGCTGAAGAAATGTGTGAAAATGCCCTTTATGTAGAATCCTTCACAAACTTGCAAAATATTTTACAAATGTGAATAAACATCAGCTTCCATCTACAAATGAGGGAAAAGAGGTACAAGAAGGTTAAGTGATTAGGTCACGTAACATATTTGAGCCACTGGCAGAGGTAAGTACTGTATACAAGAGAAGCCCATCTTTGTTCTTAAATCTACACTACTACTTTGAGTGCCTGCCCATGTCTGTTCCATGCTAGGTGTGTGCATTCAGTGTGCAGAGGTTCATAGTGTTAGTTGTCCTTTCCGTTGAAGGACTATTTGCCCCAGGGGCTGGGCATGCCACAGTCCCAGGGCTTCAAGCCATGTGTCTCTTGCAACTAATTTATGCCAGTGACTGACCCGTGCTCTTGCTATTTAAAGTGCTTGGGGGGAATCTCTCATATTAAAAGTTAGTGCCAGATCTTCAGGGATTTCAAACCTCTTATTAAAAAGGACAGGGACATTGAGCTGAAGGCCATTCTCACGGAGGTGGCCCTCAGACTAGTCCCAGAACTGAGCTGTTGCAAACTGATAACCAGCACGTTGGCGTCCATGCAGAGCAGTACTCCAGCATTGGACTCTTCCTGGCACCACTCACCATCGTTAGTGCCGAGTAAGAAGCACAAAACGCAATGTACCCAGAGAGGGCGCTCATCAGTGGAGAAGAGGGACAAGTGGGGAGAAGCCAGTACACTGTGACTCCTATTGAGCCGCTCTTCTGCCCACAATCTAGAGATAGCACAGTTGACGTCACCTAGGGTTTTGCGGCCAATGTATGACCTTCTACCAACTCCCAGAAGCAGCCACGATACCAGCAGTCTGACCATCCCCTTTACCCTTTCCCAAGGGGCAAAAGATCTCTTCTTCCTTTTGGTCCTCCCCAACATCAAGAGTGCAGCCAGCCCAGACAATGGGAGCCAGAAGGGAACAGGGAACATCAGGTTCCGTCTTGGCAACGGCGCTCTAGGAGCAAACCAGCCATGGTCCCGATCGCTGCCTTGGCACCAGCCCCTGGAACTTGGGCACCGCATGAAGGTAAGAAATCGAAACGACTCTACCATAGACCCTAAGAAATGACTTCTTTGGACTCTGAGGGAGACCTTGCTCCGCCCAGGATTTCCCACTACCCAGCATACACACCACTGGACTTTGGTGCCAGGCCCCAGCACACTGGTTCCACACTCAGTTCCAAGCTCCTTCTCCCACTGCCCTTTTCTCACTGGCTTCAGGGAGGCAGACTACCACCCCATCCTACTTGGCACAAGATCCCAACTCAGGTTCCAACCCTGGTATCAGTGCCCAGGAGATGGCCTCAATGGAGGTGGCAGAAGAAGAGGAAGAAGCCCCTCCTCCAGCATAGGCTGCCGCCTCATCATCTCCAGATGAAGCTGTTGCAGGACCAGGTAACCTGCTTCCACGGGATGACCTCATGGCCACCAGGACCTCTGAAGTGGGTCACAGCAAACCTGGGCCTGGAAATTGAGGAGCTCAAGAAATCAGTGCACAGCATGAATGACATCCTGACTGCAGCAGCTCTCTCCAAGGTGGCCTTGCCCATCAATGAGGTGGTGATGGGACCAGTCAAGGCCTTATTGCAAACACCTTCTTCTCTGGCCATCACCTCCAAGAAGGCAGAGAAAAAGCCCTATGTGCCAGTGAGCAGGTTTGAATACTGGTACTCACATTCCTCCACCCCACCGCAGCTTGGGGTCTCTGGTGGTCATTGCAGTAAATGAGTAAGATGGCCAGTCAAGTAGAAAGAACACAGAGGGTAAGGACACGGAGACTAGATATGTTTATTTGACAAATAGCTTCTGGCTACATATGACCAACCAGCAAATGTTGCTCAGTAGATAGTTATAATTTTTGGGGATCCTTCTCTTACTCTCTGCTACACGAGGCAAGCCAGGAGTTAATAGCCCTTCTAGATGAGGGTAAGAATGTGGCTTGGATCTCGCTCCAGGTGGCCCTAGATACTGTGAACTCAGCCAGAACAATGGCTGTGGCAGTCACTGTGAGGCATTGCTCTTGGCTCCAGTCCTCCATCCTCCCCCACAAGGTCCAGAAGTCTGTCCAGACCTCCCCTTTGTGAAGGTGCCTCTCTTTTATTCAGAGCAGATGGAGACAAGGCTGCACAGCCTGAAGGATTCAAAGGCCATCCTGCATTCCATGGGCCTTTTACATCCCTTCAGCTGCCAGCCAGGAAGCACTGCAGGGCCCAGCAACCTCCTCGGTTCTCTGCACCTTCTAGACAGGAGACCTACAAGAGAAAGTGGAGGGGTTACAAATGGCATCAGCCTCTCCCATCCATCTCAGCCTCCCAGTCAGGGTCTCAGAGGTACTCCCATGGACCCAAGCAGATCTTTTGAAAATGTGCCTCAAGGCATTGTACTAGTCACCATCTCGGACCCACTCCCTCTTTTATTTTTTTAGTGTCTGCCGGTCTTCAACCAGGCATGGGCATCCATAACATTGGACCACTGAGTCCTGATTACAGTGACAGTTGGAGATATCTTTCAGTTTCTATCTACCCCTCCCTCCTGTCCCTCTTCAGGGACCTTTCTCATGAGCAATTTCTTGTCCAGAAGGTGCAATCCCTCCTACATATGAGGTCTGTGGAGGAAGTTCCTCAAGACTTTGAAAGGGAAGGGGTTTTACTCACAATATTTCCTAATTCCAAAGACCAGAGGAAGGCTCCAGCCAATCCTGAACCTCATCACCTCAACAGATATCTCAAGAAAATGAGGTCCCATATGGTCTCCCTGACCTCCATCATCCCCTTCCTGGATCCAGGAGACTGATACACTGCCCTCAACTTAAAGGATCCATACTCTCACATTTCTATCTTCTGTGGTCATTAAAGATTTCTCAGGTTCATGGTGGGTCATAGCCACTTCCAGTTCACCGTCCTTCCCCATGGTCCCTGGCAGTACCATGAGTGTCCACGAAATGTGCGGTGGTTATAGCAGCCTTTCTCAAGCACTGAAGTGTGCAAGTCTACCCATTCCTCAGTGATTGGCTAATAAATTCAGTTGCAGGCTCAAATATGAGACAGCATCAGCACAGTCCATGACACACTTTCAAGTGCTGGGTCTGATGATAAATGAGGAAAAGCCAACTGTGGTCCTAAGTCAGAATATTGTTCATCAGGGTAATGCTTGACTCGATCCAAGCCAGAGCCTTCCTGCCAGAAGCCAGGTTCCTGACTATGTAAGGCCTAATATCCAAGGTCATGGTCCAGCCAATAACAAGTGCTCAGGTCTGCCTCAAGGTATCGGGTCACAGGAGGCATTCCCTTATATAGTGCAGCATGCAAGGCTGTGCCTCAGGCCCCTCCATATGTGGCTGGCGTCATTGTCCAAGCAGGAGCCATTTGTACTCAGTATTCTCAGTTCCACCCACAGCCATCTACTCAACGCCTTTCTTCGGATACCCATGGGTCACAAGATTCTCCTAAAATCAAACAGGACGAGGCAAAGGTTATCCAGAGGGCACGGCCATGGTGGTGGTAACATTGGTTCAGAATGCTCTGGGACCTCTCAGTGGCAGCACCACTCGTACTTTCACTCTCCTGGACTTGAACTCACAAGACTGTGGCAGGCTGTTTACTCGGGATTTTGCTGCTCTGTATCTAACTGCATGGTTGCCACCTGCTTGAACTATAAAGAGCAGGCCTGCTTAGATCAGGTTCAACAGGTCTTATTGGGTATTAGAAAGCCTTCCACCAGAGGCACCTACTTGGCCAAATGAAAACGTTTCACTTCTTTGGGCTTTCAAACGGGATCTCTCTCCATTCCATTCTTCTCTGCCATCCATCTGAGACTATCTGCTCCACATAAAACATCAAGGTCTGGCTCTCTTGTCTATTAAGGTTCACTTGGCAGCCATCACTCTCCAGTGAATGGCAGATAAAGGTTCTCCCCACAAGATGACAGGGCCAGAAGGGCTCTACCCTCAGGCTCTTAAGGGGCTAGAAAGGTGCTATTCTCAGGTTTGCAAACTTGTCCCCCCATGGGACTTGAACCTAGTTCTTTCAAGGCTCCATGGGGCCCCCTTGGAGCCAATAGCATCATGCTCTCTGCGCTTTCTCTCTTGGAAGGTTGCTTTCCTGGTGGCAATCACTTCAGTCAGAAGGGTCTCTGAGATCGAAGACCTTATATGACGATCTTCAGGGTCCAGCTGCACCCCCATCTGGCCTTCCTAACAAAAGTGGTGTCACAATTTCACAACAACCAGGACATCTTTCTACCGAACTTCTTTCCAAAACCTTACAAGACTGCTGAGAAACATTGGCTTCATACGTTGGACATCAGGCCGACCCTCACCTTTTATATCAAAATAATTAAACTCTTCCGTAAGTCCACTCTTCTAAGTAATCTCTTCTGTAAGTCTTTGTAGCTGAAGCAAAAAGGACAAGAGGGCTACCTGTGTCGTCCCAAGGAATCTTATCCTGTATCGCCACTTGTATCTGAGCTTGCTACAAGCAGGAGACGGTTCCGTCTCTGGCCATTGTTACCGCTCATTCTGCAAGAGCCTAGGCTTAGTAAGTAGCGTTCCTCATGCAGATACTAATCCAGGACAACTGCAGAGTCACAATGTGCTCATTGGTTCATATCTTTGCATCCCACTACACAGTCACCCGACAAGCCTGTAACAATGCCAGTTTCAGGAGCAGGATTGCAATTAGCACATCCATGAACTGCCAACAGAGTACTGTTCAGAGGTACTGCTTGTGAGTCAACCTAGTGTGGTATGAGCAAGCACTTGAAAGATTAAAAACAGATACTAACTTCTCATATCTACTGTTCTTTGAGCTGCGTTGCTCATATCCATTCCATGACCCACCCTTCTATCCTGCTGCTGAAGTTACTGTCAAGAAGGAATTGAGAAGGAACAGAGCCGGCGGTACCCCTTATACAGTACCTATCTGCGCAACTCCAGAGGTTGCTGGAACTGGCCCAACAGATACCACTGAGAAGAAAATCTCCAGCAACTATACGTGCAGTGCTCACACACCTAGCCAGGAATGGACATGAGCAACAGTTGAACAGTAATTATGGAAAGTTGGTAACTGGTTTTTGTTGTCTAGTTTTTTGGGGGGTTTTTTTGTTTGTTTTTTTCTTCAGTGCATGTGGTTGGCCACCAGTCAAACTTACTTTTATTTTCAAAAGTTCATAAGGACGATGAGGCATTTTTAAAACCTATTAGGAACAAAAAGAATCCTGACAGTGGTGTTGGTCCACTACTGAATGTCTATGGTAGAATCATCATCAATAATCCAGAAAAGGCAGTTGCTGTTCTTTATTGGGGGGGGGAACAGATGGTACAGAAGCTACTAAAGTCAGATACTTTAAGATCAGCCAGTCCAGAGGACTTGAATTTTAAAAGAGCGGGCTGAGGAGTTCCCTGGATCGTTAATTTAGATTTTCAATAAGTGTTGAAGCACTGAGGAAGTTCTGAAAGCCTGGGAGACAGCTGATACGGCAATTTTAGATTAACAGGATGACTTAGGTAATTATAAGCCTGTCAGCCTGAAGCATCTGATATGGAACTTGATAAAGAACTACATGCAGGTAATGTAATTAATACATATCAATATGGGTTTATGGAAAATAGACCTTGTCAAACTGGCTTGCTATCTGTTTTTGATGAGGTTATAAGTTTGATAAAAGTAATAGTGTTGATTTAATATACTTTTCCTTGGTAGTGAACATTCTGATTTAAAAAAAACTAGAATGATATAAAATTGAAATAGCACTTGTTAAATAGATTAAAAACTGGCTATCTGATTGATTCATTTTGAGACCCATAAATGGGAAATCATCAATGAGCAGATTTGCTTGCACAAAGATCAATTCTTACTCCTGTCTAACAAAAGAAAAATAAAATCACTGATTGAGTTTATAGATGACACAAAATTTGGAAGAGTGGTATATAATAAAGAACATATCACTGATTACAAAGCAGTCTTGATCACTTTGTAACCTGGATGCAAGCGAACAATATGTTTTAATACAGGTTAAATGTACATACATCTGGGAACAAAGTATGTAGACCATACTTATGGGCAGGGAAAGTCTATCCTAGGAAGAAGTGATTCTGAAAAAAGATTTGGAGGTCATAGTGCGTAATCGGGTAAAGATGAGCTTTCAGAGTGGTGCTGTGGCCAAAAGAACTAATGTGATACTGGGATGCCCAGGAGAACCTGGAGTAGGAATAGAAAGGTTATTTTACCTCTGTATTTGGCACTGGCGCCATCGCTGCACTAATACTGGGTTCAGTTCTGATGCCCACATTTCAAGAAAGATGTTGATAAATTGGAGAAGGTTCAGAAGAGAGCCACAAAAATGATAAAGGCCTAGAAAACTGCCTTATAGGGATGATGCTAAGGAGCTCAATCTGTTTAGCTTAACAAAAGAAAAGTTAAGGGTTAATTTGTTTAGCGTCTGTAAGTACCTACATGACGAACAAATATTTAATAGTGGGTTCTTCAGTGATATAACATGATCCAATGGCTAGAAGTTGGCACCTGCACAAATTTAGATTTGAAGTAAGACTTACATTTTTGACTGCGAGAGTAATGAACTATTAGAAGAATTTTCCAGGGTCATGGTGGATTATTCAACATTGGCCATTTTAAAATCTAGATCAGATGTTTTTGTAAAAGAGAGATCCTCTAAGAATTATTCTGGGGAAGTTTTATGGCCTGTGTTTAAACAGCAAGTCAGACTTGATGATCATAATGGTCACTGGTGGGCTTATAGATCACTGGTTGCACAGATTCTGTATGCCTTTATTCTTTTATGTTGCTAAAAGGATTACTCTTCAGGTTTTTTTCCTTTTTTTAAAGAAATACCGTGGAAATCAAATGCAAAAGTTTGTATTAAGGTAACCCAATTCTAACATGCAAAATAACAGTGTAAACTTAGCCACGTTGTGAACGTCTTTCTGTTTTCTTCTGATTAAATGTTTGTTCAATGATATTGTCATAAAATACATATTGTAAAACGTGCAGAGATGTCCAGTTCAGTGAAGTTAAGGATTCAGACAGTATTACTGTAGGTGGGGATTTACCACGGGGTTGGTTGGACTGCAGCATGTGGACAGTCTGCCCCTGGCTCAAGGGAAGATGTTCAGAAAAGGTTGTTGGGAAATAAATCTGCAAAAGTAGCACACATCCTCTCATTTTTAGTCCCCAGCAGGGATCAATAGGGTTTTCCTCTCCTCTGCCCACAGAGATGGAAAGGACAACCTGGCCGGATGAGGCCTTCCTACCATGAGTCTGTTGTGGTCAAAACATTGAGACAATGCAGTGACTTGTTTGCTTTGTTGATCTACAGATACCTTTTAGACATTTTGTTCGTGTTTGGAGATGTGGTTGTTTTTAGTTACAACCAAAGCCCTGTGCAGCTTATTGTAAAACAGCCCAGTAGCTACTGTTAGATCAAGTTACCAAAATATTGGATGAAAAATTGTGCAATGGCATTAGATTATGAAATCCCCAAGTATGAATAAAAACGTATTAAATCATGGAGTATGTTTCCAATTTGAGTTGTCTGTACAGCATAGAAAATTTTTTTTGAAAGTGAAGGGGGGAAGAGAACATACATTTACATTTTATTTGCAATGCGAAGATTGAGAACTTTATGGAATAAGAGTAACACATTTTGAGTTGATTCTCATGTATGTTAGTGTCAAATATATCAGTAGCAGAAAAGAAGAGAAAATTAAGTAATATAGCAAAGGAAGAAGAGTTCTGCTAAAATTGTAAATATAATGGAAAGTCCACTTGTCAGATGGGAAGAACGGCTGGCTGTTCCAGATGGTAGGAACTGTGGAGGAGAAGGTTCTTACGCAAATACTGGCAAAACTGTATTCAAGGACCAAGAGGAAACAAGTGCAAGTTTAACAGGGTGGAGGGAGTGAAAGGAGGACTATGGAGGAGTGAAATCTTGGTCTCACCAAAGTCCACTTTAATTTTGCCATTGACTTCATTGGAGCCAGAATTTCATCTCAGGTCTACGAAATAAGGCTATTGAAGACCATGAAAAGTTATAAAAATGAGTGATTTTTGAACTAGATTGTCAAGACCCACTGGAATATCTAAAAAATGCAAATGATGTAATCATGCTCTTTCGGGTATGTGTGATGGTAAATCGTATCTGTCTTCATATGCCGTAAATCTGGGTCTTGGGAAAGCATAGAAAAGGAAATTCCAGAAGTGAGCCATAAAGAAACGAGGCATGGGTGATAATTTCAACAGAGGAACAGTCAAGGTAATAACATAATAGCTATTGCCTTTAGCTGTTTCAAACTAATTCTCTTGAAGTTCCTTTTCTTTCAGCAGTTACGTTTTGCTACATGTCTGCTAAGAACAGCATCTTGGTTTATGGTAGCATCTGCAATTTGCTAGGCATGTTTTGGGCACTAAAGAAGGAATGGTCACTATTCTGAGAAACCAAGTCTAAGGACACTGATCAGGGGCTGAGGGAAAGCGAGGATCAAACACTCACCTTTTATGTATTGTTACAATTAGACATTTTTTTTAAGATGGCTTTGTGAGCCAGGCTTTTAGGTTAGTAGGTAATAACTTACATTGCCAAACAGGAAATCTGATTTGGAGTCTCTCTTGCTACCTACACTAGGAGGTACTAGAGAGGCAGCACACTAAGGCCATGTCTTCACTATAGCAGCTATCATGGAAGAGCTGATATGTGTCATCTGCCTCTCAGGGCAAGGCTCTACTGTCAGCAGCAGCACCAACCGCATAGCATCAATTATGCAGGTTTGATTGAGCATCTGTAAAGACATGCTCAATCAAATTCAAAATTAGCCGGTGTCGATTGGCTAAGACTTGCCTGGCAAGAAGCGAAGCGCTGATTTGATGGGAAGGTATTTCCCATCAAATCAGCACTGTGAGAATCCTGCGGTAAGTAGGCAATCAGAGGGTGATACGCAAGGTATTTTAAGTACTTTGCATATCTCCCTTTGATTGTTGCTGAAATTGCTCTGCGCTATAGACCAGGCTAAGTTAACACAAAAAATTCTTCCATTTGCCTATCTGCTTGTTTATGGAGGGATGGGTTGACCTAATTATGTCAAACAGGGAACAAAATTTTTCATAGCCCTGAGCAATGTAGCTAGATTGACCTAATTTTTAGGTGCAGATGATGCCTTACATGCAGTAGTGGAAAAAGAGTACTCTTTATCACCCAACAGTGACATTTTGGCAAGTTGAGAGCCCTGTTGATGCACTTGAAAAAGTCCTGTTCAGCATAAGGCATGTACTGAAGGTCCTCAAGTGTGGTGAGAGATACCAAAAATGGGTGTCGATTTCTGTTAGAAAGAGATTATTTCATCTGTAATTAAAATGATTTTGAATTCCATGGGCAAAACTGCTTCCCTCTTCTGAAATCACATTTCATTCCTGAGTTACCTTTTTAGGTCAAAAGGAGTCTGGTTTTGACGTGATCTCCTGCAGCTTAAAGGAATTTCACATCATTTTAGTCAATTTGTAACATTTTTTGCTTAGCAAAGGTCTTAACACATTACTAAAATAGTAATGAAACTTTATTTTTCAGATGTTGCTCAGAAATATAGTGCCCAGTCCTGCAGCACAGTACTTATTTGTTTAACTAGTTCCATTAAGGTCAATAGAACTAGGCTACTTGCAAAACTAAGGCTTGGAAGTACTTGCTTTTACAATGCTTGATGTAACATCTAGGTAGACAAGTGTTGGTGCGTATTATCAGGCTGGTAATGTTCATGAATCCATTATGTATTTAAAAAAACTCAAGCTCTCATCACCTGAAACAAGTCACATTTTGTCTGAACTTGGAATATCATATAGTAATTAGATCTTACTGCACAGTGAATCTCCAGTATATAGGCAGTCCTAATTCCGAAAACAGAAATGTAAATTGGACTGACTTAATTTTAAAAAACAAAATGTGTCTGAGACTCTTCAGAATGCCATTTTTTCTTAAATGAAATATGATTAGTGAAATCGGACTATTTATAGAATACATATTTGCCTGTCAAAATTAAGTGATTTATATGACAAATTAGATTAGATTTTACTCAGAAAAGCAAATGGACAGAAAAAATACTGCAAAATGAACATCTTCTCAGGTACTAAAACTGTAAATTCTTTGAACCATGCACTTTAGCCTAAATAATGGGATTTCTGGATATCACTAAGTAAAACACTTTCTGCACACTGACAGTGAGTTTTCAGACCCACCCAGTCTATCTCTAACAGACATTCCATTCAATAGATCTTAAGCCCTCCTATAGCACTGTTTGACGCCTTTGTGACCATTCTCCAAAGTGCAACAGGTTAACTTAAGAGCAGGGAAGAGACTGGGAAATTGTCTTGAGCAGTAATGGTGTCCCTAATATTAGAATAATTTTTGTGCTTCTAAAATGGAGAGAGTGGGGAAAAAATGCATACTTTACTGGGAAAACTGTGGTCTAACATCAAGAATTCACCTTCCCATATTCTGGAGACTGCTTGGCATGAATGGCTTGTGATTGTAGAATGATGGAAGTAGAGCTCCCCAGCCCTTTCCTACATTCTCTAACATGTCTTTTTTTTTACTGTAACAACAAGAGCAAATCTCTTCCAAATCTTCAAAATAGCTTCCCTAAATTATGAAATCATTGGCTCAAGCCTGATCTTCACACTGTCAAGGTTTGGTCACAAGACTAAATACATTATTAGCGATAAAGCTCATCACGTCAAGAATTAGACTGTCAATACAGTTCAACACATGGTGCAATTCTGTATTGGCTGATCAGCTCTTCATAAGTGTATTTCTTGTCTGACCATATCTGTAAAGAAAAGGAAATGGAAACTCACTCATATTAAACAATGTGAACAACTTCTGAAACTTTTCTGTGTAATACTTCTGAATTTCATTTTTTACAGGTAACTCTCTCAATCTACTTAACTAGTAAATATCTACTTCTCTATGTTTGTTTAAAGTACAATGACAACACCTCATATTTACACTAATGAGCAATCAGAATCAGTCACCTAGTTTTTTAAGTCAATAGACATAGGCCAGTTCGAGATCAGAATTGGGACATATATTTCTGGTGTTTGTGCTGTAAAGATGGAATTGAAAATTTCCTTTTGGATAGCTTTAGCATTATTTTATAGATATTTCTTCATATCAAATGCAGTGAGTAAAGTGTCTGATAAATTTGCTTCTATATCTCACAGCCCTTTCCAAGGCAAATAATGAAGTGACTGCAATTAAAAAGCAATCTGAAGGCCTTAAAAGAGAATATGATCGCCTTATTAAAGAACATGAACGGCTGCAGGTAGGTGGTTGTGGTTCACTGCATGAACAGAATGTTCTGAAATTGTACTAACAAAAACATGTTGGATGTTTCTTCTCCAACAGCAAGAGAATTTATCAAAGCCCTCAGTATAGAATAATGTTAGAATAGGAATTTCTCCCTGAAGGTAATAAAAATACCTAGTAGAATTCTGTCTTCATGCAGGAACTGTATGGCATAGCTGGGTAGTATTTTTCTAAAGCAAGAAAAGGAAAATTGGCATCATGGTTTTGTAGGTCAATGTGCTACAGCTTAGGGTTCGAGCTCAGGATTCATGAGAAATCCTTCACTCAAGGACTGAGCCTGAGAACTTCAAGAATGTGGTGGAAATTACACCGAGAGGAAGGTTTTGGGGTGGTTTGTTTTACTGTTTTAAACATTCCTCTGTGATATTTGCAATCCAAATGCTGCAGCACTGTTAATGCTCAAGAACGAGGAAGCAGCAGAAACTACAAACAGGTCAGTCTAAACAAATTGCTCAAGGTGAGTGATGTGCAAGGCAGCCGAACAGGCAAAAGCTGAATAAGACTCTTGAAAATGATTTTTATGGGGGTTCAGGAGCACTGAAATATTACCCAAAAAAGAAAACACATAGGGCGGATAGCATTGCCTGTTAAGGTTGCAACACACTTCCCATGTAAGACCTTTCTTTTCAGTTGATTAAACATTGCCAGTCTTTACTTGTATGGAATGAAATTTTCCATTCCAGGTGTTTGCCTCAGGCTAATTTTTTTTTCTGAAAGTTTCAGCCAAAATGGTTCAGCTGTTTCCAAAGAAAAAGTTGGGGAAAATATATTGTTTTACATGTTAAAATAATTCTGGTGAGGTTTTCAAAGAAAAGCTGTAGTGCCAGCAGGAAATTTGGCAGCTGATGGTCTTTGTGTCAGTGGGATTTTCTCCCATGGAAGCTCATGCAATAAATAAATTGGTTAGTCCTTAAAAGTGCCCCAGGACTCCTTGTTTGTTTTGCTGACTTAGACTAACATGGCTACCCCTTTGGAACATAACTACAGAGTGATTGAATGTGTTCTAGCTCAGAGCTACAGGGCTGAAGCTGGACTTTCTCTGTAATTGTGGCTTCCTGTCACCTCGAGCTGGGCACTATAACTGAATTCAGGGATCACCTTCTCCTGGGCTGTCAATGACATGCAGACTCAGATACACAGAGTTTTGTTGTAGCCCTGGAAGCATGTAGGAAGAAGCCACCCGACTTAAAAACAGAGAGGACAAGAGCAGCAAAGAGGGTGGCGGGGAGGAAAGAGTAGAGTGGTGCAAAGTGTCCGGTAAGATTTCAATGAGAGAGAGAAACTGGTTGGGCAGGAAGATTGGGAGTGAGTGGAAGAGATGAGGATTTGGGTTGGGGAGATAACAAGCTGGACAATGAGAAAGCAGAGGAGTGGAGAATTGTACTGGGACAAGGAGCCAGGGCTGGGGAAGAGACACGATTGTGACATGTTGAAGAGAATGAGGCTGAAGGGATCAAGGTTGGGGAGGAGGGCAGGAGAGAGCAAGCAGAAAGGTCTTAATGCTCCCTAAAGTATAGTCTCTTCTAAAGCCAAGAATGAAAACCGAAATTCCTGAGTCTCACTGTTCCTCTGCCATTAGCAAATATCTCAGAAACTCATTGGCAAGGTGTGTCTCATTCCTTGGTGTTTTTCTTTGTCCTCTGTTGGGATTGCAGATGTTTTTGCTTCATAAAAGATAGTCAGCACCTTGCTGGGTTGAGGTGATATTAAACAGATCTTCCAGTTCTGAAGTCTTCTCCAAACAATACAATAGTAAATAAGCAAAACTGCATACTGTAATAAGTCTCAACCAGTCAAGATATTGAATCAAATGCATTTTTTTTTAAATAAGATATTCAAACATGGGGGAAAGAGGGAAGAATCTCTGGAAACGGCACAGTAAAACTCTATTAACAGCCATAACAGAGTTGGTTATCCACTTCTGGGGAAACTTAACTGTCATAAGTTATGGTGCTGTTAGTAAACTAAATTAATCTTTTAACATGACTTTTTTTCCCCTTCAGTTTCCTTGTACAGAAGACCTAGACAGACAGTTGCTTCATTTTTTTAAGCAGTTAAGTTATGCTATACTCAAGCACATGTTGAAGCGGAGATGCTGTATTTTGTTAAGAAAGCTTGGCTTTCCTATCTCTTTAACATTTGTGAGAAGTTATATGCTTTGGAAAATTTTGCCTCTTCCTACATCTGAGTTTCAGGCTTAGTATACCAAGTTGTTCTGCTTTTTCCTAGAAAGTTCATGAGTGAGTCTGCTGGATCTGTTGATATAGCAGCAGAGAGAAAGTGATAGCAAGTTTATTTAGTGTAAATGATCTCTGTTCCTCCCTTCAAATTCTCCCTCAACCAAGCATAATTTTTTAGCACATTTTCCTCTTTTCTTCCTCCCAACTCAGGACAAGTAATGTCTTATTACTTCTACATTTAACATACAGTCAATGAGAGAGAGATATGATCATATACAGTTTCACAGACACTGCAAACACGCATGATCCCCTGCCGAGATTCAGCCTTGATCTAAGAAATCAAACTCTTAAGTTCTGAGAAGCTGAGAAAATTCTGCCACTGTCCTAAAGTGCAGTTTCAATTAGAGATGTGATTATGTAAAGTGTCCCCACCCGTGTTAGCACCCTGTATATCTACCGTATATGTTTACCGGAAAAAACATATTCCAAAGGGGTAGCCGTGTTAGTCTATTGTAGAAAGACAACAGAGTCCTGTGGCACTTTTAAAGACTAACAGATTTATTTATCGCATGAGCTTTCATGGGAGAAAATCCCACTTCGTCAGACGCTTTGAAGATAGGAAAGTTACAGAGTGGGAGGAAATTAAATGCAGGGGAGTGTATGACATAGCATCAGGTCAGGCTGTAACAGCAAATCAAAATAGGTGTTAGGATTCAAAACACTGGGAAAAAACATAGTTTGGTTTCTGTTAATTGTATTGGCTCTGTAGTGTCTGGGTCAGGCACAGAAAGTAGGCTCCAGCAGTGCTGGGGGAGTGGAAGAGCTGAATTCAATTGACTCTCATGTCAACAAATTGCCTGTCAAGTTCCAGGTGCAGAATCTTCAGCATGGCTGGTGATGTAACCTTCAGAAAGGGTACAGGTTCCAGAGGGGTAGCCCTGTTAGTCTGTCTATAGCAAAAACAACAAAAGTCCTGTGGCAAAGGGAAAGGATACCGCTCGTTTTCAGGTCTTAGGAGGAAATTGCTGTCTGTTGTGAGGGTTTTGTTTTGCCTTTGTTAAATGTTGTTGCAAAGTTTTGATTTGCAAAATGAACAAACTTTATTTCTCAAACCAAAGAGAATATGGAACTCCCTGTATATCTTGGGTGGTTTTTTGTCACTTTGGACAGTTGCTGTACTTAAGCTGAAGTTTTTCTTATACATGGGTATCAACGTAAGGATTGAGGAAGACAGACTTGTTCCTCAGCCAAGAGGTCAGGCACCAGCCATCTATATATCTGCATCCCTTCTACGGGTTGAATTATAATAATAGTTGCATCCTTTTTGGGACATGTGGTTGTAGCTAGTAGGTCTGCACAGTATACTACTTACTGCCTATACGTTTTAGCCAGCTCACCCACCTACAAGCCCTCCCTAATTTTCCTTTGGAGAGAAATCCATGGATTTTAGCTCTGGGGTAGAGTGTCCAGCTGTGTCATTCTTCATCTTCCAGGCCCTCCTGGTCCAGTGAAACCATAGTATATTCTGGAACATATGTAGCCATACGGAGAGGGACCAATGTTTCTTATCATTTCAGAATGTAACAGGGTATTCATCCTGAGACACTGGCTTCTAATATTACCACATGTGAATATTTTTGCACTCCTTCTGACATGCCTCTCTTTGTTTACAGGACCTTCTAGATGAAGAGGACGACAAGAAAGATCAATAAAAGCAATTCAGGAAAGACTACTTTGATATAACTGCATCAGTGTGAAAGCTCTTGTTCTTCTCTTTATCCTCCTGAAGTAGATGGCACAAGATTTGATTTTCTTAAGAAAATGCATTGCAGTTCACTACTCAGATTCTACTTATAGCTCTTGGTTGCCAAATATATTCTGTGTTGCAATGAAAATACTGAGTGATGTATAGGGTATGCCATAAAGTTTATATTTCAGTTCTTGTGAGGAAAAATGTAAGCATTTTAAATGGAACATGTCCATCAGGAGCAACAACTCAGATGCTCTTGATCTTTTGCCCTCAAAAATGGTAATAGATCATGCACAATTAACACCAATTGCTTGTAGCATTTGAGTGGTTTTGTAAATCACACTAAACAATTAAAAGAATGGTGACTAACCCTTTTACCAGAAACTATCAGGAGGTGTATGAAATTCAGTTACTTATGGGTTAAATAAGGCTAAATATTTTTCCTTTTCCATTCTACTTGTGTAGGAAGAATATGATTGACAATCAGTAAATATATGAAAGTTAGATTTCACCTCACACTAGCTTGTTTTTTCCCATTGTGCCACAGAGGTCTGTTTCACAAGTATCCATTTTGCATGCCTTTGGCTTATTCTTTTGGAGTATTCAGAGTTTTTAGAGACCTTAAAAATAGTAATCTTTTATTATTCTAATTCATTTGTACAAGGATTTACATCTGTTGTTTACTTTGTGTGTGTGCCACTGAGCTTTCTTGCTTTGCAAAGGGTAAATATCTTTAAAGAATGTTTATGTATAATTAACTTATACTGATGAAAAGCAATTCATGGTTTGAGTAATTATACAATACCTCAGATAAATGTGCATTGTTTTTGTATCATCTGTTTTTTGCATCTGATAGCTAAATTCTGACTAATTTTTGCATTAGTGGTTTAAATTTTATACCTAAAAGTTGGTATAATTGTTCTATTAAAAGGATTGTTTCAGCTTATGAATTAGTGTGTTTGTGCAAACTGTCCATCTTATCTGATAAACTGTTTCATTAAAATCAGAATTTATAATTGCACACCTGAAGAACAAAACATTTACATAACATTGCTATTGCACTTGCCTTGTCCAGGAAATACGTATGTTTGATGCTGATCAGAATGTTTTTAAAGCAATACAGACACTGGGCTTCAAAAGTGAATGTTAATGCAAAAGTTCAGAATGAATAATCTGAACACATAAAGACCCATATAAGGAGCAATACCATATAAGGGGCGATATGCTCAGCAAAGTTATTCAGCCTAGCAGTGAGGTGGATGAGATATACTCTTTGGAAGGTGGGATTTTTTTTTCTATGTAGAAATTCAAAACACTTCTGCAATTTAGGGAAAAAATGAAGCACTGGTACCATATGTTTGGTATTCTTCAGTTGTGTTTTCTGATAAAACTTCAGAAAGTAAGCCCCCAATCTTGCAAGCTGATCTGGAACAAATTGGGGCTCTGTGCAGCCACAAAGGTCAATCCATGCAAATCAATTTATAGGATTAAAGCCTAAGACTTATTTAGCTTCAACTAAATACTTTTATGTTATCGGTTGGTCTCTACCAGGCGTGTCCAACATGTGGGCCACCAAACCTCTTCCATCTGGCCCATGACTGCACTACATGGGGCCATACTTTCCCTAACATAGAGAAAGAATGTATGGTCTCGCATACCCAGCACTCCGCAACGCCGTGAGAATGTCAGGTCTCATGATATCACTGAACACTGGATATGTGAGACTGCTCTGCGAAACCACCCTCTATCCCTAACAAAGAGAGAGGTATCATGGAGCGCAGTTTTGCATACACAGCACTCTGCGATGCTGCAAGAGTGCCATAGTGTTTTGATTTATGGTATGTAGGGCCCACTTGAAGTACACTTAAGTCAAATCTGGCCCGCAATAGCAAATGAGTTTGACACCCCAGGTCTGTACAGTAAATGTGGTCTGAACAAAACCCTAATACTGTTTTAACATTCAAAATACTACTTTCAAAGAACTTTGCAAGTATAAAATTAAGTACCCAACAGTTAGAAAATGCCAAAATTCACTATTGCCTGTGTATAAAATACTTAGGTTTCCCTACTCTCATTTTTTAAAAGAACAGGAAAAAAAAACCAACTGAAATTAAAAATCAGCCTAAGGCAGGCACCCACGATTAAAATCTTTAGACCAAACAGTTTGGCAAAATATAAGGCACTAAAAACAGGTGGTGGAACTCGTATCTCTAGCTACTCCACCTATAATAGTTCTTGGTGTGAAAGATCCCAAAGGGCTTACATGCTCTAGAAAGGAGTAAAGTACTCTTACAGTAAGAGGTAGGATTTTCTCCCATGAAAGCTTATGTGATAGATAAATTTGTTAATCTTTAAAAGTGCCACAGGACTCCTTGTTTGCTTTACAGTGAAATGCAACTCTAGTTTACAGTGCACAGCAGCTCTGCACTACCATTAGAGTATCTTAGAATATCACCTATGTAATGAAGTTAAGGAGGAGAGTGGGATATATATATTATACAGACACATTTTTAGGTGTAAATCATTCTCTTTAAACATTTTATAATTATATAAACCTGCCCCTCAGCCTAGCAATTAAACATTAGGTGACACAGGTGTTGTAGAAGCAAGTCTTGAAAAGATCTGAAGGGGGCAAGACAGCAGCCATGCTTGTGAGTATGGGGAACATGTTTTAGTAAATGTAGATTTTAAGCAACCCCTAATTTTCAAACTGCACTTTGTGTTCACCTCTTGTTTCCTCTAGAGATTACAAAGGTCACATTGATTAATGATGTCAAAGGGAATGACAGATCTGTTAGTTTCCAGCCTTACATTAAGCCATTCTGACAACAGGGTGAAATGGAATTGGGTAAATTCAAGGATAGGTCCATCAATGGCTATTAGCCAAGATGGTCAGGGATGAACCCCATGCTCCAGGTGTCCCTAAAGCTAGAAGCTGAGATTGAACAAGGGATGGATCACTGAAATTGGCCTGTTTTATACATTCCTGTTGAGCATCCAGCACTGGCCTCTGTTAGAGACAGGATACTGGGCTAGATGCACCTCTTGTCTGAACCGCTCTAGCTGTTCTTTGTTCATTGTGCTCTGCTCACAAATATTTGGTTTTGTATTATGTCTGATGCTTATTAACCTTTGAATTCAAGAGTTCCATATTTCTATAATGTGTGTCCACATGAACTTAAAACAATTTTCCATGCTTTCAAAATATAACTACACTTATTTGGAAAGATGTTAAAAGCACATTACAAATCTTACCAATATGGCAAACGAAGAGCAGTTTTAGAAATGCCATTGTTCACTCTGCCTGAATTTTAAAGTATTCTACAATGTAGTGCATGCATCTGCTTCCTGTGGGGCAGAGGAGCTTTGCACTGTGGGAAAAGTACTGTGGAGTCCATGTCTCAAAATATCTACAGCCTGTTGGAATGTAGCTTTCAGTAAAAGCACTAGGGGCGATACTACTCAAAACTAAAGTTCCAGTTTAGAAATGTAGACAAAAGACTGGAAGCACCCAAATTTATGAATACCCAGCTCTTGTTCTTGCAGGGTTTTGATGATGGGAGAGAAGCTCAGATGATCCTAACAGATGGCCTCTGTTGGGTACTTGATAGAAAAACTTAAGTCCAAGCCAACATGGATTGAATCACAATTGCTTTCTGATCTCAGGTTTAGCAATCATCTTAACCCTGAGCATGTCAGAAGTCATTTTGGGAAAACTTGGGTCCAAAGTGGACAGGATAGGCTATGCTCTAATAATACTTGGCACTCTGTCTTACACCTTCAAAGCATTTTGAATATAAGGCCAAACTTTACTGGTTGCTGCAGCAGTGTGTGATGAGGAAACCCCTCCCCCTCCCCCCCCCCCCCCCCCCCAAAGCATCCCTGCTTTTGTGTCCCTTGTGCTGGAGCCATGCACAGTGGTAAATTCTAGGGACTTGCTGCCCCCTCCTGAACTTCTGGATGCAAATCACCCCTAATTGAAGAGAAAAGATGCAGAGTCATGTTGCCCCCATCTTCCTACACTGGTTAGCAGAGCTGAATGGAGACAAAAAGGAAACATTTGCACTTCCCCAAAGATTGATGTTCCTGCATGTCTGGGAATTTCTGGAGTATAGCCCTTTGGGAGCAATACATATGCAAACCCACTGGCTTGCTGACCTTGCCTCCCTATAGTCCTGGTATAAGGACCAAGCACTTACCCAGCTACTAGATTCTTAAAGCCTTGAACATTAGACTTGGTAGGCAAGAACTCTATGGATGGAGAAGCTGAGGCAAGGTTGTAATCTGAGCGACCGGGAGAGCTAACTCTAGAGATCCCCAGACATGTAGGGGTACCCATCTTTAGGGAAGTGCCATGAGTTCCCCTGCTTTGTTTCCATTTAGTTCTGCTAACCAGTGCAGGGAGGAAACGTGACCTCGTGTCTTTCCCATTCTGTTAGGGGTAATGTGCACCCAGGCGTACTAGGAGGGGGCAGTAAGTCTCTGTCAAATGCAATTACGCATGGCTTTAGCACAAGAGACAAAAAAACAGGAGAGGCTTTTTTTGCTTTGCCCACCGCAAATCCAGTAGCTGGAAAATATTTGACCCTATGTTCAAAATGCTGTGAAGGTGTAACACAAAGTGTTAAGTATTAGAGTGAGGCCTAGCGTGTCCTTCAAGGACTTCCCTGGTATAGTGCCACTCTGCACCACTTCCAGTGAAGAGCTGTAGCCAATAGACAGGGCTAAGCAATGAATGATTAGAAATAAAAATGAATGGAATCCTTTTCCTGTGCACATGTACCCTCTTACCTCCTTTATCCCTTTTGTTTCATTATCCACAATAACTTAGTCACCTGGCATTAACAAGCCAAAGAAGAAACTAACAAGCTAACTAGGGAATAGTAACTGAAGGTTATAAGGAATAAGAAAAGGTTTGAAAGAGAAGTGATGTAGGTTTCAAGGGAACCTCACTCCCAGCTGGTTGTGTTGGGTGCCGCACTTGATAGAAGGTGCTTTTATTGAAGATCCTCTCTTGTGCCAGCTACATTGAAACGGTTTCATCATTCACCTCTTCCACATTCACCAATCTCTGTCTTGGTGGGGAATGCATCATTTTGAAATAGGGTGATTTTTGTTTTGTTTTTCATTCCTCAACTCTTTTTTTTTCTTCAAATATTTTTATTATTTCACCACAGATGTGGTTTTATTTTTCATATTTAGAAATATTTCATATTTCATCTCACATCCCATTATTCTTTTACTGTGTGTGATCCTGCAAAGTTCAGAGTATCTCCTCCATGATGTTTGAATACTGTGGACATTCAGGGCTAAATTAATTCCTGGCTTATAGCTCATGCACACCACCATGAAATTCATGTGGTTGCTTGGACTGTGAAGCAGAGTTGAATTATTCTCCCTCTGACTTTGGCCCTAATTAGCTCATGTGAGTCATGCCCATTCTTCTCCAAGCTTCTTCCAGTGTTAAAGGATGTCCTTAACAAAATCCTATTCTCTGCTGAGATCCCAGTTATGCAGATTGGCCATACTGTGTCAGACCAAGGGACCATCTAGCCCAGTATCCTATCTTCTGATAGTGGCCAGTACCATGTGCTTCAGAGGGAATGAACAGAACAGGTAATTATCAAGTGATCCATCCACTGTTGCCCATTCACAGCTTCTGACTAACAGAGACTAGGGACTTCAAGAGCATGGTTTTGAATCCCTGCACATCCTTGCCCATCCATCAAAGGACGCTTTCAACTTCATGGATATTGGATGAGGTCATATACATCCTACAGTGACAAAAAATGAGTTTATGTAGGATGGTCTGAGCTAAGGAGATCTGTGTTAGGTTTAATCATTTTTTTCAGTTGCTATTACTATAACCGTCCTTTAAAATTTTACCTGGAGTCCAGCAAACTTTATGGGATCAGTTAATCTGCATTGCCCTCATTCTAGAACCTAAAAAAATTAATAATTGTGTTTGACTCAGATAACTTACTGAAGTGAACCTTTAAATCTGTTTCTGTACTACTTTATTTTTTATCATGAATGTATTCCACATCTACTTAGAAAGTCCTTGACCAGGTGTGGTTTCCTTGTATCCTTTTAGTAAATAATGTCAAGCTGAATCGAACTGCAACTCTGTATTTCACAGTCCATTATTCCATTCTGGAGGCTAAGTATTTCATCTGCAAGCATCCCAGTTAAAGGAATCCTTAGTGTGCATTGATTTTTACCCAGACCAGTGTGTGTAGTTATTGTATGTAGTGATATTCGACACTCTTTAAAAAGTTGATGGATTTACTCACATGCTTAAAATCTTTGCTGAGTTGGGGTCCCAGACTGCATATGAGGGAGCTGCTAGTGTGGCTGGCAATAGTCAGCAGAGAAGGCATGCAGGTATACGAGTGAAGATGAGTCCAGGCAGAGGCACAAATCACACTTTTTCCAAAATGTAGTATGGATTGCAGATGCACTCATTACCTTACTCCCCTCCACAGTATTGTAGGCTACCATACAGTGATGGTGGCCTGTTATAAACAGAAGGTCAAACCAGATGATCTGGAGGTCCCTTCTGGCCTTAAACACCATGACTATACCATCCCAGCCTCAGTTGCCATAAGCCCTCTAGTGCAGTGGTTCTTAACCAAGGTTACATGTGCCATTGGGGGTATGCAGAGGTCTTCCAGTGGGGTACATCAACTCATCTAGATATTTGCCTAGTTTTACAACAGACTACATAAAAAGCACTAGCAAAGTGTCAGTACAAACTAAAATTTCATACAGACAATGATTAGTTTATAATTGTTCTATATACTATACAATGAAATATAAGGACAATATTTGGGTTATGTTTAGAGGTGAGAGCCACAATGGTGAAATCATGGTGAGCAACTGCAATACAGAACCAGACCATGAGGTGGAGGTAGACAAGGTTTTCTTGAGACAACTATGGAAGTTTCCAGACCACAGACTCTAGTTCCCATGGGAGCTTCAATCACCCTGACATCTGCTGGTAGAGCAATACAGCAGTAAACAAACAATCCAGGAAGTTTTTGGAGAATGTTGGGGACAATTCTCTGGTGCAAGAGCTAGAGGAACCAAGTAGAGGCTCTGCTCCTCATGACAAGCTGCTCACAATCAAGGAAGAAATGGTAGAGAAGGAGAGTTGGATGGCAACATGGTCAGCAGTGATCATGAGATGGTCGAGTTCAGGTTCCTGACAAAAGGAAGAAAGGAAAGCAGCAGAATATGGATGCTGGACTTCAGAAAAGCAGACTTTGACTCCCTCAGGGAACTGATGGGCCGGATCCCCTGGAAGACTACTATGAGGAGGAAAGGAGTCCAGGAGAGCTGGCTGTATTTTAAAGAAACCTTTATTGAGAGCACAAGAGCAAACCACCACAATGTTCAGAAAGAACAGCAAATATGGTAGGTGACCAAGCTGGCTTAAGAGAGACATCTTCGGTGAGCTTAAACACAAAAAGGAAGTTTACAAGAAGTGGAAGCTTGTACCAATAACTAGGGAAGAGTGTAAAAATCTTGCTTGAGCATGCAGGGCTGAAATCAGGAAGGCCAAAGCACTACTGGAGTTGTAGCTAACAAGGGACATGAAAGATAACAAGAAAGATTTCTACAGGTATGTTAACAACAAGAAGGTGGTCAGGGAAATTGTGGGCCCTTTACTGTATGGGGGAGGCAACCAACGGAGATTATGTGGGAAAAGCTGAAGTACTCAGTGCTTTTTATTTTTTGCTTCTGTCTTCACAGACCCAGTCAGCTTCCAGACTACTGCACTGGGCAGCACAGAGGGGTAAGCAGCCCTCAGCACTGAAAGAAGAGTTTCAGGACTATTTAGAAAGACTGGATGTACACAAGTCCATGGGGCTGGATGCAATGCATCTGAGGGTGCTGAGGGTTGACTGAAGAAACTGAAGAGCCATTGGCCTTATCTTTGAAAATTGTGGTGACCAGGGGAGGTCCCAGATGATTGAAAAAAGGCAAATAGAGTGCCCATCTTCAAAAAAGGGAAGGAGGAGGATCCAGGAAACTACCAACTAGTCAGCCTCACCTCAGTCCCTGGAAAAACCATAGAGCAGGAATGGACATTGCTGGTGCTGGGCACAGGAGGCACAAGCACAGTGCCCCAAAGTCCCTTGGGCAGCCTTGGGAGAGGGTCATCAAGGAATCCATTTTGAGGCACTTGGAAGACAGGAAGGTGATCAGGAAGAGTCGTCATGGATTCACCAAGGGCAAGTCATGTCTGACCAACCTGACTGCCTTCTTTGATGAGCTGACTGACTCTGTGGATATGGAGAAAGTGGTGGACATGAAATATCTTGACATTAGCAGAGTTTTTTATATGGTCTTTCACAGTATTCTTGCCAGCAAGTTAAAGTATGGGTTGTATGAATGGACTATAAGGTGGATAGAAAGCAGGCTATATCATGGGGCTCAATGGGTAGTGATCAATAGCCAGTAACAAGTGGAGTGCCAAGTGGTCAGACCTGGGGCCAGTTTTATTTAGCATCTTCATTAATGATCTGTAGGATGGAGTGGATTGCACTCTCAGCAAGTTTGCAGGTGACACTAAGATGGGGAGCGTGATAGATATGGTGGAAGGTAGGGATAGGATACAGAGTGACCTAGACAAATTGGAGAAATGGTCCAAAAGAAATCTGATGAGATTCAACAAGGACAAGTGCCGCATCCTGCACGTAGGATGGAAAAATCCCATGCACAGCCACAGACTCAGGACTGACTGGCTACGCAGCAATTCTGCTGAAAAATACCTGGACGTTACAGTGGCGTACTGGACTGCATTACTAGGAGCATTGCCATCAGATTGAGGGAAGTGATTATTCCCCTCTATTCAGCATTGGTGAGGCCACATTTAGAGTATAAACTATAGTTTCCAATGCATGCATCTGATGAAGTGGGTTACAGCACATGCAAGCTTATGCTCAAATAAATTTGTTAGTCTTTAAAGTGCCACAGGTGTCCTTCTTTGTTTTATTTAGTGTACTTGTGTCCACTTTTGGGACACCCACTACAGAAAGGATGTGGATAAGTTGGAGATAGTCCAATGGAAGGTAAAAAAATGATTAGAGAGCTGGAACACAGGGCTTATGAGGAGAGGCTGAGGGAACTAGGCTGATTTAGTTTGTAGAAGAGAAGAGTGAGTAGGGAATTGATAATAACTTTCAGCTACCTGAAGGGGGGGTTCCATGGAGGATGAAGTTAGGCTGTTCTCAGTGGTGGCAAATGACAATAAAGAGCAATGGTTTAGGCTGTATATTAGGAAAACTTTTGCAGTAAGAAGGTGGTGAAGCACTGGAATGGGTTACCTAGGGAGGTAGTGGAAGCTCCATCATTTAAGCCCTGGCTGGGCTGACTGAGTTGGGGTTGGTCCTGCTTTGAGCAGGGGGTTGGACTACTTGACCTCCTGAAGTCCCTTCTAACTCTAATTTTCTATGATTCTGATGGAGGCTGCTTGCTCTCTGGCCACACACAGCACTAAGCACTAAGGACACAATGGTTGTATTCCTTATGTCCTTAATGGCTCATCAGGTTACTTCCTGGGCCCATTGTACCTAGCAGCTTCCTTAACATTAAGGACACAATGGTTGTAGACAGCCTGTCTCGGGTGGGTCCACAGAATCACACAAGTTAAAGTATAGATATAACAACCATATTCCTAACTTCTAATACAAATACAATTCCTATACATGAACTATATAATCATTCCCAGCAAATTACTACCTTTCTATTGATACCAAACATGACATAGCTCCCATGGATTATAGCATATATGAGATATTAATAGGAAATAATATCATAAATGGTTCCCTAAATCTGGACAGCGTCACACAGGGCTCTGCCCTGTCCTTTGGGGGGGCATGCCAGGCTCCCTCTGTGCCCTCTGCCCAGCAGAGAGGGCATTGGTGTAGTTCTGGGGTAGCCCTAAGTCGAGTTAGGGATAACCCACGTCTACACTGGCTTAATTTGACTTAAAAAGTCGAATTAAGCCTTAAATCTTATTAAATCTAGGTTTAATAAAGTCGACTTCATTTTCATTAAGTCGACTTCATTTTCCTTAAGTCGACTTAAGCAAGCTGCTTAAGTCGGCTTAAGGAAACTGTAGTGTAGACGCAGGGTAAATTAAGTCGACATAAGCAACCTTAAATCGACTTAATTTACAAGTGTAGACGCAGCCTGTAGCTAGAGATCCCTGGTGCCATCATGGATCACTGGCACTGGACGTAGCACCACTCACATTCCCTGTGCCATGTAAGAAGCAGAGTAAAATGGACAGGAACTGCCTAAAACAGTGGGGTGTAAGAGCATGGGCGGAGTGCAACCTATGTCGAGCCACTCAAGTCCTGCACCATCAGCTGCAGCACCATTGACTTTGGCCCTGAGAACAGGTCCATCAAGTTTGGTACCTTTGGACTCCCCGCCCAGGTAGATCCACAAGGAGGATCTGCAGCTCCCTTCCATGCATGGAAGCAGCCAAAGCACTGAGAGGGAGTATGGCACCACCATCCTCTGCCAGGCAGTCTCTTGACCTTTTGCTCCCAGAGGGTCCTGCGGTGTCAGTTCCTCAAATTTGGTGCTGGGGTCCATGTCATGTTCAGTGCCAGGTGTGGTGGTGTATTCAGTACTGGTTTTGGTGCTAAGCAGTAGCATTTCCTCTAATTGAGATGAGTGATATGTGCTCCCATAGGTGAGCGATAGAGACCATCCCAATTGTGACTCTTGAACATCATGGAATGTCCAAGGGATCCAAAAAGGCCACTGAGCTGGCATTTGCCACTGTAATGCCCAATACATAAGGAAGGGCTCAATCTTCTGGTGTTGCATCTCTGACCAGTGCCAGCTTCTAGAGGAGTAGGGCTTCACTTCAGAGTCAGAGCCCAACAACTTGCTCTTTAGGGACCGGGTGTGGTTCCCATCAGTGCCAGAGAGCATTACTGGGGAGATGTTGACCGCAACGTTGTAGCTGGCTTTCCCACGGATGGCACCAGCTGCTTCTTTGGCACTGATGGTCTGGTATCCACTGGTGAGCCCCCCCACCTGGTGCCCTGGCCCCCCACTGGTGGGTTCCCCCTCACTTCGGCCCCAGCCCCCACTGGTGGCCACATCCAGGGGCCCTGGCCTCCCCTGCTCCAGCCAGTCTGATCCTGGTGGGTGGTGAGGCCATCGGACACATGGTGCGGCTTCCAGTGTGGCCTTCCAGAGGCCCTGGAAGGCCACGCCAGATATAGTACAGCACACCAGCCTCACCACCCCTGGAGCAGAGTGACCAGTCGCACCAGCTGACCCCACACCTGAGGGCAGACCAGACAGTCCAGGGGCAAAGTGGGAGCACTGAGTCTGGCCTCTGACCCAGGGTGACACCCCCAGCGCCAGCAGGGCAGAGGGCCCCCAAGATGTGGGGCCCCCTAGGCTTGGCCCCCATAAGCCCATGTGGTAATCTGCGCTGGTCAGGAACACTTCTCATGAGCAACTTCTAATCCAAGAGGTGCAAGTGCACCTGAAGATAGGAATGGTGGAAGAGGTTCCTTGGAAACTAAGAGCAAGGGGTTCTACTCTTGCTACTTCTTAATCCTGAAAGCCAGAGATGTTTTTGAACCCATTCTGTACTTATGGAACCTCAAAAGATTTCATGAAAAAGTTAAGGTTCTGCATGGTCTCTTGGCCTTAATTATTCTCTCTGAGGATGGGAGGGATTGGTATGCCACCCTTGACTTAAAGGACATGTATTTTCACACGTTGATCATTCCAAGTCCCAAAAGACTTTTTCAGTTCATAGTCAAGCACACTTACTAACAGTTCACAGTACTTCCATTCAGCTTTTCTGTGGCACCTCAAGTGTTTACCAAGTGTATGGTGGTCATCGCCACTTTCCTGAAGAATGAGAATCCATATCTTGATGACTAGTTGATCAAGAGTCGTAGCAAAGAGCAGGTGGAAGCAGACATAAAAATAATAAGGTCAACTGTCCTCAAGTTGGGTCTCCTGGTCAATGTGCAGAAGCCAACCTTGACTCCCACTTAGAGGACAGAGTTCATAGGAGCAGGGCTAAATTCAAACCAAAGCTAGGACTTTTTTCCAGAATTTCAATTTTTTACTATATGCTCCATCATAGAAGAGTTGAAACAGTACCCCACCACCATGGCCTGAAACTGCCTAAAACTGTTGGGGCACCTACCAACATGCACATATGTCATTCAGCATGCCAGGCTATATCTCAGACTACTCCAGGTTTGGTTAGCCTCAGAGTATCATAAGTCCTGAGACCACACTGAAAGGATAGCCCTATTCCCTGTCTGTGTTAGAAACCATACATTGGTGACAATATTCAGTCAGTTTGTGCAGATGTCCTCTTCTCTCACTGTCCCTGGTCACCGATGCCTCAGTGATGGGCTGGGGAACTATACAGAGGATGACTCAGGACCCAAGGCCTCTGATCCCCAGCAGAGCTCTTGCTCCACATCAGTGTGAGAGAACTGTACATTGGGCCTGTCAGATCTTCCAAACCCACAGACCATGATGGACAATACAACAGCAGTATTCTATAAAAACAGTCAGCATGGGCTCATTCTGCCCTGGTCACAGAATGAGTTGGTGGCCCACCTCAGCAAGTCTTTCTCCAACCATGAATGGTCTCGCCTCCTGGATGTGGTGAATGACATCTTCCAGTGGTGGGGAGTTTCCCACATACACTTGTTTGTGATGAGAGGCAACAGGAAGTGTGTACAATTCTGCTCCTTCCAGAATCACAGCCCGGGATCAATTGCACATGCATTCCTTATCCCTTGGAGAAGCCATCTGATCTACATGCTTCTCCCAATCCTGCTCATTCACAAGGTCCTGGTGAAGATAAGGAAAGAAAGGTCCTCTGTAATTCTAGTAGCTCCAGCATAGCTGTGCTAACACTGCTACCCCACGCACCTCAACATTTCAGAGGAAAGTCCTATCAGTTTGCTGCTGATTCTGGACTTGATCATTCAGGACCAGTGCTACCTTAGTCACCCAAATCTAGAGTCTCTCCACCTCCACCTGCGGTGTGGAAGCTCCATGACTGAACCCTCTAGAACTAGAATGTTCAGAACCAACCAGAGAGGTCCTCCTTGGCAGCAGAAAACCTTTCCCCCCAGTGCCACTTACCTAGCTAAGTGGAAGACATTCTCCAGCTGGTCAATGCAGAAGAGTACTTCACCTATGCTCTCATCAATATCTCTCATCTTGGACTATACTACATCCCAAACAGCAGAGACTGTTGGTGTTATCAAGCAAGATCAACCTGGTCTCAATCTCTGAATTTCATCCATGGGTTGCAAGCCATTCCATCTACAGTCTACATCAACCCCAAGGTGGGCATTTTCTTAACCCTCAAATACATCAAATACATCTGCTGATTCCGCAATGGGATCTCAGCCTTGTACTCTCAGGACTGATGGGGTCCTCCATTTGAACCTCCAGTGAGGTTCTCTACCTGTCCTAGAAGTGGCCATAATTTCAGCCAGGAGTCTCAAAACTCAGGGCCCTTATGTCTGATCCTTCTTATACAGTTTTCTGCAAAGATAAGGATGAAAGACCTTCCGGTATCATCACAAAGACTCTCTTCATGAATCATGTCATATATCAGAGCGTGTTATTACTTAGTAAAAACACCAGCCCTGCCATTGACAGCTCACTCCACAAGGGCACATGACCTTGCAGTGTTCTTCACTCAGATCCCGATCCAAGACATTTGTAGAGCCTCAACATAGTTATCTATTCATACCTTTGCAGCACACAATGCTATTATGCAACATGTCAAAGACAAAGCTGCATTTGGCAGAGCAGTACTGCAATCCCCAGGTCATTGAACTTCAACCACTCATTCTGTGGTTCTGCTTGGAAATCACCTACTTGGAATTGACATGACCAAGTACTCAAAGAGGAAAAAATGGCTACTAAGCTTCCATAGCTGTTGTTCTTTGAGATGTGTTGCTCATGACCATTTCAAAACCCACCCACTTACCTCTCTGTTGAAGCCAGCTGGCAAGAATGGTTGGGTCAGCAGGGACTTACATACAGTGCCATGCAGGTGCAACTCCAGGGGCTCCAGAGACAACCCTATGGATACCACTGGAGAAAAACCTTCCAGTGAACTATGCATGTGCCATGCACACACCTACTTGGAATGGACATGAGCGGCACAACTCAAAGAACAGTTATGGACTGTTAGTAACTGTTTTTTCCAATTGATTTATTTTATATTGCATGGTAAAAATGAGAAAGTAAGAAAATGAGAAATGAGTTCAGTAACAGTGTGCTGCGGTACTTTTGTACTTTTCTGTCTGATTTTGTGAGCAATCCTTTTAAGTTAGGTGAATCTTGGGGGTGTGCAAGACAAATCAGACTCCTGAAAGGGTCCAATAGTCTGCAAAGGTTGGGAGCCACAGCTCTGTAGTCTAGTGGACAGCCCATGCATGAATATCCTCCACCAGCAGCAGGGTTATGGCTCTAAAGGTGCTCTAACCGAGCTGGCTATTGGCCCTATATTTCCATTCACTGCTCCTCTGTGCTGATGTTGGGGCTCTGACACCGCTATATGTACTAACCTGCTTGGAGCTAGTCACCCCCAAGCTCACGGGGTGACTGAGCTCCACTCCCTTAACAGCCTCGTATTTAGTAGTACCAAGCGGTTATACAGCTGCTAGATTCTGGAAGTCTTGGCAGGAACTCTACAGATCAGGAAACAGACCAGGTTTTAAGGTGAGCGACCCCAAAGCTAACCCAGCCATTCCCGGGCTTCGGGAGCAACAGGACAGGACTGTGCATCGCCAGTCTGACAACCAGCTCACGTAGCTCTTGCATTGCCCACCTGGGGATGGCCAGTGTAGGTGAGTGAGGAAAAAGAATACACTGGGACGTATGGAAGCTCAGGAGGGAACTGGAGTGGCTTAGCACCACTTGGCTGTGCGGACGGGGAGACAGAGCGTGCAGATGGACACAGTCACAACTCCCTCCATTTAGGTTTGCTTTCCGGAGTGAGAATAAAGAGCCCCTTTTCCCAGCTAATTCCTCGAGACCAAGAACCCGACCCGCTCAGCTTCCCCCTATGTTCCCTGCGGCAGGCAGGGCAGGTCCCGGAGGACTGGAAGCTCCCGGGAGCCGCTTGCCCTTGAGGCATCTCGCTCAGTGCCCAGTGTCCTGGGGTGGGAGGATCTCTGTGCAGGCCGCAGGGCCCGGGGCAGGGCTTGCGAAGGCGGGGGCGAGGGGCAGGCGGCTCCTGGGGCAGGCTGGAGCCGGGTGCCTGTTTCCCCATAAATAAAGGGGCTGGCGGCGGCTGGCCCTATAAATGCTGCGGCTGGGCCGCCTGCCCTGCCCAGTGCGGGGGCTCGGGAGCCGGCGCAGGTATTGATCTCAGCCCAGCAGCCCCGAGCTCGGTGAGCAGGGGCGCTCCCCGGGCTCTGAGAGTCCTGCGGCCGGGGCGTTCAGGACCCGGACAGCGCCGGGCGGCAGCTCGGGGGATCCGGGCGGTAGAGCCGGGCGCCGGCTGGCTGGGCTGGAGGGGGCGGCCGCGTTGGAGGGCGCAGGGGGCTCGCTGGGCGCAGGGTGGGCTGGATGTTTGGGCGCAGAGTAAGCGCAGGGCGGGCTGCGGGCTGGGTGTCTGGGCGCAGGGCGGGCTGGGTGTTTGGGCGCAG
>ML685809.1:10499368-10544587 GCA_007922175.1 Pelusios castaneus | reverse complement strand
TGGGTGTTTGGGCGCAGGGCGGGCTGGGTGTCCGGGCGCAAGGCTGGCTGCGGGATGGGTGTCCGGGGCAGCCCGGCGGGGGTGCCCGGTTGCGGGGCGCTGACGGCCGCTGCTCTCTCGGCGCAGGCAGGGCCATGGCGGCGGGCAGACGGGCGGATGGGCCCGTGCCGGAGCGGGGCTACGTGGTGACCAGGCCGGTGTACAGCGAGCCGGCCTTCCAGGAGGAGAACGAGAGGAAGGTGCGGCTGCGGCCGACCCTGCGGGAGCGGGTCCAGGCGGCCTGCAGGTGAGGGGACGGGGAGACTCCGGCCGCGGGGGCCAGGCAGCGCAGCCGAGGGACGGGACGGACAGCCCCGGCCGTCTGGGGCTCGGTACCGGGGGATGAGCCGGGCTCCGTCCAGAGCAAAAGCAAGGCTGGCCCGCCTTACCGGCGACCCTGGTCCGCCGCGGTGGGAATCCGGAGTTTCCCGAGCAGGCCACAGTCAGGTGGTTCCCGGCTCGTTTGAATGCCCGCTCGCGCTGGACGTAAATCCGGAGTGACTCTGGAGTCAGTGGGGCGCTCAGATATCCCGGGGAGGGCGCAGCGTGTAGGGAGAATAGAGCCGAGTCTGGCCCGGGGCTCCGTTTAGTGCAGCGTCGAGTTGCTCAGCCCGGGCACCCGGACGGGACCTCGGCTGGACGCATCAAACCTTGCAGGGACAATTGAACCGCCTGTTAGAGCCCCACTCGGGGCAGGATGGACCCTTTTGCTCTCCAGACTAGCGGTTTGAACCGGGACAACGAGATCAATGATTAGAACGGGCGGGGTGGACCTCACTGAAGACGAAACTTTCTATCCTGGGGCAAGAGTTTATCAAAAGCAGAATTCCTGCCCCAAAGACACATTGTGTGATGAGAAAAGAGACCAGCCTTCCCTCTTCCAGCAGTCAGGGCTCCAGAGGGACGTCTTTCCTCAGGGCGAGGAGCACTTTACTCCTCGGGTGATACCGCCGCCAGCAATGGAAATACTCACAGAGGAAGGTCGGGGCTAGCCAGGGTGACTGACGGACTCTGACCCTCAAATGTTTTCTTCGGCGAGGTGATCGAGTCACAATCACTTCCAAAGGAGATCCTTGTTTTTTTAAACATGTACAAAAATGAAGGGCTGCGGCACGTCACCGTAGATACAACTCTCCGCCGAGAAAGTCCACCTTGGTTACTGTGCTTCCCCAAATACCAACTACTGGTTTTGCGAATGAAATGTTTTAAATATTATGGTAGATGAAACTTCCCTGGCAACTGTAGCCGTTGTTGTTAGTAAGAGCCATGGACCAAACCTGGGGGAACTCTTAATTTGACAGCAGCATTTGGCACTAGAAAATCAGTATATTGTAAAGAGCATTTAGACAAGTTCCAGAGGCGTAGTCCTGTGGTGCTTTTAAAGACTGACACATTTATTTATTGCATGAGCTTTCGTGGGTAAAATCCCACTTTGTCAGACACAGGAAGTGGAAACTACGGTATGGAAGGGGATAGATAAATGCAGAGAAGGGTAAGTCACAAGACAGATTCTACAAAGCAGGACCAATATTCTTTTGGCTAGATAGCTCCTGTTGGGATTTTTTTTTTCACTTCCCAGTTATGATTTCACAGGGGCGGGTTGACATTTTATTTCTCTATTTTTGTTTGTTTGTTGCAGTTGTTCAAAAAAAAAGGCCTTGCAAATAACCAAGTCCTTTTTCCCCGTCCTGGAATGGCTTCCTAAGTACAGAATAAAGGAATGGCTGGTTAGTGATCTCATCTCCGGTGTCAGCACAGGACTCGTGGCTACCTTACAAGGTAAGGAAGGGCCAAGCAGATTTCATTATTAAGGAGAAACTGGACATGTTATATAATATTCCCATAAATAAGTCATACCCTTTTAATCAGTGCTTTAGTGTCAAAAATGAGCAAAAAGAAATCCATGAGGACTAATGTTATTCTATATTGCCTATGAATTAATACAGTTCACAATAAATAATTGCCAGAAGGGTAGCTATTTTAGTCTGTATACAGCAAAAACAACCAGAGTCCTGTGGCACCTTAAAGACTAAAAAATTTCTTTGGGCATAAGCTTTCATGGGCTTCAACCCACTTCATCAGATACAACAAATAATTGCAAGAATAATTCAATAATAATGCAATTAATAATGCAATAAATAATTGATTTGCTTGATTTGTTTTCTGTCCATGCAATGTTGGCTAGCAGATTACAATTTCCTTGAATTAGTTATTCAAATATATTTGACCAGTCTCTTTTTGAGGGTTTTAAAAAAAATCTTCAGGGGCATAAGGTGAACATGTAAAAATCAAATTATGTTATTTAGTTATTTATGATTGTTCAGATAAGTCACTTGGTGTTATTTCTGTTCCTTGATTGGCTGAGAACGCAAACACTTGTCTATCCAAATGTAAACACACAAATGCAGCTTTCTGTTAACATCTGTGCCAGTAAAGCTTGATGGCTCAAGTTCCAAAGGGGTAGCCATGTTAGTCTAGTCCAGCAAAGCAAACAGGGGGTATGTCTACACTAGCAATTTAAAGTTAAGTTGACTTAGTCCACTTCATTAAATCAACTTAATGAGGTCAACTTTAAGTCGACTTAAAAGCAACCTTATTAAGTCAACAACAAAGTCGACCTAACTTTTTCTAGTGTAGACATAGCCAAGGAGTCTGGTGGCACTTTTAAAGATAAACAAATTTCTTTATTGCATGATCTTTTGTGGGAGAAAATCAGTCAGTGGGATTTTCTCCCATGAAAGCTCATGTGATAAATAAATTTGTTAGTCTTTAAAAGTGCCAGCAGACTCCTTGTTTATTTTGACTGCTCAAATGGTTGTAGTAAAGAAACACAAAAGGGGCATGGACTTAGCCAAATTTTAAGAAGTGGAATAGGTATTCCCAGGACATGTTTTGCGTTGATCAGTAGGTCTTCTGAATGCATTTATTAATGCTAGGGAAGAGTAGATCATCAGAGAGGTGGCCACGTTTACAGATGACTCATCAGCATTATGTAAATGAATCACAACTAGAGAGTTGTGAGGAACTCCAGAAGGAGGGAAATAACAGTCCTGTTCTCCCTGGGGCTCCTGATACTGGCCACCTTCAAAGACAGGACTAACGATCTGTTTCAGACTAATTCTTTTGGGTGGCGTTGTCCCCTCATCCAGACCTGCAAATTTTCCCATTTTCCCTGTGCAGAAGTCAGCTGCCTCCACAGCACTGTTGTTCCTCTTCTCCTGCCTGTTGGTCCAGTATTTGTGTAAAGGAAATGGGGAAACTGAGAGTGTGGGGAAGAATGGAAAGGTCACAGATCACCATGACAGCACTGGAGAGCGAAGTCTGCATTTTTAAATTATGCAGGAATCTGTCACTTAGCACGAAGCCTCTGAAATTGATCCATTTCTATTTCTTAGGGTACGTCTGCCCTGGGCAGATGCAGTGTATGTAAAATGTGTTAATTAACACATCAGAACACAACGTCAAACTCAGTTGAGCACCTAGCTTAACCAGGGACAGTTGCATTTAAAAACGTGTTAGTTGGGCTTAGTTAAGGAGGTTTTATAGCAGAGATCTTGAAACAGAAGCTATTGCCCAAATGGGGAGGTATTGTTGGGGTTTACAGGAGTATATTATTATTATTATTATTATTATTATTATTATTGCACTTACATCTAATGGCCCCAAAGAATAATGGGGTCTGATTGTGGCAGGCATTATACAAGTGTAGTTAGAAAGACTCCTTGTCCCCAAAAGCTTTCCATTTTATTAGGTTAAATGAACAAAAGTAGGAGAAAGAAAGAAGAATCTTCCCCATTTTACAACTAGCAATCTGAGGTGCAGATATGTGAGATGACTTGTGTAAGGTCACATAAGAAGTTTATGCCAGAGCTGGGAAAATCTCTGGAGAAGCCCATGCTCTCTGTGTCTGTCTGTCTGTCTGTCTCTCTCTCTCTCTCACACACACACATTTTAAATACATCCTTTCAATATTTTTTTTTGACTCTGCGCCCTTCTGGAGCAAATGTGGATAGAGATAACAAATGAATACAAAAGTTCTGTGGCTTGGTTACAGCTGCATACCCTGGATGCAATCCATTGCCCCAGCTGATTAGGCACACGGTAGCCAGGAAGTGGAACAAAAAAATGGAGCCACAAAACGAAGCAGATGCCAGGAATCCTCAAATCCCTTGGTCCTCAAACCACACATATCCCATGATTCTTCATGTATCTCTTCAGCCTTCCCTCTAGTCTGTTATTTAACCTGAAGCCCTGGTAGCACTTTGTGATACCTTTGCCAGAGGACTCATGGATGTTGCAGTGGGAGTTCATGCTGCCTGAAAGAGCATTAACTTTCTGCACATTTTACTAGGGATGTTCCACGGTTCTAGGGTGGAAAGAGATATGGCACTTTTCCACATCCCCGTAGTTCCCATCCACTTTTTCAACATAGCCGATAGATCAAACAGATATTTAGAGGAAAAAAACCTTTATTTTTAATTGGTCATTTTATTGGTAAGAAGCAAAATTTTCAAATGTGTGTGCTTAAAGTTAGGCATCTATATCTACATTTAGATAGCTAAATAAAAATGGCCTGATTTTCAGAGGTGATTAGTAAATGGGCATCCATGTTTGAAGATTCCAGACATCACTGAGACCTTTTGCACAAACCCTCCTTCCCAAGTGGAAAGGTAGATCAGTTGCTTTTACTGCAAAGTTCTCCTGCCAGAACCACTCAGAACCCTCAAAGTTTGTGCCTGTGTTTTGTGAGAACACAGATTGCACACATAACTCTTAATACCTACACCTGTAACTAGCTGGCTGGCACTTACAAAACCATTGAGACACAAACTTTCAGATTTGTGCCCACAAGTGAATTACAGATGCGAAATGTAATTTCAAATTGTTCCTGGCTGACAGGAAGATGCTGTCCTAAAAATTTGGCTCATTACTTGACTGGAGATAAGTCTGTTTTGAGTTCTGTAACTAAAAATTATGATTCTATATGATTACAGGTTTGGCATTTGCTTTGCTGGTTGCAGTTCCTCTTGGATATGGTCTCTACTCTGCATTTTTTCCCCTCCTGACATATTTCTTCTTGGGAACGTCAAAGCATCTCTCAGCTGGTAACTGCATATAGTTTCAGTCAATTACATTTTTCATAATATTTATCTTTGGTATGAGTATTAATGTTTAATGTGAGGCTGTCCCTCTGAGAACCATATTCACTGTATTGAGATTTAATGTTGACAGGTTTGTGGGGCTTAAAATGTCTTTCGGCTCAGTACAGGGCCTATATATAATGCTTAACTTTACTTGTTCTCAGTTACAGCTTTTGCTTGTATTTGTGCTAAAGTTCATCAGTCCTGTGTTCTGCTGGACACCATGCAGAATCAAGGCCATGGAGGGCACTGAGAAGTTCATTCTAGATTATTTTATGAACAGGCATTTAATGTGTTAGTCAGTTCTCTTGTGTAGAACCTGCTTGCTTTATCTTGTACACACTTTGATTTTTTGATGAATGTAAAGTCATGCTTTCTACTGTTCCTCTTTACAGGACCGTTCCCTGTGGTCAGTTTGATGGTGGGATCTGTTGTGCTGAGCATGGCACCTGATGAAAAGTTCTACATCACGAGCAATAATGCTACCCTTAACAAAACACTGATAGACACTGCATCCAGGGATGCACAGAGAGTGGTGATTGCCAGTACCCTCACATTTCTGGTTGGGATTTTACAGGTAATAGACCTGCCTCAAAGTCTTTGGTTGATATTGCTTCCACTTTATTGAATAATTGGCAAAAATGCAGCTTGAAGTAGCTCATTAAGGTTTCCTTTCCATAGTAAAACACACAGGAGGGGGACAAGTCACCCTGAAATCTACACAGCTGTCAAATGACAGAGAACTTAACACATTTTACCCTTCCTGGGAAAGGGATTGTGGAAGTATGGCTGGGTACACAGTGACTGCGAAAAGCCTGAGCCATCTGTAGAAGAACCCAGCTCCAACAGCATAGATCTTGGGTCATCAGGAAGGAGGGCCTATCCCTCTATACAGCTCTGGTGTTTTCCTTTACCTCCCTGGGAGGCTGTTCAGACACACCAGCCTGGTATGAGGGAAGATGATCCAATGAGTCAAAAAGAACAAGGTATTTTTCAAATAGAAGATGCATAAGTAGGCATCAAATAAGATAAAAGTAGGTGAGACTTTGAGCTGCACAGGACACAGATGGACAACTGTACACAGGGAAGGAGTCCACAGCATCTCTCATGCAAATGAAAGAATCCAAGACACATTTTCCTGCTGTCCCAGGGACATGTAGTGATATGCTGAAGTTGTTCTTTTGTCCACTTTTCTAAGGAAAAGCTCACAAACAGATTGTGCAGCTGCTCTGTACCCAGTACCCCCACTGAAATCATCATCATTCACAATCATTCATCTAAGCGATGAGGCCCTTACAGTTTTGCTTCATAAAGTAGTTTCAGATTTTTCAGATTCAAACAGGACCAGGTTATATGGGTTAGCTCTACTCACACTGAGCAGGACTTTACTCCACGGACAATTTGATTTACTGCAGGGAGACTACTTCTGGTATGCGCACGTCAGTGTGAGGGTGGATCACAATCTGGCCTAGTCTGTTACCATCTTAACTCTTCCCAGTAAGCAGGCACACCACATGGGACTGAATCCTGAGCATGTTGTAAGATAATTGTTCCATCTTTTAACTGTTTAGCAAACTCTTATTTCCTGGTGATTTTTCCAGCTTGTGTTTGGGGCTCTTCAGATCGGTTTCATTGTGCGATACCTTGCAGATCCCCTGGTTGGAGGATTCACAACAGCAGCTGCTTTTCAAGTGTTTGTCTCACAAGTGAAAATAGTCTTAAATGTTTCAACTAAAAACTATAATGGGATCCTTTCCATAATATATGTAAGTACGCCCTGCTGATTTGCTTTTATTTTGTGTCACAGTTTCTCAGTAGCACTCTCTCTTCCATCTCCTGCCTTCATTTCATGGAGGGGTGATACACGTAATAGATTGAGGGAATACTGAATTTTCTTCAAGGATATTATCCTGCTCCCATTAAGGTCAATAGATCAACAGGTGTTTGAATGTAATTGGCTTGAATGGGCCCCAATTACACATTTGAGGAAAGCTCCTTTTCCTTTCCTCTGTTCCTAGGACGGTACAAGACTGGTATGAAGTCATTTTAATCTATTTTCAATGGCCTGGGAGAAGGGATCGGTAGGTGAGATGATAAGATTTGGATACCATAGAGGAGACAGATTAATATAATGGAAGACAACAAAAGACAGTACGATCTATGTAATTCTTATTTTAAGTAGTGGGGGCCTGTCTTTCTGGAGGAAAAGGTCATGCATTCTGTCCTTGTGAATCACTATGGGTGTGTCTACACTGGCAAGTTACCTAAACAAAGCCGTGTCCACACTGGGCTTTTCTTAAGTCAATTTAAGCATTTCCTTAAGTTGACTTAAGGAAAGCTTAAGTGGACTTAATAACACCTCTTTTAGGTCGACTTAAGGCCAGTATAGACGGGGATTAATGTTAAGTCGACTTTATTAAGTTGACTTAAAGCCAATATAATGGCTATCTTTGCTGTTAAGTCAACTTAACAAAGTCGACTTAAAGTGTAGTCAATTTGTTAAGTTGACTTAACAAAGTCGACTTCACTTTGTAAGTGTAGACATAGCCCAAGATATCTGTATGGCCATGATATAAAGGATACAGTTCTATGAGGTCAGGGAATTACTACAACACATTTGAGTTATTGTACACAGTTCTTGTATTATTTTCACAAGGATATCACAGAATTATGGAGGATGCAGCAGAAAAATCCAAATAATTGATTAAGGGACTTAAAATATAGCTATACAGACATGCTAGAAAAATTAGGAATGAAATCCTCCCATCAGATCTGTGGGGTAGATCTTGGAGAAAATGGTTGAATGAAGAATTATCTTGACTGCATGGTGGTAATATTGATTTCTTGGATTATCCCATGTTATAGAACGTATGCTTTCCTCACAGAAGCTAATGAGGATTTTCACTGACTTCAGTGGGAGCAGGATTGAACTGAAAGCGTTTTAGACTGGCTATTTGCTACTTGACATTAGAGCTAACAAGTCTCCAGAGGGGGATGGGCTTTGGCCAAAAAGAATCAGACTCTATTTAAAATACTACTCTCCAGACAGTGGTGGAAATGAAGGTCATTTCAGGCAGAAATGTATTCCACTCTTTGCAGTGTTTAGGGACTAGTCAGGCTATTCATATATGGAGAGGAATAATTGGGCAGATGGACTAGACATAATAGTATGAAATTGAGGAAAAGAGAAAATCAGACAGAATATTTGGAAATTCTTCCTGACAGTGAGATGTGGTAGGCTGTGGAATAATCTTCTTAGGAATTAATGGAAGTTCTATCACACGGGACATTTAAAATAAGATTGAACAAAGCATTAGGTAATACACCAAAGGGAGCAATGCTGTATTGTCATGGCTATGCCTAGATGACCTCTTGGGTTTTTTCCAGCTCTGTCTTGTATGATTGTCAAAGAGAAATGCAACTAGGAAAGATATTTTTAAAAGAATTTAGATGGTGCTCCCAACTCTGAGGAGCCTAAAATGAAGATCTAACGCTCTAGGTTAAAAGTTGGTGCACTTGTAGGGGACCCGTGGTCGATCAGCGCATAAGGATGCAGAACGCAGCGTTTATGAGTTCTCATCCCACCTCTGCTAGTGACTTGTTGGTCTTTAGTAAGTATTGTGACATCTGTGTGTCAGAATTTCCGCAGCTGTAAAGTGCTCACCTATTTCACAAAGGTGTTAGGACAGAATTACTAGTCCTCTCTCTGGACCAATCTCCATACATTTATTATTGAAGGAATATAATTGTCACCATTTTGTAAGTGGATTTTTAAAAATGTATAAACTTAGCTGTGCAAATTACCGTGTACAGTAAAACAATAAAGCTGCATATTGCTTTGCAACGATGGATAGAGATGCCGTCCATTACACACTTACTGTAGGAATCCTCCTGGCCAGGGCTGGATTCCAATGGGAGAGTTTGAGCACCATGAGGTGACCTTGCTTTTCCCTAGAGCAAGACTACACACAGTGTGGTAAGAACCACAACGGCGTAATCATACTCTCTGGCTATGGACAGTGGAGATAGGGAGGCTGAGCAAGTACTTAATCCACACAGTAGAGACTATAATCAGTGGGCAGATGGTGAGTGATCCAGTGTTTTAGCTATGCATCTGCTAATTCTTTCTTGAGTACCACAGCTGGGTCTTCTCTGCTATATGGGCAAGGAAGAAGAGGCTCCATATGTATTTCTCTTCAGCAAAACACTGGCAGGATTTAATCCTTGTTATTTAGTATTAAATACACAGAAGTTAAAAAAAATCTGCTAAATAAGGCTATGTCTACACTGGCAAATTAGTTTGAATTAAGGAGGCTTAATTCGAACTAACTAAAGCCAAGGCCACACTAGGCTTTAGTTAGTTCGAATTAAGGGCTTCCTTAATTCGAACTAATAAGTTCGAATAGGGTATTCGAACTAAAGGATTAATTCGAACTAACTAGTTCGAATTAACCAATGTGGCCATGTTAATTCGAACTAATTTCTTAGTTCGAATTAACCAGCCATTGAAATGAATGGGAATAGCAAATTTGAACTAAGCAAGTGCTTGCTTAGTTCAAACTAACGTTCCAGTGTGGCCATGCTAGTTCGAATTAAGCTAATTCGAACTAACTAAAACTAGTTCTAATTAGTTAGTTCGAACTAACTAATTGGCACTAATTTTAGCAAGTGTAGACATAGCCTGTGAGAGCAGTCACTGTCATAATTGTGCTCCTTCAGTTAAAGTCACCATGAGGTCAATCGACTGAGTCAGCGAGAGCACAAAAGAAACTCACATTCATAGTCAAATTCTTTAGGTCAGTAAAAAAGAGCGTATTGGACAGGTAGACAGTCCCTGACCTTCTCTGAGGTTTTGTCTGCTTCTCTGTTTGGGCTTCCCCCCTCCCATTCTATTTTTTTTCTATTTTTTATTCCAGACCATCATTGAAATATTTCAAAGAATTGGTACCACCAACATTGCAGATCTCATTGCTGGGCTACTCACCATTTTTGTGTGCATGGTCGTTAAAGAAATAAATGATCGATTCAAACACAAGATCCCTGTTCCTATTCCCATAGAAGTAATCGTGGTAAGCAAAGTACCTTAATGAGAAACACAGCTAACTGGGCTGATTACAAGAAGACAAGAGCAATTTTCCAGCATTAAAAACCATTGTTTTATTTGATTCCAGACAATAGTAGCCACAGGGATCTCATATGCTGCTGACTTGGAAAAAAAGTACAATGCCGGAATTGTTAAAACCATACCTAGAGGGTGAGTGCATTTGTGTTCTGAGACACAGCTAATATTTTAAATGGCTATCTAGTAATAGAATAGTGATGAGAGTCAGCGAGAGACATAGTTTGATTCACAGCCAAACATTTCCCGAGTTCTAATCATGGCTCTCTCACCAGTTCCCTCCATGACCTTTGGGAAGCTTCCTACTAGTTGTAAAATGGGAATAAGCATACGTCTCCCTTGTAAAGCACTTTGAAATCTACTGATGAAAATGCTCTGTCAGAGCAAGGTGTTAATAATAATCAGTTGCTGTTTGTAAAGTGACTCTGTGAGTACGGAAAATGCTGTATAATGCTCAGTGTTACACAGCACTCAAGCCTGCAAATCCTTACTTATGTGAGTGGTTCCAGTGTAGTCCTGATTCATACAAATAGCCCAATCAAAAGTACCCCATGTAGCAGCATGTGGCCACAGGGGCGTTTCTTGTGGCCACAGCCTGCTGGGCGGCGGGGAGCAGCAGCCCATCCCCTGGAGCCGCCAGCAGGGGATGGGCCCTGCAGCCAGAAATGCTGGAGAAACAGGTAGCTGGTGTGAGTTCCCCACTTTTCTGGGAGTTGTGGGGTTCAGGCTTCCAGCTTCAGCCCTGGGGTAGTGGGTAGCAGGCTCTAGCCATGGGCTTTGGACTAACCGCTCTCGCCGTCATCCCTAGCCAGGGCAAGTGTGAAAAACTGGGATGGCGGTGGAGAGTGAAAGGAACCTATATAAGACAAAGCCCGGGACATTTAGTCACCCTACGCCCCGCTGCCTCGCCAGCCCCATTTCAACCACATAGCAGCAGGCTCCACCCTCTGGCTGTGGCTATTGGATCCTTCAGCTCTGGCTCTGGGCTCACCTCCCACATCTCCACTGGTCCCTGCATTGTCCTCCAGCCCTGGGCTTAGGCCATGCTATGAGGGACTCTGGCCCAAGGCCACAGGGCTTTGGGCTTGCCCCCAGGCTCTCCATCCCCCATCCTTTCTGGCCCCAAGTGACTCTCCCAGCACCTCAAGCCCCCCTCACCTCTGGCCCCTGCTGCCTCTTCTGTCCTCCTCACACATCGCCCAAAGGCCCCCGCTGCCTCCCTACCCAGCTTCCCATCCAGGGCTTAATTTGTCCCCCAGATTACTGGGGCTGAGTAAATCTGATGTGAAAAGTGATATTTGTATGTTTATTAATATCACTTTTGACTGCCTCTCCATTAGCTGGCAAATCTGCTTCTATGGAAAATAATATTAAGAAAAATACAAATATCACTTTTCACAGCAGCAGAGTGACAATCTAGTACAGGGGTCGGCAACCCTGGCACTCGAGCCCATTTGGAGCGGCACACAGCACCCTCTGCGGCACCGCAGAAATTGCTGCTCCTGCACCGAAAGCCACTCCAGTCAGCTTCTTTCAGGGGCAGCTGGGGCATGGAGGATCCCGGCCATGGCCATTCCCCAGGCATGCTATGTAAAGAAGCTGCCTACGGTGGCTCCTCTCCACAGTGTACTGCCGCCAAAAGGAGCCATTCTGAGTAGCTTCTTTCTGTGGCACGGCTGGGGACCCCCAAGAGGAGCTGCTCCAGGCAGCTTATTTCTGTGGTGTGTCTGAGGCCCTCTGTCCCCAGGCACACTACTGAGAGGAGTCGCTCCGGCTGACTCATTTCTATGAGCGGCTCCTTTCAGTGGAATGCCTGGGAATTTTTAGGTGGCTGCTGGCATCAGCTAAGGGTTGGGGAAGAAGGCTTGGCACGTGGGTCAGCAAAGATTGCTGACTCCTGAGCTAGTGAGTCTTAAAAAAAAGAAAAAGAAAACCAAAAAAGAAAAAGAAACAACAACAAAAGACAAGAACATGCAAAACACCTTACTTTTGTAAGGTCCAGTACAGAATAGAGACAACAGTACATTATTTTTATTACTGAGTTTGCAAAAAAAATCCCAAACCAACCCTACCTTCCACCCCCCAAAAAACCCTACATAAATAAGTACAATGATTTGGCCCTGTATATATGTGTATTTATTTGTTTTTCCTAGAGTTAAATAAGTATTTTTTTAAAAAATTGTCAGAGAGACCACCAATAAGAGTTGGTAGCTGCACTCTGAGGTCACCAAAATATTAATTGTGTGAACCCCTGCCCTTTCCTACTCACAAGAGTGAGGCTTTCCAAGCTTGCATGGACAGTGACTTTCACCAAGAAGATTTAAGCATTTTACAATGATGACCTTCACATACTGTTTGGTGCTCAGTGCAAGTCGTGACTAATTGATATTTGTAAAGTTCTTTCAGCTCTTCAGATGAAAAGTGTTTGACACACACGTGTGAAATTCTGTTCATGTGATCGTGTCATCAGTCACGTAATGTCCAACATAGCCAGAAAATACACTTCTGCATTCTGTTATTACAAGGCCAAATTTTAGTCCCTCACATTCTGAAAACAAATGGGAGTTTTGTCACTGATTTCAATAGGCAGGGCTGGCCTTACAGATGGGTATCATGGGTGACTGCTAGGGTGACCTGATAATTGTGAAAAATCAGGATGGGGGTGAGGGGTAATAGGCATTATATGAGAAAAAGCCCTGAATATTGGGACTGTCTCTATACAATCAGACATCTAGTCACTCCAGCGACTTCCTAGGGTGTCCTGGTTAACCGCCCACCTCAGTCAACCTAAGGCTCCTTTAACCCCTGAGTGATGAGTCTGTAGCTGGAGAGGGGCAGGGCTGGAGGGTGCCCTGGCTGGGAGCTCCTACCATGCACCAGGTTCCAGCTTCTAGTCCTAGCCAGACTGGGGAAGGACAACACATCCTCTTCTGCTCACAGATCCAGGTCAGACCCATCTCTGGGAACCTCCCCCAGCTGCAAGAAGCTCTGCACTGCCCCCCGCTTGCTTCCCACCTTCCTTGCTTCCCAGCTGCATTGGGAGGAGTCACTGTGCATGGAGCTATCCAGACATCTGCCCAACCACCCATTCCTTGGGGAAAATGGTGACCTGGTGCCAAAATACAAGTTCATCCAGTGTGGCTTTTTCCATAAGGCTGGGACCAGGATTTGAGCCATATCAAACAAGATAAGCACATTGTATGGTCAGCAAGCATTCCCACCTTTTTATTGACGTGAAATATTACCATCCATTCACATGATCAGTAGTGTGCATGTCTGGCAGCCTTGCAACTTCTTGACAAATCTAGTAAATGCAGACTTTGGTCAAAATTAATAATGTAAATATATTTTCTTAAATGTTAGATTTTTGCCTCCTGCGCCTCCAGCTGTCAGTATGTTTTCAGAAATGATAGCCTCTGCGTTTTCCATTGCTGTGGTCGCTTATGCTATCGCTGTGTCTGTGGCGAAAGTCTACGCAACGAAACATGACTATGCTATTAATGGAAACCAGGTATATGAAGCCAAATTAATTTAAAAACTAATTAAATGTGATTTGTGCATGAAGGATAATTTTATGTCCAAACTGGAAAAAAATAATCCTGATCTATTAGACACAAGTGCAACTCTGACATGTGAAATTAATTAAACAAAAAAGATGAGATGTGGTCATGTGACACAGTAATACACAGAGATGAGACAGGTAGTGAATCAAAGCTTCAGTTCTAGTTAATCTTCACTGTGTTGTTCCAGTGACATCAAGGCATGGAGAGCTGCCCTCAAGATGCCACTGGGGTCACAGGGGAATTCTATGGTGCTGTAGAGCTGGATTAATTGACTTTATGCTGCCTGCGTCCACTTCTCTTCATAGAGAGTGTTCTGATGTGGGATGATGGTAGAGAGGGGGCAGTGATGGGCTAGTCCAGCCAATGTAGCCAGGCCTCATTGCAAATTGAGGTACACTCAGTTTTTGCACCAATTTAACTCTTTCAGCTGGGAGTAAGATTTTATGCCTATATTATATATTGGCACATCCCTGTAGTGTAGATACAGTTATACCAGAATTAATGTGCATATGTCAGAAGAGCTTATTCTTGTAAATGTACGTGTGTTAGCTATGCTGGCGGAGGAACCATTATACCAGTATAACCACATCCATACTAGGCGGTTGGGATTGTATTACTTTAACTATAACTGTTTCTAAGCCAATTTAGTTATAGTGTTACAAAAACTATATGGACAAATCCTGTGGTTGCTCAAACTGTCTCAGTTCCTAAGATCAAAGGAGATGAGCAAATGGCTTAGGGCTACCTTCGTCTCCTCCTCTATCCATGCTGCACCTGTACGGCATCCTTTCAATATGTGGGAAAATTGTATTCATTGCAAAAAATGAGCTAAGCATGTTGTTTCACTAGTCTTTCTGTCCTTCACAGCTAATGCCCTAATTACAATATATCTGATTTCAGAAATATTTTTATGTAATCAAATTAGCCCTGTAAGCATGTGAATTATGAGTAAAAACTCCTCTGTGTTGACCATTATGTATCTTGAGGCTGCAATACACAATGTTCACATTGGGAAACACTTTCAATTAAGGTTGCCTAGCATGTCTCCACTTGCCGTTTAATAAGGCTAAATGGGGAGTACAGCTGCAGGTTTTGTTTTCAACATTCGGCCAAGGTTGCCCTGTTCCAGAAGACATTATGTGGCGATTACAGTAGGTGAATGATTGGTAATCAAACACAATTATATTCTTTCGAGTACTAATACTGTGTATGCCAAACATTCAGCAACCCAAAGTTCTAGGCAGAAAGCTAGATTATTTAACTACTTAAACTAGATGAGTGAAAAATAATAACAGCATAAAAACAGACAACGAAAGGGCTGAAGGAAGATCAGTTACCTTCTTTCATCAGTGGTCATTTCTTTTCATAAATTCATACATTTTCAAACCTAACAATAGTAACAGTCACTGATCTAAATCTAGCATCTTCTTCCAGAGCTAAAATGTGTCAAAATCTGTGTGGATTATCTAGCTCTGTTTTATTGAAGGATCTGTCTTCAAGATCTTACTCTGCTAATAAAACCTTTTGCATAAACTAAGGCTGATCTAAACACAGATTTTGTATTGAAGTAACTATACTGGGTCACAAACCAATATATTTAAATCTGTACAACCCTCTATGTATGGATGCAGTTAAACTGGAATTAAAATGTTTATATTGGGGTAGCTTATATTGGTAAATGTATGGAGTTAAGCTATACCAACAGAGGCATCTTTATACTGGTATGACTGCGTCCACACTTGGGAGATTGCACCAATTTAACTACATTGGTTCCTAAGATGATGTAGTTAAATTAGTAAAAAGAACCTGTGCTGACCATTTCTAAAATACCTATCAGTAACTGTTGTAATGAATCTAGTATTTTGTGAAAGCCACTGTACTTCTCACATTACAGACTCCTGTAAGGAAATATGATCTTAGCTATGCAAATGGCATCTTAAAGAATCTACACTTACATCATCATCTAATCTTCTTCTAGGAATTTATTGCCTTTGGGATCAGCAATGTCTTTTCAGGAGCTTTCTCTTGTTTTGTTGCTACCACTGCTCTGTCACGTACTGCTGTCCAAGAAAGCACCGGTGGGAAAACACAGGTAATGGGCTTATCTTACTATTAATTTTGAAGATATTTCAATTTAATATTGCTAGGCCACAGACTTCAGATAAAGATAATGAGAATTCCAAAATGCTTGTGTGTATGATTCCGGTGGGACTGATAGTGGGATTTGAACCCAGGCCCCTCAGGGCTAAGAGCATGACATGCTATTGCTGAAATTAATGGCCTATATACTGCAACGGGCATACGTGTTGCTCATAAACCTCTTGTGTGGACTAGCCACTAGGGGGAGACAAAGACTTTCCTAGTGTGGGTTAAAGTTTACATAATAACAATACACTATTTATTTAATAGAAGAGCCATCCAGAGGGCAAATGGCAAGTACCGGTAGATTATAAGGCTGGTGTGGAATTTCTCCTCTTCCCCACCTTCCACAGATATTTATTTGTGTATAGTAATTTACATGAACTGCTGAGATTTAATCACCTTATATAGGTTGAATTGCTTCTGGATTAGGCCATGTATGCTTGAACATAAATGTCGTTAATAGATCTCCTTGTTTACAAAGAAATGTAAAATACACTGATGTTCACATTATTCACTGTGAGTCAGAAAACATAGCAGAGAGTCTAAAAGCACTTCTTTCATATGCATATTACTGTCTTCTTTGCAGGTGGCTAGCATGATCTCAGCTGGAATTGTATTGATTGCTATTGTGGCTCTGGGGAAACTGTTAGAGCCCTTACAGAAGGTATGATACTTTTTCTATCCCTGCACCATTAAGGCCAGCTGCTCAACTGGTGTATATTGGAGTTCTGATTTATGCCAGCTGAGTATCTGGCTCATAGTCTCAGGGCCAGATTAAGGGGACCTGGGGTCCTGGGCTGCCTGGGGCCTCATCATGGGTTCCCCCCACACCATGGGCCCCCTCTGACTGGGATGCCAGCTCCCCCCACCTGAGGTTCTGGGCTGGCTCCCAGCAGTGTGGCCCTGGGGACCATGGGGGGGGGGGGCTATAGCCTTGTGGCCAAAGGGCTGTGGCTGGCTGGCCACAGCGCTCCCATCCCTGGACCAGCTGGTTGGCCTCCAGGGGCGGGTGGGCCTCCCGGGGGCCGACCCCAATTGATCTGGGGGTGGGGGCAAGCGAGGCAGGAGGGAGCGCTATGGCGATGGCCTTTCTGGCCCTTCCAGCACAGGGCCAGATCACTCAGGGTCCTTATGGGCTGCAGTCCAGAGACCCCTTCTGGTTGCAGCCCTGGCTGCAGCCCCTATAGCCCCTGCATTAATCCGGCCCTGCATAGTGTATGATTCTAATTTGCTTCATAGTTAGAGAACCGGGGGTGTGGCTGCCCTGAAACAAAATTCAAGGCATAGTCAAAGACCCCCTCCCTCCCCCCGTTCCAAACATGCCCCTGCCATGCCCTCCACTGTGGCCCCAGGCCTGATCCAGGCCACCACCAACAGCCCCGGGTCCCCAGCCGAGCCTGATCCTGCAACTGCCTTCGCCAGCATCTGGGGCTGGATTGGGCACCTGCTGCTTCCACTGGCAACCTTGTGTCCCTGGCCAGGGCTGGGGCCAGATCCGGTGCCTTTCACTGCCAGCGGTGGCCCCAGGTTCCCAGCTGGGGACAGATCTGGTGCCCCCTGGTCCCTGGGTCCCCAGTCAGGCCAGGGCAGCTCCTGCCGTGGGCTCCGAGCACTGATCTAGGTTCCTGCTGGGCCGGTGCCAGCTGATTTCTATGCTGGCCCCAGGTCCTGGGCTGGTTCAGGACTAGGGGCACTGGCTGGGACACTCGGGGCCCATGCTCAGTTTTCACAATCTCTCTTTGCAGTCTGTGTTGGCAGCTGTGGTCATTGCCAACTTGAAAGGGATGTTTATGCAGGTGTTTGATGTCCCTCTTCTATGGAGACAGAATAAGACAGATGCTGTAAGTCATTTTCTTTTCCCCCTCCTTTTTGGTTCTAGGTCTCTTTTTGTGTTGTAACTCTATCCTATTGATGCATATCTGCCATGGGCTGTGAACATCAGCAGAGTTTTCTTTGGTGAACACCAAAAGACAGATTCTTCAGTCCATTAATGCACTTTTGTTTTAGTCTTCCAAAGACAAAACTCTTTTAAAACCAGCAGATACAGCCAGTGAGAATTTCTCCTTATGTACGATGCACTTGCAGCAGCTTCTATATCACATTCATTCCTAGACTCCCATCAGAAGGGGCAGGTCTAGAGGAAAGGGGGCTTGATCAGATACCTCCTTGTATTGGCAATCCCTTGCTGTTAACAGCCAGCAAAGCTTAGATCTGTCTTCTAGGTCAATCGACTGAGTAGAAGAGGCATGTGAAGATGGCCTGAAGTCACTTTTATCACCCCACTCTGGTCTTTTGCTGCACACAATTTGAATGGATGAGAGCATCTGGCTCCTTATATTAAGATTCTGAACCAATGCATAACCAGTCCCCAAATGTTTCCCTTTTTCCTGTAAAAGCAACATTAGTGTGCACCATGCCTAGCCCAATAGCCTCACAACAATCCTCACCAAATAAAGGTTTTCTCTTATTTGGAGCAGGAATAATCTATGATGGAATACATGCTTAGGGGGCTTGCTGTGTGAAGGGATGCATCTACAAATACATCTAAACTATGTCCTCAGACCCCTATAATCCATCCCAGACACCCCTCCTATCTCCTATTGGATTTTCTGTGGAGCAAGCCCTCAGCGTGGTTGAGGGAATCAAGGATTGCACAGAAAGTACCCTCTTCACACAGTTCCTGATATGCAGAGATTTTCTCATGCCGTGCCTATGATCAGCGCTCTGTCTGTGGTCAAATCCCACAGCCTTTAATCAATTTTTGCTCAGTCCTTTTCTTGGGTAAATATCCTGTTGACTTAAATGGGAGCTGATGCCACTCAGCACCTCATAGGATTAGGTCCATTGAGAGTTTTTGAACTATGGCTGAATAAGGAGTTCAGGAATTAGCCCAGTTGGATTGTTTATCAGAGTAAGCAGCATAGACTTCAGAATGTGTTTCCTCTTCCCCTGCCCCTGTTTACATGAAACTTCCATTTGTGGTACAGCTCCTTCTCTCAGAAATAAGTGGGAACCTTCCTTTGCCATTATATGTCTGAAGACAGACTGTCATCCTACAATAAATGAGGTTCTTTGAAAAATACACTGCTTTGAATTCCTGAAGTAAAATTAACAAAAATAGCTGCTATTGGAGAGAAGTAAAGACAATGGCAAAGTCTATCCTCTTTAACTCTACAAGTTATAATTGAGTCCCTGCTAGACTTCATTAAGAAAGTTTAGAAAAGCTTGATAATGTATTGTCTGAAAACCAAATATGAATAATAAACCAAGTAGAGATAGCAAAAGTAGCTTGAGAATAAAGGAAGATGTTATTATAGAAGTCTCACATAGTTTGGATATTTTGACCACTTTCAAGCTTAAATTCTTTTGTTGCTATTATTATTTGGTATAGTAATTCTCTGCTGTGATCGGGAACTATTTTCTTTTTTAATTCAGAGGCATTGTGTTTATTCTTTCCTCTCTAGATGATCTGGGTTTTCACATGTGTGGCATCCATCATTCTGGGTCTTGATTTGGGATTACTTGCTGGCCTTGTATTTGGATTACTGACAGTGGTGGTCAGAGTTCAGTTGTAAGTAACATCAAAAGACCAGGGTTATACTATGAAAAATAAGGGAATTTAGTGAAAAGCAAGAGAAACAGTCATATTGATCACGAATTTAAAGTGAAAGAAAATCTACCCTTCTATCTCTTGGGGAGTGTTCCTATGTCTACACTGGCAAATTAGTTTGAATTAAGGAAGCTTAAATCGAACTAACTAAAGTCATGGCTACACTAGGCTTTCATTAGTTCGAATTAAGGGCTTCCTTAATTCGAACTAATACATTCGAATATGCTATTCGAACTAAGGGTTCATTCGAACTAGTTAGTTCAAATTAACCAACGTGGTGGCCATGTTAGTTCGAACTAATTGCTTAGTTTGAACTAACTGGCCCATTGAACTCAATGCAATTCGCTAATTCGAACTAAGCACATGCCATGAATGGCACGTGCTTAGTTCGAACTAAATTTTTCTAGTTCGAATTAAGTTCATTTGAACTAACTAAAATTAGTTCGAATTACTTCGAATTAACTAATTCGAACTAACTTTAGTAGGTGTAAACATAGCGAGGCAAGTGTTATTTTTGTGATTAATCTGCTCTATTTTTTATCTGGCCATCTGTCAGTTAGGCACCCACAGGGATGGAAAAAGAAACTTTAAAAGGGATTGAAGCATTCAAAATAAAGTATAAGAGATTAAGTGAGTAGCTATACTCTATCAATTACTATTCTCTCAGTATAGAACAGAACTGGAGAGGGCATGCACATGAGACAGGTAACATTCTGGCAAGTAACATTCTCAGCAGCTGGATGTCATTCTAAGGTATCTGTAGAGTAGAAGAGATGTGCAAGGATGTATGTTGTGTGATCATTCCTCCCTGCACCACTCTGTTGATGCTTTAAGATTCCATGTAAAATGGTAGAGTTAAAGGAAATCCTGTTCACATTTTAGCTGTTGGCTATCAGTCTCTGGTGCTCCCCTCGCTGACTAGAATGGAATGGAGAAAATGTGTGAAAGAATAAGAGAGGCTGAATGGAGGTGAAGGGTGACTTCACAGGATGTTGCTCCACTGCTCAGCCACCTCATAATTCTCTCCCAGTTTTCTTGCTGAATATCCAGCGTAACCGCTTTCCTTCAGCCTGGAATCCAGAAAACAAAGCTACTTTAAAGCCAGTCCATTGCTTTGTTGTCTGGAAGTGCTTACAAGCGGTGCATTCAGTGTGCTTGAGCCACCACAGACCAAAGTCCATCACCTCCAAGCAAGGGCCTACTATATCGACTATATGCCCTGTGCAGCTTCCTGTTGGGGTACTCAGCTTGTAAATGTTTATATGTAACAAGCCAGTCCACAATGCGAGTTCCTCAGTTGCATGTTTATTTTACACCATGTTTTCTTCTTGTTTCTCTTAGTCCCTCATGGGGTGGCCTTGGAAACATTCCTGGCACGGACCTCTATAAAAATGTCAAGGAATATAAAACTGTAAGCATTTCCGACTGGTTATTTTTCTAGTGTCAGCCTGCAAGCCAAAGTGATGTACAGCATTCTCCCTTGCAGCCTGTGTCTGCTTTCACCTTTAGTATGCAAGTGCAGCTCCTCCTGCAGATAATGGGACTCAGCGTAAAATCTTCCATCTGAAGCCAGGTGGTGAGGCCACATTGTATTCTGAGAACTATTGTTAGTGAGGGTTACGCCTTTGCATTAAAATGAGGGTTGTTAGCTATCAGCTCCTTTTGATAGGAATTAGTTGCCTAGTTGTAAGTTATCAAACTGATGCTTTATTAGGCTAAATTTGGGTGCTGTTGCACACTGAGCAAATATAATATACCGGCTTGACTGTGAATTTATTTTAACACCAGGCTGTTGAACCAGAAGGAGTGAAGATTCTCCGATTTTCTAGTCCTATTTTTTATGCTAATATAGATGGATTGAAAAACAGCCTCAAATCCACAGTAAGTAATCTGGGATGATTTCGGATGTTTGCTGTTTAATTGGCTTTGTAATTTCTACAGCTGTTTACCTAGATAAAAAAAATAGCTTTGATAACTTGGTCCAACTTTCAATAGGTGGGGTTTGACGCAGTTCGGGTGTATAACAAGAGGCTCAAAGCACTGAGGATCATACAGAAACTGATCAAGAAGGGAAAATTAAAAGCAACTAAGGTAAAGTTTAATTTTCCTTTCTTCTCTTTGTTAAAGGATTACTGTTATGGCTAATAGCTCTAAAATTAGGCAAGATGGCTGTGTTTTGGTTCCCGCTCATGTGTTGTAAGTGTCCATGTATTTTATTTTTAAAATAAAGATGAGGTAGTTTTAACAGATCACTGTAAGAGGAAGTATGGACCCTACATGGGACTTGGGAATCTAGAGGTGAAAACTATGCATCAGGCAGCTGCAGCATTAATCTGTACTAGTGTTGCAAAGAGAATATAGTAGCACCTCAGATTTGTGAACACCAGAGTAGAGTTACGAACTGACCGTTCAGCCACACACCTCATTTGGAACTGGATGTACTCAGACAGCAGCAGAGATGGGAGGGAGGTGGCAGGAGGGAAGGCAAATACAGTACAACATAACCTTCTAAAAAAATACAGGGAAAGTTTAAAAAAACTGATTTGACAAGGTAAGGAACCTGTTTCTGTGCTTGTTTCATGTAAATTAAGATGGTTGAAAGCAGCATTTTTCTTCTGCATAATATTTTCAAAGCTGTATTAAGTCAATGCTCAGGTATAAGTATTAGAAAGAACAACCATAACATTTTGTTCAGAGTTACAAATGTTTTAGAGTTACGAACTATCTCCATTCCCAAGGTGTTCGTAACTCTGAGGTTTACTGTATGTAGCTGTGTTCCCAGAAGGTGGCAATATTCACCCAAAAGACAACAGACTGGGCTGTTTCAGATGTTCAAGAAAGCTAGATGGATATATTTCTTAATAAACTTCCTTATTATAGTGTGAGCTGCAGGAAGCTCAAACCTTTGTTTTGATGTATTCATTTAGTTTATGATAAGTAGTGAAATTAAGACCGGAGATTCTTCTTCCAGCTGATGTCACCCAGGAACTCACCCATTCAGAAAAACTAACTGAGCTGTGTACTAGGCACCACATGCCACGGAGCTGGAAATCTCTGTTTGGGTGGGACGTTGGAGGGTCTAGGAAAGAACCTGGGACTATATATCCATTTGCCAGCCTCAGATGATCACTGAGAAACCCAAAGTGCACTATTGGGTAGCATAGTGCACTCTGATATCATTCTCTGTGATATAACTGAATTGTTTACTCACCTCTCCTTTTGGTGGTATGCTGGGGAGGAGGAGTCCCTAGCACTGGGGTGTTACTCTGAGCCATCCAGGATTATACAGATAGGCCAATTTATACATAGTGTCAGTCTGGTAACTGGACATACAACTATGATCACGAGAGTCATCATGGCACAAAGAGAGCTGTAACCTTCCAGCACTACACCTAAAATGCTTTAAGGTGCATCAAAGTGCAATGAAGATCAGTGCTCCATAAAGCACTGAAACATAGAACTTTTATAGAACATCATGACTGCTTCAGAGTTAAAATGAATCTGGTCAGTACTTGTTAGGGAGCCATTAATTACAGATAACACATTTAACTAACGGGCTATGACAATTCTTCTGACAATGGACAATATTCTCAAACATGGGCACTTGAAAAGGACAAGCTGTTGTGTTGAATCTTCGGAATAGTTTCTATCCAGGAAGATGTCAGAAAGACACAGAGGACTCCATGCTTTTTGAATGGCTTTATAGGAAACTCTTAAGAACCAGCTCAAACTGGCTGAGTTAACATTTTAATGGTCGAACTCTATTGCTATGGCAACAGGGCTACGTCTACACTAGAAAAGTTAAGTGGACTTTGTTAAGTCGACTTTGTGTGTAGACATAGCCCTTTGTCGACCTTATTAAGTCGACTTAACGCTTTAAGTCGACTTAATAAGATCGATTTAGGCGCTAATCCCCGTCCACACTGGCTTTAAGTCGAATTAAGGAGTCGATTTAAGGCTTAAGTTGACTTAAAAACCAGGTGTTATTAAGTTGACTTAAGTTTTCCTAAAGTCGACTTAAGGAAATGCTTAAGTCGACTTAATAAAAGCGCAGTGTGGACGTGGCTTTGTTTAGGCCGACTTAAGCCTCCTTAAGTCGACTTAAGTTGCCAGTGTAGATGCACCCCAGGTGAGCTGGGTGGCAACAGGTGAGCTGTTACAGTGAGGGTTACAAGTGATGCTATAGCAAATACACAACACAATCAAATCCCAAATATGAAGGTTGAAATTGACACCTATCTTCAGAACTTGACCCCAGCTAGTGAACTCTACCTGCATGGTCCTCAGGGCTCAGGGAAAGAAATCCTTTCCTTCCTGCCCCAGCATACAGATAGCAGCAGAACTCCTCTATGATTGTTACTGCAGCCTTGAGATGGAAGTGACTGTATCCACAATGTGTTGTGGAGAGATGAGAAAATCCAGTGGATCTGGAAGCAGCAGAATACCTGGTATTTTCTGTTCCTCCTTCTCATCCCTAAATCTGTTTTAAGAAGTTATATACTGCATTCTGGTGCAAAGAATGCAAATCCCTTATACAGACAACTTATATCATGCCTCTTCTGGGCAGAAGAATTGCATTGGTTGTCCTGCAGACAGGGCCTTCCATAGATGCTTAAATGTGGGAACATTATTTTGCTATGTGTAAAACAGTCATTTATACTATTAAATGCCTATATGAATGTCCAAATGTGGAATGTAGATGTCCTAGAGAAGTCCCACATTTGAAGGTTGAGAATAGGTGTCAGTTTTTGCCAACGCAGGCAGAGATTATACTGCAGGATGCTACATTTTTGTTTTCTTTCAAATTTATATGATGAATTGTTCAGTTAAGTGACAAGAACTCTTGTTTCTTGGATTTTTATTTTATTGCATCAAATATAATACATATTTTTCAAAAATAAAAATATCAACCCTAAATACAGTGAGGTTCTTAAGTGGAAGTCTGTCATTTTCTGGATAGTGGTTTTCCCCTAGGCGTCCCCTCCCTTAAAGAACAGTGCAGGGAGAACCGCTAATTATTGGCTCAATCTTGTTTCCATTTAAGTCATTGAGTGCAGGACCAGTCATATGCGAATAAATGAGAAAAAAAATGCATCCCCCATTACTGCTTAAACATAAGATATTATGGAAAAATTCTGAAACCTTTGTCCATGATTAAGTGATTTTTTTTATATTATCTGTTCTGATTAGAACGGGATCATCAGTGATTCTGGGGCTACTAATGAAGCTTTTGAGCCTGATGAAGATCCTGAAGAGCCTGAAGATCTTAAAATTCCCACTAAAGAAGTAGAGATCCAAGTGGATTGGAATTCAGATCTCCCAGTCAAAGTCACAGTCCCCAGAGTGCCTATCCACAGTCTCATTTTTGACTTTGGAGCTGTATCATTCTTGGATGTTGTAGCAGTGAAGACCATAAGAAGGGTAAGTCTTTCTTTCTTTCTTTCTTTCTTTCTTTCTTTCTTTCTTTCTTTCTTTCTAAAATAATTTAATCATTGGTATATTAATTAAGGGCAGGTTGGCTGAAAGTAAATTTGAGTTTTCCAGCTTATGTTGGTTTGTGACGCATCTTTAACATTTCTGTAATAACAGATAGATTTTTGTTCAATTTATAAAATAGATACAAAAAAACTATAATTAAAAATTATGATGAATGGAAGGACAAGAATTTAAGCATTAGAAAATGGCAGAATTTAGATGCCTGTGCCTTGTATCTATGCATTATACCATTGTCTTTATTTTCTGTGATCATATATTTTTTCCATGGGACCCCTGCCTCAGCCTGTGCACAAGATGGACAGTGCTCACTTAAAGAGAAACTATACAATATTTTGAATAGTCTTCATTGTTCAATGTATGGCCCCATGCCTTATTTACAGCACACTATTCAAACCCTGACGTGAAGACAGAATTATGAATTTCTTCCTGCGTTTTTCTTTGGCATTCATCACTATTAATATCTGAGTACTTCACAAACATGAATCAATTCTTCTTCACAACACAACGGTGAGATGAGGTGTATTTTCTCCCTTTTATTTTACATATTGGGAGCTGAGCCACAGAGAGATTAAGGTCAAAAGTATCCACCAATTGTGGGTGCCCACTCTGCGACACCTAGAACCTGATTTTTCAGAGACGTGAACTTTATATAGCAGTTGGTACGTTCAAAGCCACTTCAGCCGCAGCTCTGAATGGTCAGAGCCAAATTAAGCTGGACATTCCGAAAATGAGGAACACACAATTAGCAACCACCTGCAACAATTATTTTTTGTTCTTGTAATCCCCTGCCTTATTCACTATGGATTTTCCAACTTCTGCAAGAAATGGGGCAGACCACCTTCTGTACTGCGCAATCCTAATCATTCCCAGAGCATGACCATAGTGTCATGCAACCAAAATAAGAGGTGGCACTTTCAGCTTTGCCTATAATAATCAAAATCTGGCCACTGACGGAGACAGCATACTGGAGTAGATGGATCTTGGGTGTGGTAATTCCTATGTTCCTATGAATAAAAGAACACATGATTTGGGACTGTGATGCAAATACTCAAAAGAAAATGAAAAATGTAATTAATGTTTATGAATTTCAATATTGTTTCTTAAATGTACATATAAGAAAATGTCTATTGCAAACAACCCCATTTTTTTTCCAGATAATTAAAGAGTTTGAGAGAATTGATGTGAGCGTATACATTGCATCACATCAAGGTAAACATATATCTATTATCACTAATAGACAGCATTCAGAATAGAATAAAATTAATAAAGTATCTGTGAATTGTATCTATGGAAGTGTTTTTAAGTAAATATGGTAAATTCACTATGATGGAATCATAGTCTATACATTTTTATTGTTGATAAATGTTAATCTCTTGACCATTATTTCTTCAGTCATTTTCAAATTTATCAGTCTCTTATAACTTTGTTTTTTTTTGTTCAGACCACATTATAACAAAGCTGGAACAATGTGGGTTCTTTGATGATAACGTTAGAAGAGACATGTTCTTCTTGACTGTCCATGATGCTGTGCTTTACATACAACATGAAATAATGCACAGAGATATCCAGGATCCGATTTTTGAAAAGGTGAAGCCCATATCTCATTTACTTTTCTGTATCATATACTAGCTGTAAATAGTTTTCACAATTTCTGTGAAAGGGAAAAAGCTTTAGAAACTAGATGCAGAGTTGCTCTGAAAAAGCAAAAGGTGTTCACAGAAGGTGCTTATAAGCTGGACAACTTGTGTTGTATATTTGATGGCCTGCTGATCTTTTCTAATTGTTTGGAGGATTATCAGTTTTTATGTATCATGTATATTGCAGTAATGCAGGATGAGGTCCATTGTGCTAGATCCCAAACATATACTGAACCAATGCTTCCTGCTATTCCTAAAAGAAGCTTTAGAACACTGAACAGATTGATTCAAATCCTCCATAGCAAGTGGTCCCTAAAGTTCAAACTCTGCCTCCATCCAGTGCCAGGGTTCCCCAATTGGGGACCCTAAGCAGGAATATTTTGGGCCCACTCCCCATTCTAATAATTAATAGGCTGCCCTCTTGAGCTCCCTGGGGCCCCAAATGATTGCGTAGTTTGCTCATTCCTAGCACTGGCTCTGCCTCCATCTGTTCTAAATATGCAGCCCTGATTAAACCCAGGACTAGATTCTATCAAGGGCCTTCAAACATTGTGGCTCTCCTCACAAATACAGTAGTACAAAGTCCTGAGTTGTTAGTGGTTTCTACTCATCATAACGCTGAAGGAGTTACCCCACAGTATTTATGTATTTTTTAAAAAGGTTGTCTACCTTTATAACAAACCCATGGTGGCTGCATATATAGAGACACTGAGTCCTCACCTGGATTACAACTGAGGGCCTTCAGCATCTAAAGCACAAGCAACTAGCGAACCCTGCAGCTAAAAGAGTACCCTTGTTAATTATGAATAAGTGGCAGGTTAGAATGAGCTGAGGTAGTAACACCAAGGCCTTTCATGGCAAAGTAACAACTTTATTGGGACTGTTGCAATGTTCATTTTGTTCACAATACTTGTTAACCTTTTCTGTCAAGATTTCACTGATGCAGGAATCCAAGGAACCAATAGATTTCACAGAAACAGGCAAGCCTGATGATGAACTTGATGCTCAGGAGGAGGTATGGAGGTATCCTTTTAGTTAAATAAAGCACCTGTCCATGATGCATGCTGGATTTATCTTAACTATAGCAATATGAGTAGTGCTGATATATGGGGCCAACCAAGGAAAAATAAAAAGAAATAAAAAACCAAAACACCATAGCTTTGTGGGCTATACAAGCTTTGGTGGCTGGCTGGCTGATCTAGGGAAAATAGTGTCCAAAGAGTGGTTGTGAGTTACCCAAAGTCTGCCCTGCCTATGCACCCAGTAGTCACTGTGACTGAGGGAAGTCACAATGGTTTATTTTTTTGAAGGTGTCACAGGTATTCATGTACTCAAGACTCCCCACAGCCAGCACCCACTAGGCGTTATGTTTACTTCTGCCTTACAAAGGCTTAATGCTTTTATCTGAGACTGCTGTCCCCATCCACCAAGCAACGGTCACTGTAAATACCAAAATTTATCCCAAATATTTTCAAATTACCTCAGGGATTGAAGAAAAAAGAGTCTGACTCCAGATTGGCTGCTTTGTGAGGGTTCATTCTGCTGCCAGTTTGTACTACTTGTAGGAGGTAATGTCCAGGCCTCAAAGCCCAGCTTCATCTTGCTGGTTGAATTCTCTGATGAAGCTGTCAGCCAGAGATATGGCTTCAGGATACAGCCCCTTTTAAAATGATTTCCTGACAAACTCAGTCAGCCACAATTGAAGCTGTAGGGTGTATAGTATATAAGTGCAAAAGTTGTTTTTTTTAAATATAGTGTGGACACAGAACTAATCACCTATCTCCTCTCTCTCTGACCCTCCCCACCTTTTCAAACTTATTTCATCAGGCTATGCGCAGACTTGCTTCATGAAGGAAAACTATTGCGGTTGTCTTGGATTCCATGGCAATATTTATGCACCAATACTATATAAGCATTTTCTGCATTGGGACTAGTCTTTGCACTTGAAGAAAACACTAATTTCTTTGTTTGAACTCTACATTAGATCTCTATAAATCTTCAAATTTTGTTTCTTGACATGTAATTCTTGAAATAGACAAGTCTGATCAGAAATCAAAATTGTTCATAGAATCAAATTGTTGGTAAGATATGGTAGGCAGACCATCCAAACTGTTACCGAAATTGCACCCACTTTTAGGATTTGTTTGTTTGTTTGGCTAACCCACTGGTATATCAATGTGCTGAGAAAAAAAATATTTACTTTATGGTAACCCAGTCCAGATGGTTGAGGTGATTGGAAGCTCTTGGGGGCAGGAACTGCCTCTTTTGTATTTGTATTGTGCGTAGCACAAGGGAGCCCTAACCTTGATGGGAGGTCTCTGGGTGCTACTGTAATACAAATAATAAACATTCCTCAGAAAAGAGATGCAATAGGCAGTACCAGCCCTTGGTCCTGACCTGCAAAAGGACCTGCAATCACATGTAATTGCTGTCCCTGGATGTTAATGCTACTGCATTCAAGAAGAAACATTTTAAAAATCTATTATTCAAAATAATTCCTGGGTTTGTTGCAATATTATAGTCTCAATATAAAATTTCCCTGTATATAACAGAAGAGGGGTACAGGTGAAATTTATTCACTCAAACAAAACTGTTTACTGTATTGCTATACAAATGTATAGAGGGATTATTACTTCAGTCTTGGTTCATTAGTGCTATTTTTAGTAATTCATGCACTATTGGTTAATAATCATAACTGAAATTAAAGAAATATAGAGTGAACAGTACATTGCTCCACAGATAGTCCCATTAAATTTAATGGAACATGTGGAGTAGGCTGCTATAAAATTGAAATAAAGATCTGACCTAATATTTAATTTGGTTTTTTAAATGTGATATTACAAGATATTTGGTTTAATGAAGAATTATTTGCATAAACTATTTCATTATTTTAATACCCCACGACCTGCTTCTATTCTTCTAAAGGTTATGTTCTTAGAAGTTAAGCTACAGTTCACTAGTGCAATAATTTACACAAAATGCAAATTAAACAAAAACATTTTCAAGTTCTGTTTCTAGGGCTTTATACTGGCTACATAAGAAATGATCATTCTTATGTAATGAATACATACATAGATGAATAAATACATAAATTGTTGCAATAAAGATTAAATAAATTTGTAAATAAATTAGTTTTTAAAACTGACATGCTTGTGGCAACTACAAATATATAATGTTGAAAAAACATGAAATACAATAGTCCTAGTCCTTACAATACAGAGAGGTCTAGATTATATAACATTTGCGATCTAAGCTTTGTGATCATTTTAGTATCCTCCCATATTTAAAATTACTTTAATTACAAATTTTCTATAAAATTTTATTTCACTTTATCAGCCAAAATTTCCAGTAGGAGCAACCCCACACACCTTGTGCACAGAAAATTACCTCAGTAACAACAGGCATTATTTGTCAGGCTCAGTTAAGAAGTCAAGCACTAAGTAGCATGGATTATATCTCCAAGGTCCTGACTGAACCTCCATTGAAGTCAGTTTATATGTTCCCAGTGACTTCACTGAAGGTTGGATTGGGCCTTTACCCAGGAGACAGTTCCTTTTCTAGCAGATGTGAAGCAGTGGCGTAACAGTGTGATGCTGTACTTATCCTATGGATAAACAAAGGGCTTTCAGAACAGTCAAATAGGGTGCTACTTTCAAAAGCACAAAGGATTCAGTCATGCAAGGTATTGCGCATTCTCATCAAATCCAGCAAAACATAAGCACATGCTTAAATTTAAGCACACGGGATGAAGCATATACTTGGTATTTCACTGGATCAAGATAGAGTGGTCAGCACCTTGTAGACTGATCTCTAAATTCACAAACTTGCTCAGGCCTTGATTTTACCATTCTTATCTGTGTTGATCTGAAAATGGTGGCAGAACTGAGCCCAAATAAACTGTCACTGATGTCAATGGAAAGGCTTTGTGTACAACGATGGATCAGGCCCATCTCTCTCAGAAGCAGTTACTTCTCATCAGTGGTTGTCCATTTTTATATATCTTTATATGAAAGAAACTATAAACACTTACAAAATAGCTAATATTCTAATTAACTTGAAAATTTTTAGAAGCCATTCAGGTTTTTATTTGTCTAAGGAACATGTAGTAAGACATAATGTAAGAGTGGCACTAGCAGAACATTCTTTTTTAAATAGAGATGGGCCTTCGCTATGAAGTTTGAATCTTTATTCAACCTTGCCTCAAATGTAAGTGGCTTTGGATCCAGTATTGTGGTTTGGCTTGATTTCTCTTTCTTGTTGCCTGAGCATTTAAGATTAATAATAAAATGCAAGGATATTTAAAAATAAATTATCCTTTAAAAATGTGGTATTTTAACCAGGCTGAATTAAGGCAGAATGGGGATATAGAACAATTATTCACTCTCATGGGCTACATATATACTTATCCTTATCTGAGTTATATTTATATTTGTTTTGAGTTCACTGGTATATCTTATCTGGATAACTGTATTCTCATGGGTTTCTAGTGCACTAATGTAATACACCCATCTAAGTTCTGCAGAGAACAATAGACATCATGAAGAAAATTTCAAATACCTCAAGTGGGGTGAGGGGTGGGCTTCAAGGGGAGATATTCTTGTTTTTATATGAAGGATACCAAACTAATGTATTTTACAATAAAGGTAAAATCCTGCAGCACTTTGTACTCGTCCATAAATCCCTTAGATAGAAGCACAGCTAGATATGCTTGTTTTGCAAGCATAATGCAGGCATTTTTCTAAGCATTTTGTGACAATATATTAATACTGTTAGATCTCTATCTGTATATCTGTATATTACCCTGAAAAAGATAGATATTTTATTAATCCTTTTACCCTTGAAAAAAGGTGCTGTATTTTATTGAAATGATGTCAGGGACCTCAGAAATAAAAATTGTGTATAATGAAAAACACACTGCAATGTTGCATTTTTTCTCTATTATTCTCTTGCTATCTCTTGTTATATGCTGTGTTTGGAAGAAATAAATGGGATTCTCATTTCCCCCAGTATTTTATCTTTTTAATGTTGTCAGACATTTTTTTATCCCTTTCTTACCAGTTTCCCTCATTGCAGGTTCTTCAGTGTAGACTCAGTTGGGCACCGCGGTTGAAGGGTGAAAGCCCCACCAGGCTGATTGGCCCTGGGTCCTAGGACAGCCCTGATTGCATCTCGGGACTGTTCTGTTTAAATTCATTTTGTTTTCTTGTTATATGTATTGTGGAAAAGACAGCTGTGAAAATACTGTATGTGGATTTACCAAACAGCCACACTATTATGAATGTATAGTAGCTATTATATTATTTCCTTATCATAAGATTTATTAAGTTAGCAGTTAATATTCCTTATTACTTTTGTTCTTAGTAGCACTTGAATGTGGGGAGGGTAACTCTGAACAGTTTTTGCTGTGAGTCCTTTAAAGACTGAATCCTGGGTTCCAGCTGCTTTTCCATAGGAGTTGCAGTTTATTTCTTTTAAGGCACTGGAGAAGGGCAATTAAATGAATTCTAGCCTACCCAAAGGTTACATTTGCCCCCAGATATTAACATCAAAATACAGGCAACTCAAGAGCAGATGCCTGAAAACAGCATCAGCCATTATCTCCCTAAATGCTGCAGAACAGCAGCTATAGGTTTGTGGCTCTGCTGTTGGGGCCATTTTCTTTAGCACCATACCTAGACTGTAAGATGATTTTTCAACAGCATTGTGCAAGTTATCTTGTACAGGAAATGTCTCCACATGCTGAAACTCCTCCAAGGCCTGGCTGCAGACACGGTTCCCATGGCTTGAGAGGGAAATAAGTACTCCCTTCTTTGTCCTCAGCGGCACTTGCAAAAACTCATTGCTCCTCGGCTCCAAAGGTGTTTTGAATAGGCTGACCAGATTTTTTGAATGATTTCTAGGGACATCTGATTTCCCAATCCTGGGGCACAGGGTGGCAGTTGCCCATGTCCCACCCAGTCCCAGTTCGGAGGCAGGCAGCAAGTTAGCTGCCTGAATTTCTGGGAGCCCAGCAGTAGCATCTCACACCCCACAAGCTGGGCTCCATCTGGGTGGCAGTCCTCCACGCCCTGACTTGCAGCTGAGCCAGGGGACAGCTTCCCACAGCTCGCCTTGGAGTCAAGGATCAGCTTCCCGCTCCCTGGCTTGAAGATGGGCATCAGCTGCCTGTGACTTGCCGGCATCCTGAGGTCTCAGCCAAATGTGGCAACTTCCAATAGCTTCCTCTAATTCAACTTGGAGTGGGCAGCAGCCTCCCACGTATGGTGCTGGCAGCCACCTGCAGATTGTCCTGGTGGCAGCCCTCCCAGGCTCAAAGCCCAGGACCTAGAAGGCAGAGAGCCCAGCAGCTTACCCGGTCCAGGAGTTGGGAGGTGGGCTTTATCCGCACGCTTACTTGTCAACATCACTGCTCACTTATTTTGAATTTGGCAACTAAGACAGCAGATTTCATCTGTATAAAATGTTAAATGCCGGGCCCAGACAGTTTGATTTGTCCCAGGCCCGGCATCTCTAGGAACCATCTTGTCTATAAATAAAAACTGGTGTAGTGCTGGTTACATTTTACTATTTGTGTCACATTTATTTATTACAATGTTGCCTCATTTTAAATCCGCTGTTTGATGACAAAGCCAAACACGGACATTTCCAGGGACAGGTTATTGCCACGGACAGAGTACCCCCTAAAGCAGGGACCTTGCCTGGAAATCGAGGACCTCTCGCCAGTCTACTTTGGAAAGCTCCACATCCTGCTTACTGCCTGCTAAGGGTAGGGCCTGGACAAATGACTCTCTCCTGCTGAGCTTCTTGCAAAACTTCGCAAATATAAACTAGGGTCAGAGAAATAACACAAGAGGGCCCAGAGGGGCAAGCAACCTGCGAAGAAAAACAACAAAAATGAGATTTTTCAGAGAAAAAGATACCAGGCCGGCACAACACAAGGCCAGGGTGCAACAAGTGCTGGGCCACACCCAGCCTAGCGCGGCCATTCCGCCCGCGACAGGACGCGGGCGCGGCCGACACTGACAGCAGCGAGGGCCCAGAACACGGGGGGGCCCCTGGGGGAAGGGCCAGGCCGCCCGGCCCCGACGGCAGAGCGGGACCCTGAGGAGACCCGGCAGGAAGGCGGGCGATCGCCGTGCCAGGATCCGCGCACCCCCAGCCGAGCCCACAACAGCCTCCTCCCGCGCGCCCCTAAGGTGAAGTCGTCACGAGACTACAACTCCCAGCATGCAACGGGCCAAAGTGCGGCACGCCTCGCAGAAGACTACGGCTCCCAGCATGCAAGGGGCCTTCACACGGAGTAAAGATCCCAACATGCAATGCGGTGGTGGCTCCCGCGAGGCATTCTAGTCACCGCAGTCTCTCTCCTGGCCGCAGTGCACGCTGGGAGCTGTCCTTTCATCGGGCCTACGCGGCTGGCCGACCGAACGAAGGAAGCGAGGCGCCTCGATTGTAAACCCGCCCCCCATTGACAGCTTCCGCTTCCGTTGTACAGGCGATTCCGGCTCCGCCTTTCCGGTGTGGTGACTTCCGCTCCCACAGTTCCCCGCACCGAATCATGGACCACAATGGTGAGGAGGGGCGAGGGAGGGAGTAGTGTTTGTACCCGTCCCTGGCCGGCCGGGCTCGCCGCGGGGAGAGGGCCTCGGCTGTGGCCTGGCGCCCGGGCCTAGCGCGGCCTGGACCGCAGAGCCGCTTCCCACAGTGCGGGGCGGAGGGGACTGGGCCGGGCCTCACGGTCCCCGCTCTTTCCTTATCCCGCTCCCTGGTCCCGGGCCCTGATCTCCACCGGCCCCTCGCCCCCTGGAGCAGGCGGCGATCCCCTGGCCGCTGTGGCTGTGCTGCGAGGTGGGAGCAGCCGTAGGCCGTGTGAACGAGGAGCCCTGTGGTCCGTCCCGTCCGTCCTTTCCCCCCCACCCCCGCCCGTCTGGCTGTGCGCAGGAGCGGGGATTTCTGCAGCATAGCTCACCCAGCCAGGCGTCCCAGCTATGGCTGTGATCGAGGGTCGGGCCCAGGATCGCTACAAACTCAGGATGTGGCTCTGGTTCTCGCTGGCTAGTGAGCGGACTCGCAGGTGGCCGAGGATGGGGAACACCTGGCCCTATCTGCTGTGGGTACGCCATAAGCGTGTACTCTTTGTATGGCCTGCTACACTTCTGGAGCTGTTTTTCATCCATTGGTCTAAGATGCAGGCAAGCTAGTAGGGACTGCAAATTAACATAAAGGCTGCAAGTTTGAGTCTTTAGTAGTGTAATTACTGGGCCTGAGATGAGCACTTAAAGACCAGTGTTTTGTCTGTATATTAAAGATCTGAAGATTGTTCTAAACGCTGGAATTTCCGGTAGTGGCATTCTTTAAAAATCTCTTTCCTCGTTCTGCTTGCAGCATGCTATGTTGATGTCCTCAAGGTTTCTGGCAGAAAAAGACCAGAATTGAACACTGTTCTTTACACAGATACTGCAAATCATCCCTGGATGCTACACGTTTTGTTACTGCTCTGTATATATAGCTTGGGTTTGGGGATCACTTTGTAGCCTAGAATTCATCACGTATAGGAATAAACATTTGTGATGTGCCTACATAAGAAGCTACAATTATGTTAATTAACATATGCTAAATGGCAATTAAAATGTGTTGAAACACAACTGAAAATCAAATTTATAAAAACTCAGATTTATGTACAAGACTGTTTTGCTTGAGAGTGCGTGAGTAATTTTTATTTGGGAGAGAACTGTGACAAGAGACTGAGACCAGAATTAACATCTCTAGGGGCATTTGACTCTACTGACTGAGGTATTAGTACCATTATACAATGTGCTGTTGAGACCTCATCTGGAATACTGTGTGCAATTCTGGTCCCCCATGTTTAGGAAAGATGAATTCAAACTGGAACAAGTGTGGAGAAGGGCAACTAGGTTGATCCGAGGAATGGAAAACTTGCCTTAAGAGTGGAGTCTCAAAGAGCTTGGCTTATTTACCCTAACCAAAAGAAGGTTGAGGGGAGATAGGATTGCTCTCTCTAAATACGTCAGAGGGATAAATACCAGGGAGGGAGAGGAATTAAGTTCAACACCAATGTGGACTCAAGAACTAATGAATATAAACTGTCCATCAGGAAATTTAGATTTGAAATTAGACACAGGTTTCTATCCATCAGAGGTGTGAAGTTCTGGAATAGCCTTCCAAAAGGAGCAATAAGGGCAATAAACTTAGCTGGTTTCAAAACTGAGCTTGATTAACTCATGGAGGATGGTATAAAGGGACTTACTTTGGTAATTGACTGATTTTTTGGCACCTGGTGGTCAATACATTGATGGGCTGGGTTCAGAGTTACTACAGAGAATTTTCTTTCTTGGGTATCTGATTAATCTTGCCCACATGCTCAAGAGTTTAATTGATTGCCATATTGAGGTTGGGAAGGAATTTTCCCCCAGAGCAGTTTGGCAAAGGCTCTGGGGTTTTTTCACTTTCCTCTGTATCATGGGGCATGATTCAATTGCTGCTGGATTCTCAGTATCATAAAGTCTTTAAATCATGATTTGGGGACTTCAGTAACTCAGTCATAGGTTAGAGCAGTGGTTTTCAAACTGTTTTTCTTGGGACCCTGTTGAAAAAAATCATTTATGCCTGCAACCCAACAGTTGCATGTTTGAGCGATGCAGTCCAGTCTTTTGGCACCACCACCCAGTATTGCGGGTACCGACCTATGTTTGAAAACCACTGGGTTAGAGGTTTATGGGAGGAGTAGGTGGGTGAGGTTCTGTCAGGTCAGACTAGATGATTGCATTCGTCCCTTCTGACTTCAGAGTTTGAGACTTCAGAAATCAGTGGAGTTGAGCTAGATGAATATGGCCCATAGAATTTCAGAGATGGAAAAGACTTATTAGATCGTCCAGCCTATTTCCAGCAAGTCACTACAGGTTTCTCCTTACTGTAATTTTTTTTAGCATTTTAGCCAGATTAGATTTAAATCCTCCAAGTGTTGATGCTGCTACCATTTCTTTAATCTCCCTAACTGGAAGCTTTTTCCCATCTAATATCTGGGCTACATTTCTTTTTGCTTGCAATATTTATATAGTTAAGCACAGTTGATGTACATGGGATATAACCAGAAGATTTATTTTGCCAGAAGGGGAGGTACATATGCTCTTTTTAGCTGGAGTATTGTATTTCTCACAATAGACGGGTTTTCATATGGAGGACACTTAGCTTACAATGTTATCCTATTACTCTTTATTATAAATACATGCTTTGCCATCCTAAATAGTTCTGTCCCTTTTTCTCCTGGTTTAGCTATTCTTATACATTCTTGATTCTTTTATGCTTCTTTCAGAAATTAATATCTCAGTCAATACCATATTAAGCCCCATAATCATCTTTGTTACTTTTCTCAGAAGGCTTTGATGTGGAAGTACCAGAACATAACCCTTGCTTGTAAGTATTTGCATTGGCAATGGGATGGACTGGATGGCCTAAAGGTACATCTGATTTCCACGGTTCCATGTGTGCAGACACATCAGTGTTCTGGAGAAAGGAATTATCAGCTTTTTAGCAGTGCCTCAGCGTACAGCTCAGAATTGCTCCCTCTATTGAGCTCTGCTCTGAAACTGCAGTACTCTTAAGTTGGCTGCCCTGGAGAGCATGTGAGCAGCATTGTAATTTTATTCTGAAAGGAGTCGTGTTTTCCCAATATGCGGAACATCCATCAGTTTGATAGTATTAGCTCTGTGATACTCCAGTCCCAGCTTCTTTCGTGTGAGAGCCTACTATCTGAGTCCAAATATAGGCTAGCTTTGTAACCTGTTCAGTCAATGTGCTCCCCCAAAAGTAGGAACAATGTGTATTGTTGTGTGCTTTTACTTCTTCCCTCTAGATTGTAGTGGGTAGTAATCGTAGTACTGAGTGAAGTGGGTCCATTTGGCTTCCTAAGAAAAATTGGGAAGTGCTGAATTTGAGATGTAATGTGGCCTGTAAATGGTGCACTGTGCCGGAAGTCCAAAGTCGCTTTTTTTATGCCCATTTCCTTTGGATTTTTTTTTCCAGATCGTAAACCCAAAGAGGGGACTCACTATTACTGTGTGTTTGTATGGCATTTAGCACAATGGGACCCCAGCATCAGTTGTGGGCTATAGGCACTGTTGTTTTGCTAATAATAGTTTTGGTGATCTTAGTAGTTATTAATCAGATAGTCTTTCAAGCCAGTCAGGATCGTATCTGAAATTGGCCAGTAGGAGTCACTGTAGAATAACATGGCACATTTCCTAAGACCTGAACAATTCAATCTCCGTAACTCTTCTAGCATCTGCTGGCCTGCCCAATAATAGACCAGTGCTTTACTGGGTAGTCACTAACAAAGGGATTGGCTTGCACAGTTCTGTTTAAAAGATGTAGTTATAATCTTTATCACTTAAAATATGGATAGGACTTGTAGCTGAAATGGAAAAATATGTAAGGTGAGAGGTTCAAGAAATTCCTAATGTAAAACTAATCAAGCTATTTGTTTCATAGCTTGTCTGTTGTGATGCTTTTTGGTGTCTGGCATGTTTATTCTTGTGCCTGTTGCATGGGACCCGACAGTTAAAGGTTTACGAGGAGGGTTTTCGCCTTCCTCTGTAGAATGGGGCACAGTTCACTTGCTGGTAGATTCGCTGTACTTTAGAGACTTTTAAACATGATTTGAGGATTTCAATAACTCAGTCATAGGTTAGAGATTTATTACAGGAGTGGGTGGGTGAGGTTCTGTGGCCTGCGTTGGCAGGAGGTCAAAATAGATGATCATATTGACCCTTCTGACTTTAGAGTTTGAGAAGAAGGAATAATGTAAAAACCTTTTAATGCACATTTCACAATATACTAACCCAGGGCTCAACAAAATTACCGCTCAGCTAGGAGCCAGCCCCAAAACTAAGGTTGGAATCCCCCCCGCTGCAGGAAGAAAGCTGCGAAAAGCCCCCTGATGCTGAAAAAAGCCTCTGCTGCCAGTTTTGGTGGCTTTTTTAATTAGGTGCCAGGGGGCGTTCCTCTTATAAACACCATGGTGCAGCTTGGCGCCATGATGAAATTTCTGGGTGTGATGGTGATCTGGCACCTCGGATTTGTCGAGCCCTGGGTTAATTGGATAGGTACGTGTCTTGAAAAGCACGATATTTTAAACCATAGTTGTCATTGATCCCTATATACAGTGACAAAACTAACTTATTCTCCTTCAAAATTCTCCATTGCTGCAAGTCCTACGAGAAGCTTCACAACGACTTGACTGTTGATGTGCTAAGACCACTGCTTGTCACGCTGTTGTCTCATTAATTCCTTGTACTCCTCTATCTATCTCTCTTGTCTGATACAGTGGTGCCTTGACTTACGAGTTTAATTCGTTCTGTGACGGAGCTCGTAACTCAAATTACTCGTATGTCAAATCCTGCGGGTTCACTGCGCCACCTAGCGGTGGGTTATCTGAAGCTCAGGCTCGTAACCCGAATTTTAGCTCTCAACTCAAAGCAAGAAATCGGCCGAGAGATGGCTCGTATCTCGAAAAACTCGCTAGTTGGGGCACTCGTAAGTCAAGGTACCACTGTACTTAGATTGTAAACTATTTGGGGCAGAGGTCTTTGTACAACACCTAGCACTGTGGTTCTGTTAGTACGACAGTAATAGATACATAATATTATATTTTAATGTAAATGGTACCCTCTTTATTGTTCAGACATTGTCCTCAACCATTGTCTTGAGAACTGACATGTGTCAAGGTGTTTCTTGCCTTTCTCATGCCAGAAATTCAAGATTTAAACTGTTCTTAAGAGGATTGTATGTGTATGTAGGGGATCAGCCTTCAATTTTATATAAATACCTTATCAGATGTGCAGAAAAAACCTTGGTGGTTTTCTGTTTTCTATATGTTCAAGTGATACTTTAAATAAGATGTTCTAAATCGGGGCTTGACAAATCTCGGTTGCCAGGGTGCCCAGAAATTTGACCTTGGCACTTAGCTGTGCTATGATACTTAAGAAGGGGAGTGCCCCCTAGTGCCTAAAAGTAACTTGCCAGCACCAAAGATTTGAGGGCTACTGCTCCCCCCAGCCACTGCTGAAAGTGCCCTGTGCAGCAGCTTTTTTTTGGCAGCGAAGGCCTTTTGTGTGCTGTGGTGCTGCTGAAATGTGTTGGCAGTGGCTTTTTTTTTGGTGGCAGGAAGCATTCTGAAGTGCTATGGCACACCTAGGTGCCTTAGTTTTTGGACAGGCCTCTGTATGTGCAGCAGATTTGTCAAGGCCTGTTCTAGATTACAAGGCAAAAAGGGACCACAGGGATCCTCTGGTCTGATTTCCTGTACAACTCAGGCCACAGAACCTACCCCCAAATAATTCCTAGATCATATCTTTTAGTAAAATATCCTATCCTGATTATAGAAATGGCCAGTGATGGAGAGTGCACTGTGCCCTTAGTGAAGTATTGTGTTTAATTACTCTGTCAAATATTTATACCTTATTTTCAGTCTGGATTTGTCGAGCTTCAGCTTCTAGCCATTGGATCATTTTATACCATTCCGTGCTAGATTCAAGAGCTCATTATTAAGAATTTTTTCCCATATAAATATTTATAGACTGTAATCAAGTCTCCCCACAATTTTCTCTTTGTTAGACACAAGGATTTGGTCTTTTTAGTTTGTTATTAGTCATGTTTTCTAATCCTGTAATTCTCATGGCTCTTCTCTGAACCCTGTCCAATTGATCAAAATCCTTCTTGCAATATGGAAACCAGAAATGGATACCGTATTCCTGCAGCAGTTGCACCAGGGCCAAATAGAGTGAGGTAAAATAACCTCTCTATTCATACTCAGGTTTCCTATGTTTATTCATCCCAGGATCACATTAATTCTTTTGGCTACAGCATCATATTGGGAGCACACAGTCAACTGATTATCCACCATGACCCCCCAATCTTTTTCAGTCACTTTTTGTAAGTGTGGCCTCCATTTTTTGTTCGTAGGTATGTACATTTACCTTTAGCTGTATTTCAGCACACAAGCTCGTGCCTAGCTTACCAAGTGATACAGATTGTGCTGAATCTATGACCTACCTTCTTCATTATTTACTGCTTCCCCAATTTTTGTGTCATCTGCAAACTTTATCAGTGATGATTTTATTTGCTTCCAGGCCATTGATAAAAAATACTAAATAGCATACAGCCAAGAACCAGTCCCTAGGGGAACTCTGTAGAAACACGCTTGATGGCAATTTCCCATTTACAGTTACGTTTGAGACCTATTAGTTAGCCAATTTTTAATCCATTTAACATGTCCCAATTTTATATTGGTCTACTTTTAATCAAAATATTGTGCATTATCATGTGAAATGCTTTACAGAAGTCTATTATGTCAACACACTTACCTTTATTAACCAAACTTGCTACTGTGCATGGTGCTATACAAACACACAACAAAAAGTCGGTGCCACAAAGAAGCTACAGTTTGAGAGAGATTGATTCACTTCTAAATTGGCTTTGTTATAGAAGTCATATTTGACATACAAGTGTGACCTGCTTGTTTGAAGGTACCATGTGAGCAGTAGGTTAAGATTCTTTTTCAAATAAGTTAATTCTGGCACAGCTAATGAAGTCTTAAAATAGCTTTAATAGAATCAGTGTTTTCCTTAAAATGTCTGCTGATATCTAACCCTTTCAGAAACTAATGTATATAATAACTGGAAAATAATAATCATAATTTTCTTTTTTGTACAGACAATGATTTGCAAGGCACTAATAGTTCTGGATCATTGGGTGGTCTTGATGTGCGCAGACGAATCCCTATAAAGCTCATCTCCAAACAACCCAACAAAACCAAACCTGTACCACGTACTCCGAGAAATATGAACAGGATGCCTTCAAAGGCACAAGCTGGTGATGAAGGTAAACGAATGTAAAAAGTTTAATGCTATAGAAGGAAAGGGTATTAATTTATTATTATTTATATTGCAGTAGTGCCTGGAAGCCCAATTCAGGGTTGGAAACTTAATGTGGAAGATGCTGTACAAACAAAACCTCCTTAGTGCCTCTGGGTGCTGCTGGAGTATAAAAAATAAATGGTCCCTCTTTTCAAAGAGTAGCATTATTTCTGTTACTTGTGCTTGCAGAATGGATCTAAGGCAGGCTGCAGACATAGGAAATGCTGTAGCATTTCTTGATGATTGTAATGTAGAATGGCATGTGTTTTTAATAGCAACATGGGTCAATCAGAAAAATTATGGTAAGTACTAGAAGTGTGTTTTTTCTTTTTTTCCTCCCCAGAAGAATTTGATTATAATGAAGAGGAGCGGTATGAATGCAAAGGAGCCGACATGTTTGGGAATCAGAGAAGATTCTCTGGACACATCTTTTGGGACTTTAAGGTACACTTGTGAATGCAGTAGTTCTAATGATACTACAAGTTTAAATTTGAAGTGATAGGGATCAAGCTAATCCTTAATAGTTTCAGTTAAAGTGCAGAAAATCCATCTTATATTTACAGAAATCAAATAAAGAAGCACTTCTACTCCTTTTTGACTTCCTGAAAATATACTCTTTCTCACATTGCGTGTAGTTCTTTGTTCCTTATTAAATATTTAAGAACTTTCAAGTATATTGGTAATAACCTAATGAAGTAAGGTGCCCTAATGACTGCCATTTTGACAGATAAACTTGCTGGGAGAAAAGGATGATACCCCAGTCCATTTCTGTGACAAGTGTGGATTGCCTATCAAATTGTATGGGCGCATGGTGAGTAGAGCTGTATCGATGAAAAAGCTACCATACTGTGGACTACCATGAAATCTATGCCTGTTTTTGGGAAGGTTCTCAGTGCCCTCATTGACATATAGTTAGTTAGCTAGGGCCAGTGTAACATCATGCATAACAGCTACTTAACCTTTTTTAAAATAGGAGTCATGACTGCCCACCAAATAGAATTATTGTGAAGTTAGGCCCTGATCCTGCATAGAGATGTGCACAGTTGCATCCCTTTCCTATACAAAGTTCATTGACTTCAAAAGTGGCTTAATTTTTAAAAAAAAATTAGCATTGCATTCTGAGTCATTACCCTTTATAGTCTAAATTCAAGCCAACCACCCTTTTTAATTAAGGTGCCCATGGAGCATTTTTTAGACAGCGAAGACAATTATGTTGTGTTAAGTTGTAATCTGTCCTTTTACTCACCTGCTTCCTATAGCTCTTGTGGCATATTGAAGAGTATTTCAGGAATGTACTACACTATGGCTTTGTTTTTACTAGCTTCAGAAAATAGTGGGGTCATTTGATTCCTTGAGTCATTCATAGTTGTTGTATTGATGAAGTCCAAGTTTTTGGTTTTAATGCCAATTAAGAACTTGCAGGTTGCACTGTGACCACGTTCTACTATCTTGTCTCCTATTTTAAAGCATTGGTGAATACCAGTCTATTTGGAGAACTGTAGCAGTTAGTTAAAGATGGACCTGGGGCACTGGCTGTTAAAGCCACTGTGTCCTGTTCAGGTGTACCCTCGCTGACCTGTCACAAAACTTGAACTATTCCAACTGCTAACATGGAAATTTTCGACTCCATTCCTGTTAATGTGTGCACATTTGAATGGGAGAGTTGCAGAAGCAGTGCACTGAGCCGAACTAGAAGGACCGAGTTTAGGGAGTGGAAACCTAGAATGCTAATGGCCAAAGCATAAAGTAGTGGTACTGGTATTATTAAGCGCCAGTAGCGTGGTGCCAGCTGAAATATACAGCTGTGGTTTCCATAAGGGGCCTTGCCTCGCTGCCCCAGGGAGAACTTGGGGTGCATTCTTTAAAGTTTTGCTTATGCCATTTGCATTTTCCTTTGAATGAAATGTACCTTTTTTAAAGCAATTTTGGAAGTGTCCCATCAAAGGTACTGCATATTTTGTTACATGTAGCTGTTTTTTGTCCATTTCCGTGTTTCACGGACATTTTAGATGTAAGAATCTTATTTTCAGAAGGACATAGAATAAGAAAGCATGTTCATGAGGGAGTAATGTCGCAAAACTTGCATAAAAATATATTCTACAAATGGCCTACTGATTTACAGATTCTGCTTTAATGAAGTGATTTGTTTGTCTATAGATACCTTGTAAGCATGTTTTCTGCTATGACTGTGCTATATTACACGAGAAGAAGGGTGACAAGATGTGCCCAGGGTAAGTTCACTTGAGATTGTTAATTAAAAAGGAAGAAAATAGGTTATCTCACATATCTTAGTTAATGTATATAATTTGTGTTTGGTGAAAAAACAGTAGAATAGGAAGAAGCAGCAGAGTCTTTTCATTACACTGGATGAGTTGCTGTTTGATACCATATAGCAGTGATGGCAAACCTTTTAGAGACCAAGTGCCCAAACTGCAACCCAAAACCCACTTATTTCTCGCAAAGTGCCAATACTGAGGTTTTAGTTTAGAAGAAACAACTTATACATTAACATCTTTTGTCTTAAAAGAAAAACACAGTAACGGAGCTTTCAATGATACAAACAACTTTTTATTGAAAGGCAAAAGTTTGCATTTAGAATGCTTTTGAACAATTAATGTGATTTTTGCTGTTGTATGCATGTTGATAATTTGTCTATCCTTGGCTCATACTTTGGAGGGGAGGCGAGCAGCCATAGCGTGGCTCCCATCTGCATGCTGGGACCAGACAGGAGGCGAGCTGGCCAGGCCCCCCAGGGGAACCCACCCCACACCCCGAGTCCCCTTTAGGAACCCCGAACCCGAGTCCCTCTGGCCCGGGCACTCTCCAGGCCCCCCGATCTCCGTTGCCTGGCAGCTCCCGGCCCCCAGCTCGCTGGCTGCAACGCCTCGACCCTCCCGGTCACCATCTGCTCCCGTTCCCCGACCCCCCAGTTCCCCATTAGCTTCCCAGCCCACCCGGTCCCCGTTCCCTGGCCCCCCAGTTTCCCATCGGCTCCCCAGGCCCCATTCTCCAACCCTCCAGTTTCCTATCGGTTTCCCGGCTTGCCCGTCCCCCATCAGCTCCCCAGACTGCCCAGCTTTCCCGGTCCCAGCTCCCCAGCACTCACCCGCCCGGCCCCCAAGCTTATGTGGCCAGAGAGCTGTAGGGGCATCCGCCGTTGGGCTGGCCAGGAGGCTGCTCCCGCCCTGAACTTGCTCTTTCGGAGCATGCTCAGGGCAGGAGATTTGAAAACTCCCCAGCCCGGCTGGCTGCCGCTGCTCCCAGCTGAGCAGCAGCCTGCCTACAGGGCAGGGCAGAGTGGAACCTGCATTCCGCAGTAGTTTTCTGGGTTCCTGGGCCCCGGAATAGATTCGGGGCTCAGGCTTTTCTACCCGGGGCCGGAGCCCTGCCAACCTGACGACAACAACGCCTCTGCGCCACCCGAACCCCTGGACTGAGCTGGGGGGCCGGCTCCGCTTCGAGCCGGCCCCCCAGCTCAGCTCCCGGTCTCCGGGTGTCAGCAGGCACTGCGGCGCTTAAGCGCCGCAGCGCCTGCTGAG
>ML685809.1:10483295-10498968 GCA_007922175.1 Pelusios castaneus | reverse complement strand
GCCACCGGATCCCCCAGCTGGTTCAGGTCTCAGCAGGAGACCTCGCATCATTACAGGTCCGCCCCTGGGCATGCGTGCCACCAGAGAGGGCGCCAGGTGCCACCTCTGGCACGTGTGCCATAGGTTCGCCACCACTGCCATATAGTGAACCAGATATTGAAAGATTCAGTTTAACTGTTGATGTTTAAATGAAAAATAGAAGGTATTTTAAATAAGTAGTTAACATATTTGTGTTCAGTCTTCCTATTATTACCTGCAAAAGAGCAAATGACAATTAACTAATTATGGGCAACTTACTTATTGTGTGCTCTAGTCTTAAGAACCCTTTCTGTTTTTCTGACACAGTTTAGAATATGACAGTGTTAATGGGATGTCAGTTCTAAACTTCACCCCGGGAAATGTTGATCTACTTTGTAACTGTGCTTCTATAGGAGACTGTCTGATTTTGAAGTACTAGAATTGAATTTAAATTAAGTAATACAAGCCTTTCTCATTGCATTGGCACTAAAAATGTCATTTCTAATCTGTAGCATCATGGTATGATCACTGACTTTTAGGGTAAATTTTTTTAGATTCAAAATGGTTGGTGATGATAACAAACCAATCTTTCTTTCTAATTTAGCTGTAATGATCCCGTGCAGCGAATTGAGCAGTGTGTGCGAGGGTCTCTCTTCATGTGTAGCATTGTCCAAGGGTGCAAAAGAACATACTTGTCTCAGAGAGACTTACAGGCTCACATCAACCATCGTCACATGAGAGCTGGAAAACCTGTTACCCGTCCTCCACTTGAACCTGTTCATCCTCCGATTGCCCCACCTCCTGCTGAAATTCCTGAGCGATTCATAATGCCACCTGATAAGCATCATATGAGCCATATTCCACCAAAGCAGCACATCATGATGCCGCCACCTCCTTTACAGCACGTGCCGCACGAGCATTATAACCAGCCACATGAGGATATTCGGGCACCCCCTGCAGAGATGGCAATGGCTCCACCCCCACCTCGCTCGGTCAGTCAGGATACCTTTCGTATTTCCACGAGAAAACACAGCAATTTAATAACCGTCCCTATTCAGGATGATTCCAATTCAGGTGCTCGAGAACCACCTCCACCAGCCCCAGCACCTGCTCATCATCACCCTGAATATCAGGGTCAACCGGTTGTATCCCATCCTCATCATATTATGCCTCCACAGCAACATTACGCACCACCCCCGCCACCACCACCACCAATAAGCCATCCAATGCAGCATCCTCCCCAGGCAGCAGGTACTCCTCATATGGTTTATAGCCAAGCCCCACCACCACCGATGACCTCTGCTCCACCGCCAATAACCCCTCCCCCTGGGCACATAATTGCCCAAATGCCGCCATATATGAATCATCCTCCTCCAGGACCTCCCCCTCCTCAACATGGTGGCCCACCTGTAAATGTAAATGCACCCCCGCCCCATCACTATAATCCTAACTCTTTGCCGCAGTTCAGTGAAGATCAAGGAACTCTCAGTCCTCCTTTTACACAGCCAGGGGGAATGAGTCCAGGGATCTGGCCAGCTCCAAGAGGGCCGCCGCCACCCCCAAGAATGCAAGGTCCACCTACTCAAGCCCCACTTCCTGGACCACACCACCCAGATCAAACCAGATATAGACCATACTACCAGTGATATTAACAGTCATTTGAACTGAGTATGCTATGGGAAAGATAAAACTATATACAGCAGCCTTTTAATGAATTTGTTTTTGGGGTCTTTTTTTTCCCCCCCTTAAAGAAACGCAGTTGTTGTGACTAACATGCTCTGGGGACATGAATCTTAAATCATTTTTATACCTTGACCGTAGGACTCTGACTTCAGATATACTGTAGTGCAAAGATAAGTGGCTCAGCAGACCACAGCAGCGTCTTGACAGACGTTGTGTCCTTAGTGAGGTTAAACTCCCTGAGAGATGGTCATTCGTAATATTTCCTGAAAATTTGAACACCTATTGTACCACTCTTAAGTATTGTTTTTGTTAAATCCAATGTTTAGTTTCACGTGATACTCTTTTGTTAACCTGTGTACAATAATTAAATTTAAATATGGTTGTAAAAATTCTGGGTTTTTATGTGAATTTGAGTGCAGAAACAATTTCTGAAAAAAACTTTTCATATTTTGACACCAATACTTTCCCAGCTGGCACCATGATAAAATGTTCAGTGTAAGAGACGTTCACATTTACATTAGTGGTAATGTTGTTTGTGGGAAAATCTGGTGATCCAAGTTAAGTCTGAAATGCAGATAATTTTAAAATTTTGAGGCAATTTGGGGAGCACAGAGGGAATGGTACATCAAAGACACAGTTTTTGCAATGACATGAAACCACGTTTTCTTGACCGTCTCAAATAATTTCTTAGTTTACTACTTGTTTAGAAAATTCTGGTTAACTTGAAATCTTGTACAACCCCCCCACTGGTGCTGAATTCATGCCTTGTGTGCGTACTCTGTCTAGTTTCATATAAAAGGCTCCATACACTGACTCGCCACCTTTATGACACGAAGGAATATGTTTTTTTGGGATGTGGTGTTTGCTTTTTCTAAATAAATGGTAATATAGAATAGGAAAGCATTCCACTTTGGTAATTTGGAGGTAGGGATCTGATTAAAAACACGTATGTATAAATCATGTTGAATTTTGTGGCAAGATTTGATGAAGTGGCTGATGGTTTACAGAATTTAATGATATGTTTTATCCCGGGGCTTAAATAGATTTGACAGCCGCTCTTGGGTCCCTTGAGGCCCCAAAATGATATTTTGTAAAATACTTTTATTTTTAAAAAATTTTTTTGAAAACAGATGCAAGAAATATCCTGTTTCACAGTTGTAGTATTAGTTCGGGAGAGCCAGAGAATGAAACCGTTTACAATGCTTTCGTTGTCTTATTTTTTTATTTCAACCAATATTAGTGTTGACAAATAAATAACATTTAAAAAACCTTTTACAAAATTAATGATAAAAGGGCCTCATCGGTAACAAAATATATTTTTGAAGTAGAGGTTTAATCTCACAGTCTCTCTAAAACAATGTAGGGAAACCATCTGTTTACTGGAATTTTCGCAAAGGCTTAATTTTTTCACTTTCATAAGCTCTCTTGCCTCTCACCTTACATGAGCTGTTATAGCATCTGTTGGCAAAACAGCCAAAATTTTATCATTTTGCAGCAATTAAAAAGCGAGCATTGTCTGGTCGTCAGGGCAAGGACTGTTAGGCTTGTATTCTGTTCCCAAATCTATTATTGGTTTGCTGAGTGACCTTGGGTAAATCACTTAGGACCTGAGTTTTAAATTTAGGTGCATGCAGACTCCATAAATGGGTGTGAAAATAAGATACTTGTGTGCACAAATGGCTATTATGTGTCTGACTATCCATTTGCTCGTGCAGTTGTAATGTGACTAACTTTAAAATAATCAGGCCTCTTTGCCTCAGTTTCCCTATCTGCAGACTAGGAATAATACCCACTATGGTAAAATGCTTTGAGATATGAGAAAGATGCAAATTGTTATAATGCAGGGTTAGTTGAAATTTTATCAATTAAGCATGAGGGGAAAGGAGAATGACTCAAATGTTTTGTTTCAGTGGTTAATAAATATATAATGTACTTTACAAAATGTACCTCCTTCTGTATTACAAGGTGTTTTTGTTCATTATTAAATCACTCACAAGCTAATATATTCAGATAGATTTCACTGTATACACAAAGGCCTCTATCCAACAGGTAACTCCTCTGTCTTGTATGAGCTCTCATCTTCCTAAGGTTTCTTAAGGAATTTTATTTGTTCTCTTATTAAAGACCAGCCTGTATTAGACAACTGTTTTAATATTTGTACTGGCTTTTTATTTTATTTTTGGTTCTAAGGACAGGCATAATTTGTATATAGACAGATATGTTTATAATTCTAGATGCATGCGGATAACACAAATCCAATTAATAGGTGACTATTAAAAAGGTTTGCGTTCAGTAGAGAGCCTAGTTTTATTCAAATTTGCTTTTCTTTCGCAGACTAAACATAAGTAATGCACTGTCTTTTGAAATTGTGGCAAACTCATAATTTAGTGAGCTTCACAAATGCTGAGCAACCACCCGCATTCTTTATGTGATAAGAAAACTTTGGGCCAAGTTTTAGGAACAGTCTAGATTACATTCTTTATTTTGGGGTCTCATCCAGTGCTTATTGAAGTCAATGGAAGTTTTGGGTCACAGATGCTTTATCCTTATCGACATGGATTAATACTATACTGACTTGTTTTTCTTTAAATCACTGGTAAAGTCCTCGTGTTACTTGCTGTTACAGTGATAATTCTGTTTTATTGAATATTTAAAGGGGAAATGGTAGCTCTTTTGCCCAGCTTGGCAGTTTGCACGGTCAGCACATCACCTTCATTAAAATATGAAACATTCTTCCTTTTAAAAGTTAAGGAACTTGGCATTTCAGAGTTTTAGGGTTTGGTCCAACTCCCATTATCATCAATGAGAGTCTTGCCATTGACTAATGGAAATGGACTCAAGGCCTTTGTACTGGATGTGGCCATTTACTGGAAAATGCTCTATTGTAAGCAGAAACCAGACTTGAGAAACGCACAAAGGGTGGAGCAGTGTGTAAGAAAGCGCTTGGGCAAGATCAATTCACTTATTTACACCCTAACAAATTGTAAGTACACCAATGTAACAGAAGAACTGAGACCATTCTTTTAACATGCTCCCCAAAGAAACAGACCTGCAGTTTAATGGCATTGGTAAGAGCCCAGGGTTACTAACAAAGGTACTTTTCAGAAAAACTGCTGCTTCCACTATAGACTCAGAAATGCCAGTTGTCAATAAAAAAAATTCTGTATATGGTACACTTCACATTCTAAGTTACAATGATGAGTGCTTCTTACCCTGTGAACTCTTGAGATTCTTGGCTTGAATTGAATAAATACAGTTTCCTTGTAAAGATTAAAATAAAATTATTGAAGTTTTTAATGGTTTAGTTTGATTCTGAATAACCAATAACAATTAAGATCATGTGTGCAGCACTCTTTCACAATATGCTGCTACCATTCAGACATAGCTCTCAAGTTTTAAATAGAACTCTTTGACTACATTGTAAGTTTATTAGCCATTCTGAGTTCCTATAATTACATAAAAACAAAGAAAGATAATTGCTAGTGTGCCAGTCATTTAGACTGAGGAGAATGAAACTTCCAAACTGTTAAATAGCTTAGAGAAATGCCTTTAATTGGTAAGAGATTTGGGATGATATTTTGAAAACTGTCTGAGGAATTTAGCTCCACTTTCTTTTCCTGGTTTTAAAAATCTTAATCCCAGGTTATAATTGTGTTTTCTTTGCCTGAAGAATGGATGGGAATAGCACATAGTTTAAAACAATCGGTCTGAGGAAGGAGTTCACTCTTATTTAGGCAAATGCTATAAACTCACTGTGCACATGTATGTTATAAAGTGGTTGTTTCCTCCCTTTATTCTTTTGTAAAAAAGGAAAAAATGTGATTGCCACTGTTATAACTGACTTAAAGGGTTTACATTTTGGCAGAGAGAAATCCAATACCTGATATTTCTGCATCTTTCATTGTATTGCTTTTAAGATCAGAAGAGTGACAAGTTCATTCTGATATACTAAAGTAGAAACACTAGTCAGTGCTTTGTTTTGCATTACTTGCTTATTTAGAAATGTAGCTATACAGGAAACTGTATTTCAGGTCTGTATTGTATATTTCAGAACCTTCCAAAGGACAAATTCAGCATCGTTCTTTTTTTATCTATTCAAGTACAGCCTTTCTATGAACATTTTGGTGTAAGTTCTAAAACCGGTACGGCTGTTTTTATGCTAATTCTCAAGCAAGTTATTTAGCTGTTTTTTTTTCTCTTTGGCCATGTCTTCTTGGTGGCAGAATAGATAGTTTCCCACCAAAAGAAGAGCAGTGAAGTATAATAATCTCAAATCAGTATCTAGTGCAAGGAAAATAATTTTGAACTTCTAAGTTTTTAAACGTCAGGTCAACTGCAGAACGAATTGTACTGGGCAAGGCTTGCGTTCATTTTCATTTTGGTTGGTATGTCAGGTTAGGATACTGAAGTGTTACATCAAGTGTATTTCCATTCTGCCAGATTTAGTTTTCCAGGGGCTGAAATAATTCTTGCTCAGTTGTATTAATCATCTCTGCCAAGTAATAACTGGTTTTGTAGATGTATTTTATACATACTGTCCTTTCAGACTATTTTGTCTGTAGGAAAATAGTTGAAATAATGTATTTGCTTTGTTTGGGAACAGTAATGCTCCAATTTTATTTTTAACACAAGAAGTTAGTCACCGTCACCAAAAACTACAGCTTTGGAATCTTTTCTTATTGCGAATTGTATCTTAATATCTTCCCAAAACATACGGGCATTAATTCCATTTTGGATTTATTTTTACTTATTTGTTATGCTCAAGAGCACCAACCAGTACTAGAGCCTGCTTTTCTAAGCACCTTCAGTCCCTCAGTATTGAGACAGTCCCTGACCTGAAGACTTGTAAAATATTCTAATAATCTAAAAATATTCCTTGGCATGTCACTTGCACACCACATATTGCTGAATGTCACTCCAGATGACTCTAAGGGTGGAGTGATGCTCTTGCGGCTAAGGTCCTGCAGTGAGACGCTAAAGACCTGTGCTCGGTTCCTGACTTCTTGTGTGACCTTTGGTACATAGATCAGTGGTTTTCAAACTACGGGTCAGGACCCGTCCCGGGTTGCAGACCCTCAGGTACTGGGTCATAGAGCTCCCTGCTGCCACCGAAAGACTGGAATGCATTTCTGAAAGACGTCATTATTGGATGGCAGGCATAAATGATTTTTTTTCAACTGGGAGCTGAGAAAAAAGTTTGAAAACCTCTGCTATAGATTACAAAGCCTTAAGGGGACCATTGCGATCTAATCAAGACTGACCTTGAGCAAGTTGTTTGCTCGCTATCTGTTAAATGGGGCTGGTAACTTCTTTCCGTTTAGGCCCAAATTTGAAAAGTATTGAAGCGTATTCTTAAAGTTAAATATGTGCTTAAGTGCTTTCTTGCGTAAGGATGCTTTTGTGAAACCAAGCCTTAGATTACAAGCACTTAGGGCAAGGATTGTTACTCTGTGTGAGTGTGAGTGAGAGAGAGAACTGGCAAATGCAAAGCAGGCCTGATCTTGGTGAAATAGACTTAGACTTCTGGAAAGCAACTGATGTGGTAATTTTTTGATTAAAGAATTATACAAAATTAGCACGGTACACATTCAAATGATTAAAACTGGCTTATTGATAAACTTAAAATATTATAAATGGGGAAATCATCAAGCAGATGTTTCTTGTGGGGTCCTCAGAGATTGGTTCTTGGCTCTAGACTGTTTAACATTTTTATCAATAACCTAGAGAACAAAATTGTCATCATTGATAAAGTTTGCCAGTGTCTCAAAGATTGCAGGAGTGGTAAATAAAGAAAAGGACAGGTCACTGATAGTATGATCTTGATTGCTTGGTGAACAATATGCATTTTATGAACAAACAACATAGACCGTACAGGCTGAGGGCTCGATCCAGGGAAGCGTGACTCTGAAAATGGCTTTGGGTACACTGAATGATCAGTGAACATGAGATCTCAATGCAAATCTGCAGACAAAAAAGCCACTGCAATCCTTGGATGTTTAAATGAGGAATCACAAGCCGGAGTAGGTAGGTTATATTCTGTCTCTGGCACTGTGAGACTTACTGGAGTACCGTGTCCAGTCTGGGATCCTCAGATGAAGAAGGATGTTGATAAATTTGAAGAGATTCATATTAGAACCACAAGAATGATTAAAGAATTAGAAAGCATACCTTCTAGCGAAGGATTCCATGATCAAAATCTATTCAGCTGAAAGTGAAAGGGGTGACTTGATCAGTCTATAGGGACCAACATATGAGAAACAGAATTTTTATACTAGAGCAGGCCTTGAGAAGTCTACTAGACACTTTGGATCCAGACCCAAAATTGAAGCACCCCTAGGTGTCCAGCAGAGAAGTTTCCCTGTCCCCCCCGGCTGAAAGACTGCTGCAGCTACTTTCAGCGGCAAGCGCAGCAAGCAAAGTGCCTCCTACCCCCGACCTGGTGCCCAGGATTTGTTGAGCCCTTTACTAGAGGGTTCTTCAGTCTTATCAACCAGAAGTTTAACAAGATCTAATGGCTGGAAGTCAAATCTAGACAAATTCAGAGCAGAAATAAGACACACCTTTTTAACAGTGTTGGTATTTACCCATTGGAACAATTTAGCTGGAGTTGAGATGAATTCTCCAACACTGGCAGTTTTTTAACCAAGAATGAATGTTTTTGTAAGACCTGTGCTCTAGTTCGAACAGGAAATAATTCAGAGAAGTTCTATGGCCTGTGTTACGCAGGAGTTCGGACAAGAGGGTTGCAGTGATTTCTTCTGGCTGTAAAATCTATGACTATACAGTCTGTTCCCTATTCATATCTCACATCTAGACAGGGAGGTTTCCTTTCCCACCCAGATCAAGCTTCATAGGATCCACCCTCTTCCTTTGCCCTACCACAATGGTCTGTGTACAGCATTTAAAGTTACCAGGAGCATGAAATGGGTAAGTGCGTGGATGCAAGATGTCACTAGTAATAGCCAAAGTGCTTTATTAGTTCAGTGGGAGTATTGCAGTGGGGTGCTCCAGTTTCATTATTTTGTCTGGGCTCGGTGTCGTGCTGACCGGCATACCCTTTGTGGATCTTGGTACAGCATTCATTTTCTTCCAGTCTTCTGATACAGGTCTTATTCTTAATGAACGAGGCTTTAAATAACATTTTTCTTTAACAGAGAATGAGGTTGTCACAGGCCTTGTCTACATGGGAAAGTAAATAACTGAATTCACAGTGCAACAAACTACCCCTTACCCAAGGCCTGTCAGCTCAAGTCAGCTGGCTTTGGCCAGCTGTGGGGTGTCAATTGCCTGTAGACATCCTTTATGTCTTATGATAGTACACTCTCAAGCTCCAGAGGGCACGTCTAGTGCTCAGTAAGTGTGTCCACGCAAGAATTTTGTATGGAGTCGTTGGTTGCTTTTGCTCTTTCACTGCTGTACCTGCCTTGGTCTTTCTGTGACTATCATCTGTTAAAGAACACAATCAATGAAGGTTCAAAATGGAGTGGTAAATGAACCAGGGAGCTTGCTCGTGACATCTCGCATGCATGCACTTACCCACTTCATGCTCCTGGTAATGTTAAATGCTGTAACACAGACTGTTGTGGCAGGGCAAAGGAATAGGATGGGTCCTACGAGCCTGTGGCAAAGCATGGTCTAGGGGGGTGGGGAAGATCAGTCCTGCACAGAAGTTTGCACACAGTGAAAAGGAATTTACTTTAAAAAGGCGCGAGTGCTCTCCAAGGAGATAAAAAAGCCACTTGGTTTGCTTTGCAGCGTATTATCTTTAAATGAAGGACTAAGAACAGAACATCATGTTGTGTTCAAGTACTACTGACTTCAGAGGCAGATCAATATTTATTTTCTGAAAGATTCCTCTTTGAAGAAATAAGTCACAGCTCTGCTTCCTGAAGTGAATCATGTAGATGGCAATAAAACATACGCGTTCACAGCCAAGAAGTGTGAGACTCACCAAAGGAAGCAACAGGACGAAATAGAAGGATGAATGGAGAAACAGCAGAGGTCCAAAAATGGAAAACCACATGGAATGTAACATGATGTTGCTACCGTCAATGCCAAAACTGGGAGTAAAGTGCTAAGGAGTCAGAATGGAGAAATAGGCGCACTAAAAGCTATTTCACCTGTATTAAAGCTCTGAAAAAGACTCATTTTTCTTAACAGGACTACAACCAGCCAAAATCAGGTGTTTAAATCTTCTTGAAAAGAAAGAATTAGGGCCTACTTCTTGTCAGTTACTCCAGTGTAAATCCAAGTACTTCAGTGGCGTTACTTCTGACTTAGACAGAGGTAAGTGAAAGGAAAATTAAGTCCAAAGTGCCTGTTTTTTGAGTGTTTGACACTTTTGTGCACAGTGCTTATAGAGCGCTACCACGTTGACCTCACAGCATTTTACATCCACTTTAGAAATGCTTACCCAAGGGGCCAGGCATAGCAGGATTCAGGCCAAATGTAATGACTTTGATGAGATCTGTGAAGGTACTTAGATGCCTAAGTCCTGTTTTTAGGTACCACTGCAATCTGTGAGACGCCTACTTGGCTATCAGCTAACAGGTGCTTCAACTCACCGTGGCTGTGTCTACACTCACAAAGTTAGGTCGACTTTCTAAAGTTGACTTTAAGTCGACCTTATTAAGTCGACTTAGAGAGTCTACACAAGACTCTCTAAGTCGACTTGATAGGTGGAGGGAGAGCCAACCCTACATGGAAGCCTCTGGCAACTTGTCCTGGTGAGAGCCAGCTGGCTGTCTCCGGGAAAAGAAGCTGGGCGGCTTGTCCTGGGCTCTCCATGGGACCGTGAAGCTGCTGGTGGCTTATCCCGGCAGAGCCAGCTGGTGCACAGCTGGCTCTGCCAGGTCTGAGAAGCGGCAGGTGGCTCTCCCAGCTCTCTTCTCCCCAGGACCACTCAGGTCCCGGGGAGAAAGGAGCACGGGCTCCCTTCTGCCCAAAACAATGGGGTCCTGGGGAGAAGGGAGCCCCGCTGACAGAGGAAACCCCGGGGTTTCCGGTCAGCTGGAGCACAGGGCTGGCAACTGCTTAAATCAACTTAATTTATAAGTGTAGACGCACCGTCAGTGCCTGAGCCCTAGTCTACATTACCGTGCTGGGTTGAAAGAAGCTATGCAGTCTACATACTGTAGAATACATATCTCTCGTTGACTTATTTACCCTCCCTAACCACAGCATCTTCACTGGGCTGCACCAACAGCAAATGCTCTCGATTAGTCAGAGCATTCCTCTTTTTTGGGGGGGTGGGGAGGGTAGTTATGGCGTTGAATGGAGAGTGCTCCTGGGATTGATTGAGTGGGTCTCTAGTGGTTGCTCAATTGATCTCGCTGTGTCAATCTTTGGAGGCTGATGCAGGCATTTCAGAGTAGACAAAGCCTCAGTTTCTGCCTCTGGGCATGCCCAATTCTGCCTCATTGTAGGTGCCTCCATCCCACCTAAGCATTGCATAGGACTGCAAGTGAGTGAATGCCTCTTTCCTGGTTTGTGAATCACAAGCAGACACAGGCACTTCCCTGCAGCCTATCTTTGGGAGCGGGGTGGAGTGTTAGTACACCTGACTCTTGTTGACATCTCCCATGAGCTGGCATAAGCCTTAGGGGACTCCTAACCTAGCATGCTGCTGTCTAAGGCACCTCTCCATGCCCATTCAATGTACAGGAGCCTACATACCTAACTCAGGCTTTGTGAATTGCATTGCTGTTCCTTTGATTGTCTAAAAGTTAGGCACCTTGATGCTCACTTTTGCAACACTGAAGTCTCTTCTTGCATCCCACCGCTAACTCTTAGTTCCCTGAATTGATTCTAACAACAGAAGCTTGGAGTGCATTTTTAAAAAGCAGCAGGTAAGACATCTTAAAGCAACAGAAGACACTTTTAGCAGTGAGTTCTGAGTAGCTGTAATGAGTTGACTGCTACAATAGCTGCAAGAAATATTTGGATTTAACTGTGTGTGTGTTTATATATTATGTTTTTACTGTTTGCTAAACTTTGTCAGACACTTGAAGAGGGAGAACCAAAGGTGAATGGGAGGAAAATAAATGCAGGGAAGTGTAAATCATAGGATCAGGTCAGACTGGACAGCAAATTAATGAAGTTGTTTAGATTCAAATTATGGAGGACAGTATATTAGAGGGAGGTGAGGGAAAAAGGAAAGCAAAATTACCTGTTGTAATGAGTAAAGAACCCGTAGTTCCTATTTAAACCTACATTGGCGGTGTCAAATCTGCATATGAATTTCAATTCAGCTTTATCTCTTTGAAGCTTTGATTTGTAATCTATGTGCCTAAGAATGGCTACTAACAGATCATTAACAGAGTGATCAGGAAGATTGAAATGTTCCCCTACTGATTTTTTCATTTTATTTCTGATGTCAAATTTATGTCCATTTATTCTTTTGCACAGAGACTGTCCTGTTTGTCCAATATATAAGGCAGGGGGGCATTTCTGGCACATGATGGCATAAATCACATTGATAAATGCTGTAAAAGTCTGACCAGATCTTATGATTTCACACTTCCCTGCATTTATTTTCCTCCCATTCGTGTTTGGTTCTCATCTTCAAGCATCTGACAAAGTAGGATTTTTCTCCCATGAAAGCTCATGCAATAAATAAATTTGTTAGTCTTTAAAAGTGTCACTAGACTCCTTGTTTGTTATTGCTGAACTAGACTGACCCAGCTACCCATTTTGAACTAAAAAGACTAGGACTTTTCAGTTTGGAAAAGAGATGACTGAGGAGGATATGATAAAAAGGTCTAAAAAATACTAAAGGGCGTGGAGAAAGTGAATAGGAAAGTGTTATTTACTCCTTCACATAACTTGAGAACCAGATCTCATCCAATGAAATTAATAGGCAGCAGGTTTTAAACAACCAACAGGATGTACTTTTCAGGCCCGCCCCCCCCCACCCTCAGGAAAAAATATTTTCATTGATGACTGAAATGTTAGGGAGATGGGCAAAGTAAGAAAAATGCAGCTTAAGAACTTTTTAGCATTTGATGTAACTATTTACATTGTAGATTTTGACATGAACTGATGGCGATTTTTGTTTTCCTCAGTTTTTTAAAGGTTAAACTTTTTGAATGTCAAAGTCTGCTATCACTGAATAATTTTTGTCTGTTCTCCCCCTTCAAAATATTTCCCTCAACTCTGAAAATGTTAATAGGTTTAAAAAAAAAAAGCTTAAACCCCATAAGTTTGTGCAACTGGGAACATTTCATTTGGTAAAAAATCTAAAAAGATTCATGAAAAAAAATTGAAATTATAACAAGAAATAGAAATCTAAATCTGCCATGCCTATACATAGGTAAGAGGACTATCTAGCACCTGGCAGGTTGGTGCTATTTTTGGCACCAAATAAAGTGAAATTGTCACATTCCCAGGATGTAGCTCTAGTAAAGTATAGCAGTGTTTTTTTCTGTTTTCAACTCCCTGTAACTTTTGGGTAAAAATAATAAGCCAGTCTGATAATGCATCACCTCGTTTGAATCTACACAAATATGTACACACAGATAACTAATAGAGTAATTATTTAACCATTCACTATAACCGTTCTTGCTTGTCCTGTGTTTTGTCTTGTGCATTTTATATACATTTGAGCCAAATACATGTATCTTCTCTGTATTTGTAAATTGCCGTGTACATTTGCTGCACTATATAAATGTTTTCCAATAGTCATGTGAAACAATTTGCACACATCTGTGCAATAAAATAATGTGATGGTCAATTTAAAGATAATTCAGTCTAGAAGGATAACTCATAGGACCTGAACAGAACTTTAAATAAATTATGTACATGATAGTCAACTATTAGAATTTACTATATAAATTACAAGATTTCAAACAGTTATATAAATACAGTATATCTTCTTGTTACTCTACAGGTTGTCTACAAACTCTTTGAATAAAATACACACACATATTCATGTATGTACAAATGGTGTTAATATTGTTTAAACCACTTTTTCTCTTTTGCAAGAAGATAAGTCAACAAAGTTTAATATCAGGAAACCTACATCATTTTAGCTTATATATCTACATATACATATTGTATAACAAGTCTGTTCCAAAATTTGAAACACAGTTACATGTAATAAACTCCCTTCTATAATGTATCAGTGTGTCTGTAACTGTTTTCATGCACCGTATCTGTGTTAATCTTCTGTAACTGACAGTCTGTTTGTTGTGGGACGTAATTTTGGGAGAATTAGAATTTTGTTGATGTTGGCATCTGTGGGAAAGAAACAAAGAAATTACTCTCACTTCTAGATTAAGCCTGTTTTGTGTCTATACTTGTCAGAAAGGTGTACGTGAGGATCCTCCAATCTAAGAGTGCACATGGAAAGACGGGGGTTTAACATTTCCAATCTCAATCATATTAGCTTTAGTGGCAATTCTGTGGCCCAGGTAGCATAGGACACAGGGAGTAACACTTTCTCTGCTCTCCCTTCAGTCCCAGGAGCTGGCAAGGCAGTACCAGTCACAAGTGTTTGACTTCAAGCAAATATGTTTAAAGCATGAAAACTCTGTGCTTTTCTGTTGCTGCAGACGTGCTGGGGGAGGGGAGGGGCAGCCTTACCGTGTGTTCCCGGTTGCGTAATTCACCGTTTGTATTGATAATAAATTGATCACTGCTTCCTGTCTCCTGTAGTGAAGAGAGGGGCGCAGGATTAGGAAATACCCTCTCTCTCTTTAGGTCATTTCAAAGGTAATGTTGCTTTAAAGACTCAGAAAATAGTGTCCCCACTGCCTGTGGCACTGGAAGGACAGTGTCCTGGTGGAGCTGGGGTTGATGCGCTGGACGTGCATTCTCTGGGACACACTTCCTGCCCCTCCTCACAACCTACTCTTCTGGAGCGTGCTGTGGTCCTATGGTAGTACTATGGTGGTAGGATTTAGAGGGGTGGAGTTGCTCTCAATGACATCTATGTCCTGCAAAGTCCCAGCCAGAAATCTGAGGGGAAGCGAGGCCTTGTCTACACACAAAAGTTGCACCAATTTAACTGAATCAGTTTAAAAGCTAATTTAAATTGTTAGAATTGGTGTGAACACCCTTCAGTTGGTTTCAGAGTGCCCTATATGGACTTCATTTAAGCTGATTCTTTACTGAATGAAGCTTGATGATATGCACCCTAGAGTACTCAAGGAGCTGACTCACGAGTTATCTGAGCCATTAGCTATTATCTTTGAAAAATCATGGAAGATGGGTGAGGTCCCAAAGGACTGGAAAAGGGGGAAATAAAGGGAAATAAGAGCAATCTGGGGAATTATAGACCAGTCAGTTTAACCTCCGTACTGGGAAAAATAATGGAACAGATAATTAAGAAGTCAATATGCAAACAGCTAGAAGAGAATAAGGTTCTTGGGGCTAGTCAGCATAGATCTGTCAAAAACAAATCATGTCAAACCAACTTGATAGCTTTCTACGATGTGGTAACGAGCCTTATGCATAGAGGGGAAGTGGTAGATGTGGTATACAATGTTCCCTCTAAGGTTTGGCAGCTTGTGTGCAAAATTTTCAAGCTGTGTGCAAAACTTTTTCTGAATAAAATTTTTGTGTAAACTCACACAACAGAAATTATAGGCATTAATTGAAGTTAAAGTAATTGTAAATAGAATTAATTAATTGTGTTTAATTGAATTTGAATGAATTTTGAATTGAAATTTAATTTTTAGAAAGGTTTTTATTTAAAATTAATTTTTTAAAAGTTTTTTTAAAAAAGGAAGGAAAAAAAGAAGGAAGGAAGGAAGAGAGAGAGAGAGAAAAAGAGAGAAGGAAGGAAAAGAGAGAGAAAAAGTAAGGAAGAGAAAAAGAAAGAGAGAAGGAAAGAAGAGGAAAGAAGGAAGAGAAAGAAGAAAGAGGAAGGAAAGAAGAGAAAGAAAAAAGGAAAGAAAAAGAAAGACAAAGAAGGAAAAAAGAGAAAGGAAGAGAAAGAGAGGAAGAAAGAAAAAAGAAGGAAAGCAAAGGA
>ML685809.1:10463389-10483285 GCA_007922175.1 Pelusios castaneus | reverse complement strand
AAAAGAGAAAGAAGGAAGAGAAAGAGAGGAAGAAAGAAAAAAGAAGGCAGGCAAAGAAGAGAAAGAAGAAAAGAAAAAGGAAAGCAAAGGAGAGAAAGAAGGAAAGAAAAAGGAAGGGAGAAAGAAAAAAGAGAAGGAAGAGAAAGGAAGGAAGGAAGCAAAGAAAGAGAGAAAGAAGGAAAGAAGAGGAAACAGGAAGAGGAAGGAAGGAAGGGGAAAGAAAGAAAGAGAAAAATGAAGGAAGAGAAAGAAGAAAGAGGAAGGAAAGAAGAGAAAGAAAAAAAGGAAACAAAAAGGAAGACATAAGGAAAAGAGAAAGAGAGGGAGGAAGAAAGAAAAAAGAAGGCAGGCAAAGAAAGAAAGAAAGAAAGAAAGAAAGAAAGAAAGAAAGAAAGAAAGAAGCCCAGGCCGCTGGTGGGGGAGGACCCTACCGCGGCCGTGGGAAGCCGCCGGTGGGGTGGAGAAGACCGCAGCCCCGGAGGCTGATCCTGGCCCCGTGCTCGTAGGCCGAGGCCGTGGATTAGCCCGGCCCCAGCCCCAGCCCCGGGCCGGGAAGTCGAGGCAGTAGGCGGGTGGGACCCCAGGAGCCCGCCGCGGCCGCAGCCACCCCCCTGCCCCGGCCGCGTGGGGCAGGCAGGCAGGCCCGTGCTCCTGAGCCGAGCCTGAGCCTGCCTGTCCCACCCTGGGAGTGGGGAGGGCCAGCCCAGAGGCCGGGCGCAGGCCGGGTGTGCCACGGCAGAGCCGCTGCCCTGGGGGTTGGAGGGAGCAGCGGGGGCTGCTGGGCTGCGCGGGGGTCCCTTACTGCTGCGCAGGGGGTGCAACGGCTGCTGTGCGGCCACGCACCCACGCAGCTTAAAGGGAACACTGGTGGTATATCTAGACTTTAGTAAGGCATTTGATACGGTCTCACATCACATTCTCATTAATAAACTGGGGAGATACAAACTAGATGGAGCTATTATAAGAGAGGTGAAAAACTGGTTGCATAACCGGTCCCAGAGAGTAGTTATCAACAGTTCACATTCAGGCTGGAAGGACATAATGAGCAGGGTGCCACAGGGATCTGTGGAGGGGCTGGATTTGTTCAACATTTTTGTCAATGACTTAGGTGACGGCATAGAGAGCAAACTTATAAAGTTTGCAGATGATACCAAGCTGGGAGGGGTTGTGAATACTTTGAAGGATAGGATCACAATTCAAAATGATTTGGACAAACTGGTGAAATGGTCTGAGATAAATAAAATGAAATTCAATAAAGATAAGTGCCAAGTACTCCACTTCGGGTTGAACAACCCATTGTACACATACAAAATGGGCAATGACTGCCTAGGAAGGAGTACTGCAGAAAGGGATCTGGGTGTAATATAATCATAGGGCTGGAAGGGACCTCATGAAGTCATCTAGTCCAACCCTCTGCTAAAAGCAGGACCACTCCCACTAAATTATCCCAGCCAGGGTTTTGTCTAACCAAACCTTAAATATCTCCAAAGATGGAGATTCCACCACCTCCCTAGGTAACCCATTCCAATGCTTCACCACCCTCCTAGTGAGAATGTTTTTCCTAATATCCAACCTCGACGTCCCCAGCTGTAATTTGAAACCATTGCTCCTTGTTCTGTCCTCTATTACTACTGAGAACAGCCTAGCTCCCTCTTCTTTGGAGTACCCCTTCAAGTAGTTGAAGGTTGCTATCAAATCCCCCCCTCAGTCTTCTCTTCTGTAGACTAAATAAGCCTACTTCCTTCAGTTCCTCACTGTAATTCATGTGCCCAAGCCCCTTAATCATTTTCGTTGCCCTCTGCTGGACTCTTTCTAATTTGTCCACATCCTTTCTGTAGTGGGGAGCCCAAAACTGGACACAGTATTCCAGATGCAGCCTCACCAGTGCTGAATAGAGGGGAATAATCACATCTCTCAATCTGCTGGCAACACTCCTACTGATGCAGCCCAATATTCCATTGGCCTTTTTGGCAACAAGAGCACACTGTTGGCTCATATCCAGCTTCCCGTCCACCATAACCCCCCAGGGCCTTTTCTACAGTGCTGCTACTTAGCCGATCGGTCCCCAGCCTGTAGCAGTGCATGGGATTTTTCTGTCCTAAGTGCAGGACTTTTCACTTGTCCTTGTTGAACCTCATGAGATTTCTTTTGGCCCAGTGTTCCAATTTGTTTAAGTCTCCCTGAATCCTGTCCCTGCCCTCCAGTGTGTCTACCATTCCCCCCAGCTTGGTGTCATCCGCGAATTTACTAAGCATGTAATCTATCCCATCATCCAGATCATTAATGAAGATGTTGAACAGAACCGGACCATGAGCTAAATATGAGTCAGCAGTGTAGTACTGTTGCAAAAAAAGCAAATGCCATTCTGGGGTTTATTAATAGGAGTATTGTGAGTAAGACACGAGAAGTGATTCTTCCACTCCGCACTGATTAGGCCTCAACTTGAGTACTGTGTCCAGTTTTGGATGCCTCATTTCGAAAAGGATGTGGAAAAACTGGAGCAAGTCCAGAAAAGGGCAACAAAAATGATTAGAGGTCTGGAACATTTGACCTATGAGGGAAGATTGAAAGAACTGGGTTTGTTTAGTCTAGAAAAAAGGAGACTGAGAGGGGACATAACAGTTGTCAAGTACCTAAAAGGTTGTTATGAGGAAGAAGAAGAAAAATTATTCTCCTTCATCACAGATGATAGGACAAGAAGCAACAGGCTTACATTACAGAAAGGGAGGTTCAGCCTAGACATTAGGAAAAAATTCCTGTCAGGGTGATTAAACACTGGAATAAGTTGCCTCAGCAGGTTGTGGAATCTCCTACATTTGAGGTTTTAAGAGCGGGTTAGACAAACACCTGTCAGGGATGGTTTAATGGGGGTACTTGGTCCTGCCATGAGTGCAAGGAACTGGATTTGATGACCTGTCATGGTCCCTTCCAGATTCTATGATTCTATAAATTTATATTGGCTACTTTTAAACTGAGATAAAAGAAGCACAAATTCTAAACTGATGTAATTAAATCCATGCAACTCTTGAGTGTAGACAAGATCTGAGAATCCAAATCCAAGCATCATTTTCTCCCCCTGAGTCTCTCCTGCAACTGTTGCTGTAGAGGAACCATGGAACAGGGATCTTTTCAACCCCGAAGGAGCACGTTGCCAGCATTAGGAGGCGAGGTGGCAGGACACTGCAAATAGGCTGATTCTCTAAGGACCTGGGGATTATCTTTATTTTTGCTTCATCAGATGGAAAAGCCACACTCCTGTCCCATGCCTTTGCTACAGGCCTCCTAGCCCTGTTCCTCAAGGTGACAGATTCGGGAGAACTCCACAACATGCAATTTCCAGGGCCTCCTGCATTTTCCATTGGGTATCCTGGCAGGAAGGGCTGATCCAGCCCCTTGAGACTATCTAAACAAATGGACTGTGAACAATTAAAGGGGTTACTCCAGAGAAGAATGAATACTGCAGCACAGGTGTTACCTTCATGGCCTTGAATTTTGGTGAATATTCTATATCCCTTTTTACCAAAATGTGCAAAACCGCATCGTGAACGGTGAGGAAAAATATAGAGGGCTTAATCTCGTCATCAAAAAATGCACATCTTTCCAGTTTTTCCAGGAAGCCATCTGCAGGGGAATAAAATCAAACCACAAAGCAGTGACTGATGAGCCTGAAGTCATTAGGACAAAAATGAAGCCTCAGCATATCCTTCGAGTGAACACACAGTGTTTTCTCACAGTGGGTTACTGTGGCTGCCACAAGACCCGATGTTCTACTGCCTCACCTCTTGCGCATTTGCTGTGCCAAGTGGGAACCAGACAGCACCATTCTGATCTGGTAGCATCTAACCCACCTTTCATGCACTTGGCACGGGAGAGGAGAACTGGATCTTCTTGTCTTGTCACCTCATTCAGGCCCCATCCTGTGGTACCTTATGCTAATTTGTACAGGCCAAAAAGTTCTGCATTCTGTAATTCTGCTTAGCCAGTGTCCCCTGTGGCCTGCAATAAATATCGGGACACAACTGGTCTATGTGGGTTCCTGAGACTTCACTCTTAGTCTGAGTTCCCCAGCTCCCTTTATACTACATGTGAGCTCAGCCCTTTTACTTGGGCTCTCTTTGCTCTACAAGGAATGGGCACTCATGAGCTTTCAGGAGGGAAGTCAGAGACCATAGACAGAGGAAACACTTTTTAGCCATGTAAATCTGAATATCCACAAGTATATATGAATATCACTCTGGTGAGATGAGGGAAATAGAAGGATGGGGTGATCTAAGATGGAGGAAACTGGGGTAGTACAAGAACCTGAGATGGGAAATGGACCCAGGGGTGTTTAGGGTCAGTGCAGATATTTTTACGCATCTCAGTCCCATTTCCTTTCATTCACTCCTGGACACAATTACATGCAAAGCTGACTTTAGCCAGTGACATCTTTATATAATTTCAAGCCTGTTTAGTTTGGCTTATTGGTTTCAATCCGTTAAAGTCAGTATTGCTGCCTCTTGACTGTTTTAATTTGGTCTGATCAGCTATGTTTAAAGATTACTTTTTATATAAAAATTTGGTTTGCCACTTCTATTTGGGAAGAGCAGTGGGTGGGGAAAGCAGCATGTTGACAGAAAAGGCATAACTGATGAAGATCAATTAAGCAATTGGGTGTTTAAAAACAAGACTGACAGAAATAGAAGAACTTACCATGTGCTCCCACAATATAAATATCCACATCGATCCGGACAAATTCTTTTAAAATCTGTTAAACAGAAAGCAGGCATTGCTTGGAGATTAATAGCTTTGTCTGTCAACAACAGTGACAGTAATTGTCGACAGTGGGTATACAGTAAAGTTATACGATGACATTTGTATTTTGAATTCCAAAGGGGTAGCCTTGGAGGTAGTGATGATATGGATGCAGGATACATTCTTTAGGTTGACACTGGACTTCAAAGCCAACCTTTCTTTTGTAAGATAAATTAAAAAAGAAAGTATAACTATATATTTTAAGAAAAGGACCTGTATTAAATTATACTGATAAGAGCTGAAAATGGTAATTCTAGCTGGAAAGACAGCTGCCTCAGTGTGGTAAGCTGCATGGTTCCTATTTTATAATTGAAGAAACTCAGATTCATTGAGTCTCTATACAATCTATTACTGATCTTCTATGCTCATATAGGCATATCTTTAAGAAACATGGCTTAGTTACATTTTTTCTACCTGTAACTGCTGGGTAGTTTTTTCATGAAAGGTAATTTACCTCTTTGAGAACTCTCAAGGCAGAAACATCAAAAAATGACACTGCTGAGAAGTCAAGAATGAGGCTGTGGATGTCAATTCTGGGCACAGTGATGTTGGGAGGAAGGTCTGTATTCCAGTCAATTTGAAATGGCAAGTCTGCCATGTTAGTGGGCTGATCCAGCTCCTCTATGCTATTGTTGTCCAGTTCTTCCTCAGAATCATTCAGACCATTAACCGTGCAAATAAAGCATTTCTGTATGGAAGAGAAGAAATGGCCACAGTAAACAGTACAGCTTAAGGTATTGTCCAGCAATAAGTGTACATATTGAGGTGTATGTGTGTACTTCATACTGAGGCCCTGGGAAGAAGAAGCACTGATTGAATGCATCATGACTCGCTACTTGGGCTTTCCATTGGAAGGAATTCTCCCTCCCTGTAACTGGGAGACCTTTTGACATTTCTGTTTTTTTCAATTAGTCAAGGAGTTAGAGCATGCGCCATAGCCCACTGAATAGTAAGACCCCTGTGACTTCATTGGGCTTTGGGTCAGGCCTATAAAAAGTGTGAAGGATTTTTCCTCAGAGAAAACCAAGTGCTAGTTGTGAGGCAACATTACATATATAGGTCAAATTTTTTTCTTTTTGCGATCTGGTTCTACAGTCTGAGGGCAAGCAAAACTCTCTGAAGACAAGAAAACTCTGCCTAACATTGAGGCTGTAGGGTACAGACCAGGATATATAAGTTAATAAACTTGTTTTTGAGGCTTGTATTTAGTTTAATAAATGGTAATATGTGGAAATACTTATCCAACCCTAAATTACATTGACATATGGGAGAGTTTCAAATGACGAGTGAGCAGTTATGCACCCATGACCAGATCCTCAAAGCTATTTAGGTGCCTAACGCCTCCCTTTGAGAATCTGGAGCTCAGCTCCCACTGAAAGTTCATGAGAATAGGAAGCCTATGTCTCCAATGTGCCTTTGAAAATCTTAAATGTATCATCTCTGCTAGCAAATAAACTACATAACATACTTACAGATGTCGCTTGCAGCTCTCCTTTCTTCAGCATCTTTCTAATCTTCCTCAAAGCTTTATTGCGTTTGCGCAACACTCTCAATGGGTTAAAACCAACCTGCAAAATAACATCTTGATTAACTCTCCAGATTTCTTTTTATACAAACAAACAAAAACATCCTTTGATCTGAGGGAAAACTAGATATTATTCTAAAAAGGTCTTAGTAGTAATTTCTTGGAGAGTGACCAAGTAACAAAACCAAAAACCCCCCATAACAAACTTTAGACGAATTCGCTATTGTGAATTAAGTCAAGTCCAGCGTTTTCTTCAGAAAGGGATTTTTGTTGCATTTAAAACAGTGATATAACTCTTTTGGAAATTTTCTGTCTGAACCAGATTCTCATCACACTTACACTGGGAGTAAATCAGTAGTTCCATTGTTTACAATGGATTAACAGGATGTAACTGAGATTAGAATTTGGACCACCCTCTGTTTTATTTTATGACCAAATCTTTCTTGCTTCACTGCTATGAGTAATGCCACTGTACTCAGTGGATCTCCTGGGATGAATAAGGCACCTGAAGTAAAGCCCACTGAAGTCAAAGGCAAAGTTCAAAAGGCTTGGGCTAATGTTTACTTGATAATGCCTCGCAAAAGGGGATTCAGGGGACTGGATTTGACCTGTCAAGGTCCCTTCCACCTCTATGTTTCTGTGAGTACACATTCAAGTTAGAGGGCCCAGAGCTTCAGTACCTCCAGTATTCTTATAGGAATGGGTTTATGTCATCAGTAATGGGGTCACTAGTGCTTGTGCTGTTAAATTATTCCCTCTGTAAGGCTAAAATTATAAGGCTACTCATTTTTATCAATGATTTGTTTTAGCAATGAATTTCTCATTACTAATGATTAATAAATTACTCTGTTCTCATGTAATACTTAGAATCATAGAATAATAGGGATGGAAGGGACCTCACAAGGTCATCTAGTCCAACCCCCTGCTAAAAAGCAGGACCACTCCCACTAAATCACTTCTATATATGTTGAGGAAAGAGGAGGACTGGTGGGAGTCAGAGGTCTCAGGAAATTGGTTTGCTGCAAAAGACTAGACAATAAAGCTGAATGATGAAGGGAGTGATCTCTAGTGTTTATAAACAACATCCCAACCACCAAACTTGTCTTCAGTAAGATGTGGCCTATCATCCCCTAATCATTTTGCTTGTGTGCTTTCACTTGCCCCTTCTTCTACCTGTCTTTTTAGACTGTAAGATCTTTAGGGGAAATCTGTGTTTTACTCTATATCTGGGGAGAGCCTACAATTTTTGGTGCTATTGTAAATTATTATTATTAATAATATTAATAATGTACAATCAATATCCCTTTTGTGTCCTGTGTGTCTGGTCTTTTTTCATAGGGGACTTTTAAGAAAATATATAATTACAGTAGATGCCTAGCACAACTGTAAGATAGACTATCATTTTCTGTTTTACACACACATCCTCTTTCTGTCAGTATTTGAAGTAAACAGTACAGACCAGGATGCCAACCAGAGTTCAGGAAGGAAACAAACATAAACATTTCTGTCTGGAGATGTAATTTAATGATAACAATGGTAATTGTAATTGTATGTTTCTGCTCTTTTTGGGCTCAATGCTCGGCTAGTTAAACCACAGACATGCTTGTACATGCAAGTTAATTATTATTAGGGTTAATATCTTTAATTTATTATGTAATTCATTCATTTGGACTCAAAGTGATTCGGTTAAAGTGATTGCAACCAAAATACTTACAGCACTGATGAGCTTGTCCTTAAAGAAGTCAATATTAGCGAAGAAGATAGGGGCTGGGCATCTAAAAATCTTCACCCCCTCTGGCTCATAGATCTACACAATAAAGTGAGGGTATTACTTACAGGTGTCTATTGCACAGAAGTGCATGAAACAGATGATGTAAATAGTAAACAGGTTCTTACATCAACATAATCCTTTCTGTTTTTGTAGATATTGCTTCTTCCAACATTAGCCAACAGAGTGCACTTTGGACTGCAAACAAATGCAAATCAAGTTTTTTATACACCATAAAAAATGGAACATACTGGATGGAACAGTTTCCGTTGTCCTAAAAGTCTTATCTTGCTGTTTGCAATGTATTGCCTTAATGGCAGATGAAATAAAGTGACCTCAGCATTTATGATAGTTGTACCAATCATGGAATTGATCGTAGAGCCTTTCACTCTAAGAAAGAAAATTAACTATGAAAAATGAATTCAAACGGGAGAAGATATCTATAGTGATGGAGTGCACTAGCTTATTATGAACTGTGAACCCCATAGTCTTGCTGGCAAAAGTTACTCACCTGAGTATAATAATATTAATCAGACCTAGTTTTTACATAGCTATCTCAATTACACAGTCCCAGTGAAGTGTGATTCACATGCCTTTTCTCATTAACTGGGAGCAGAACACACCATTCCCAATCCCATTGCTTCACCTTGATGTATAATATTTAGTATCCATATCCATTAAACACTTCTTTCTTCATGAACACCTTGGACCAAATTTTTACAGGGCTCTTTGTCACCTACAATTCACAACTGCAATCTATTTTGGGTGCAAATGTTAATATTTAAAGATCAGTTAATCAGATCAGTGGGGCTCTAGTGTCATTAGAGTCTCCTAATTTCTACTATTTGCTCTCAGAATTAATCCTGAGTGCAAGGTGTAGTAGGCCAGAAGGGGGCCTAGAAAATTTGGCCCTCCATGTCTTAAATGAGTTTATTTTCAACATGTGGTCTTGATAGGGTTTTCCATTCTGTTCAACTTTTACTCACAACTGTGTACGGAACACGATGGTGAGGAGTTCAAATCCTACTGCGGCTGCTAGTCCAATAGCAAGTCCTAGTATTACAGCACTTAGGAAAGTCACAACCCATATCATCTGTAAGGAACAGACACAATTTCATTAGGAAACAAGAGGCTGAACACAGACTAGAAGCCAGGAGCTCCTGGGTGCTACTCTGGGGTCTTATATGGACTATGCCTATGCTCTTGGGTAAAAATCTTTCTGAGTTAACAGAACTGAGATAGTAAGATTTACCAGTCTCATGAGAGTGCTGGAAGGGTAAGCTAGTTAGTTAATACTGCTAGCCTTTTGGAAGATGAATTCTGCATAATAGGTGTGATGTTTTGATACATTAAAAAACATGTAAACAAAACCAGTTGAACGCTCTTAAAAAATCTGGCACAAGGACAAGGTACAGTGTAAATCATGATACCAGGAAAGTCAATATTTGTGAACATGTCTCATGTTGAGACAGGAAAGTTTACCTATTGTGCATGTATTTAATTGAAGCCAGGAATAACACTTTGCATTTTTTATCACAGGCCTCAAATTGTTTCACAATGGGGATAAGAATCAGCATCCTCACTTTCAAGCTGGGAAAACTGAGCCCACAGTAGTTAAGTAATACAAGAGGTGAATGACAGAGTTGGGCACTTAGAGGTGTGTCAGTCATTTCTATAGCTTTATTATTAGCCGTAATTTCCAAGCTATACTGTAAGATATGCTCTTCACTTGAATAACTTACACAATGGTCTTTGGCAATAATGAGAGATACATGCATGTATTGAAGTGAAACTCTAACCATAGATGTGTAGTCAAATTCCAAAGGGGTAGCCGTGTTAGTCTATTGTAGAAAGACAACAGAGTCTTGTGGCACTTTTAAAGACTAACAGATTTATTAATCGCATGAGCTTTCGTGGGAGAAAATCCCACTTCGTCAGACGCTTTGAAGATAGGAAAGTTACAGAGTGGGAGGAAATTAAATGCAGGGGAGTGTATGACATAGCATCAGGTCAGGCTGTAACAGCAAATCAAAATAGGTGTTAGGATTCAAAACACTGAGTCAAATTTGCATATAAGTTCGAGTTCTGCAGACTCTCTTTGAAGCTGTGATTTGTTATTCATCTGTTTCAACACAGCTATTAACAAGTCATTAAGGGAGTGAGCAGGGAGATTAAAGTGTTCCCCTACAGGTTTTGCAGTGTTGCAATTTCTGATGTCAGATTTGTGTCCATTGATTCTTTGGCGCAGAGACTGTTCTGTCTGTCCAATATATAAGGCAGAGGGGCATTTCCGGCACATGATGGCATAAATCACATTGGTGGATGAGCAGGTGAACGAACCCTTGATGGAGTAGGTGGCATGATTAGGCCCTGTGATGGTGTCATCAGTGTAGATATGAGGGCAAAGTTGGCAGCGTGGTCTGCTGCAGGGCTGTGTAAGAGAGTCTGCAGAACTCGAACTTATATGCAAATTTGACTCAGTTGTCTTGGGGTTGAACAGGGACTATGGATTTTTCTCGCATTACATCAAGTGAATTGACCTCCCCCCTCCTCTATGTGCTGTTCCCCAGTGTTTTGAATCCTAACACCTACTTTGAAAGCTCATGCGATTAATAAATCTGTTAGTCTTTAAAAGTGCCATAGATGTGTAGACAACAGATTCAATATTTACTACTTTTCTGTTGTATTTTTCTACAATGGACATTGACTGGTGGGATTTATTTAATGAGAAAGAATGATGAAATGGGTGAAAGTGAAGATGAACGAGAGAATTGAACTAAAAGAGATGCAACAGAATGAAAAAAACGAGAGTCCTGTGGCACCTTAAAGACTAACAAATTTCTTTGGGCATAAGCTTTTGTGGGCTCCAACCTGCTTTGTCAGATGCATGAAATGGAAACAACAATTGAGAGGTGTATATACACTTGCCAGGAGGAGGAGCATAATAATGGCAAGTGCTGACAAAGATGGGAGCCCACAAAAGCTTATGCCCGAAGAAATTTGTTACTCTTTAAGGTGCCACAGGACTCTCATTTTTTGCTGTTTACAGACTAACATGGCTACCCCTCTGGAACAGAATGAAAAGCTTTCTTTTAAAGAAAGGTACTGCTTAGAAATAAAAAAAGGAGGTCACAGATATGTTCAGTACAATAAAGCAAGGCAAGTTTTTAAAAATAAGAGAATTTACCAAATAAATGCCCATGCAATAGGATTTTGTTCTGAATTGTAAATGTGGCTATTACTTACACAGTCGTATTTGTCCTTTCTCCATAAAACACCTATTTCTTTGAACTGCATAAGCATCCCCTTTAAATTGCCAAGAGCCAAAGCTGCAAGGACTGACTGTTAAAAAACACAGAACAGATGCTGAATGTTACAATGACAAGATTAGATTGATAGAAACAGAGCACATGCCAGGGGACAATGAATCCCCCCTGCCACATTTGTGCTGGGCCAGGATGTTACGGTAGAGGACAGTTTTAGGTGTGATGAGGACAGTGCAGCATGTTCTTCTCTTTGTGGCTGGCCTGCTTCACTAGCCAGGGCACAAGAGAGTGGGGCCACAGCTGTGGTGATGCCAGTTTTTGTGAGCAGGGCTCTGGTGGGCCATTGGTGACACTGACCACCAGCAACAGCACTCTCCATCCTGGCACCCCACTCTAATCCCAGCCCGGTGCAGAGGCGAGTCCCCAGGGTTGGGAGCAGAGGTGGAACCCAGCAGCAATGACTCCTGTCCCTGACTCCATGCTATGGGGCTGTGACTGGCACACAGGGTTGCAATGCCATGCTGGGTTGGCCAGCCACCCCTTTGTCATGCCTGTCATTGCCTTCTCCTCCTTCTCCCTCCTCTGTTTCCTTTAGGACACCAGCAGGGAGCAGGCCCTGGGCTTAGGAAAGATCAGGGGCTGCTTGTGGGCATGGACCCTGAGCTGGAGAAGCATGTGTCCTGGTCAATGACCATCTGCCCCTGTTTGTTTAGGAGTGTAGGAATTCATCTCTATGACACTTGGTCAAGTAGCGCATCAGCTGGTAGTAACTTCTCTGCAGATTCCCTAAGGAGCTGAGGAGGAAGGCAAGGAAAGTTACATGTCCCCATCAGTCCCGACCCATATGAAAAAGTCCCATAGAATTTAACAGACATGGGGTTATTTGGAAACTCCACAGGCTTCTACCAGATTACTCTAAAACCCTATAGTATTGATTAGTGAAGGAGATCCATGCTATGGATTTTGACCTTATTATAAATTTCTATATCATGGATATTATTCCCTATGTATTTATCTTAAAGGACTCAAAACACCTATAGAAGTGTTACTGTTTCCTATTAAACTCTATCGGCTATAAATCACTTACTCCCCATATATGTGGGAAGGGAAGGAGCAGCTGACCCTCCTCTTCCTTCCATGCAAGCAGGGATAAATTCACACCTGGAAGGTCCCCTCTGATAATAGTCCTGTTCTGCTCCTACTGAAGTCAATAGCAAAACTCCCAGTGACTCTAGCTAGAGTAGCATCAGGTCCTTGAGCTAGAGAGAGAAATCTTATGCAAAAGCAGAAAATACCTTCTGTAATGGTGCCAGGAGAAATCCAATGGCCAAGATGACAATCAACACAATGATAGCAGAGAGGAGACCGGCAATCTGTGGGAAAAAAGGATTTTACCCTAAGTTTGTATCCTCCAAGAGCATCTCACGTAGCCAGTGCACGGAGCCATGTGGCATTCAGCCAGTCAGCATCTTGTACTAACCATACCTGTGTTTTGCCTCCGGTGCTTTCCTGCACACCTGATCTAGACAGCGATGTACTAGCGGCAAAGCCTCTGAATGCTCCACCAAATATGTTACTCAGTCCAAAGGCAATTAATTCCTGGCAGAATAATGAGGAAGCGGTTTTACTTTCTGGAAAATGATTCACAAGCTGAAGCATTTCTAAAGGTATGTCCATTTGCATTTTATTAAGGCCATATTGATGTAAAATGTTTTTTGTTTACCTGGTTGCCATTTATGGGGTAATCATACTTGATGGAATATACTTTAGCAACCGAATAGGCTACTGCAAATCCAACAACTGCTATGGAAAAAGCATCACCCACACAGCTTTGGAAAACTTCCATGTCAAGTACAACAGGAGCCTCAAGTCTGTAAGAGAAACCAAAGGAGATGGGATGCTTAAGAAAACAGTATGGCAAGTTCCAAAGGGGTAGCCGTGTTAGTCTATTGTAGAAAGACAACAGAGTCCTGTGGCACTTTTAAAGACTAACAGATTTATTAATCGCATGAGCTTTCGTGGGAGAAAATCCCACTTCGTCAGATGCTTTGAAGATAGGAAAGTTACAGAGTGGGAGGAAATTAAATGCAGGGGAGTGTATGACATAGCATCAGGTCAGGCTGTAACAGCAAATCAAAGTAGGTGTTAGGATTCAAAACACTGGAGAACAGCAAGGGAACCATGCAGTGAGGTAGGTGACAGTCCATCTCTTGTGCTGTTTTAACTGTGCACTTCTCTGTAGAGGTGGGATCAAAACATCTTAACTCTAAACACCAATGAATTCCAGGGACTTTCCAGGGACTCAAGATTGGGATTTTCCAGTTTGAATTCATTCCTACTACTCTGTATTCAGCTCAGTTTGCAATTCAGTGATCAGGCTCTCTTTACTGGAAGTCCAGTCCTGCATGGTGTTAAGCACTTGTGATGAACACTGTTATTTGTAACACACACAGAAGGCCTTTCCCTACTTCTGTGCTAAATCAAGGGCTTAACTGGTGCTGAGGCCCTACACGGGAGTGGATTTCACTCTATTGGGAAAACTGCTGTGATTTGTTCTACTTCTTTAGATAGTTGAATAAATATTTGCTAAGGAAGGTCAGTCACTAAGATTAGATCTCTTTCTTATTTCCTGCGCCATGGCTTTTGGGGCTGGAGCTTTTGCGGTCCAAGGGCCATAAAAAGACATTCTTCAAGGAGTTGGTTTTTCAATGCCCGTAAATGGATCAGTCTGAAATCTGAGGGGAAGAGCCTCTTGAACAGAAGTAACTGTTCCTCTGCTGGCTTCATCCACTGAAGCACCAGTGGCTGCGATTATAGTCAATAACATTTCTGCCATCAGTAAAGGTTACAGCAGTGTATTGTCACATTAGTTCTCTTTCTCTTTGCACACTGGTGTGCTTATCATCTAAATTTAGCTATTTCTGCCCCATTCGTCATGGTGGATGTGGAGACGTAAAATAGTAGCTTATGCAAACCAAGTTGTACTAATTTAATGAATGCTGTTTGTGACCTGGTCAGTGGGGTGAAGGTATTAGATATCGAGTTATGAGACATTTTTACATGAATATATTGTTCCAGCTTAATAAGGGGCGGTGGGAAAAGCAAGCAACACAATGATTAAAGCAATAACTAGAGAAAATAACTAGAGAAAAGCAACATCCCAAGAAATACCAGAGACAATTACAGGATAATGACCTACTTCTAGGTTGTTTTGTTAGATTGAACACTAATTGATCAAAAGGTTTAATGTAGTCCAAAAGCTCTCTCTGGAGAAGTGGGGGCGGGAGTCAATTGTCAGAAACAGTTGAGGGGGACAGACTAACATAGAAAAAGACTATGAGGAGGGGATCTAAAGAAGCTGGGCCTTCCCCCAAACACAGGGGATGGTAAGCCTAAAGGGAGAGGCTGGCCTGTGTATAGCCTACTTTATTGTTTTTAAAACCTGTTTTTTCTGATACGCTTTTGCTCTCAGTAAATAATGCTTTGTTTTAAGTGGCCTGTTTAGCTACTGGATACCACAACTATTGTTGTGGGAAGGAAGAGAAGCAAAGGCACTAAAAATAAGCTGGGCCAGCTGAGATAATCGTGGTTGATGATAGGCAACTGCAGCTCAAGGACTAGTCTGAGGATGGGGGGACTGCATGGCTATGTCTACACTTGCTAAAATTAGTTCGAACTAACTAATTCAAACTCATTTTAGTTAGTTTGAATTAGCTCAATTCGAACTAGAAAAAGTTAGTTCCAATTAGTGATCCCCATTCATTTCAATGGCCGGTTAGTTCGAACTAAGAAATTAGTTCGAATTAACATGGCCACATTGGCTAATTCAAACTAGTTAGTTCGAATTAAAGCCTTACTTCTAAAGCCCTATTCGAGCTCATTAGTTCGAATTAAGGAAGCCCTTAATTCGAACTAACCAAAGCCTAGTGTAGCCATGGCTTTAGTTAGTTCGAATTAAGCCTCCTGAATTTGAACTAACTTGCCAGTGTAGACATAGCCCATGATTTCTGAGATAGGTGATGGCCTGAGACCTGAGGAGGGTGTACTCAAACAGACCAGGATGGAAGAGAAGAGCAGCTAGTCTGGTAACTGTGACTACCTCATTGCTGTATTCAACTGGTCATTTCACACAACAAGGTACAGAATGAATTAATTCTCAGCTTCTTGGAAGGAAAAATGCTTTTCACCACTTAGTAGATGTGTTGGAATGAATAACTATTATCTATTGAAAATTAGTCTGATGGAAGTTGTGATATTGTTGAATCCAAAAAGTTTACTTACGTGCTCAGAGAAAGTAAGTTTTATGAATGCAGAGTATTTAATTAGGAGGCAGAGATGGGTGAATTCTGTGCCTAAGAACTTATTTGGAAAGCATATTGTATTCTACTGCAAAATTTCAGAATCATACACTTACCCTTGTCCTAGTGATCCGATGACATCAACTTTAAATCTTTCCTTGAAATTAAAGGCATAGGATACACCTGCTGCTATGACTGTCTGTAAGATAGCAAAATTACCTAGGTTAGGAATGTGCAAATAAGACACCAAAAAGTCACTATTTCATGCTACCCTTCTCTTCTTCATAATAAATATTGCCTTTCTGATGTGTTTTCTAAAGTTCTTGCTTGTGGCAGAATTAGCCCTCCAAAACCAGACATTTTTCTGCTATGCAGAAGTTTAGTCCTAAATGTTACAGGGATATCTATATTCATAACCCATGCAGGGATTCCAGCAAATGATCTCATTACTGCTGTAATACATTCTTAAGAAAGGATGTTATCTACAGGTGCATAATAATAACCTTTAAGTAAGAACATGTAGTACAATAGCTATAGCACAACCACATTGTTTCTCAACTCTTTCTGGTTGGCAACCTCTTATTCAAAGTTTTGTGACCCCGCCCCCCAATTACATTTACTAGGAAAGCAAGAGCAAACACTGTATCCATGATATAGATTTGTAATTTATTTGTGTGTTTTTTCAGAAACTGGTGGCGAATAATGGACCTTGAAGAGTAAAGGGTGGGGGAGTCAGACCATGGGATGGCATGGAAGGGGACCTGTATGGACATGAAAGGGGAAGAGCTACTACAATTGTCACATTTGATCTCACAATCATTGAAAGTTTTGGCCTCCCCAGAGTTATTCTGGAAATTGTATTTATTTATTTATATTACTGTAGATTGGCATAACATTTTCAATGCCTCATGATCCCCCTGATTGTCTTTCATGACCCCCCTCCCTACTAGTTGCAACCCACCACTTGAGAAATATTACTTTGCAAAAGAATTGAAGAAGAATGCTATAGTGCTTTGTTATTAGGGAAGTGTCTGATTTCAAAGATAAGTGAACAGAAAACATTTCACAAATAATATTTTTCTCTCTAAAGATATGTTAAATTATAAAAAGGTGAAAGAAGTGTAAAGGACATAATGACATCTCTATCGAGACATATGAAACCTGCAATGGTTCTTGTTGAAGACGGAGAAAAGACAGTAAGTGAGAAGAAGACTATATAGTATAGACTAAAAACCCTTGCCTTGGGTGGCACCATTGTTCCAATACATTGAAATAAAGAAGTGGAATAACCCTTACCACAAAGAGTTCAATTGGGATGGGCACTGGTAGTTTGGCTTTGTATCGCTCATTAATTTCTTTCACCGCAAACACGATGACCAAGATAATGAGTGCCGTGACGAGATCTGCAATGTTTGCCTTTGTGATCTGCCCAAAATTTTTCCCCAGAGTCTACAGAATTAAAAAGAAATAGAGTGCCTTTGACATAGGTTGCCTTTGTCTGATGTAGTGGGCATTATCTTTTCAGAAAAAGAAAATACATATTTATAATTCTTTAACTATTATTTTAGTTAGGATTTAGTTCTTGTGAAATGGTCAGGAATGAAATCCCTGGTGAGTAAAGACCTATATTTCTTCTCAGAGAGACAACAGCTGTGCAAGTTTCTCCACAGAAATCCTCAGGCCCGACTTTCTGATCTCATCTCTAGAGGTCAGTTAGAATATCTATTTCCAGAGAGTACTCCTTGGCCTAGCTGCTAAATCTGCTACCAAAGTGTATGAGGAGTTATGATATATGTGCTTGCCAGCCAGGAACTGGACTAAGAACAACAAATAGCTTCTTACATATAGAACACCAGAGAACCATTTGGTGCTAACTCTGGACCATTACAAACCCGAGCCTGGGTAATAATGGTAACATACAGGTTAAAACACACAAGGGCTATGTCTACACTTACCAACATTAGTTCAAATTAGTTAATTTGAACTAACTAATTTGAACTAATTTGAACTAACTTAATTTGAACTAGCATGGCCCCACTGGAATTTTAGCATGGCACTTGCTTAGTTCGAGTTAGTCAGCTGCATTAAGCTCAATGTGCCGGTTAGTTCAAACTAAGCAGTTAGTTAGAACTAACATGGCCACATTGACTTAATTTGAACTAACTAGTTAGAATTAAGGGTTAGTTCGAAAGGTATAATCAAATTTATTAGTTTGAACTAAGGAAGCCCTTAATTCGAACTAATGAAAGACTAGTGTGGCTAAGGCTTAAGTTAGTTTGAATTAAGCTTCCTTAATTCGAACTAACTTGCCAGTGTAGACATAGCCCTTGGAGTCCTATGGCACTTTTAAAGACTGAAAATTTTATTTTTTGCATGAGCTTTCGTGGGAGAAATTCAACTTCATCAGATGCTAGAAAATTGAAAACAGGTTAAAGACTCTATATCCCAAATCCCAAGAAGTCAGAATTTTTGGGAAAAAAATAACTGAATACATAAAAAAATCTTCAGCAAGTCAATTCTGTCTTTCTTTACTTTTGATTTTCAGTCATGCCACCTGACTTCTGGGGGCCATATCAAATGAAAACATATCCAATATTTTATTTATTTAGATTCCAGTCCAATAACGAGTGGTAGATGAAAGTAAGCGTCTGAGACACAGCTACCTGGACTCTGAAGGTCTTGCTAACATAGCATGGAAAAGGTCATGTGTTTAGCCTACATGGGCACCCAACACAATATCTGAATCTCATTATCCAGTGATAATAACCCATCTTTTTGCAAATTGCTTCTTTTTGTTTTAATCTTAAGATTTGGTTGATGTAACTAGTTAGTGTTATTTTATTTGTTTTAATGGTGTTAGCAACTGGGGAATACTTACACAGAAAATTGCTAATGGTTCCTTACATCCACGAACGTCTAACTGGAATATAAATTTCAGCTGAGACACCACAACATGGATAGCTGCAGCAGTAGTGAAACCACTGATTAATGACTGAGATAAATAAATAATTATGAATCCAACCTGTAGTACTCCCAAAAGCAACTGTAACAAAAAACAACCAGTCAATTTGTTAGATGTAGTTAGAAGAGAAGCACAGTATTGCTGCCCCCAAACATTAAGAAATCTATGAAAAGTCCTGGGATTGGCTTATAAATCACAAGGTATTTTTAAAACAAATACATTTTGTGGTTTTGGGGTTTTTTTTTAATTTTGCATTCTGGATTCTAAGCCTTTAGGGTTCACATGGTTCATGTTTTTGAGCTTTTCTCTGCAACCAAGAGGGCTAGAGGGCTACTTTTTTAAATAATGAAAATTGAGATTGTCATCTAATCTTGGGACTCCAAGAGTTGGGGCTTTAAGTTAACACCCAAATATTGTGAGACTTGCAATAAAATCATGACGGTTGGTGACACTGGCAAGCATAAGTAATAACTGTCATTGCTACAGAATCCTAAAGCTATGAGTTTTACTTCTGATTCAAAGTACAGATATATCAATGCAGCAGCAAAGAAAAACCTGTAGCTGGCCAGTGCCAGCTGGATATGGCTTTTGGGGTTTGTGTTGGGATGTGGGGTTGTTTCATTGCAGTGTAGACATCTATGCTCAGGCTGGAGCCCGGGTTCTGGTACCCTATGACACAGGTCCTTGCTGTTGGGATTTTCAGTGATTCCATAGGTTTTTAACAATATGAATGTTTCATGATGTGGAAACATATATGAATTCATTACATGGGGATGTGTTCTACAATATTATTTCCAGAATAAAATGGAAACACATATATTTTTCTTCCTGCCTGATTTCATCCTTTACCTGTATTATTGTAATATGACACTTCCTTCAATATGACTGGGTACCTCACGCCATATCCTGGCTCCATTCTGCTCTCAGACATATGGATATGGATTGCTGCCCCTCTACTAAAAATCTCATTATTGCTTTTCAATAAGTGGGGAGTTCTGAGCTTGGATGGCCTGTGGGATCAGGCTGATGGACAATAATTGTTTTTAACAGAAATGGAGCAGCAGACACAAACAAATGCATAGTACCATCCTTAATGTCAATAGCTGGCACATCAATATTTGTAGAGCCTTCCAAAGTGCTCACCCCGATGGCTCCTAGTCAATGGGACAGATTTACCCAGTTGGGAGGAAGATGGTGATGATGGTTTAATTTTCACTCCCTTGGGGCTGGAAGTAGGATAGATAGATAGATAGATAGATAGATAGATAGATAGATAGATAGAT
>ML685809.1:10393791-10463379 GCA_007922175.1 Pelusios castaneus | reverse complement strand
GATAGATAGATAGATAGATAGATAGATAGATAGATAGATAGATAGATAGATAGATAGATAGATATAATTACGAGGTACCAACCTGAAAAATTCCAGCAAGGAGGGTTACAGTTGCTGCCACCTGTACCTTCTGTTCGTCTACTGTCGAACTATTCGTTAATGTGCTGTTTGTAGAAGTCCCTTCATCAACTAAATTCATAACTACTTCTCCAACCATTATGCTCAGAACAGGGAATGGACCTAATGAATGCAAAGTAATGCATTAAAGCCGGTTGGGCAAAACATAATTTGCCATCACCACAATTTTATTTCACGGTTGATAAAAGTTGCAAACTTTATATAATGGAACGGTGTGTACATAAGTATAATACGTTATGTCTGGGAATGATCATTTATTTATTTTAAGCATGCGGTTAGTAAAACATAGGCTGTGAAAGAGACCAGAGCAAATAATGTGCAGTGTAATTTAACTTACCAACAGAGATATGTCTGGAAGTGCCAAAGAAAAAATAGATTATGACTGGGTAAAAGGCTGCATAGAGTCCGTACCTTGGAGGAACATACACTAGTAAGGCAAACGCTAGACCTGTAATGACAGAAAACACAGGGAAATTTAAGCACACATTATAGGTAGACATGGAAGCCTACAGAATGTTTCAGCCTGGACTTACATGTATTTTGATTTTAGAAAAAAGCCAAAAAAAACAAAGTAAAAGTATTTCCCAAAGATTACCTTGCAGGACAGCCACCAGCCCTGTGCTGATCCCAGAGACAATGTCACTCAGGAGCCATTCCTTAAAGCGATATTCCGGCAACCAGGAAGTTATAGGTAACAAACCCGTGGCAATTTTCTTGGCCTTTTCCGGAGAACACCTAAAAATATGTGACAAGCCAGAGTTCAGTTACCTATCATCTTGTCTAAACCTGAACCAGTCAATAGTAAAACCTAATCCTGGTATGTGAAACTAAAGGATAAGAATTTAGATTTGAGCCTGTCAGAGGTACCCAAGGAGGGGCAACTTGCCTGGGCCATAGCTCCACTGTTCCAGGAAGATTTGTAAGCAAAAGGATGTTTTCAATTTTTTATGAAACATCTGATGTTGAGTTCGAGTAATGAGTCTTCATTTGTTCTGCTGTGATCGTTCAGACTGGTTATGAAATTATCTTCTGCTTCTTTCACCCATTAACTGTGAAGCCATTCATTGTATATTCCGCTCCTTTCATAATCATCCATTCTCTTTCTTCTTGGAGATGGGACTGAAGGACATCTTTCACCATTGGGGGGAACAAACACTTAACTCTCAACACTGGGAGGACACATTCATTCCTGGTGGTACATCACTGGCAAGAGTTGCACTGAGTTCTTTTGAGCTGAATGGAGTTGAATAGATGGAGTTACCTCAGTGATGAACTGAATTGAATGGAGTTAAGGGATGAATTTGTCCCTCAGTGCTGAGAGTTAATAGTCTATTTTCTTCAGAATGGGAGATGTGAAGGTTGTAGAAACCAAAAGTAAATGCTGGGTGAAAATATTTAGTAGATAGACTGTAGCTTGAAGGAAGATTGTAAGGATATAATTCAGGATATTTGAGTATTAGGAGATAGCTCAGAGGATCTATTTCTAACATTAATATTTACAAAAAATGTTTCTTACCTAAAACACACTCTCAGATGATCCAAAAATGTTTTATGGTATCTGTGCACTTTCTTATGTTCTTCACCAAATGCATTCTCCGAGTATACCGGTCTGGCCACAACATACTGGTTCCCTACAGGTTCAACCATTTTTCCTGAAATCTTGGGTCAGGATGGAAGAGTCTTATGTATATCTCTTTGACACTAGTCACTTAAAAACCTGAAAATAAATAACAGAGCGTGGGTCTGAAATAACTAAGGAATAGCATCTTGACATGTACAGATGACTGAACTCCAAACAGAGCATTACCACCTTTGAAGATCAAAAGAAACATGATTAAGAAAGAGAAGGTGGGTTGTTTTTTTTTTTTTTGTCAGGGTGACCTCCCTTCCATCCATGCACATTGTTAGCGAGCACTTCACCAGGGCAAGAAAACAATTCTTCCAAAAGAGACAGCCAGAATGTTGAGATTGGGTCTGAGTTTGCTTATCTGCCAGTCAATTGTTTACCAAAAAAATCTATTTCAATCAAGGCAAACTGATTGTTTTAAAGACAATTTCCTGTTGTGACATTGAGCGTGAGGAACACTATGGACTGCCAGGAAGTTTGGGAACTCATTGAATTTGACCTAGTAACCTAAGGAGTAAGGAGGAGATCCAAACCAGAAACCCAGATCTGCATTTCTTTGGACTTCATGAAAGTCTGGAATTAGAGTCCAACTTTTTAAGTTAGATCCATATGTACTGGGCTACTTGTACTTGGCTGCCCAATAATACGGATAACGTCTTATAGTATTTACTTTAAAGTAGATATTTCCTTTATGGCTTCTTGCATGCTTCTTCCCCTTGCACCTGAACAAATCTTCATCACAATCAGCCTCTCAGTATTATTTTCTATCTTTATCATTGTCCATACTAACATTTTATTTGTTTGCACTGAGCAGAATTTTTTTCTGAGGTGGCCACCATAATACCTTTCTCCACAATGGCCACAGTGAATTTAGAATGCAGCATTGTGCATGAGTCAATTAAATCTTTCTTCCCAGTGGGTATTACCTCAAATTTTTCAATGATTAGTTTAATCTGCCATTGTGCTGCTCTTTCACTGATCTTGCTTAGATTCCTCTGAAATTCTTCAAAGTCTTTCTAATTCTGATTAGCCTAAATAATTCCGTGTTATCTGAAAAAAGTTTCCACCTTCCTGTTCATCTCCTATTTCAGTCATTAGTATATGTATAGAACAGCACCAGTCCTGAACAGAACCTTGGGGCACCAGCTGTATAAGCTTTCGTCACGTTAAAAACAGACAGGTTATTTCTACACTTTGTTTTTTGTCTCTCAGCACAGAGGTTTTCAAACTGTATTCTTTGTGGTCAGAGGTAGTTACTTAGTGTTAGTTTCCCCGTGTTTCCAGTTGCTAAATATCATTACAATATGTCCAATAAATATCTAACATTTTGCTTCCATGTATGCAATTGTTGAAGTTGTCAGAGATATGTTATATATTTGTAAATGGGAAGAAGTGGGCTGCATAATTGTGCCTGGGACGACAGGTACCTAGTCATGAAACTGCATCAGAATGTGGTTCTCACCATCAAACTGTTTGAAAAGTTTGTTTAGCTTCTTGCTCACTCATGACAGAACTCTATATATTACCCTATGAAGTTTCTTACAAGCCTTTAGAGGGGAACTTTGCCAATGGCTTTTTGAAAGTCCAAATAAATTATATCAGCTGATTCTCCAACAACAACTGTTTTGTTGATATGCTGTTTTTCACCTTTGGCAATGGCTTGGGAAAATATTTTCTTAGAAGCTATAAGAGTTGAAAAAGCTATTTAACATTAAAAACAAATCAGATCTAAAAGGTTCTCCAGAATTTGAAACTAAGCCATTGAGTATTCCTCCAGACAAAAATAGTTAAAACCTAGGTCCAGCCATAACTGGTTTAATCTTGCATATCCTGATCCAAATTCCACTGAAGTCAACATGAGAATCTTTCCACTGACATCAATGTATGTCTATCTTTAGGTTTTATACTGATGCCCCTCACTGTAATATCTGAGCACTTGGATCAGTGCCCTAGACCAAATGATGGCTAATGGTGTTTAAATGGCTATGATGTTTTATTTTATTCTTTCTTCATTGATCTTTAATCTGCGTGTTCTAGACATGTTTCCAGATCAGAATTTTCTTCATCAGAGATTTTAGGATTGTTATATTTCCTAATACATGAGAATCTGTATATGAATTGTTTAAGCTTTATGTTGCAAGGTCTAATGTTATTGGAATTCCTTCGTCAATAGTTCTTTGCTTTGCACAGTATGTCACACCTGATGCGCTGTACTGATTCTTTGAAACATTTACAGAAAGTAAATATGAAAATATTGGCTGTACTTATACATAGCTCACTCACTTCCTCTGATGCTGCAGCATTTATGAATTCCCTAGTCATCACTTTGGTCTTATTGCCTTTCTTTTATCTTTCTTCCAGTGTGGTAAATTAATTTACTGAGCTCAGAGTACATTAAGTATGTCTCTTCAGGCCTCTTCCATGCTCAGTTCCACTTCACTATTCCATTTGACTTTTGAGAATAGCACAGTTATTTTACTAAAGTTTGTCTGGTTGAAGTTAAGGGGCTCTTCCAAATAGAAACTCAAATACAGGAAGTCTCATTCTGATTATATTTTGATCTGTCCCTTAGGTTTTCAGCTAAAGTCCTGGTGCCTTAAAATTCTTCCATCTTGAAGGGGATTTCTTGCTCCTTAAGGTGAAAGTCACTAAACACTGAGTTCTACATTAATATGTCTGTGCTTCCCTCTGCTATGTGTTGTATCAGGAATCTATTCAGTCCCATGACCCCCACAAGGTGCTGTCCTTCTATTGCTTCCCCTGGTTTTATCCCTGTGTACATTCAAGAAGATAAAACACCATAATTGCTTGCATTTTTGGGGGCGGTGTGGGGGGGGGGGAACTAATTATTTTTAAACTTTGTTTCCCAACCATCTTTATCATGAATTATTTTAAATATATAAAAGAAAAGAAAATGCTAGATAGTCTTGGAGACAGATGTCCTCTGCATAGCCACAGAAAAGATGTAGCATCAGGAAGTAACTTCATGTCAATTTCCTCCACTGTCTTGCCAAAGTGCTTCCTGCTGACACTGTCATCTAGTTTCAATTCTCGTAGTACCTTTTGTGGTGTGGATGCCTATCCACTGGGACCTGGATTGAGATTATGCCAGTCACAGAACAGCATCAAATGGTAATAATTTTTGCTTCCTATTAACCAAAGTTGGGTTTGAATTGGCAAACTAGCGATATTAGTCTATTCTTCATGGGTTCGTATATTGATTGCATCACATTGGTGATTGAACACCTTCTAGTAGTGCAGTAGGCAACATGGCTAATATGTCACATATACAAGACTCTATCCTATTACTAATCCCCTAAAATGTCTAAGATGCCTTTGATAAAGCACATCTTATTGTATGCATATTGTTATTTGAAGCTGTTAAATACAGAGCTCTTTTAGGTTTCTATAGGACCTTTGCCCTCATTACCAACATATACACAGTACAAAGCCTCCTCACAAAAAACAAAAAAATAACTTATGTAGGAAGGGTTTTATCTTTCTGAAGGAATAATATAACTTAAAGCATTTTGTTTACATGCCATACTCTTAGAACTAAATTATGTATCAGGCACACAGTTCTGAATCCTACCTGATGTGTTTTCTAGGAAGTTCTTAAGAAGACGATAATCAAGAATTTCATGGCAGAAAGCAACCTCAAAGTTTCTCTGAGGCAGTGCAAGCAACTAGCTCTGTTCTTCATTTCAAACCTTCCTATATACTTGTGGAAGATGCAGTCATATGGTGAGCTTTAATAACTAACTTCCATTAACTTTTACAAGAATATGAAGATTTCACTGTAGCCTTGACCGTTGAGCCTATACTCAATTAGGGTGATAAGAGTGGTTTCCTTAAGTTCTCTGAGAGATTGCATAATGCTGTTTGGAGACTTGTTTTTATTGGTTTGCAGAGGTTAATACAGAAAAAGGGTACACAAATAAAAACCCGGAGAAAATTGTTTGTTGCTATTGTCCTCTCAAGTCTCCTAAACAGAAACCAACCAGGTCAGTACTTGGATGGGAGATCTCAGCAGAACATCTGAAGCCTGTTTTACACCTGAAACATATGTTTTAGGTTACTCCAGAGTGTGAAAAATTCACACCCCCGAGAGACACAGTTAAATCAGCCTAAGCCCTGGTATAACCTCTGCTAGGTCAACAGAAGAATTCTTCTATCAGCTTTGTTACCGCCTCTTGAGGAGGTGGATTAACTATAGTGAACCCCCCTGCAATTTTCACAGCAAATTTCTACACTGGAACTACTGTGGCTCCGGTGCAATTCTGTAGCATCTATAGTATAGACAAGCCCTGAGTGTTGTAGGATGCAGTGGTGACAGCTCAGGAGTGGCACTCCTCATTTCCGAAATGCCACGCCAGCAATGTGTGGTTGGAAATGTCAGCTTTTGGATGAGAGGCAACATTTTCAAAAGAACTTGGGGGGCACATTTTTAAAGGGGTTTAGGTGCCTAAGGATTCAGATGGTCACCTAGTGGGATTTTCAAATGTGTTAGTGTCTAACTCCCATTGGGTGTGTCTACACCTAGAAATTAAGTTGATTTAAGCTTGTTTAAATTGACTTAATTTAATCCGCATCTACACTACACTTTTCTTAAATTGACTTAAGCAAGCTGCTTAAGTTGACTTAAGGAAAATAAAGTTGACTTAATGAAAATTAAGTCGACTTTATTAAACCTACTTTTAATTTGACTTTAGGCTTAAGTCGACTTTCTAGAGTCAACTTAAGCCAGTGTAGACCTGGATTAGCCCTAAATCGATTTAGAGTCGATTTAGGGCTCTCCAAGATTTCCCCAGTGCCCTCCCTGCCGGGGGGGGGGCACAGGGGAGCCTGGCATGTCCCCCCAAAGGGCAGGGCAGAGCCCTGCCCACCCTGCCCCTATGCCCTGCCAGGGTCCCTGTCCCCCTTTGCCCCATTGTATCCAGGTACAATGGGGCAAAGGCTGAGCCCCCTGGCACTGGGCAAGGGGTGCCTCCCCTGCTACCGTGGACCTGCCCAAGGTCCCCCTAGCCCCTAGAAGTCAACCTAGGCGTCCAGTGTGGACACTCTAGGTCGACTTTGTAAGGTCCCCCCTAAGTCGACTTTAAATTTAGGTGTGGACATGCTAAGTCGACTTAACTAAGTCAACTTAAAGTCGACTTAATTAAGTCGACTGAGCTAAAGTCGACCTAAATTTACAAGTGTAGACATAGCCATTGATGGTACCCTAGACTGCGGGACTGTGTCACAAAGGAGAGGCTCATGCTGGCTGCACAGCTTGACAGGGCTTCAGTGGGGGACAAACGCTTGCTTTGCAGTTCCTGGAACAAGAATGGCAGCTAAGGAAAGAGGACGGAGCTCAGCCAAGAGAACTGTTTGACCTGCTGGTATTACTAATGGCTACAAGAGTAACAGCTCCTGCTGCATCACCCACATCACACCTGAGGCCTGAGCGGCTGGGCAAGGCAATCTTGCCCATGCAGGCTTCCATACTGAACTTCTCCTGCAGTACCAGTGTACAGCAAATGGGGAAAGAAGGGAAAGGAGAACAGTCAGCCAGGGGATATGCAATGGTGGTAATTGGTGTTTTGAGGTGGTAATGCAGTGGCATGCCTGGCAGTGGCTGAGTGTTGCACTTTTCTAACACATGTATTTAAATAAAGTTTTTCATTTCACCAAGAAAGTTGATTTCTATTGCTTCCTCACATTATACAATGTGCGTTCAAAATAAAATTGAGAAACACATGAGCAAGGACAATTAGGAACTAATAGACAAAGACCATCCCTCAATAAAGGGAGCTACAGCAGTTCGTACTTCAGCCACTTCCTTACATCAATCCAGACTGTGAGTTACCTGTTCCTACAGTTTCATAAGTGGTCTTGTCATTCATAAGCCTGTTGCGTGGCACTAAACTTCCACATCCCCTGCCCAATCTCATCCTTCCTCACAATCAATGAGCCCAATATCACATCCAGAAAAAGCACATTCATAAAGATGCTCGTCCCTCTCATCCATTGGGCCATGCAAGTCCATAATGCAGGAGCACAAAGCACCTTTACTTCTGTGGCCTGGGTGCAGCCAGCTCCAGCAAGCTCAGTTTCTGACTGAGCGTCACAGTTCAGCAGCTGCTGGATTCCCAGGGATTGTATAGCTCACAGCAAACCTCAGTCATGTGGATTGTTTTGATGGCACTGGAAGCCAAAGGGGTCTGTAGAAATCTCCAAGGAGATTTTGATCTGCCAACATAGGCAATGCATAGGAGAGGCATGCAGGGTCAATGGTCCCTCCAGATTTCTGCTTGATTTGCTGGGGGGCGAGGATGGGGAAGAGAGGGTCTGACCTTTCCCTCTGTGCCTGCCCCCAGCACATTCAACCTTGTCCCTGGCAGCTGGGCTTGGGTAAGGAGTGGCAGGGGCGGGACTGAGCCACTTCTTGTGCCAACTGAAGGTGAACACTCTGGGTCACTGCTGTATGCTGCATGGTGGTTGCCTGAAAGAACCTGACTGGGGAATTGACTGGCCCCTCAGGTCCCCTCCCAGGCCCTCTCTGACACCTGCCCCCCTCCCCAGCATGTTTTTGGCTCGTTTGGTCCTTGTCCCCACATTTCAGGAGGGCATTAGGAAACCTGGAGTATTGTTGGGTTCATTCGGATCTACGTGCTGCATTGTGGATGCCAGCACGCCATGTTCAAGCCCAAGTCAGAAAATTCTTAATGTAGGGTTAACAATTAGTGTAGACACTCAAGACCTGAGTTCTTTAATGCAGGATCAGCTGACTCAAGTCCCAGTAACCCTGTGCTTATGTTTCACTGTAAATATACAAAAAGCCAGCAATCTAGGTGGCAAACTGCCTAAACCAGATTAATGTGAGATGCCTTAATCCAGACTGCGGTGAGATGCCTCTTTCTACTTGCAGTCCACAGCTGGGAACCCCCTCTCCTGGCGTTAGGTGGCTAAAGTGTTTAAGTTGCTTCTTGTGAGAATTAGACCCGCCTCACTCTACACGAAACAGCTGGAGGAGAAGGTAGTGTTCATCTTGTGGTGTCCTGGGTTTCCTTAGGTCATTGGGGTTGCCATAGTGATAGATGGGTGGGTTGTTTTAATGTTAGGAAAATCTTTGTCTGGTTTGTGCCCTACTGCTCGAATAAAGGTTCAGCATGGAGTTGAGTTTGCTGCCTCCTTATTATCAGATTAGAATCCATCTATCTATATATCTAATAACTGCACACAGATCAGATTTCACTTCACTCACCCCTCACCTTAGGCACACAGTCCAATTTCCAGCTGGTACAACAATAAATAGTAAAGAAAAAGGGTTTTTTTTTTAACATACCTGGCCCTCTGGCTGTTCAGGATTCCATCCTCGTCACCAGTTATTAGATATGTGCTAGGGGACATTTTGTGTGCTAGGGAACATTCTGATGCAGTGCACCTTCCATTTCTCCTGGTGATGCTGTTTCACTGTGTAAATATATAAAAAGTCATTGGGCCACAGAGACAGAAAATTACTCTAATCTGGTAACTGGAGCACCCATCTGGGAGGTGGGAGAGCCATGGCCCAGTCCCCATGCTTCAATGACTTTCTCACAGTAACTCTGAATTTGGCCCAGTGTCTCCAGCAAGACGGTGTACATGCACAGTTGAGTCAGGGGTGAAGGAAAGGCTCTTGTTGCTTTGTAAAGACAGCACACCAAGCCAAATCTATACCAAGGGCAGTTTTGTTGGTGCTCAGTGAGGAAGAGATGGAAATTTCCAGTAACACACTAGAACCACCCCAGTGCAGCTCATTTTTTTTTAATTCAGATTTCTTTATTGTACACTGACATTTCATGCCGTTTTATTACCTGCTGTGGGTAATAAAGTTGAGAAAGAAGCAATTCTGGAATGAATTATTAAAATTTATATGTTTACATTTAACTACTAATGCCACAAAAGCAATGTGCAGCCCTTTGGCTTTCATAATATAGAGTTTTTCCATCCTTCACTGCCAGTAGTATAAATTATGCCTCTTTTTTTCAGGATACAAACAACAGAATTTTTAATAAAATATTTCAATTATTTTACTCCTTAAAAATTGACCAAAATTTTCTTAAAATGTGGATGGTTTCTTCATCTACGTTTGGCACTTGCTTCTTTCCACCCTTTTAGAGTGTGAGTTTCTCAGTAATAAAAGCTATCGCACATGACATACAAATAATTTACTAGTGTTGCTGAAGCACATGGCAGCATTTTAACCATACTTTTACTTGGAGTCTAGATACAGCACCATGCACAATGAGGGGGCTACTGGCATGTGAGGTCGCAATGACCTAAGAATCACAGCAGAGACAGAAAGCCAAGTTATAAAGTACCCTAGGTCTGGTTTTGATGATTGGGGATCAGGGTGGGCAGAACACTGGAGCTTGGGTTGTTCTGTGCTTTAGTACAGTACGGATCACTATATAGCTGCATACAGACTCAGAAACCTGAGACTGAAGGGACCACACTGATCATCGGTATGTCTACACTTGAAAAGTTAGGTTGACTTTATGAAGATGACTTAATAAGGTTGACTTTAAGTCGTCTTAAAGTGGACCTTATTAAGTCGACTTAACAAAAGTCGACAATTTTTCAAGTGTAGACGTGGCCCCTTTTTGGACTTATTAAGTTGTCTTAACGTTTTAAGTCGACTTAAAAAGGTCCACCTAGGCACTTACTCCGCGTCTCCAGTGGCTTAAGTCGACTTAATAAAGTTGACTTAGACACTAGTTCGAATTAAAACAAGGTGTTATTAATTCAAACTAATTTTTCCTTAATTTGATTTAAGGAGCAGCTTAAGTTGAATTAAGGAAAGCCCAGTGTAGATGTGGAGAAAATTAAGTTGACTTAAACCTCCTTAAATCGACTTAATTTCTAAGGGTGCATCTACACTTGTAAATTAAGTTGCCTTAAGCCTGCTTAAGTCGACTTAATTTACTCTGCATCTACACTACAATTTCCTTAAGTCAATTTAAGCTGCTGCTTAAGTCGACTTAAGGAAATTTTAATCCGACTTTATAAAACCTAGTATAAAGTCAACTTTACTGGCTAAGTCAACTTTATTAAGTCGACTTAGCCCGTGTAGACGCGGATTAGCCCTAAGTCATCTTTAAGTCGACTTAAAGGGCTCCGAGGGCTCCCCCACTGAGCTCCCTGCCAGGGTAGCTGGCACAGGGCAGGACACAGCCCTGCCCACCCCGCTCCTACACCCTGCCCCTGTCCCTGTCTTGCTCAGCCTCCATTGTACCCTAGTACAATGGGGCAAATGCTGAGCCCCCTGACACTTTGAAAGGAGTGCCCCCCCCACCATGGACGACTCTCAGGTCCACCTAGCCCCTAGAAGTCGACTTAGGCATCCAGTATGGACACTCTAAGTCGATTTGGCAAGGTCTACTTTAAGTCGACCTAATTTTACATGTGGACATGCTAAGTTGACTTAACAAAGTCGTCTTAAAGTCGACTTTGTTAAATCGACTTAACAAAGTCGACTTATTTGGTCAAGTGTAGACATAGCCTAGGTGTGGATGCACCCTTCTAGTCTCACCTTCTGCACATCAAAGGCCACGGAACCATACTCACCTACTCCCGCAAAAGGCTGATAACCTCTGGCTGAGTTACTGAAGTCCTCAAATCTAGATTTAAAGACTTCAAGCTACCAAGAATTCTCCATTTACTCAAGTGAACACCAGCAAGTGATCCATGCCCCATGTTGCAGAGGAAGGTGAAAATCTCCCAAGGGCCTATGCCAATCTGACCTGGGGGAATATTCCTTCCTAATCCCAAATAGGGTGATTAGTTAGAGCACAAGCATGTGAGCAAGACCCACCAGTCAGACACCTATGAAATAATTTTTTGTAGTAGTTCAGAGCCCTCCCCCAGCAAACGTCTCATTTCTGGCCATTGGAGCTATTTGCTAAAAGCCTTTTGGAGATGGACCATATGTCACTCTAGGCAACCTCATCATCCCATCCCCACTATAAACTTATCAAGATCAATCTTGAAATAAGTTCATTTTTTTGTTCCCATTACGCTCGCTAGAAGGCTCTTCCAGAACTTCACTCCTTTGATGGTTAGAAACCTTCATCTAATTTCAAGCCTACACTTGTCAATGGCCAGTTTATATCCATTTGTTCTTGTGCCAGCACTGGCCCTTAACTTAAATAACAATTGTTCCTCCCTTGCTGTTTATCCCTCTGATGTATTTATAGAAAGCAATGCTATCTCTCCTAATAATTCTTCATAAGCTGTCCCACAACGGCTTTGATTCCCCTTTCCCTCCGAAGTGTTTTTGAAATGCCTTTTCCTGATCGCCCAGCTTGGAAGGCACACCTGGAAGCTCACTCTTATTGCGTGGAACTGTCCAACCAACCATGCCAGCTCCGCTCACTAGACAAACCTCCTGCTTGGAGTGGGGGAGAGGCGGCTGTGGAAGCCCAGCTGTGGACTGGCCACAGAAAGTGGACCTCTACAAGCAGATTGTGCAAGAGATGCAGGCAAAGGGGCACAGCAAGGATCAGCAGAAGTGCTACGTAAAAATGAAGGAACTTCACCAGGAATACCACAAGGCCAGAGAGGCCAACAACAGATCTAGGGTGAGCAGCAGGGCTGCATGAGACCCCATCAGCACCTTGCAGAGCACTGTGGTTACCTCAGAGGAAGCTGTGGCAAAGACCCCTGTTGTGAACAGTGAAGAGGAGGAGGAAGTCAGAGGAACAAGGGATAGGCTGGATCCCTCAGAGTCACTATTGGCATTTTCACATCATCAATGGTAACCAATAGGGCAGGAATGAATATCCCTGCTTGCAGCTTTCTGAACAGTCCTGTGATCTTAAAGATGCAAGCCTTATGCACCTTCCCTGACTAGCCCAAACTGCTGTCAGTGAAGTAACCCTGGTGTGAGTTGGTGCCAAGATAGGGATATATGTGCCGCCTATTCCCTCATCAGTTTGTGAACCCATTGCTCCAAATCCATCCACTCTGTCCTGTACACTGAGGCTATGTCTACACTTACTAAAGTTAATTTGAATTAGTTAATTCAAACTAACTAATTCGAACTAATTTTAGTTAGTTCGAATTAACATAATTCGAACTAGCATGGCCCCACTAGAATGCTAGTTCAAACTAAGCAAGTGCCATGCATGGCACTTGCTTAGTTCGAATTAGTCAATTGCATTAAGGTCAATGTGCCGGTTAGTTCGAACTAAGCGCTTAGTTCAAACTAACATGGCCAGATTGGGTTAATTCAAACTTAATTCAAACTAATGAAAGCCTAGTGTTGCCAAGGCTTATATTAGTTTGAATTAAGCTTCCTTAATTCAAACTAACTTGCCAGTGTAGACATAGCCTGAGAGTCATAGTCCAGTGTAGTTGGAGATGATTAATGGTTGCAACTGCTACCACTAATGGATTTTACAACTCCAAAATGATTTCCCACTGACTGGTAGCAATCCAGTATTGCAAGTTTCCAAAGTGTTATTGCCACTTGCTTCTTCTATGTTAGTGCACTTCTCATTCTGGTATTCCTGTGTTGGGGGAGGCTGGCGTGAACATGGTACACAAACCCAGAAATGTGGCCTTTCACATCTAAAAGTTCTGCAGCCACTATTCATTGTCTCAGACTTGCACTATTAGGAGATCCCACCAGTCAACGCTCACTTTTTGGGCCCAGAAACAACTCTTTGCCATTTGCAGCTGCTCCATGAAGGCCAACTATTTGAATTGTTTTTTGCTATGTACTTTGGTAAAGAGTTCTCCAAGAAGTCGTCTTGTCCCCCACTGTTGTGGTTCTTTCCGTAGGTCTGTAAATAACAGAAACTTGTGTTTTCATCCATCAAGGTGTCATTCTATGGTTTCTCCAATATTGCTTCTACCTTTACCCTAGGTGGTTTGGGCCTTTCTTATGTCTCTGGTGCTTGGCCAACCTGGCATCTCCTGACTTTTAGGTGTACCTTTAGATTCTTTTGCTTATTACTTCAGTATCAGCTTGCTCTTTGCCAGTTTCTGTAAGGTCATACATTCATAGCCTGACTCCTGCCAACCTGACCATTCTTTCAGCTCAGGCCTTCTGTTGTGACCTGTTCTACTAGGCCTTAGGCCTCATACCTGGCTTGTTCTGCTAGGCATCTTGATCCAGGCTCTTACTTTCTATTACATTCCCCCACTATTTGTCTTGCTATAGGGGAGATGTTTACCCATCGCCCTGGAAAAGCATAGTGTATAGCCGGCAGGTTACCCAGTGGATTAACACTGTTATGTGGCTACCTTGTGTTGCCATCTGTACACTCGTGCCCTTTCTGTCCCTTAGTCTGCACATTCCCTCATATGACTGATGGACAGACTTTATTGGCCTATTACTAGTACTGTAGTCTCTTATAGTGGGCCTGGGAATGTCCGGTTCGGGACTTTGATTGTGGAATGTAATTTTAGGATTGAGACTTGGGGCACTCTTAAATAAGTAATGTATGTGGATAATATTAAAATGGTGTGTAGAGATATATATGGGTATATGTGCATAACATGTATGTGTACATATATGTGTACATATAACATTACCTTATATTTCCTTTTTTAGCTTTGGTATCACAGATAACAGCATACTTTTATTAGGGCAATTACAGTTGCCACCTGGGATATTATTAGACATAGGTTTGAGCATTTTTGGAATACTGGGTTAGGCATTATTACAGTATGTTTTTAGTGCTATGTATATGAGAAGTTAAAAAAATGAGACCTCTATATCTGAATTTCTTGTGATTAGTTATTACGCTGTGCTATCCATCCACATTATGGATCAGTAGGAGTATTGCCAGCAGATCGAGGGATGTGATAATTCCCCTCTATTCGACACTGGTCAGGCCGCATCTGGAATACTGCGTCCAGTTTTGGGGTCCCCACTACAGAAAGGATGTGGACAAATTAGAAAGAGTCCAGCAGAGGGCAACAAAAATGATTAGGGGGCTGGGGCACATGACTTATGAGGAAAGACTGAAGGAACTAGGCTTATTTAGTCTACAGAAGAGAAGACTGAGGGGAGATTTGATAGCAACCTTCAACTACTTGAAGGGTTGCTCCAAAGAGGAGGGAGTTAGGCCGTTCTCGAGGGTAACAGGACAGAACAAGGAGCAATGGTTTCAAATTACAGCTGGGGAGGTCAAGGTTGGATATTAGGAAAAACTTTCTCACTAGGAGGGTGGTGAAGCATTGGAATGGGCTATCTAGGGAGGTGGTAGAATCTCCATCTTTGGAGATTTTTAAGGCTCGGTTAGACAAAACCTTGGCTGGGGTGATTTAGGGGGAGAGGTCCTGCTTTTTAGCAGGAGGTTGGACTAGATGACCTCGTGAGGTCCCTTCCAACCCTATTATTCTATGATTCTATGATTATAGGTTACTTTTGCTGCTTGCTGCCACTTTGCTGGGCAGGAAACAGGAATGGCTAGCTTCTCTTTTCCATTGATTGCAGTGCTCAGTGAGACACCAATAGTTGATGTAGAGCCAGTTGTTCTTGTATAGATGCATACTGAATGGACAGTAACCGATTTATTAAATTGCTGTGTCAGGATTTAATATTGGTACTCAGACACTGAAGAAGATCATTTTGGCTATGTCCACACTGGCAAGTTAGTTTGAATTAAGGAGGCTTAATTCGAACTAACTAAAGCCATGGCTACACTACGCTTTAATTAGTTTGAATTAAGGACTCCCTTAATTTGAACTAATAACTTCGAATAGCGCATTAGAAGTAAGGGTTAATTCGAACTAACTAGTTCGAATTAACCAATGTGCCCATGTTAATTCGAACTAATTTCTTAGTTCGAACTAACCGGCCCACTGAAATCAAAGGGGATTGCTAATTCGAATTAAGCAAGTGCCATTCTGGCACTTGCTTAGTTTGAACTAATTTTTTCTAGTTCGAATTAAGCTAATTCGAACTAATTTTAGTAAGTGTAGACATAGCCATGAGTCCCATGTGCTTTGGTTAGGTTGCAGCATCACTGACCCTAAATTATGATTAGTACTAATAGGCAGTTTATTAACATAACTTGTAATTATCATGTAACTTGTTTGTTTGTTTTTTAAACCATTTATTTGTTATTTGTCTTTATATTATTCGCTGCCATTGGTTTGTTCATTTTTACCTGTGATTGGTGAAGCAGTTTAGCAATGCTATGCACATTGTAAGAAATGCACAGGAATAATACAGCAATGCAACAAAATAATACAGTACTAATACAGTTATTTTTATGTGGTAGTCAAATTCAACTTAAATGACCAATTAACTTGGTCCAACTAGTGGTTCTCCAGCTGATTGCCCACTTAATTATCCAGATATGGTATACTGAGGTATATACTAGACCAATTTGGTATTTATAAAGTACTTCATTTTTCTTTTCTTGATGGCTGGGGTTTTTCCACTGTGTATTGACATCTGGTATGTCTGGGGTGTGATATCTTCTAGTGTCTTAGGTCTGTGGGATGCAACCGTAATCAGATTAACATAATCAAATTTTTCCATGTTTGTTTTACATTTTGTTTTCAGCAACCAAAACATAATATACAGATTAAGTTAGTTTGTTTACAATAGGGACCAAGCCTTTTTAACAAACTACACTTTTACAGTTGTTGTACAGAGATTTTAGCAAACAGAGTTGAAATAAAGGAAAGCTTAACTGGTAAATAAAAATATTTTTAAAAGAAGGCTTAATCTCCAAATGAGGAGTGGAGGTTGGCTAAAGCAGTCGGGAATCCACACCCTTGGTTTTTATCCTGGCTTTCCGAAGAGATTAAGGGTTCTTACCTGCTCTTGTGAAACCTGAATTTGTTCCCCCAACCTCTGTTCCTTTCGTGTGAATCCCAGATGGGTTACAGGTGTGCCCTTGCACGCAGTATTTAGCTGTTTCTGGGCAACTCCATGAGTTAATGCATTAATTTTAGATGTTAAATTCCCTGTTTTTAGCTTTTCACTTTGAAATTCTTTTATAACCATTCCTTTATGATCAAGTCACAGTTCCTGTCTTCTAATGTGCTCTGTGAACTGTTCTCTTTTTTCCTTTATCTGATTTACAAATCCAGTGAAAGTATTGTTTGCTACTTCTCCCTCCTTTTCACTTATTTCTCTATTCTTACAGGTGCCAGTCTAGGTCTCAATTTAAGTTTCACCAGAACTTGGTTTTTATCATATGGTGATGTTTGCAATGTGGTGACCATTGGTTCATTTTTTAACTTTGCTATGACCATCTTTTTCCATTTCTGTTCCCACATACCATGTGTTATAAAAGTACCCAGATTCTGCTGTTGTCCTCCAAGAGTCACTGTGAGGGACTGTACTTTTCTTTTTTTGTAAATTTTCAGCATCTGTCTCTAAATTTTTATTTTTCTGTTTCAATTGTTCAAGCATATCATGTGTTTGAACAGCTTGCTATCCAGCCAGCAGGACTTAATTTTTTCCATGTTTAGCAGTTTGAGTTACCTCTTCTAACTCTTTCATTGTATTTGTAGCTACTTCTGATACTTTTAGAGCATGCTGCCTTAGCCAACAAATTGCCATGCCCATAATCTGGCGTACTCTACATTTCTTACTCTTATTATTATCTTCAGAGCAACAGTCTCTGTGATGGCTCTATTTTTACTCTTAGTATTAACTTTCAGAGCAAGGCTCTCTGCCATTGCTCTACACATTTCTGGTTCCCCATGCTGTTTTTTAAAGTCGTATGGACCACTTTTGCTTGCTACCCAGTGCATCCAAAACTTACTACATGCCATGGGTATTTGAAGGGGGAAGCTCATGGGTTTCTGTCATGTTAGATCATGATTCCTAGAGAAGAAAGCTCATTTACTCATCAGATCAGATGTTGGGGTCACCACTGTTGTCAGTTATTACCTGTGTCATTAGATGTTATTAGTAGTCTCATCAGGCATGCATTGATTGTGCATTTTCAGCTGCGTGTCCCCCAGGTATGTATTATCTCAGGGTTACCTTTGGTTTAAACACAGAGCTGGGACTCAGTTACCCCGGTTGTCTGAAGCCTGGCTTGGACTCAGTTAGCCCGGTTGTCCAGAGCCAAGATATACCCACTCTTAATGTTAACGATGTTTCTTCTGCTTGCCTGATTATTCTCACCTTTGCACAGATAATATGAGATAACACTCACAATTGAAGAAATTGATGACCATGGATCTTTGCGGAAATGAAGGTGCCAGGCTAGGCTTTATTGCAATGTAGCACAATGGTAAGCAACCTATCTCAATAGGTACACCGACAGCATTTGTGTTCACAATGCAATGGAATGATTCCACTGACAGCAGGACTTTCTGTCATCCCCTTCAGATGCACAAAGCTGGTCTCTTGGACATCCTCTCTTAAACACTGCTTGGATCACTTGCTTGGCTTCTTTAGCACCAAAACCCACCTTTTTCATACCACCCATTACCTTTTCTGATCAAGTATCTTCATTTATCATTACTTACATCCATCAAGTTGTCATTCTGCAATATTCCAATATTGCTGTTACCCATACATTGGGTGATTTTGGCCTTTCTTATCTCACTGGCACTAGGCCAACCTGGCATCTCCTGACTTTAGGTTCTTGTGCTTATTACTTCAGTATACACTTGCTACTTGTCAGTTTCTGTGAGGTCATATATTCACAGCCTGACTCCTATCAACCTGACCATTCTTTCAGCTCAGGCCTTCTGTCCTGGCTTGTTCTACTAGAACTTAGGTCTCATACCTGGTTTCTTCTACTAGGCCTCTTGTTCCAGACACTTACTTCCTATTACAGCACAAACCATTCTTTGGATCTAAACATGCTCCATCCACAAACTTTGGAGTGTTTGAAACCAGATATAGATTTGGAAATTTGACCAGGGCGCACAGGGCTGGATTAATGCATGGGCTATAGAGGCTGAAGCCCAGGTCTTGACATAAAGGGGGGGCCCAGGCTCCAGCCCATAAGGTCCCTGCAAGATCTAGGCCCCACATCCACCTGCCATAGCACTGGTGGGGCTTGCTTGGTGGGAGGGGAGGGGGCTCTGGGAGGGCCCCTGCCCTGCCGGTGCTATGGGGGGAAGGGCCTGGGGCCAGAAGATGAGCTCTCAGTGCTCCTACTCCACCCCTGGGCAGGCTGTATCATCCAGGGGTGAGGTGGACCACTACATATTTGCTCTGCTCTAGGGGCAGGGCCTTTTGGTGCGTGTTGTGGCCTCCAGCATGGCCTCCAGAGCCTGTGGCCTGGGAGGACCATGCCAGCGGCTCCATTGTGCGCCAGCCGGCCCTGCCCCCAGGGGCAGAGTAGCTGGACTGGGGCTTGGTAAAGAGCACCTTCTGGCCCCAGACCCCCCTGCCCCCCAGCAATGGCCCACCCACAGGCTGCCAAGGGGGGTGGGGGGGAGCAGGGGCCCAGGCAGAGTCACTTCATCCAGCCCTGAGGACTCACCTCCACTAACAGTCAACTTTTTTCTTGTGATTTGGACATACAAGACAGTAATGGGATATGGCCTGGAGAAGTTCCTGGATAGTATGCATGAGGAAACATGCAGGGATGAGGAAACTATCCAGGTGCAAAAGACTGCTGCCACACCCTTGGAGAAGGATGAGATGGTTCAGGCAGAAGGTGGACACTGGCAGCTGGTTACTTCTGGCAGCAGACAGTGCTCCACCCCTGCTCCCATCCCACCCTCCGTTGTGGTAAAGAACCGCTACGCAGCACTACAGACAGGAGATGAGGTGGAAGAGGAGAAGGCATGCACCCCCGAGGATGGGAGGATCACAATCGTCACACCCAGGAGGAAACGTCGGGTTGTGGTGGTTGGGGACTCTCTTCTGAAGGGGATGGAGGCACCCATCTGTCGCCCTGACAAGGCCTCTTGGGAGGTATGCTGCCTGCTAGGGGCCCGTATCTGAGACGTTATGGAGGGATTGTCGAGAATCATCCATCCCTCTGACTACTACCCCATGCTACTCATCCATGTGGGAACCAATGATACTGCGAGAGGTGACCCTCAGCAGATCAAAGGTGACTACAGGGTTCTGGGAGCATGGGTGAAGGAGTTCGGTGCACAGGTGGTGTTCTCCTCGATCCTTCCGGTCAAGGGTAGTGGCCCGAGCAGAGACAGATGCATCCAGGAGGTGAATGCCTGTCTGCGGAGATGGTGTTACTAGGAGGGCTTTGGCTTCCTCGACCATGGGGTGCTGTTACAGGAAGAAGGACTGCTAGGCAGAGATGGACTCCACCTATACAGGAAGAGGAAGAGCGTATTTGGAAGCAGACTGGCTAACCTAGTGAGGAGGGCTTTAAACTAGGTTTGAAGGGGGAAGGTGACCAAAGCCCACAGGTAAGTGAAACTGAGGGAGACCTAGGGAAAGGGATGGAACTTGTGGGGTGCTGGGGCTGTAACAGCAGGAATAAAAGAGAGGGTAGTTGAAACTGGGGGGGGAAATCAAATAATTGTTTATTTCCTAATGAAGTCATAATACCTCAGGCAAGTGGGGAAGGAGGACACCGGGAGAAATTGCAAGGAGGAAGATGCAACAGGAGGGAGAATTGACAGGGCAAAGTAGGGCAATGGGCCCGGTATCTTAAATGCCTGTACACAAATGCAAGGAGCCTGGGAAACAAGCAGGAAGAATCGGTAGTACTGGCGCAGTCAAGGAACTATGATATAATTGGAATAACAGAAATGTGGTGGGATAACTTGCATGACTGGAGCACTGCCATGGATGGATATAAATTGTTCAGGAAGGACAGGCAGGGAAGAAGGGGGGGAGGAGTAGCGCTATATATAAAAGAGCTGTATGACTGCTCAGAGCTCCACTGTGAAAGTGGAAACAAGCTGGTTGAAAGTCTGTGGGTTAAGTTTAGGGGAGAATGCAACAAGGGGGATGTCGTGGTGGGTGTCTGCTACAGACCGCCAGACCAGAAGGAGGCGGTGGATGAGGCGTTCTATGGACAACTAACAGAAGTTTCCAGATCATCGAAGGCCCTGGTTCTTATGGGTGACTTCAATTAACCTGACATCTGCTGGGAAGGTAATACAGCAGTGCACAGGCAATCCAGGAAGTTTTTGGAGAATATTGAGGACAACTTCCCAGTACAAATGCTGGAGGAACCAACTAGGGGCCTTGCACCTCAAGACCTATTGCTCACAAACAGAGAAGAATTGATCGGGGAAGTAGAAGTAAATGGCAACCTGGGCAGCAGCGACCATGAGATGGTAGAGTTCAGGATCCTGATCAATGGAAGGAAGGAAAGAAGCAGAACACACACCCTGGACTTCAGAAAAGCGGATTTTGGCTCCCTTAGGGAGCTGATGGGCAGGATCCCTTGGGAGGCTGATCTGAAGGGGAAAGGTGTCCAAGACAGCTGGTTGTATTTTAAAGAAACCCTGTTAAAGGCACAGGAAGATAACATTCCGATGTGCAGAAAGAACAGCAAATGTGGATGGCGACCAGCGTAGCTTAGCAGGGAACTTTGCGGGGAGCTGAACCAAAAGGGAAGCTTACAAGAAGTGGAAGCTTGGACAGATGACAAGGGAGGCGTATAGAGATATTGCTCGGGACTGCAGGGATAAAATCAGAAAGGCCAAAGGACAATTGGAGTTGCAGCTAGCAAGAGATATGAAGGATAACAGAAAGGGGTTCTATAAGTATATCAGCAACAAGAAAAGGATAAGGGGTGGTGTAGGTCCCTTACTGAATGAGGCAGGCATCCTCATGGTGGATGATGCGGAAAAGGCTGAAGTACTCAATGCTTTTTTTACTTCAGTCTTCACAGGGAGGGCCAACTCCCAGGCTACTACATGGGGTAATGCGGAATGGAGAAAAAAGCGGCCCTCGGTGATGGAAAGTCAGGTTAGGGAATACTTAAAGAAATTGGATGTGCACAAGTCCATGGGGCAGGATGAACTGCATCCGAGGGTGCTGAGGGAGTTGGCTGAAGTGATTGCAGAGCCGCTGGCCATTATCTTTGAGATCTCGTGGCAAACGGGGGAGGTCCCGGAGGATTGGAAAAAGGCAAATATAGTACCTATCTTCAAGAAAGGGAAAAAGGAGGATCCGAAGAACTACAGACCGGTCAGCCTCACCTCAATCCCTGGGAAAATCATGGAGCAGGTCCTCAAAGAATCCATCCTGAAACACTTGGAGGAAAATAGAGTGATCAGGAACAGTCAACATGGATTCACCAAGGGCAAATTGTGTCTGACAAACCTGATTTCCTTCTATGATGAGATGACTGGATTTATGGATGTGGGAAGAGCCGTTGACGTGGTATACCTTGATTTTAGCAAGGCTTTTGATACCGTTTCCCACAGCATTCTCGTCAGCAAGTTAAGGAAGTATGTGTTGGACGAGTGGACCGTAAGGTGGATTGAAAACTGGCTAGATCAACGGGCTCAGCGGATAGGAATCAATGGCTCGATATCTGGTTGGCAACCGGTAACAAGTGGAGTGCCCCAGGGGTCGGTCCTGGGCCCGGTTCAATTCAACATCTTCATTAATGATCTTGATGATGGAATAGACTGCGTGCTTAGTAAGTTTGCAGATGACACCAAGTTGGGGGGAATGGTAGATACTCTGGAGGGCAGGGACAGGATCCACGGAGACTTGGACAAATTGGAACACTGGGCCAAAAGAAACCTCACGAGGTTCGACAAAGACAAGTGCAAAGTCCTGCACTTAGGATGAAAAAATCTCATGCACTGCTACAGGCTGGGGACTGATCGGCTAAGTAACAGCACTGTAGAAAAGGACCTGGGGGTTATGGTGGACGGGAAGATGAATATGAGCCAACAGTGTGCCCTTGTTGCCAAAAAGGCCAATGGCATATTAGGCTGCATCAGTAGGAGTATTGCCAGCAGATCGAGGGATGTGATAATTCCCCTCTATCTGACACTGGTCAGGCCGCATCTGAAATACTGTATCCAGTTTTGGGCTCCCCACTACAGAAAGGATGTGGACAAATTAGAAAGAGTCCAGCAGAGGGTAACAAAAATGATTAGGGGCCTGGGGAACATGAGTTATGAGGAGAGACTGAAGGAACTAGGCTTATTTAGTCTACAGAAGAGAAGACTGAGGGGAGATTTGATAGCAACCTTCAACTACTTGAAGGGGTGCTCCAAAGAGGAGGGAGCTAGGCTGTTCTCGATGGTAGCAGAGGACAGAACAAGGAGCAATGGTTTCAAATTACAGCTGGGGAGGTCAAGGTTGGATATTAGGAAAAACTTTCTCTCTAGGAGGGTGTTGAAGCATTGGAATGGGCTATCTAGGGAGGTGGTAGAATCTCCATCTTTGGAGGTTTATAAGGCCCGGTTAGACAAAACCCTGGCTGGGGTGATTTAGTGGGAGTGGTCCTGCTTTTTAGCAGGGGGTTGGACCAGATGACCTCGTGAGGTCCCTTCCAACCCTATTGTTCTATGATTCTATGAATATTTCATCTTTTTATCCCTGTTTGCAAGTTCATCTACGTTGTTTGTTAGCAGCTAAACCTTCCCATCTTAAAACATTTTTCCAGCTGTGGTGAAATGAGATGGTAGTCTCCACTGGACAGAAATCCACTTCACAGAAACCACCAATATATGTTTTCAGTGAATTATTCATGACTTCTCTGTTGCTGATAATCTATTACTACTCATGAGCTCCATTTTCACTTAAAAATCATAATTTTAAATATAATCATTGTAGGGATACATGGCCTGTGGCTCATGCAGAGACGGCACGTCCAGGCACACCTGGATGACCTCGATGCATGAGCCACAGGCTATGAATCCCTACATTCATAAAGAAAGATCATCATATTGCTTGGATTTTTATTCGGATACTAAGGTATCAGCAATTTTTACTCAAAGGTGTACATTTAAGTGTATATTATATGTGATACTGTTCAAAGTCAGAAACACTAACCAGGGTTCTCTACATCTCAGTAACTACTGATAGTAATTCTTTGAGTGGCTATGTTGATTGATCTACTGCTATTTGATAACTTACTTAAAAGTAAAATAGAAGGTGAAGGAAAAATTGCTATTTGCTGGAAGCTGGGAATGGATAACAGGATGGATCATTTGATGATTACCGGTTCTGCTCATTCTCTCTGAAGCACCCAGTATAGGCCACTGTCAGAAGGTGGGCTACTTGGCTAAATGGACCATTAGTCTGGCCCAATATGGCCATTTTACATTCTTATGTTCTTAAATAATGCCAAATATTCTGCTGTGACACAAACCATTTCATGGTTCATATTCTTGTATAATACTGAATTTCATTATAGCAGTCAGTTATCTATCAAAAGCCAGTTTCTCAAGATTCTACCAGCAAAAACAGGAGAGAGCCTATATTGTATTGTTTTATCTTTCTGATAAAATGTCTTTCACCATAAAGGTGAATAAGGAAAGATAAGGGAAAAGTTCAAGGGTTGAGTCTGGTGACTAATGGAAGTTAATTTGCTTGTTTTGATCATTAGAAATGCATAGAATTAAAGACATATCATGAAGCTGGAAAAGTTTACTGTATATTGGGGCAGTCACACAGCCATTCATTTTTCTGATTGTTTTTAGAATTAATATTGAAAATTTTATCATACCATTTTATAAATCAGTAGTCTAGCTACTCTTAGATTGTGATCAGTTCTGGTAACCTTCAACTGAAAAAAAAAGCAGAAATAAAAAAGTTCTACTTTAGAGCTATGAAAATGATTAGATATGTGGAAACACATCCAGTGAAGGACAGATAGAAATGTTAGAACTGGTTGAAGAGATCAAAAAGGAAATATGAGAGAGAGAGAGAGAATGAGAATGAATGGTATAAGGCAGTTCATTTACCTTTCTTGTAATAAAAGCACAAAGTAATATCCAATGAAATTAAAAAGCAACTGCTTTAAATTTGATGAAAAGAAACAGAATTTACATAAAATTCTATTCCACAAGGTATACAGGCAAAGAACCTAATATGATACTAAAAGGGATTAAACAATTATATTTTTGCCCCTTTGTCTACATGGCTAGTCAGAATTCAGAGCTAGAATTGTTTCTGTTATGACAAGAAATCAATTATGCAAACCAGATATATTCTTGGCATACCTTTGTTTACACAGAGAAAGCTATTAAAATGATGTTGACAAAGTTCCAAAGGGTTAGTCATGTTAGTCTAGTTCAGCAAAACAAACAAGAAGTCCTGTGGTTTTAAAGACTAACAGATTTCTTTAGATGTGCTACAGGACTCCTTGTTTGTTCTACTAAAACCATGTCTCCCTGAACACAATAGAAACAAAAAGCAGCAGGTAGCTTCTTTGCTCAGAAATCCCCTTGATAGAAGCTCTGTGCCCAAGAAGCTTCATCTTTCTGCTTCCCCTTAAGGCTACATACATAACTTCTCCTGTCTTTCTGCCTCCAAAACACATAGCATGCAACTGATAACTTAGTACCTGCTATTGCAAATGGGATACCCCTTACTCCACACAGCTTAGCTCTGCCCTACCTTATAAGACAGTGCTTGGGGTGATCACCCTACATCCTTTAGCTGTTTTTACTATATGAAGGGGCTTGATTGCTTCTTCTGTTGAGCCTGAAAGAAGGTGCTTGGTATACCCACAGGCTTTAATGAGGTCTATCATTGACTTTGGATCCAAGAGCCTCCAGCAGGCAGCCATTAGCACCTTTTGTAACAACAACATGAATGATAAAAATATCTGCAATAATACTAATAACAATAAAAATGTATAAGGAGATAAATGCTCATGCTTCAGAACATAAGCCAATTGATAACCACTTGAGGTTAGGGGAAAACATCTCTGATGCTAATGCAAAATTTTCCAATCTGGGGGCTTGTTACACCCTCTTCAGAGGTACTGGCCTCTATCAGGGACAACACACCGCACGAGAGATACCATTCATCAGCTCTGGCATTTGCGTTCCCATGTTCCTGGCCAGAGGAACTTAGACTGTAATTGTAGCTGATATCACTAGTAAAATGAGATTATATCTAATCAGTTCCAGGATGAAAGACATCCAAGGAAAGGCAGCTTCTGCAGAAAATGGTGTTATTTCTTAATAGCTGACACACTTCCCACTAAGTCCTCAATGGTACTTAGGGGCACTGTGCTATAGGAAGGACATCTTTTGGCTGAGTCATAAAAGAGACACCCCAATCATTGACTGGCATGAAAAAGTATCTAAAAGTGAGAATGTAATAAGGTGGTCTGTTCCCTTTCATTGCAGTTGGGTACCAGGGCCAGCCAGCCCTGACCTAAGGCATGGATCCTTTAAGAATAGGCAGTCTGGGAAGACCCACCAGACCAAACAGGGCATAAGGGCCATGTAGCAGAGTTGTTTCCACCTGCTGAGGATTATAAAGGAGAGCACTTAGCACCATCAGGGGGGGGGGGAGGGTCTAGAGTAAGGAAAGGCCTGCTAGGAATCTTGCCTATGATTAAACCAGGATGGTGGTGGTTTGAGAAAGCCTTTTGGGAGTCAAGCACAGCCCCAAGAAGGAAGGCTGTGGCTATCCTGCTTGAAAGGCAAGAGGAATCTAGCTCACTGTGTAACAGGTGCTGGGAAGTGAACACTTGACTAGCCCCTGTTACTCCAGGCTCCCTAGCTGAGGGGCAGCAGAACTAACTGTCTGGACTGAAGGATGATTGTCTGAGGGGTGGCAGCTGTTTGCCTACCCAGGCTGAGCTGTTGCCAGATCTTGATTAGGAAAAGGGTGACAGGTGCCTAGATAACCCAGAAGGGTTTATAAACTGGCCTGGGTGGTCAGAAAGAAAAGGAGTGCTGAGGTTTGGCTGGGCTCTCTGAATGAGTCCTTGAGACTGCTGGCTTTATGGATCTGTATGGAGAACTTGCAAATCAAGCAGTGGTGACTGCAGCCTGAAGGGTCTCCATGTTTTTTGTGAGCCAAAGCAGAGAGCTAGCAGTGAGGCTCTCTTTATACAGAGGTTAAGGCTAGGAAAAGACTTGCAGAGAGGAATCTCCAAAGAGGCCTGGGGACAGAAGAGGCTGAGAAGGAGAGTACAGCCTAAACTCCCTGATCATGTAACTACTGATGCCTCTATACATGCTCTTCATAGGTTATCCACAAGTACTGTGAGGGAGCATCAGGGCAGAGTGGGATGAAGAAGCAATGAGTGTACATGCCATGATTCTGAGAAAGGCAGTTAAAGTTCAGTGCTCTTCCTTCAAATGAAGAGAGAGTGTGTAGCTGCAGTCAAGACCTAATCACAGCACAATGCAGGTTCTGATCATGCTGCTGAAAAACAAGTACTGGAAAATGTGCAGATGTATCTCACATCCTTGTCCCAGTTGGGAATTCAGAGTTGTTAGAGAGAGCCACTGTTTGATCACCTGTAATGTATAGAATCTGAAGGACCTCAAAGCTTGTGTCATTGGAGGATCTTTTTGTTCCTGTGGAACATCTAAACTCCACCAATGACTTGGACTTAATGGGGGTCTCTGCTCCTTTAGCATTGCTAAGACCTGTGTCAGGCTCACCAGGGATCCTGTGGAATTTAAATACTCTGCAGGAGACCCTCAAATATTTGTACAGAATATTTCCAAATTGAACTATTTATCTTTAAAATATATACCTCAAAGGCTAGGCTGTACTGAGGAAAAACTAATGCTGGCTGTAGATGGAGGTGTTTTTATAACATGATGTTCCAAAGGAAGGTTAGAAAATAAAAAAAACATTCATTTTCTGTCAGGAGACTACATAAGAAAAATGTAGATGCAAAAAGTGTTTGCTTGGAGAAAGAGAGAGGACCAGGTGACTGAAGTGAGGTTTGGTATGGAAAGCCAGTTGTAAAATTGTGTACTTTTGATGTTAAAAGATACAGCATGACATTCTGAAACAATATTATATGGTTAAAGAGTCTGGTAGGCAATTGAGAGTTTGTTACTGTGAGACAGAAATATGAAGGCACTTCCTTTCCTTTGTATGAGCTGTCTGAAATATCTCATAGAAGTGTTTAGTTAACTACCATTGTGCATTGCTACTGTCATTGTTTCCATGTACTCTTTTTTTTATTAGTGATTATAAAAGCAATTATAACTTTCAAACTTACACTGGCTGTCAGAAAGCTCATGCCTTCAAGATGTGTTCTTTTTATTAACGGCTTTAGTGCCAAAAAGTTAATTAGTTTTGAACTATTGACTACACATTGGTACTAAGTAACATGTTGTAAGATTCCCTGAAAGGGCGTTCTTGTTTATTTCTAGGGATGGACCCAAAGTAAAATCACAGATCTGAGCACCCTTGTTAAAACATGAGCTGGATACAGTCACGTTATTGTCAGTAGAAATCCTGATTGAGTGTCTTGTGGCCTGTGAAGTGTCTGGAAAAGCAGCATGTTGGGGTTTCTTCATCCTGTTAAATCATCCTACTTTTCTAGAGAGTTCAGCCCTTTAGTTACTAGGGATTGATCCAGGACCCCAGGGAAGAGTCTGTCTATTGACTTCCATGGCTCTTGGATCAGGTCTTTAGCAAGCTTTTTCTAGACACAGTGGATGGCCTGAGGGCTGCAATTCCTGCAGTTCCCAGTGACTGCAGCACATCTCAGGATCAGATTCCTAATGAAAAGATGTAATAAATAAATAATAAATGCACTTCTAAGCTGTAGCATACTGAGGGAGGGCGAAGTGCTGGGCTGGCCTTGCACCACGGCTGGATTAGAGGGCCCCGGCCCGGGCTGCCCAGTTTTGAGATGCTGCCTGTCACCCCCACCCTCTCTCCCACAAGGGCAAGACTGGTGGTGGGGTGGAAGTGGGCAGTCATGGGCCCTGGTGCTGGAGGGGGGTCATTCAGCACTGGGGGGTGGGAGCCCAAGGCTGCCCTACCTCTGCTGCAGAGCAGCATTCCAGCTTACCCCATCCCCAGCCAGCATGTGGCTTCTGCTTTCAGCCCTGGAGAGGGCCTGTTCAGTGGCGTTCTGGCCCGCCTTGCCTCCTGACCAAGCAGCTGGGACCCCTCCTGCCCTGTGCAGGTGGGCTGTATAGGAGAAGGGGGAGGAAATGTGACTTGGCCCCTGGGCGTTTTGTTTAATATAATGAAGAACTGCTGACTGCCGAGTTCCTGCAGGCCTGTTGAAAAGGATGCCTCGTCCTGGGGCCTGCCATTTTGTGATTTGATTTGCTCTTGGTCTGCTCAGAGGATCACTTTCAACAGGTACTCCCCTGATTTCTTTAAAATAGTCTCAAGGTTTCTGGAACAATTTTCATTTCATCTTTGATTAAAGATCAAATTCCATCAGGTAACTGATTTTTTTCTTATTCTGTGGATGGTTACTTAAGAGATGTCCCATGGCATTGAGGGAGGTGTGATACCAAGAAGATTGTTGGGATGATGCAAAGAAGAATACTGGAGCATATTTAAAAGGAAAGCAAAAGCACAGATGTCTCATTAACATGAAGCAGTCCTGAGTTACATAGAACTTAAGTATGGGTGTTAGAGGCAGAAAGCAGTCAGAGATATTGGGGGATTATGGTGAAGGAACTCTTTGAAAGCTCATGAGACTGGTGTGAGATTGGACAATAAATATGGACATACAAATCTACATTGTGGCTTGGGCTCTGTGCTCGTGCGGGGAGTAAAAGAAACTCTAGTGGCTCTGTGCAGGTTGTCTGTTCCTTGGCTCTGAGCAGTCAGTGAAAATGGACACTGGGCCCAATATTCTCTCACTCTTAGAGAGGGTGGATGCAGAGGGATGGGGATAGGGTGGAGTTCCTTCCACACAACCAATGGGGGCCAGCATACAGGGAATCATGATTTCCTCACTAAGCTAGAAGGGTTTTAGTTGTTGGTGTTTAGAGGGATGGGACCCATGGAAGGTACCCACACTTTGGCTCTGTCCTCTGGCATTTCCCCCACCATCCCCACCTGCAGAGATCCATCAGATCCATAGTGCCTGGCAGCATTTCTGGCTTCCCTTGACCTCCCTGTCTCATGGGTGCTGGAAGGACTGCAGAAGGAGTGCAGGTACAAGCAATGAAAACTGGCCAAATTTGAGTGGCATTGTGAACCCAAGCATCATGGAGGAAGATCTGCCATTATACCACCTAATGCCTTGAAGGGACAAAGGTGGAAGGAACTTGGTCCCCCTGCGCTTGTTGCACCCTTGCTGAATTCAGATTCTGAAAAGTGGGGGACATGGCTTCCCCACTTAAAAATGGTTGTGGGAAATGGCTTTTTGGTACCCCCATCTCTGGCACACATGCTTGGTCTCCCTGGGGGATCAGATGCAAAGTTATTACAGACCCATAGGGCTGGAGGACAATATGATATATATCCCCATCAGTCTTGCCTCCAACTCATTCACCTCTCCCCTAGCCTATGCAAGCTCCCTCTTCTTGTCCACCTTTGAGCAGACCCCTGGATGCCTGAGGAGAGCTCCTTTGGGACTGGGAATGGCAGAAGAAACAGATGAGCTGGCACCTGAGTGTATCCTCTGTATATAGGAGATCCAAATGCAGAAATAAGGGGTCTATGATTCAGTCCACTAATAATTCAAAAACACCCAAACAAATATACATTTCTTAGTGGGAACCATCTGAGGTTAGATTTTCTGTTTGCAGATTTCTTAAATAGCTTATGTCTTTCCCAAACAATACTTTGCTCACACATAGAAAATAGAACTTTATAATGGTTGCATGAGACAGCTGAAATTTTAAGATGGTCTTAAAGTGCTGCAGGCTATTTCAGGTTAGAGAGATTTTTTCTTTGTAGTGACTGCATATTGCTGCTGACAATTGCCATGTTAATATTTAAACCTGAACTTTTGACTCTTCTGGCAGATAACACTATAACTGTTTGCTTTTCCTGCATTCTATAAGTGATACAATGCTTGCCAGATCTGAGTTCTTCATGGTGTGTGTGGCAGAGCCAGATCAAGGGGCTGGGGCTGTCCATTCTTGCTGGCCTTTCCCCACTGTGGTGGTGTCCAGCCAGGGGGTGGCTTGGCTGGCACAGTGGGGAAGAGTCTGGGACCCGAGGCCTGGCCAGGTGGTGGGTGGCACTGGGGGGGCCTACCGGAGCAGAACAGCCACACCAGGAGTGAGGCAGCCAGACTGATGGTAGGCGGTGGAAGTGCACTACTCAGAACTGCTGGTTGGGGCTGGATTTTGGTGGGGCAGCAGGGCCCCCCTTGTGCCCAGGGCTGCAGCCTGTAAAGCCCCTGCCTTTAATCTGGCCCTGGTGTGTGGCGTAGCCCAGATATGCCACCTATTACCTCCTACTACCAGGGTGAGGCAGTTGCTTGGAGACTTGAGTTCTTTGGTACCAAAAACACAGCTCCTTTTCTGGAAGGCTAGAGGAACTCCAGTTCAGTTGAAACTTCCATACATGAACAAACCATTCTGTCATATTCAGGATGAGGGGACAGAACACATTCTCTGTTGCACAGACACACAGCCCTTCATCTATGCCTATTAAAACACACACCCACACCCACACACCCCCTTTCATCTTTAAGCTCACTGAACATGCTGTCTGGAGTTCCTCTCCTTCAAGTCCATCCTAGAGCCTCTCCAATCCAGCTTCTTCCCCTGGTACAACACTGAAACTGCTTGCATCAAGGTCTCTAATGATCTCAGCCAAAGGCCAGAACTAATACTCTGTACTCATCCTCCTGGACCTTTTAGCTGCCCTTCACGCAGTTAACTGGGCTCTTCTTGAAATCTTGTCCTTCACTGTTTTCCAGGACTCTGTCCGCTCCTAATTCTCCTTGTATCTCACTAAGGACTTGTCTACATTTGCGGTTATGCTGGCAAAATTTATCACTCAGGGGTGTGGGAAAACCCCCCCCACCAACCCAGAAATATAAATTTTGCCAGCTTGCATGCAAGTGTAGCTGCATTATGTTGGCTAGAGAGAGATCTCCTGCCGACATAATAAAACCACCTAAACGAACAGTGACTGCTTTTATGTCGGCAGAGAGTGTCTCCCACTGACATAGCACTGTCCCTCTGTTTGCACTTAGGCTGGCAACATTTATATCACTCAGGAGTGTTTTTTTCACACTCCAGAGCAACAAAGTTTTGCCAGCACATCCATAGCCTAGACAAGCCCTGATTACTTCGTTAGCAAATTCGACTCAGTTGCCTTGGGGTTAAACAGGGACTATGGATTTTTTTCTCATTACAACAGGTGATTTGATCTCACCTTTCTCTATGTGCTGTTCCCCAGTGATTGAATCCTAACATCTATGTTGATTTGCTGTTACAGCCTGACTTGATCCTATGTCTTACAGTTCCCTGCATTTAATTTCCTGCCATTCTGTAAGTTTCCCATCTTCAAAGCATCTGACAAAGTGGGATTTTCTCCCACGAAAGCTCATGCGATAAATAAATCTGTTAGTCTTTAAAAGTGCCACAGGACTCTGTTGTTTTTCTGCAATAGACTAACACAGCTACCCCTTTGGATCATCACAAACATAAATTCAACTACAACTCTGTGCTGACAACTCACAGATTTAACACTTGACTCCACACCTGTCTCCTTCTGTCCAGACTACAATGTCGGATTGTCTCTCTGATATCTCCTTGTGGATGTCTAGCTATCGGGTCAAGCTCAATATGGCTAAAATAGAACTTTTCTCACCAAGCTCTCCCCTTTCCACCTTTCTCAATCATTGTGGACAGTGCCACCACCCTGACTACCACTCAGGCCTGTAACTTGGGCAATATCTTTGACTCAGTCCTCTCTCTAGGTCCTTACATCTAGGCTATGTCTAACTCTTGCAGCTTCCTTCTGCATCACATCTCTAAGACAAAGCCTATACTATCCATCCACACAGCCCCAGCTTTTGCCCAGGCTCTCATCATCTGTCATTTTGATTAGTGCTATATTTGTCACTCTGGCCTTGACAAAGCAACCTTGCCCTCTTCATATCCATTTAGAATGCTTCTGCAAAGATCTTTTTTTTTCCCCATCACGCTGACCTTTCCAACCTCTTTTTATATCCCTCTTCTACTCCCCTTTCTCTATCATATCAGATATAAGTGACTTGTCCTCACCTCCAAGATCTTTCCTAGGCTATGCTAAATTTTCAAGTGGGCACTTTCTTGCTTTCTCCCATGCTGCTCTTCACACCTGGGAGTAAACATCTGCAAAACTAGCGTATTATCCTGCTTCAAATCCCTCCTTAAAGCTCTCCTTTGCCTGGATGACTACAAAAAACTTGACAGACGGTAGGCTGCTGGAGCACCGAGACCACAGACTATCATGCCAACCAATATTGTCTTGTTTTGTTGTACTTCCCCGATGTCCTGAATATATCCATCTGTTGTTTCTTGGCTCAGACTGTAAGCCTTTTGGGGCAGGAACTGTCCTTGTTTGGTGTTTGCATAGGAGCTAACCCAATGGGGTACCAGTCCATGACTGGGCACTACAACAATGATGATAATGTTACTACCATTTCTACTACTAACTCGAGAAGCATTGCAATTGTGTGGTCTTCCAGGGAACAAAAGACAGATGTTACTAACTTTAGACAGCCAGCTGTGTTTTCTACTACTGTCTCATTCCCAGCTAGGATCTTTATAATAAACCACCTCCCTCCTTTCCTCTAGTCTGTGCTTCCCTTAGATCTTTGCTGCCTTTCTGCTGGCCAAGAAGTGCACAGACATAGGGGAACAATGATTGTTCTTTAATAATCTCTTTTACAACTTCTGCCAAATGCATATCTGTGATCCTAGGGAAATCAATACAATCATTGATTTATAGGTGTGCCTTGCCCAGGGATCATTCGGGGAGGAGCAACTGGGGGCAGGGATTAAAACCAGGAATGTAACAACTAAGCAAAAGGGGTTATTGGTGTGGAGGATGGGAATCCATTGTAACTTATCAGCTTCCTATGGGCAGTGTCCTCTACCAATTCCTTCAGGTAGAGGTGTAGAATTTCATGCTTTTCACTATCTGGGACATCTTCCATGATCCCTGCTGCCTCCTCACTCTGGCCCTTTTGGCATCCCATTGGACAAAGTCAGTGCAGTTGAGAAGGAGGCTGTGACTCAATTCAGGCTCTGTACTTTGAGCCTTGACAGTACCCAGACCAGCTTACCACAGAAAGGCCATGTGTGATGAGCCTCCCAGACCAACTGCTTGGGTGTTACACCTTCCTGTACAAGAGGACAAAACATTAGACAAAATATTGATTAGTAGGAGCATTGCCAGCAGATCAAGGCAAATGCTTATTCACCTCTATTTGGTGCTGGTGAGGCCACATTGGAGTACAGTATCCAGTTTTAGGTCCCCTGCTATGAAGAGGATGTGGATAAATTGGAGAGAGTCCAGGGAAGGGCAACAAAAATGATAAGGAGGCTGGAGCTCATGACTTACGAAGAGAGGCTGAGGGAACTAGGCTCGTTTAGTCTGCAGAAGAGAAAAATCAGGGGATTTGCTATCAACCTTTAACCAGTGCTTTTTTTGTGGTGGTATGCACTGGTACTGAGTACCGGCACCTTTTTTTCACAGCGATGTATCCCTGGCTCCCACTGACGACCCCAGGTCCCTGGCCAGGGCTGGATCCAGCAGCCCCGGGTTCCCCGCCAGATCCAGAGTCAGGGCCGGATCAGGCTGAGTACTAGCATCTTTTTTTTAAATACGAAGAGGTTCCAAAGGGGATTGAGCTAGGGCTGTTTTTAATGGTAGTAGATGACAGATTTAGAGGCAGTGGTCTCAAGTTGCAGTGGAGGTGGTCTAGATTGGACATTAGGAAAAGCTTTTCACCAGGAGATTGGTGAAGCACTGGAATAGGGTTACCAGGGGAAATGGTGGAATCTTCATCCTTAGAGATCTTTCAGGCCCAGCTAGACAAAGCCCTGGCAGTGATGACTGAGTTAAGGTTGGTCCTGCTTTGAGCAGGGGCTGGGCTAGATGACCTCCTGAGGCCCCTTCCAAACCTAATCTTCTAGGATTCCAAGAGCCTCAGGTGTTTGATCCATTCCTGGCACTGGGCTGGCGTCTGCTCAGTACCCTACTGCTCCAGCCTCCTGGAAATTTCCTGGTACAGGTGAATATTCCTGCTGCTTCAAGTTCAGTTGGAGGACAGTGTATTGCAGCAATACACTGAGACTGAGCAGCACCAGAGGGTGGTCAACGTACCAGGAGACTATTCTAGGAGCAGGATCCTTTTTCACCTGTATTGATCACAAGAGAGCAGCAGAAAACTGTTCTGACGTGCTCACACTGCTTGCTACTACTGGTGAAAATGGGGGAACAGGCACCTTTGTAGCCTGGGTAAGGACCATGCAGAAAAGGAGTCGTACTTTGGGAATGGGGATGGAAGGCGATTGAAAGTTGAGCCCTTGTACGTGCCCCTTACTCCCATCCACAGTGAATGTCGACATGGAGCTGGGGCTATGCCACAGGCTGAGGCACACACTTACACTAGGTGTGCTAGATTACTCACCTTGTACTCAAGCTTCAGACATGTGATTCTGGAATTTAGATGCTTGGGCACATGTACAATCACTAGTATAGATGTATCTTAAAGGCTTGTCTTCACTTAAAATGCAACAGAGGCACAGCTGTACCACTGTAGTGTTTCAAGGTAGACACTACCTATGCTGACAGGAAGGGTTCTCCCATCTGTATAGATAATCCACCTCCTTGAGAGGTGGTAACTAGGTCAGTGGAGAAATTTTCCATCAACTAGTGCTGTCACACAGCGATATAAATCAGCTTCACTACCCTACTCTAGGTGTGGATTTTTACACCGGTCATAAGCTGTGTATTTATGCTAGCCTAATATTTTAGTGTAGACCAGGCCTCAGTCTACTGTCCAATTTATTGATGTGATATATCTTTCTGTAAATAACTTTACGTATAGTGTTAGTTTCTAATGATAGTTTATAGACTCATCGTAGCTTATTAAGTGATAGTGCTTTGATTAGAGGATCAATGTCCCTCTAGTGAAAGTTGGTGCATGCCCAAGTGTCAGTGTTATTGTAGCTTCATTCCATAGTTAAACATTATCATAGGTACCTCAGTGATAATATTAATGGTACGATAGCACTTTTCATTTCTAGAGCACCTTCCATCCAAGGATCGCAAAGCACTTTCCAGTCCTGAATTAATGGCGTTTTACAGCATTCCTCTATAGTAGATAAACGTAATTACGCCTAATCCACTGAAACTGAGCCATAGATCAATAAGCTGATATAGCCAGTGTCATATCGGAAGTCTGTCCCTGATTAAGCCTTATGACTAAATAAAAGTTTTTAAACTTTTCCTGAGGACCTTTTCCCTTGTGGCCAAGACACTCAAGTACAAATCCTGTTGGAGGCAGAGTTTGGCCTTTAGTAATCAATATTTTCCATTGTTCCATAAATAAAATATCCTTGACTTGCAAGAGCTTTCTGGGAACAAGATATGAATGTTTAATGATTTATTTTCTTTCTGGCAATACTTTCATCCTGGGGCCTAATCTTGTTTATCCTTAAGTAAGTGGGACTTTTGCCTGAGTAAAGATTGTCAGATTAGGCAATTTAAGTACTGTCTGTAGTTTCTTTCTTTCTCTTAGTATATTGTTGAAGTAGCAGTATACGTAATAACCTATGAATGGGATGTACAGTGCTCCTCCTTTCTGCTAGCTCTCAGGGATCCTTGGGCAAGGCCTAGTACCCGTTTTTGCCTCCAGGAGCAGGACACTGGATGAACCTTCAAGTCAATGGTGGATCTATCTAGCTGGTAGGTGAATGAACTACAACTTTGACATAGTCAACAGATAGCGGTATATAGGCGAGTTAGTGGCTACTGTGGGGCAACTCAAGCAATCCCTAGTTTGTGATATTTTATGTGTACCACTGGAATAGACAGCTGGAGTCCAGAGAGAGGTGCTGCTGGGGCACAATAGTGGTTCCTCTTAACTATCATGCAAGGCATGGGGGAAAATGAGAGACTAAGTCCTATGGCGAAAGTGGAAGCGATAAAAGCAGCTGAGGAGATGGGAGAATTGTGAGTAGTGGACAAAGTCCTGTGGTGATGGAGTGGATGAGACAGTAGCAGCCTTGAGGAGCTAGGAGCTGCTAGTGAAAGCTCTACACTCGAGCAGCTCAACCATGATGGTCGTGATTAGTTGACTGAGCAACAACAGTTTAAGGATACAACATAGCTTGAAACCAACAGAGAGGTGTATCCTGCCCTTGATGTGGCTGATGTTTCCAGTCATGAGCTGGATTTACATCTCCTCAGCATGTGGGGAAGTGCTAGTTACTCTCTACAGTCATCGTTTGCGATGGACAGCCAAAGGATATCACTGAGGATGGCCACAGGCAGCCATTCATGCCTAGTGGATCTTGTACTCTTGGTACAAGAATCACTGTTCTGTAAAATTTCCCACTCCCAAGATCTGCTTTTTAAAGGAATGCAAGATGATGGTCAAAAAACAGAATGAAGATTTTTGAGGAAAATGTAACAACTTCTCTTGTGCCACAACCATAGCTGAGGTGAGTCTGACATTGTTCTCATCTCTCTTGCAACTGGCTGACGACGGTCTGCAGGATTGTCAGTATGATCTCTGGTTGTCTGCATGGATCTGCTCAATCACTGGCTAGTTGGACAAGTCAGCAGAGACATATAGCCTTGGTCAGGACATTCTGCATCGACTGTATGAACTGAATGACCTGGCTCTTTTGATTTTGTGTGCTGTTATCCAAAAGGATGCCCTTCCACATTTTCCCAGAGGTGTCTTTTTCAGTCCATCCTCCCTTGTAAAATTGGGTCACCAGCAAGTGTTCTAGACAAGCAGTTACTTTGACCCTCTGGCAGAGTTATCTGTGATGGATGCAGTGGGCAAAAAGGCAAGAAATGCTGATGTTAGCTCAATATGTCTGCTCTCTCTGATGTGTATAACACTTGTGTAATGAATGCAGATAAATTAATGATTTGTGTTTGTTGAAAATCCTCTGAGTCTGGATTCCACTCATTTTATAACACAACAGCAAGGAGACATTCAAGGAAATCGCACGGTGGCATATTCAAAGCTGATAAATAGAAATATGTTTTCTCCCAATGCACAATTAAACTGTGCGACTCATTGCCATAGGATGTTGCTGAGGCCAAGAGCCAGCAAGATTCAAAGAAGGATTGGAAATTTATATAGATAAGAATAGCCACAGTTGTAATAAGCAGCATTACCTGTTATGAAAGTTGCTCAACACTTCCATTATAAAATCCTATTTCAGTTGCTTATAACTTTGCCAGACTTAACTGTTTGGCCTGAATTTCCCCAGCCAGGTGTCTGCCTAAGGCTGATACTTTTTTTTTAAAAAAAAGTTTCAGTCAAAACAGCTCAGATGTTTCTGAAAACAAGGCTGGGGAAAATACATAATTTTGCCATGTTAAGAAAATAAGCACAGTGGCCTTGTTGAGAAGTCCTAGCACTCCTCTAAGTTGGAGCAGAGATTTGAAATTTGGCAGAGGAGTGGTCTTTGTGTCTGGGATGTGCCCTTTGCTGCCTTGGTGAAAAAGTTCCTGGATTTGGGCAAGTTACGAGCTCTTGGAAAATAGCAGTTCTCATGTGTGCTTTAGAGACGTGTTAGAGTTTAACTGCTAGACTCTCCAAAGATTCCACCCACACTGAGCATTCTCCAGCCCCTCTCAGCTCCTGCCTCTCCCTGCACATGACTATAACCTTGCAGAGCAACTGAGCATGCTCTTGCAGTTACCAGGGCTGAGCAGTTCTCTTCCTGTATTTGCTGCTCCCTGCTGCTGCAAGCTGGGGTGGGGCCAGGCCAGGGGTTAAAGTAAGGGGAAACGTACCGGAACACAGTTCCAGGGCTCACAAATTTGAGGGGCCAGAGTTCCGGGGCCCCTAAAAATAGAAAAACCCTGGCAAAATGCATGTTGCACCCTGCCCTGGCTGATGGCAGGTCCTATGCCCCACCGTTGTTCATCACAATACTTATTGTGTTATGCAGTGTTTGCTTATTGCTATAGACATAAACGCCGTACAAAATTATACATTTTTATGGAGTGATAACCAATGCATGTGGTACTGAGAAGTGGTTGTAAATGCCTACCTGGGCTGGGGCCCACACATGCATAAACAGGACCCAGACAATATGGAAAGGGGGCCCGGAGATTAGGAGGGCTCTGGGGCCCATCAAATTATACTTTAACCACTGGGCCAGGCACCAGAACTGAAAGCAGAGACACCCTCTCTCCTGTGCTCCCAGTGATCTACTTGCTGGTGCCCAGGCAGCAGTTAGAAGCTAGCTGCCTGGCTCAAAATCAGAGGGGTGGGGGTGTTGGGCAAAATCCAAGAGGGGGAAGGAGAAGGAAAGGACTGGGACAAGGAACATGGGGTAAGGGAAAGGGTAAGAGAGAAATAATGGCTGGGAGCCATGGTAAGAGGACTGACTGGGCAAGGCGCCTGGGACCAGGAACTGGTGAGGATGGAGAATGGGAGAAGGACCTGGGACGAGATGCTGGGAGGAGACTGAAATTAGATGAGGAACTGAGGGAGGAAGACTGAGACTGGGAGCCCATGAGAAGGTGGGACTTGGGAGAAGGTGAGAATGATTGGACTGAGGCTGGAAGGGTGGAGAGACAGATCAAATAAGGATCCAGAAAGGTGAGACTAGGACAGCCTGGGCCAGGAGATTAGGAGTGGGAAGAAAGGCCAAAGAGTGGAAACTGGGACAGGCTAGGTGAGGAGAATGAGACTGGGATGAGGAGCCAGGAGTGGGGAAGAGACAGTACTAGGACTGGAATGGGTTCGAGCAGAAGGGGTCAAGTTTGGTGAGGGAATAGGATCAAGAGTCAGGGCACTCTAGAGGAACATCCTTTCCAGAGCTTGATACAGACCCAAGACTCTGGAGTCTTGCCATTCCGCTCCTGTCAGCACATCTCTGTGAAACCTACTGGCAAAACAGAGTCCTGTGGCACTTTTAAAGACTAACAAATTTATTTATCGCATGAGCTTTTGAGGGAGAAATCCCATTTTGTTAGATGCTCTGAAGATGGGGAACTTACAGAATGGGAGGAAAATAAATGCAAGGAAGTTTAAGACATAGGATCAGGTCAGGCTATAACAGCAAATCAAAACAGATATTAAGATTCAAACACTGGGGAACAGCATATAGAGAAAGGTGAGGTCAAATCACCTGCTGTAATGAGAAAAAAATCCTTACTCCCTGTTTATCCCTGAGGCAACGTAATCAAATCTACACATAAATTCCAGTTCTGCAGTTTGTCTTTGAAGCTTCGATTTTTGTGTTCATTTGTTTGAGCACTGCTATTAACAAGTCATTAATGGAATGAGCAGGGAGATTTAAGCGTTCCCCTACTGGTTTTTGAATGCTGTGGTTTCTGATATAAGACTTGTGTCCATTTATTCTTTTGTGCAGAGACTGTCCTGTTTGTCCAATGTACAAGGCAGGGGGCAGGAGAGAGCATTTCTGCCACATGATGGCAAAGATCACATTGGAGGACGAGCAGGTAAATGAGCCCTTGATGAGTAGCTGGCTTGATTAGGTCCTGTGATGAGTGTCCCACCCCCTTTCATGCTTCTCCACATACAGGATGACAACCTACTGTTGCTATCAGTTACTCTGTTAGCTCAGAGGTCTCTAAGGTATGTATAAAGGTTCCAGCTATTGCTTGTATCTCACCTGGGCATCAATAGAATGCCATATGCTGGAACTTCTAGTTTTTTAAAAACTCAGGAAATGACACACACACACACACACACAAAAAATTAAGATTGCACTATTCAAAAAATTAGGAAATTCTGAAAATTAAGGTTAATTTTAAAATGGCCTCCCTTCTGTGTGTGGATTATGATTCAGCCTTTAATTGCACTTCCTGTGCGCTGAATGAGGAAACAGTCCTGTTGAAAGTATGTTATATGGTCGAATAATTCAAGGCTGTATCATGATGTTACACCACGTATACATGGTCATTGCACAACCTGCATGAAGAGGTTGAATGAAGGTCAGACAGGTATTTCCTAACAAGTGCTTGACTTTGCAACCTTAGTAGTGTTCTTTTGATAGAGTGGTTTGGTGCATAATAATAGCTAAAGCTAAAGCAAGTTTTGGAAGGGACATAAAACCTTATGCTTCAGTGCTTAAGTGTATCTCTTACTATAAGGAGTTAAGATGAAATCTCCAAAGGGTCAGAATATCCCACATCTGCCCACTATACACCTTCCTCCAAAGCATCTGGCTACTGTTGGAGATTGGAGTAGATGGATGCCAGGTCAGATACTGCATGGCTGTGCCAGTAGTTACTTTTTAAGGTGATAGTCTCCCAAACTGATACTCTGAAAATATCAGTAGTACTTTGTCCAATCATCTGAATTACACAGATTTAACAGCTGCAGTGTTGTAGTCTGATGTTAAAGTCACTGTTGGGGTGTAGTTTAATGGAGCGCTCATTGGGTAACAAGTAGAAAGGAGTCTTTTGCAGTAAGGAGGTTGTGAAAAGAGGAATGAAATCCTGGTAATCAAAAATAAAGTCAAGAAAATTTTATGTAGCTGTACTGTAATGTGTATTAATGCAAAAATATCCAAGCCCACCTACCAGATTTCCCTTGATCATTGTGAATTCCCAGCTGAGCAGCAGAAATTTGGTTCAAGGCAACAGTATCATGAGCTTTGAAATAAGTCAGCATAATGAGGCTTTCAGGATCACAAAGTACATGAGATTTCTGGATGCAGCAGAGTGCACAGTGCATGGCCCTGATCCTGCCAGGGGCTGGGCATTTGGAGGTGCTGAGCTCCTTCCTCTCCCATCAGTAGGAGTGAGAAAAATAGGGTAGGAATAAATATACTCTGGTGATTGAAAATGGGTGCAGAGCTTCTCCACGGGCATTTCAAAATACATGACAAAGTGCACCTGGAGCTAAATCATCTCTGATGGCTTCCATTATGAGAGAAGGGAGTCAAATGAGCAGACAACACACCTGGTGATCCACAAAAATAGTCAAATAAGGCAAAATGGTAAAAAAGAATGTTGTACATTTGAACAAATCTTCCTTTATTTCTAGTGTTACAAGCCTTACATGGAGCCAGTCATCTTCGCTCAGCTGCTGTGGCTGCACTGGGAAGTGACTCTGAAGGCTGCAATGAATTCATATCCATCCTCATGCTCAGGACTGAAGTGAAACCTGCAGAGATTATTATTCATATTAAGTGTAGTCAACAGGACTGAAGTATGTGCTTACATGCATTGCTGAATGGGGGAGATCTTACGCCTATGTTTAAATTCTTTGCTGAATTCAGTCTGAATATGGGCAGGGTGCACTAACTCACAGGACTCCTGCCTCCCTCTCCCGCCCCGCCCCCCCAAAAAAATCAGATTATTGTAACAACTGAATTTTCCATTACACCACAGGTACAAATTCTTAATTTACTTACTGATATATTGATTGTGTTCTAGTCACTCACTTAGGGCCTGAGTTTGCCTCCCTTTCTCAGACCCAGTAGTACTTTATTCTATAAATGAACCCATGGAATTGCTTGCAGAGTAAGGTAATACTCAGTCTGGGCAAAGATAGCAGAACTTGGTCCTTAGACTTACTGTGAGAAGCAATGGGATTCCCAAAAGGACAGAAAACAGAAGAAATTTGGGTTTCCTTAGCATTTTGGACGAGCAGATCAGAAATGTATTTTATATTGATGCCTTGTGCTTGGCATCAAAGAGTTAAAGCTTTCAGGGGTAGGCTGGAGAATTTGCCCAGCTGGACTGCCCTATCACTCAGTATTGTATTTGTCTTAATGGCTTTTTTAAATTCTTGTAGAACCTGGTCCCAGGGATCCATGAGCATCCTCTTCCCAACCCACCCACTTCTTGCAGAGCTTGGTCCACTTGCTGCCATTTCCCTAAGGCAGTGAGGAAGGAGACCAAGGAGCACCAGTCAAATGGGAAGCCCAGAGTGGTTTTCTTACATTTAAACTCATTGCAGTGTTTATCGAAAATTAGAAGCCTGCCTCTTCCCTCCACCAATCTAACACTGGCCTTCTCTCTCTCCTTTCTTTCTGCTCTGCAGGTCCTAGTACCTTTCCACCTCATCTGCTCTCTGGCCCAAATCCTGCCCCACTTCAGGACAACTTAATCCTGCTCCAGCAGGACAAGGCTGTTTTAAAGCTGGCAGATCTGAGGACTCCTCTATTGGAAGGGAAAACTGGGATGGCATAAAGTGGTCACAGTGGCCCTATGTAGCTCTCAACCCAGCTGCCAGTGCAAAAGCCATATAGTCTCTATGCCAAAAGGGCTGGACTAGGGTTCTGTCCTGTTTGGCTGAACTCCAACGGCTGGAATGGCCTCGTGGGGGCTTTTGGCAACCAATCCCCAATTGTTCAGTTCAACGATCAGAGGTGGCATGAAAGTGGCTTAATGCTGTTCTGTACTACGCCTCCTGTAAAGTGTGATGGGACACAGGTAGTAGGAAAGACACAATGCACCATCACATAATATTATGTTGGAGGGGAACAAACCACACTGCTGGATCTGCACTTTGCAGGGATTCTGCACCCAAACCTGACTTCCACATTTGGGCTGTATCTCTGTCTAGGGCTTGGGCCCACTTATGAGCATATTAAATATTCATTCTACCTCAGCTTTGTTCTGTTACTACACTGATGGGCCCACTGATGGTAGATACACATGCATGTTTCCGAATGACTTCAAGAGTAGCTGAATGACTGGATCTAAGGGAGACTGTGTATTTCTGTCATCATTCAATACTGTATTATAAAGGGGATTTTGTGGCTTTCACAAGGAATCTGATTCTCCTCTCATTTGCATTGGTGTAAACCAAAAGTTAACCCACTGAAGTCAGTATAAAATTGATGTGAGAGGAGAATCAGACTATCAGTGTATGATTTTGGTGTCCTTCTAGCTCAGGGATATGGCTACAGTAGCCTTCCCTTATCTATAGCCTCACTAGTTCCCAGAGGCTACTCACCCCCTCCTATTTGTGACTCAAGTGCTTATCACTCGCTAAGATAAAAAATGACTGAAAATCAGAGGAAAACTTTCCATGCGGCTCCTACCCCTCTCCGTGTTAATATGTTAGCTATAATTAGCTCTTGCATGGGTTTATGTAGGCGTGTAACACAATGAAAGGTGAAGTTCACATTTTAGAGTTTTACGTTTATTGATCCTGCTTAAGGAGAGATAATAATTAACGTTAGTTCTCCAGTAAACTCAAAGGAGTTTCACTGCAGACCAGTGTGGAAAAGTTACAATAACCATTACTTTTGTGGCTCTTTTCTTTTATTGCTTTAGTAGGAATAGAATCTTTGGTATCGATGTCAGGATCATCTTGAAGTTCTGGGGGAATAAAAAAGCCACCAAAAAGGTCCACTGCATGGGAATGGCACATGGGCTGACATCCACTGTTTACATTATGTTATTTCCATATGTTAAAACTAGGAGTGAAGTTAGCTCAGAATCTTAGATTTCTTTTCAAACTTCTTCCTTTCCTCTCTCCTCTGCTCTCACACAGGTGCTCACCAAATGTTTCCATTTCTTTCTTGATGACATTTCTAAATCCTGACCTGGCTTCATTCTGTGTATTTCTCTCACTTGAACTATTATAGCCTCCTCCTATTTGAGCTTCCTCACTCTCTCCTTTCTTTAGCCCATTCAACATGCAGCACTTAAAACAAGCTTTGCCTGCTTCTCAGATATGTCGCTCTGCCCTCCTCAATTGTCTCTGTTGTCCCTCTCTCATTCACATAAAGTTCAAATTCACTAACTCTACTTTTAAGACTCCTCATGGCTCTGCTTCTGCCCACATCCCCTCCTTCCTCACCTGGGCTCTGCACTTTGAGTGCTGTGTTGCCCCCTATATATCGCCATCGCTTGCTTTCACTTTTATGGCTTTTCATTCTTCTCTTTACACTGGTATGGCATCCCTCTTCTAAACATTCTCACTTTAGTTTACCTCATGGCTCACACCCATCTTTCCCTCATAGACTTCCCCTCTGGTGCCTCCTATCCTCTCCCTTGGTTTTTCTCACACTTTCCTGAAATACCAGAACTTACCATAGTTGTTCACTAACACTTGCTCCTGCTTTCTCTTTCTTTGTCCCTTCGTAGCCTACATGCAGATGGACACTTTGTTGATACCCTGACCTTAATGATGTGTTAGTTATAGATTATTCCGGATATTTTATAAACAGAAATAGCCTCAGTACCTTCGTTAACGCATTTAGTATTCACTGTCATGATACATAGATACCTTAGATTTATACCCCTATGAATGCCATGTGACCATTTTTAGCTGATCCTACAAAGGCTTGATCCTACTAAAGAGCTGAGCGGCATCAACTCCTGTTGAAGTCGATGGGAATTAAGGGCAGTTATACTCCTTCAGTAGGTGCTTCATACCCTGCCTGGTTCAAGAGATAGGCACTTGCTCAGTAAGCAGTCTAAAGGCCCCAATCTGCTTTTGGTTAAATAGGTATAACTCTAGAGTAAATCCATGGTGTTAAGGTTAACATTGAACAGCTGTAAATCCAGAGTAAATCCATTGTCTTCAATGGATTTACAATAGTGTAACACAGAAAAATTTGACCCTAGTTTATTACATTATAACCATCTGGTGAGACAATAGAAATAATCTACTTTGGCAATGTCTACATTCAATGTTTGGTCAATGCAAGTTACTTCAGCATACAGGGGCCCAAGTCGGTATATTGCTTTAGTGAATGCACATTTGGGTGCATGTGCCGATGCTCCACATACTCACCAGGAATGGCAGCATCAATGTAAAAATGCGGTTCATCATCGATGGATATCGCACTGTGCTTCACACCATTTTTCAGCTCATTGCCTTGTGTAGGATGACCATATGCCCCATTTGGCCAGGACACTCCCTTTTTAAAGCCCTGTCCCTGATGTCCTGATTTTTTTGGCAAAACTTGGCATACTTCCCAGTTTTGCATACTTTGGCATACCTCCCAAATGCCCAGTTTAAAAAAAAAAAAAAGTGGGATGCACGCTTCTGCAGAACATTTAGGGGGTTGAGTGGTGATCTCTTGGGGGGGAACAGGAGCCTGGCTGATGTGTGTCTGCAACGCCTTCCCCTTCCAATCACGGGGTGTCATGTGCTCACTATGCAGCCCAATCAGAGGGCAGTGGAATCAGGGTCCTAAGTCCATGGCTGGGCCATGGAACTGCGACTTGTGGAACCTGAGTCCTACTGGGCAACCTGGCTGGTAAGTGCCTGACTGGGTCCTGCAGCATCCACTGGGGCTGGGGCACCGAGCATGGCATGGCCTCCCAGCAATCTCCAGGGCAGTTCCTGGAATCTCCACCCCAGCCTTGTGTCCTCCCCACCCACTGTCCTTTGGGGCCAGACTCTGAGCCCTCTCCAGCCACCTGTCCACCCCAACTAGCTTCTTTCCCTCCCTAGTCTGTCTCCAGTCACCCACTTCTGCCACATGTAGGTAGGAGTGCCATTTAGGAAGGATGGTGGGGCATGCTCCCCCCTGCCCCCAGGTTTTGTACCACTAGCTGAGAGAGACCCCATCCCATGTTGCTCAGTCTTCTCTCTCCAACCCTCTCTGGCCAAGAGCTGGCCCCCCTTCATGTTAAAAACTGAAATAGCAGCCCTGCATCCTGGACTTCCTTTCTCCCCAGGGCTGTTCTCTGGATTCTCCTTGGTCCCTCCCTCTACTTGGAGCCTCCTTCCTGCCTCTCTGTTCTCCCATCCTCCAAAGGGGCATCACACTGCTAATAGGATCATAGTTCAATAATTTCAGCTCCTGGCTCTGAGTGCAAAAGTACTCACGCTTGTATGCTCACATCCTGCTGTGCTGCCCACTTCCCAGCCCATACTCATTCCTCTTCCTCCAGCCCCCATTTTTGCTATGTGGCTCAGGTGGGGAAATGGAGGAACAAGGTGTGAGGGATGAGTGGCAACACCAGGCGGCTCATGCTAGCTTCGTATTTCCCATTTTCAGTTTAAGGAAATACGGTCAGCCTGGTCTTATGGAACATTTTCACAGTTGTCTGTGAGAGACAAGCAATTCACCAGAGCTTTCTGGGACCTAGAGAACAACTTCCCACCATGCCACTCTTTTCATCCCATAATATTTTCCATATCCCATATTTTTCACACCTTTTAAAAAAAATCTTCCCCAGTCCTATGCAGTGCTTTTCTGTGTCTGCCAGTGCCACCTCTCTGACAGATGCATGGACCCCTTCAAAGCTCACTAGCATTATGAGAGTTGCTAATACAGCATGCACCATGTCCACTCTTTGCAGAACCTGAACAAGTACTACTATAATTGCGATTGCGACAAGGAAGATGTAGAGATGTTTGAGCACAATAACTGGATGCTGATGAATATAGTGAAAAACTATGCCAGGTTGCCACTGGCCTTCCTACACCAACTCTACATGGTAGATCGCTGCTTCTGAGCTTGAGAAACAAGCTGGTGGGATGATATCGTAATGCAGGTTTGGGACAAGGAGGACTTTTGGATGAAGAAGGCCACATTTCTGGATCTCTGCGCTGAGCTCACTAATGCTCTGTAAAATCTGGCCCACGGATACCAAAATGAGAGATACTTTGACAGCTGAGAAGCAAGGGCGATCATACTCTCAGAACCTGCAATATCAGATTGCTATTGGTTAGTGGACAATCATTTTGGAGTTGGAAAATTCACAGGAGGGGCCCTTGTCATCCAAATACTTAAGACCATTAAATGTCTCCTGCTACATAGGACTCCAGCTCTCTGGTATGCACAAGACTTAGTGGATGGCTCTGCAGCAATGTGGTTTCCAAACTATGGTGGAGCAATAGACATGCAGATCCCCATTCTGGCACCAGTCAACCTTGCCACTGAATGCCTCAGCGGAAAGGGATTCTTTTCCACGACTATGCAAGTGCTAGTGTATCACCAAGGATGCTTCACTGATATCCATGTGGGCTTGCCAGGGAAGACGCATGGTGCTCGCATCTTTAAGAATATAGGATTGTTCAAAAAGCAGAGACATCCTTCTCCAACTAGTGAATTACCACAGGCAATACTGAAATGCCACTAGTGATCACAGGGGACCCATCCTACCTTTTACCCCCGGCTCATGAAGCTGTACACTGGTAGCACTAAAGAAAGACTCAGTTACCAGCTCAGCAGGTGCAGAATGATTGCTAGATGTGCTTTTGGTAGGTTGCAGGGACATTGGGGTGTTTACTCACTAGACTGGATTTCATCAAGAAAAATATTCCCAATGGTTAGAGCCACATGTTGGGTTCTGCATAATATCTGTGAGGCAGAGAAGAAGCTCCCACCAGGGAGCCAGGTGGACTAGCTGTCTGCTGACTTTGAATAGCCAAACACAAGGCTATTAGAAGAGCCAACTATGGAGCTATGTGAGTGATGGAGACTTTAGAAGACCATTTTAACAATCAGCCCTAGTAGTGTTGTCTGATGCTTATATGAAATAGTGTCTCATGTGTCTACTGATTGAGATTAAATATGGGTGGGTCTGTGCCACTCACAGTGAATTTTGTGATGCTTGGTGTAAACTAATAAAAGATGTTTTCAGTTTCCAGAAGTTAAACTTCATTGTGTGCACAGAAAGAGGCAATTAAATTAAAGTGCAAAGAAACACAAGGTTAAAAAACTTCTATCAGCACAGTAACAGGCTGAGCCATGCTTTACAATGCCAAGTACAAATGAAAATAAACAGTAAACATTTATGTCCATGTCTCTAAAACCTGCCATGATAATGCAGAATGTGGCTACATATACGCTGACCTGTGGTTTTCAGGGGTCAATGGATGTGTAGCTATCGTTCTCCTTGGTGTCTGGCGTAGAGAGATATGTGTAATGATGTACACCACACTGATCTGGGACTTTGGGGGAGTAATGAGCAGTGACTATGGAGTTTTCCAAGGACTGGAAAGGCTGCTGAGTCTGGGGTCTCTAGACATGTAGATCAATAATGCTCTATAACATCTGAATTTGTTGCCTGAGCAAACCCATGATGTCCTGGCGTGTTTCCCGGTGTATCTTTTGGTCCTTTTCCTTCTCCTGCAGAAATCTCTCTCTCCCTCTTGGTCCTTTTCCTTCTCCTGAAGCAACATCTCTCTCCTCTCTCAGTTCTCCTCCATGGTCAGGGTAGATGGCCCTGCCAACCCTTATGTTTATAGTCCAAACCACAAGAGATTGGAGGATCTTGCGGAACATATGTGCCCTCCTCCTCCTCTTCCCCTGCTCCCAAGCCAGGGTCAGGGTTTCAGCAGGTGGCACCTCTCCAGACCCCCATGTCAGAAGTTGCTGATTAAAACAGTCAGACACACCACTAGACCTATAGTCACAAGGAGACAGGGAAATTCCAGTACTTTGTTCCTGTAGATACCTTTAATAAGAAATGGCAAGTGTCACTTTAGTTTTGGAGTGTGTCGCGGGCCACACCCTCCACGGTGCCCCCCAAGTGGAGAAAGTCTGGGGGGGGGTGCAAACCAAGAGGGTGTGTCCGCAACCTTATCCGCCAAATGTGCCCCCTCCTGGGCTCCAGGCCATCTGGCCTAGCGGCCACAGAGTCAGTATCTCACCCTCCTTGCAGGGCAGTCCGGCCTAGCGGCCACAGAGGCAGTATCTGGCCCTCTTTGTAGGGCAGTTATAGGGGCGGCAGCCTCCGGGACGGGTTACCTGGGGTAGGGGGACTCAGGTCCTCCCACTCTACCAAGTCCTAGCCCAGGGCCCTATCAGCGCCGGGGGTCCAGCGCCAGGCCGGTGGGGATCAGGACCGCAACATGCCGACCCGCTGCTGACCCCCCCGACTCCACAACCCGGGCCCCTGGCTACTTCCTACCCAGGACAGTCGTTGTCCCTCGGCCTAGGCTCGTCTCTGGGTTCCTCGACTCCCGTGGTCACTGTTGGCTGCTGCTCCGTGGGATCCTGGGATCTGAGGGCTGAAGCGGGTGCCTGCGGATCAGGCTCCTGGTGGCTGACCCAGAACATCGGCTCCAATTGGCTCCTTTTGAGGGTTCCTTCTCCTGCTGTTTGCGGTGGGAGATCCTCCAAGTCAGGAGCTGCTGGCAGAGGTCCTTCCTCCTTGCTGGTCAACCGGACTGAACTGAGCTGCTCCCTTTTATAGGGAAACTGCAGGCTGAGCATGCCCAGCAGGGCTTAAGGGGCGGGGCCTTATCCACCCACAGGGTCTACTGGGTTCCTGCAGTGCGGGGCGGGGCTGCCCCGTCACACACCCCCTCCCTTATGACAGGGTTTGGGGGCCGGTCTTCTTGCTCCTCTCCCAACCAGGAGAAGAAATCCGCATTCGCATGTTTTTTACCTGGGCGATGGGCTACTTTAAAGTTGTATGGCTGTAGGTCCAAATACCATCGCATGATCCGTGGGTTCGTATCCTTCATAGCGTGCAGCCATCTCAAGGGTGCATGATCCGTGACCAATGTGAAACTGGACCCTAGAAGGTAGGAGCGCAAGGCATCTATGGCCCACTTTGCTGCCAAGGCCTCTTTTTCCAATGGTAGAGTAACCCGTCTCCCTGGGAAATAACTTCCGACTTAAATATAATATAGGGTGTTCCTCTCCATCCACCTCCTGAGATAACACTGCGCCAAGCCCCACTCCTGAAGCATCTGTTTGCAACACAAAGTTCTTGTTAAAGTCAGGATGAGTTAGCAGTGGTTGCCGCATTAGCTGTTCCTTCAAGGTCTGAAATGCTTCCTCACACCGGGTTGTCCAACGCACCTGTTTGGGCTCCGAGTTCTTAGTTAAATCTGAAAGAGGGGCTGCAATCGTTGCAAAGTCCGGCACAAACCGGCGGTAGTAGCCAGCCAGACCCAGGAACTGGCGTACCTGTCTTTTAGTTCTCGGGGCTGGAGTCTCTGCTAATGCCTGGACTTTATCCACCAGCGGTCTCAGGGTACCCCCTCCCACCACGTATCCGAGATAGGTTACCTCCCTCTGTCCTAGGTGACACTTGGAGGGATTGACGGTAAGCTTGGCATCCCGGAGGGCCTCGAATACTTGGGCAAGGTGGCGGAGGTGGTCTTCCCAGTTATTATTGTAGACCACTATGTCATCAATATAAGTGGCGGCATATTGTTCGTGTGGTTGCAACACTTTGTTCATTAGCCGCTGAAAGGTGGCGGCAGCCCCATGTAGCCCAAAAGGCATGGTGACAAACTGGAAGAGTCCAAATGGGGTGGGGAAAGCAGTTTTTGCCTGTGAATTAGGTGTCAGTGGTATCTGCCAGTAGCCCTTGGTTAAATCTAATGTTGATAAGTATTTAGCCCCTCCCAACCGTTCCAGCAGCTCATCTATGCGGGGCATTGGATAGGCATCAAACCGGGAGATTGCATTTACTTTCCTAAAGTCTATACAAAACCGTACGGTTCCATTGGGCTTTGGTACCAGGACTATGGGGCTCCGCCATTCACTTTTGGACTCTTCAACTGCTACCATCTCAAACATAGTTGCGAGCTCCCTCTTCACCTCTGCCCACATTTTATAGGGTAGGGGCCATAAGTCACTCCTTACCTTTTGTCCTGGGGGGGGGGGGTCGCAATGTGGTGACACACTAGATTGGTCCGTCCGGGACGTGTTGATAAGACATCTCGGAATCCCTGCAAGAGGTCCTGTACCTGTTTTTGCTGCCCCGGGTTGAGATCGTGTCCAATCACTTCTGGCCCCAGGTCCTGGGGCTCCCCCGCCAGGGGACCCAACTCGGGTTCCAGGGTTGGTGGGGCAATCCACATGGCTTCCCGTTCTTTCCATGCTTTTAACAAATTCACGTGGTATATACGTTTTTCCTTGCGGCGCCCGGGTAACTTAATCTCATAGTCTACTGGACCAACTCGCCGGGACACTTCAAAAGGGCCTTGCCACTTAGCCAACAGTTTTGATTCAGTGGTAGGCAATAACAGCAAGACCCGATTGCCAGGTTCGAAGACACGGGTCTTGGCTCCTCGGTTGTAATGCCGCTCCTGCAGCTCCTGGGCTTGTTTTAAGTTCTCCTGGGGTCTGGAGGCGCTGCCGGAGGTTTAGTATATAGTGTACTGTACCTTGGACCCTCGTTTCCTGCACTTCCCACTCTTCTCGTAACAGATCAAGGATTCCTCGGGATTGTCGCCCATAGAGGAACTCGAAGGGTGAGAACCCTATTGAGGCCTGCGGGACCTCCCGGATGGCAAACAGAAGAGCAGGCAGCATGGTATCCCAGTGTCGAGGGTCCTCCTCTACAAATTTGTGAAGCATGGACTTCAAAGTGCCATTAAACCTCTCGACCAGTCCGTCAGTCTGGGGGTGGTATACTGAGGTTCTTATGCTTCTTATGTTCATAAGGCGGCATAGCTCTCCTATTAATTTAGATGAAAAATTAGTGCCTGGTCACTCAAGATCTCCTTAGGTATCCCGACCCTTGCAAACATCTTCATCAACTCGGTTGCAATATTGGCGGCCGTGGCGGTCCTTAAGGGGACAGCCTCCGGGTATCGCGTGGCATAATCGACCATGACCAAAATAAAGGGATTTCCCATTTGGCTACGTTCTAAGGGCCCTACCAGGTCCATGCCAATGTGCTTGAAGGGCATACCTACCACCAGAAGGGGCACAAGGGGGGCCCGAGGCACTCCGGCTGGGCCTGACTGTTGACACTCAGGGCAGGAGGCACAATCGTTCCTTACTTCCTGGTGAATGCCTGGCCAGTAAAAGCGTCGAGCCACCCGTTGGAACATTTTCTCATGTCCCAGGTGCCCAGCCCATGGCACTTCATGCGTTAGATGTAATAGGCCTCGTTGCAGACGCTGGGGTACTAATAGCTGGCAAATACTCTCACCAGTCTGTGGATCCTGCGTTATTCGATACAACCGGTCCGCTTGTATCTCAAATTGTGGTCCTTGTGGGTTGGCACAACTCTGGTCTGCTGCTAAGGGAAGGGTGGTCGCCTGCTCCCAGGCCCTACTCAAAGTCAGGTCCTCCCGTTGTTCTCGAACGAAGTCTCCGTCCTTTTCCAACTCCTTCTGGGCATCCTCCCCTGGATCGTCTAAGTGGGGTGGGTGTGGCCCACGCCTGGAGATTGGTTGGCCGTAGCCTCTGTCCCGGAGTCTGACCCGGAGGGGTGCCCGAGTAGCTCCATCTTCATCAATTTAGAGGGGGATTTCGTCGGTGGGGGCAAATCACATTGATGTAATATGTCCTTTAGTTCTGGCCAATCCTGGCCCAACACTACAGGATATGCCAAGTTCAGAATCACCCCTACGCTGATGACCTCTGTCCGCTGCCCAATTGTAAGACGCACCCGCACCGTGGGATACGGTCGGATGTCTCCATGAATACACTGGAGATGTATCGATGGTCCCCCAGGGCGAAGGTCTGGGATTAATCCCTCCCGGATTAGCGTTTGACTGCAGCCCGTGTCTACAAGAGCGCAAGTAAGGATCTGTTCCACTCGGGCCGGGACAACTAGTTTTTGTGGGGTCCGTTTTCGAGCCCTTGGTCTGACTACACATACCTGTCCATAATTACAGTCCATGTACGGACAGTCCTCGCGGAAGTGACCCTCCTGTCCACACTCCCAGCATCGATCTCGGCCCCTGGTGGCTCAAGACCCCCCTTGCAGTCCGGGCGGGTCAGTGGGGGGGACTTTCTTTCGCTGCAGGTTCCGCTTGTTGGGAGGATCATCCCTGGTCCCAATCACCGTCGTGGACAAAGCGCTGCATGAGAAGTGAAGGGTTCCTGGTATTGGCTTTATAGCCTCTCCTCTTCTCCGGGCTGCCACTGGGTTGTGGGCTCCTGCAATTCTGAGGGTGCGGGGCTGGCCTCTCGGCGGCCAAATAATCCTCCATCAAGGAGACTGCCTCTCCCAAGGTTCGGGGGCGGTGTCTTTGGACCCATTCTCTTCCTCCAGCGGGCAGGACCTGCACAAACTACTCCAGCACAATACATTCCGCAACCTGGGCACTGGTATGCTTTCCAGGTTCCAACCATCTCTCACAGTCGTCCTGGATCTGCTGGGCTACTGCCCTCAGCCGGGCACCCTGGGGCTAGTGTGCATGTTGGAGCCGCTGACGGAAGGTCTCGGGGCTCACCCCTGTTTGATCCAGGATAGCCTCCTTAACTTGGGCATAATCCAAAGCCGCCTGAGGGTCTAGACTACGATATGCCTTTTGAGCTGGGCCAGTCAAGTAGGGAGCAAGGAGTGTCGCCCAGTGTTCAAGGGGCCACCGTGCCGTGGTGGCAACCCGTTCAAATGTAACCAGGAAGCCTTCTGGGTCATCCCCTGGCCCCATTTTAGTTAGCCAAAGGGGTAAACTCCCAAGGTTACCTGTTACCTCTACTCTGCCGGGGATAGGGTCAGGATTTGTCGCAGGTCTCAACAACGCCGCCATTTGCCGAGTCAGCTTCTCCTGATGGGCCTCGTACTGAGTGGCCAGCTGCCTCATCAGCTGCTGCTGCTGTTCTAGCTGTTGAGCGGCTTGCGCCTGCTGTTGTGATGCTAACTGCTGAAGCACTTGGGCCTGCTGTTGTTGCAGTTGCGCCGCTTGCCGTTGCTGACTTTCTACGAGCCACTTAAGAAGCTTCTCTGTCTCCATTTTCTTCCCTTTTTTTTTTTTTTTCAAAATAAGCAAGAAGAAAGGGAGTCTTGCACTATCAATTCCCTGTCTTGGGACCCTCCCTCAGGGCCTGACCATTGCCTGCATTCGCCACCAAATGTCACGGGCCATGCCCTCCATTGTGCCCCCCAAGTGAGGAAAGTCTGGGGGGGGGGGTGCAAACCAAGAGGGTGTGTCCGCAACCTTATCGGCCAAATGTGCCCCATCCTGGGCTCCAGGACGTCTGGACTAGCGGACACAGAGTCAATATCTCACTCTCTTTGCAGAGCAGTTCGGCTTAGCGGCCAGAGTCAGTATCTCGCCCTCTTTGCAGGGTGGTCCGGCCTAGCGGCCACAGAGGCAGTATCTGGCCCTCTTTGTAGGGCAGTTATAGGGGCGGCGGCCTCCTGGACAGGTCACCCGGGTAGGGGGACCCAGGCCCTCCCACTCTACCGAGTCCCAGACCAGGGCCCTATCGGCGCCGGGGGTCCAGCGCCAGGCCGGCAGGGATCTGGACCGCAACATGCCGACCCACTGCCAACCCCCTGACTCCACAACCCCGGCCCCTGGGCTACTTCCTACCCGGGTCAGTCATTGTCCCTTGGCCTAGGCTCATCTCTGGGTTCCTCGACTCCCGCGGTCACTGTCGGCTGCTGCTCCGTGGGATCCGAGGGCTGAAGCGGGTGCCTGTGGATCAGGCTCCTGGCGGCTGACCCAGAACATCGGCTCCAATTGGCTCCTTTTGAGGGTTCCCTCTCCTGCTGCTTGCGGTGGGAGATCCTCCAAGTCAGGAGCTGCTGGCAGAGGTCCTTGGTCCTTGCTGGTCAGCTCAGACTGAACTGAGCTGCTCCCTTTTATAGGGAAACTGCAGCTGAGCATGCCCAGCAGGGCTTAAGGGGCGGGGCCTTATCCACCCACATTGCTGTTCAGCTAAACTGAGTGAGCCACATGCCCCCTGCCCTGGCCCCAGCCCCCAAGCCAAAGAAACTAAAAGCAGATGTGGACTCTGCCTCTATTTGTTCTACCTCTGGGTAACCCTACAGCCATTCTATTCTCTTTTAATTTGTTCCCTAACATTTTATGTTCTAATATTACATTACTAAAGCACTCACAAGTCTATACCTTTGCTCTCTCAGCTTGTGGATGGGTTGGAGTTTTCAAATGGGGAGTGCCACGGGTCTGAGAAGTGGGTAGTGCCCGTGCTTGAAGAAGGAGTCAGGCCTCATGCTCAGGCCAGGTGCCAGGCCTATAGTCAGAACGAGAGCCACAGGCTAGATGCCAGAGCCAGGAATTGGATGGAGGGTTAAAACCAGTCAGATGCCAGAGCCAAGGGTCAGAGGTCAGCAATTGGAACCGAGAGTTGGAACTGACTTACCTGAAGTAAGGCAAGCCTGGGATGAAGGTAAAAGCAGTTCTAGGTCCAAGGTAGGAACCGGGACTATCACAGCCATGGACAAATTTCTTGGGCAATCCCTGACCTGCTGCAGCTACTGGACTTAAGAGCCAGTTTGCTGCCTCTTTCAACCAATCAGGTAGCATAGCCAGTCCAGCTGACTACTTCTGGCCAGCCACATTTGTTAGCGTGTTCTGCTGCAAACCCCAGGTCCTAACAGCAACACTGCTGTCCCCAAGGGCATCTGCAAAGGACCTTGGAGCCTAGTTTCTCAGGGTGTTCCCCATAGACCTCTCATAATAGGTCCAGGGTGTGGATGAGCTCTACCCGTCCCCAAAACTACTTGTCCAGAACAAAGGGTAACCTTCCAAGTGCTCTAGGTACTGGAGTCTTACTGGTACTGTTAGCCTAATATGCTAACAGTCTAGGAATCAGTGGACTAAGTGCTCTAGTTTGATGGATTTGTAGCTCAATTTAGGGTTCTGGGCAGAGAGCTGTACTTTGTCTCCTATGGCCAGATTAAGGGTAGCTTGCTAGTTTCCTTCTGCATGGTGTTTTTAAACTTCTTTGGCAGGCTCCAAGTGTTAGTTGAGCTCCCAGGACAAGGGGAGGCTGACCCCACAGCAGCCAATACTGGGGAATGCATGGGCAAATCTGGAGGGAAGAAGAGGGGGTAAAAGCCGTAGTCTGCAAAAAACGGGCTATGTTGGGTCAAGGCATGGGTCGGTACATAGTTATATTTGAATTCAGCAGGGGAAACTAGTTGTGCTGGTGGTAATTCCAAAAGTGGCAAAGATACTGCTTCAAAATTCAATTGATACTTTGTATTTGCCCATTAGTTGAAGAATAATAAACAAAGTGAGGGACTTGATGCCAGGGAAACTCAGGAATTCTTTCCAGAATCAGGAGATGAACTGGGGATACCAGTCTGATATTATGGTCATTGGGAACACATGGTAGTGGAAGACATTTTCCAACAGAGCTGAACTGTCTCCTGTGCAGTAAGAATGTTGCTGCATGGGATGAAGTGTGTCATCTTTGTTAGGAGGTTGATGACAACTGGGAATACTAATGTTCTTGGGAGGGTGACAATTTTACAATGAAGTTCGTTAATATAGCAGACCAAGGCTGAGGAGCCTGGGCAAAGGCTGGAGGAGACCTAGAGGTGTTGAATAATGCGTCGGAATTATAATATAATAAAGATGTAGGGCTGGAAGGGACCGCAAGGGGTTGCCAAGCCCAGCCTCCTGTTCTGAGGCATGACCAGGTAAACCTAGATCATCCCTGACAAGTATTTGTCCCGCCAGTTCTTTAAAAACACCAATGACGGGGATTCCACAAACTCCTTTGGAAGCATATTCTAGATCTTAAATATCCTTAGGGTTAGAAAGGATTTCCTAATTTCCAAACCAAATCTCTCTGGCTGCAGATTAAGTCCATAACTTTCCCTTTTTACCTTCAGTGGATATGGAGAGCAATTGATCAACATATCTGAAAACTAATGTCAGGTATCCCCTCAGCCTTTGTTTCCCAAGACTAAACATACTCAGTATTTTTAACTTTTCTTCACAGGTCAGGTTATCTGAATTATTGTCATTTTTGTTGCGCTCCTGTGGACGCTCTCCAATTTGTTCATCTCTCTTCTAAAGTGACTGCCCAGAGTTTGGACACAATACATCAGATGAGACCTCACCAGTGCCAATTAGAATGGCACAATCATCTTCCATATCTTAAATATAGCACCTGCTAATACCATCCAGAAAGATACTAGCCTATTTTGCTATTGCATCACACAGTTGACTCATTTTCAGTTCGTGACCCTCTCTAATCCCCAAACCCTTTTCAGCAGAAGTACCAGTTAGGCAGTTATTCTCAATTCTGTAGTTGTGCATTTGATTTTTCCTTTCTAAGTGAAATACTTTGCACTTATCTATATTGAATTTCATCTTGTTGAATTCAGACCAGTTTTCCAATTTGTCAAGGTCATTTTTAATTTGAATCCTGTCCTCCAAAGTACTAACAATCCCTCCCCGTTTAGTGCCATCTGCAGATTTTATAAGCATATTCTTCACTCTATTTTCCAACTCATTGATGAAAATATTGACTTGTACCAAACATCGGACTCAACCCTGAGGATCCCTATTAGATATGCCTTCCCAGTTTAAAGAGAACTATTAATAATTACTCTTTGAGTTTGGTCTTTCAATTAGTTATAACCTTATAATAATTTCATCTAGACCACATTTCATTAGTTTTCTTATGACAATGTCATGTTGAACTGAAACAAAAGCCTTACTATAATTAAGATATATCACATCTACTACTTCCTCATCCACTAGGCCAGTAATCCTGTTAAAGATAGGTTGGTTTGGCATGGCCTGTTCTTGGCAAATCAATGTTGTCCATTCCTTATAACCCTATTATCCTCTAATTGCTTATGAATTCATTGTTTAATCATTTGTTTCCAGGTATCAAAGTCAGGCTGACTAATCTATAATTCTCTGGGTTCTCTTTATTCTCCTTTCTAAAGATAGATACTATATTTGCCTTTCTCCAGTTCTCTAGTTCCTCATTGGTCCTCCATTAGTTGTTGGAGAGAATTGCTAACAATTCAGAAATTGCTTCAACTAGTTCCTTAAGTAAACTAGGGTAAATATCATCAGGTCCTGATGATGTGAATATATCTAGCTTATCTAAATATTCTTTAACTTGTTATTTACCTATTTTGGCTTGTAGTCCTTCTCCCTTGTTGTTAATATTGATTGTGTTGAGTATTTTGTCACCCATTATCCTTTATAGGGAAGACAGAAGCAAAACAGGCATTAAATACTTCAGTCTTCTTGATAGCCTCAGTTATTAGCTCTTCTTCCTCACAAAGTAGAGGATGTACATTTTCCATTGTCTTTCTCTTGCTCTTAATGTATTTTAAGAATATCTTCTTATTTCCTTTTATATTCCTTACTATATTTAACTCTTTTCTGCCTAATCTTCCTGATTCTGTCCCGACACACTTGTGTGTTTCTTAGTACAGGTGCAGAAGTTGCAGGACCTTATATAATTCTTGATGAAAACTCATAGACCTGCCACCGGAAGTTCTTCATGATCAGAGTATAGATCATGAACAGGCCAGAATGCCCACAAGCAGTAAATCATGCCATAGTTTCCATATCCAGTATTATGAATGTCTTTCCAGAACATAAATACAGTCCTGGCAATATAGAAGGCCATTCTGTGGCATGAACTTGGAGTCATGTAAGGTAACCATATGTTAGGGCCTGGACCATTGGTGGTCATGCCTCAGGTTTCCTTAAAATAGCTCTAAAATGACTTGTCAGGTTTAGGCAAGGAATAAATGCACCTGAAGGGGACTTTGTGGTATATCTGCTGGAGGATTGTTAGGGTTGACACACCTAATATAGTGTGTACATTTGTATTGCATCAACCTAAGTAGGGTGACCATGGCTCTGGATCACTCAGGGTGCAGGTGCACTGTGTCACTAACACCAGTAGGAGACAAACTTTGGTGTAGACCAGTGGTGGGCAAACTTTTTGGCCTGAGGGCCACATCCAAGGTATGGTGGACCACAGGTGGTGGGGGGAAGGGGCAGGGCTTGGAGGATGAGTGGTCACCGCACCACCCACATAGTGAGAGGGGGCGGGGCTAAGAGGGTGAGTTTTGGGGGGAAAGGTGGAGCCCGGCCCAGTACTGATAAGCTGAGCTCTGCAGCACTACAGGGCCCTGGCCAGAACCCAGCTCAGTTGATCGGAGGTGGAGCCAGGAGGGGAGAGCAGCGCCTTGCTCCACCCAGGGCTCTGCTGGGCCCATGTGGCGAGACGGGGCAGGGCCAGAATGGGGAGAGGGAGCTGCGGGCCACCAGCGGGCTCAGCTGGCAGGCTGGATTAAAGGCTCCTCTGGGCCATAAGAATTGACATACTTGTTTGGTAATAAATTCCAGTGGGGTAGCCGTGTCAGTTTATTTCAGCAAAACAAACAAGGAGACCTATGGTACTTTTAAAGACTAAAAATAGCCCACAAAAGCTTATGCCTTAATAAATTTGTTAGTCTTTAAAAGTGCCACAGGTCTCCTTGTTTAGTTCAGTAATGACATTATTAATATTACGGTATGAAAAGGTGACCTAAGAAACAGACAACATATTTTATTTATTATAACCATTATCGTTAAGAAAACACAAAGCTGGATGATAATATTATCTGTCAATGAGAACTTTGAACTTCATTAAAAAAAAAAGACGATCTAACACTGGGAATTTGTTACTTCAAAGCATTTCTAGCTCAGCAGGAAGTGAGACAGATTCTGTATCTAAAAGTTCTTTTTTAGTCTCCCTTAATCATAGAATTCCTTGCTAAAGTTTTTGGAATGATTATCACAGCACATGACCAGAAAATCAGTGTTACCTTTCCATGAACAGACAGGATGCTGCCTTCTCAGCACTGACAACCAGACTTGGAAGCACAGAAGATCAAGAAATACATATGGGAGAGGTTGTTGATATTTTTTCATTGAAACATTTATTGGACAAAAATTGGCTTTTTGACCAATGTGAAAATTTGTGTATGAAATTTTCATTTTGGTTGAGATTTTCCAGGTTTTTTTTACAAAACATAAAAACAAAAATGAAAAGCAACGATCTGAAAATAGGAAACTTCTTAATACATTTTTTTGGTTTTCAGTATAAATTTGGGAGAGGAAATAAATACAAATAAACAAATTTTGTACTGAAAACCAAAGCTTTTATTGTCAATGATTTTTAAAAACCAAAAATATTTAAATTTTGATTTAAGTATTCAAATAAAAAACAAAAAAAAATGGGAAATTTAAAATTAAACAATTTTTTTTCAAAATTTACTGTGAAAAATACTTGGCGTTTTTTGATCAGCACTGATATATCATATATGTGCTCATAAAGCATCTGTAAGTGGACTATGACAAACATGAATAGATAAAATAAATTTTCAGTAGTATTTAATCCAACCTACTGTGAATGTAATATAATTATTAGAATGATGGCAGCTACAGAAATGTATTTTGTGTTGGGTCAGCTTTCTCCTCTTCTGATTCAGGTGGAGGGGAGATAAGGTGAGGATGAACAGCATTATTTAAATCAGGTTTCCAGCCACCAATGTGATCTTCAATTTCCTTGTCACAACCTGATGCTGTGTGGTCACCTCTTGTGAATGGAACCATTCATTGGGTCCCATGTGGTTATAAACCCACTGGGTGTGAGTAGAGTCTAGTCACTCTTTCTAACCCTACCACACAGTCTCAGGCATAGACTTCTTTTCTGATGCCCTTCCTTGTGTCAGAAACTGGGATGGGGACAATGGCAGCTGGGCCTAGGGGTCAGAGTCAGGGGGTCCATAGCAGGGTTGGCGTGAGGTTGGAGTAAAAGTAAGGCTGGAGCAGGACTAAAGTAGGACTAGGAACAAGTCTAGAGCAAGAGCAAGGCCGCGGGAGGCTAAGGCTTAGGGCAGGCATTCTCACCCCTTTTGGCCCGCGAGGCTTTTTAAAATGGCCCGCGCTCACTGCCTGGCCGCTGGCTGGGAGTCCTGCTGCAGCTGCCCACTTTCCCTCCAATTTTTAGAACCCTGAAGGGCCACTATTCTATGTAATTAAAATTGTATTGATGTATAATTAATTGATTTTAATTAATTTAATTAAATTTAATTTGGATTTAATTAATTTGATGTTAATGCCAATTTAATTAAATAGACTGGTGGCCCCTCAGGGTTCTAAAACTTATATTTGTGGCCCTCGAGCCGAAAAGGTTGGGAACCACTGGCTTAAGGAGTCTGTTGATGGTGTCCTGGAGTGATATTAATCAGACTGAGTTTCTGTTGCTCCTCGAGGAACATATCCAGCCTTGAAAGTTGCCAGACCAATTACTGGCTTGTGGATTGGATGGTGTCTAGGACAGAAGTGATTCCTCATCTTATACCTTGGAATGTGGGGTGCTGCTGCACAGCTGCCCTCTAAATCAATGTCTGAGACCTCTACACCCTTCCACTCATGTACCTGTACTTCTCCAGAACTCCCCCTTGGCTGTGGGCTCTTTTTGGTTTAATCCTTTGTAGTGCTAACGGAAGATTTTGTGACGTTTTAGCTAGTAGATGGTGCAGCCATCTCTTAGCCCTGACCTTTGGACAACCTTGCCGGCGTATAACAATTCCCAGACACTGCCTAATTAACGTAAGGCTGGTACTGTCAGCCTTGGCTCCAACTTGAAATGTGTCTTTCTCCCTTATCGGTGGGAACTGGAATGCTTTTCTTCCCTGACCGGAGAGAACCAAGGCCATTATTCTTTTTTGCAAAGTAACAAGGTAATAATTTTAATGACCCTGGAGGCATACTAATGTAGTAAGTAGGTGAGAAAGAAACCAGTTGTGTATGTTAATGCTTTTGCTAGTGTGTAAAAAGTGTATATAAGCTGATGCTTAACCCCCTCTTCTTTGGAACTTCACCGATGGGACAGCTGCTGTGCCCATCGCCTCGGATCATCGCTCTCTAAGCTTTTCGCCTGCAGTCGCCATGCGTGTTCATGTCTGCTAAAGGGGCATAAGCATTGATCTTTTTCCTATTCCCCCTGCTTGTTTGTACCCTAATAAAAGTACTTTGCTTTTACTCTTTACATTGCCTCCTGGTGTTGTGTCTACTGAACCCAAAGAACCTGAGGGTCTGAGCTATTGGTTGTAGCCAGAGTCCCACTACATCCTTTCAGGGGCAATATGGCAGGAAAGTAAGGAACACAGTCTTAATAAAAGAATTTCTTAATCAGAGACTTTACTCTGAAGCACTCGAGAGTTACAGATCTTTGCAAACAACAAAAGTCCTGAGATGCAGTCTCCTCTATTCTGATCTCACTGCTTCTGTGAGTCCAAGGCTTGTCAGTGTTTCAGGATGGGCAAAGATCATGCTGTCCTTTCTGTCTTGCAAGTCCCTCATGTGTATGATGGTGATTGCCCCCCACAGAGCAGCACACAATTCTTGAGTCTCTGTCTCTTTTGCCATGTGCCCCCAAGGGATTCTCCAGCACCCTCCCCCTTTGTCATGTTTTTCCCTCCTGGGAGCCCCTGTGTAGAAAAAATACTGTTGAAAGGGGTAAGCCAGCAGTTGAGAGATAATCAAAGTTAATGGCCATCTTGATCTTGATGGCTTCTCTATAATAGTCCTTCAACAAAATGTCAAGCACTTTTCCTGGACAGGGCTGATGGTCTTAGATTGCAGTCTAGATGGCTTCTCCACAATATTCCTTCAACAAGGTGTCAAACAACTTTCCCAGGATGGGGAACTGTCTGGAATGCAGTACAATAACCTGCCTTCAGGCAAGACTTGTCAACATGTGTTCAACACGTAATACAAAATGGAGTTCATAATCTGATACTGACCTATCCCACTCTGTCACACCGTGCACAGATAACAGTACATCAGTTCTCAGAATTTACTAATGCCTTGAGTGAGAATAAAGATAATTATTGCATTATTATTTGAGAGAGACAAGTTGCGTGGGGTAATATCCTTTATTGAATCCATTTCTGCTGGTGGAAGAGACAAGTTCTCAGGCGCCACAGAGCTCTTCTTCAGAATTGATGAAGAGCTCTGTGAAGCTCAATAGTTTGCCTCTTACACCAGCAAAAGCTGGTCCAATAAAAGATATTACCCTACCCAACTTGTCTCTCTCACATCCTGGGACCAACATGGCTACAACAACACTGCAAAGAATCATTATTTTAGTTAATGATACACTATATAGAGTGAATGATATTCTGGCAAGCAAAGCTAGCTGCTATCATTATTACAAACTGGTTGGTAGCTGTGAATATTTATAGGTCAGAAGGTCTGAGTCATTAGAGGTCAATGGAGTGACTTCCTCCTTTCACCCTCACAGATTTGAGATGATAAATCACACCTGTATTTCAGGAGAGAAGCATCATCTGCTCGCCTTTTATGCACAGAGCAACTGATCCCTCCATCTAAAGTTTCAGATATTAGGCACTGCCAGAAGCAGATTGCTGAACTACATCATGGGTACTCAACCTGGGGGCCAAGAACATGTTGAAGGGAGTTGTGACCACTCTCACTTTCTTCCTGGCTATATGGGAGGAGTGGGGCTTTTTAACATGACTTCACAGTAAAAAAAATCTGATGATCATTGGACTATATAAACTATGGTCTGATACAGTGTGACAAATTCTATAGCTCTCTTTATCCAGATCAATACTTTAACATCTGTTTTGATTTGCTGTTACAGCCTGACCTGATCCTATGTCATCCACTTCCCTGCATTTAATTTCCTCTCATTCTGTAAGTTCCCCATCTTCAAAGTGTCTGACAAAGTGGGATTTTCTCCCACGAAAGCTCATGCGATAAATAAATATATGTTAGTCTTTAAAAGTGCCACAGAACTCCTTGTTTGTTTTGCTGAACTAGACTAACTCGGCTAGTCCTGTGGAATACTTGGGTGGTTTATGCAATGCTAAGAGTGTAAATCAGACCAGCAAAAATGAAGAGAATTAGAATTGGTGATTCTTTATCATATATATATACTTTATTACATGAGCACAATGGCGTGGCAGAAGGAGGGAGTTTCCGCCTTTCCCCTGATGCTTCTTATCTGTGTGGTTATAAAACAAATCTGTACACATCTGAACACATTTTGTAGTGTGGCAGACTGTGGCATTCCATCAGCATAGTTTGGGTTTATACTTGTGTTCCTCAAGGACATCATTGTCAGATGTGTGACAGACTATGGTATAACAAACAAGGGGTCTTGTGCAAATTCCAAAGGGGTAGCCGTGTTAGTCTATTGTAGAAAGACAACAGAGACTAACAACTTTATTTTTATTTATTTATTTTTATTATTTATTTATTTGTGTTAGTCTTTAAAAGTGCCACAAGACATCTTTTTTGTTTTGCTGAACTAGACCAGGGGTTGGCAACCTGAAGGATAAGAAGAGCCATTAAAAAAAATTCCTTCAATAATCAAATATTTTGAGAGCCTCAATGAATGTAAGCTCCTTCTGGGCAGGGCCAGGCTGGCCGTGGAGCCCCCAGTGGGGGGAGCTGGGACAGGGTGCCTGCCACAGGGTCCCTTGATGGGGGGAATGGGGAGCCCAGAACCAGGAGTGGGCCCCTTGCAGGGTCTCCCAGTGGCAGGGTGGCCCGGAGCCACACGGAGGCAGCCAAAAAGCTGCATGTTGCAGATCCCTGGCACGGCTACCACTTTCAGACTATTGCATGTAATCATGTAACCAGGTTGCCCTCTATTGGCTGCAGTTTACAGCTGCACTGTCATTCCTCCCCAAGCTCCAAATCTGAATCCCAATGTTAGGGGCAGCATGGAGAAGTCGGCACTGTTGCTGCCCTGCGTTACCTGTCATCATACACATAGCTTAATTCTCTAGGACCATTATTCTGACACAGCATGAGCACTCAAATTTACATTTTAAAAAAAGCAGTTTCACAAGAGTATAAACACAAAGGCTATGTCTACACTACAAAAAGTTAGGTCAACTTTAAGTCGACCTAAAGTCAACCTTATTAGGTTGACTTAACAAAGTGCTTCCCCTGAATGGGGACTTAGTAAGTCGACCTAACTGCCTTTGGGTCGACCTAATAAAATGGACTTAAGCATCCACACTGTGCTTAGGTCGACCTAAGGAGTCGACCTAAGAGTTAGGTCGACCTAACCGGCCGTACTTATCAAGTCGACCTAAGCTTTCATTAAGTTGACTTAAGGAATTTCTTAAGACAAATTGATGAAAGCCAGGTGTGGAGAGGGACTAAGTTAGGTCAACTTAAGCCTCCTTAAGTCAACCTAACTTGCAAGTGTAAACATAGCCAAAGAGTGTAAGCTAGCCAGTTCTAATTTCCTTGTTGGTGAAAGGAGGGGCAGCAGTAGAAAAAAAGCTGAATAAAGAACATCTCTTAAAATCAGATTTTAAAGCAGTAGAATCAAAAGCAAACCATTACAAACCATTATTGCACTGCTGTACTGAACGAATTGTGCTGGGAATTGGGATCTTTAACAATGACTCAGGGCTGTAAACCCTTTGGAGAACATTTTTACCAAATCCAAACACTGGTAAACCTTCTGAGTAGGTACAGACTTTGTGATACCAGCAAGAGCAAACCAGATATTTCAAGTGTGTTGTGAAATCATGTGCAGTTGCCAGGTCAGTTGGGGGTGTAGGAATCTTTCTTAATTTCTGTTGGAAACTTCAGGAAAGGTGAGGTAGAATCTAAAGGGATCCTCTGTCACCAGTATGCAGTAACTCTGACCAAATTTAGTCCTTGTATAAGAAGGACTACGTGAATTGTGACTACTGAAGTCAATGTGTTTGTGTTGCTGAATTGACTTCCTCATCTTCAATGAAGGTGAAGAGCGACTCTTTCTATTGATATAATGTCAAACCATCTGTGATCACAAAATTTGCCATTTATTATAGAAGTCTCATGCTTTTCTTCTGAAGGTTTCCAAAATGCTTTAATAGAGTGACATTAGAATGTACATCCCTGTACGTGAAAAAATAGAACACTGCCACCTTATGGAAACCCTTGTGCTATGCAAGAAACGAGAACTGGTAAAGAATGAATGATTGACAGAAGTCTTATGTGCTCCTTAAAATAAAACAACTATTTTTAATTAAAGTTCTTCACAGAAAATATTCTTACTTTTTGGTATACAGAGGGCAAGTGTCACAATAGGCTACTCTGCATATGTCTGCTATAGAGTCACATATAGATGTCCTTCACATAATGTGAACATAATTTAGTTCAGATATTTTAGTAGAAGTTGGGTCTAATATGGAAGCAATCTAGTCTTGCTTCTTCCACTCTTCCTCCATAGCTAATGGAGTAAATGGCATTTTAAAATGATGTAACCATGTGACACAAGTAACAAAGCACTAGAAACCTACAATTCTATGACTGGAAAGGATCTTAAGAGGTCTTCTTTCTAGTCCAGTGTCCCCTGCATTCAAGGCAGACCATACATTACTATGCATAATATATCCATAGATAAATACTTTATCTACTACATAATATACTCATGTTGCCAGAGAATATGTGTTTGGTAAAGTACCCAAATGAGCTGCAACTTTGTCAATATTCAAATCTTCTCTTAAAATAGAACAAAATCTTACCCATCTTTTCCCTATAAGTTGGTTCTAAGTGGGCAGGATGAAATCATTATCCAACAGGCCTCCCTAAATACATCTAAGGCTGCTGTTTTGTAATGTATCATATAGATATTACTCATATAGTAGCATATAATATAGTAATCTCTTTGTAATATTGCTTAGTGAGCTTTAATGCAGTACTGATTCAAACAGTGCTATGTTAAAATGCATTCTGGAACCGTTAGTGTGCACCAGCGGGTCTATTATGAGCCAATTAATGCACAACCATTGTTATGCTTTAGAAACCATACCCACAGACTTTGCTTTACTGCTCCATGTACACTAGCCCTTAGATACAAGTAACTATTTCTGCTGTTTCTCTGGTGTTTACTAGATAAACACCAATTTCATTACTTTTTTTTAAAAAATCAAGATGTTTTATCAGTTAAAACCCCAGATCAGAAGCCCTAAACATACTTTCACTAAAACTTGTTTGGCTGAGGTGCCACCTAAGGGGGGTTTGCTACTGTCTTCTTTAAATTGGGCAGTGTAGCATTCCGCGAGACATACTTGCATATGTAACCATCCTTTCTCTGATACTTCAGCCTGTTGCTTTTCCATCTATTTTTTACACCCTATGACTGTTTGAATTTGGTAATTTATCAAGGTCTTAGTATACTTTTAGAGCTAATCCTTTAACATTTTAATTGCTCTTGTTCTGTTTGTTCTCCTGTAGTTTGGCAAGCCTGATTCTCATCTCCAAATTGAAGAGTGAAAGAAAGTCAACAAGTTTTACATTTTTGCCTTTAACACAGGTTACTTCTGTGGAACAAAGACTAACGCTAGAACGTGTCATTTTCCTTTATTTGGGCTGGCTATCAATTATAACATCTTTCTGGGTCACAGGACACTCTATTCTGCCAAATACTACCCTGGTCTTGCTGATTTATTGTTGAGGCACATGGCAGTTCTTTGCTAGAATAGCCCAGTGATTTCCCAGGAAACACTGTGCACCAGTATGTAACTGGAATCAGTACAATTAAATATCATACAAACCATGTTTGATGTCCTCACAGTGGAGAAATAAGTCTACATGATGCTTCCAAAATGTCATCCCATTGCAATGTTGCTTAGGAACTCACCTATCTTCTTCTTGACATTGTCAGGATGATGTCTTGCTACCATATAGCATGAAATACATCTGTAATGCAGGAATGCTGGCAAGAGATCGGTCGATATCTTTGGCAGATGTGGATCAGCATCCAGTGACTCCAATCCACTATCTGACATCAGCCTTTTGTGACACTACATCAGTGATACTTACAGGGCTGGCCAAAGGTTTTTTGGCACCCTAGGTGAACTATGATTGTGGTGCCCCCTCCTGCACATGTTAGTAGAGATAAACTATGTAAAGAATTCTCCTCCATCTAATCCGGTGCCCCTTAAAGCCTGGCACCCTAGGCAACTGCCTAGTTCACCTATATGGTTGGGCTGGCCCTGGATACTTAAGCAGGTGAACAAACAAGGAGTTCTGTGGCACTTTCAAAGACTAACAAATGTATTTGTTGCATGAGCTTTCGTGGAAGAAAATCCCACTTCGTCCCACAAAAGCTCATGGGTCAAATAAATTTGTTAGTCTTTAAAAGTGCCACAGAACTCCTTGTTTGTTTTGCTGACCAAGACTAATACGGCTACCCCTTTGAAACTTAAGCAGGTGAGGAGCCGCTCCAGGTAGGGGCCTGTTTTCCCACTGTGTGTATGTGGCACAGTGCAGGCCCTGCAGCATGGTCTGGGCTATGGACAGGGGTAGCTGCCATAGTCAAGGCACACAGCTGCAGAACTCATCTGCCTTACACCCATCTTTGCAGGGTGATCAGGGGACACCAGGCTTTGGCACGAGGGCTCCCCTAGACCAGGGATGTAGCCAGACCTTATTTTTTGGCAGGGCCTGCAGTTGACTCAGATGGGCCTGGCAGAAAAACACTTAGGACTTCCCGCCACATGATCAGAACCAGAAGTTCAGGAGAGCAACAGCCAAGAAAATAATCTGCCTCCAGTTGCCATTAAGTTAAGTGAAGTATTAGCAGCAGAAGCAACCAATTGGGTGGGCCTGCTTTAAACTGGGTGTGTCATAGCCCACCTAGGCCCACCCACAGCGATGCCCCTCTTCTAGGCATGTTAAGGAGTTGACCCAATGAAATCCAGAGCCCTGGGATTCTGGGGTCAGGAGCGCTCGCTGTGCAGCGAACCCACCCACAGCAGCCTCCCTAGAGGCACTGAGACTTCCAGACTCTGTGGTTTTGAGGGCGGCTCATCTGCATAGACACGCCCATTGCGCCTGGCTCCGCCTCAGAGCGGCGCCAGCAAGCCGCCTCCGCCAGGGGGGAGTGTTGCGCCCTTGAGCGGGGCTGAGGGAGGAAGTTAGGCAGGCTACGTAGCCCGGGGACGGCGTCGTCGTCGTCGTCGCCCGCGGGGGGGGGGGGGGGGGGTCAGGCGAGTGCGCCTGCGCGAGTCCGCGGAGACCTTGGAGGCGCGGGAGCCGCACAGTGACAGGGCGGCCGAGCGGCTCGGGCGGGAGGAGAACAGCGGACAATGCAGCGCTGGAGCCGGCTCTGCCGCGCGCTCGGCCAGGTACCGGCCCGGCCCCTCTGCCGCTCCCAGCCGAGTGCGGACACAGGCCCGCCGACCCCGGCCTTGTGCTGCCCGCTCTGGTTCTGGGCTGGGCTCGGGGCCTGCCCCGCCTCCTGCCCTCCGTGCCCCTCCCCTCAGCCCA
>ML685809.1:10368468-10393781 GCA_007922175.1 Pelusios castaneus | reverse complement strand
CTGCCCCGCCTCCTGCCCTCCGTGCCCCTCCCCTCAGCCCAGGGGTCGCCCCATCTCCTGCCCCTCTTCTCAGCCCAGGGGGTCTCGGGGCCTGTCCCTCATCTCCTGCTCTCTGTCCTTTGCTTAGGCCAGGGGACCTCCCAGTCTGTTCTGTCTCCTCCCACCCCCCATATCCTGAGCTGGGCAGAGGGTGGTTTCTTGGTGTCTGTTCCCTTAGCTCCCTTGTATCCTGAGCTGGACAAGGTATCTTGGTGCCCGTTCCCCCTACCATGAGTTGGGCAGGGGCCACCTTGGTGCCTTCTACTTGTATGTGACCCTAAGAACCCCGTGGGTGTCAGCTGGCAAAGAGTTCACGGTTGTCTGACAGCAGTGCTGACAAACTCACTAATATTTTGGTGTCACAGTATTTATCAGTAAAGAATGTTGCCTGAGGTTTTGAATGCTACCATCATGCGGGTCCTTTATGCTGTTGTGATCTGTATGCACTGATTATTTTATATAAATTATTTGTAAACTGAAAACGTGGTCTTATGATAGGTGTCAAGGTGTTGCTCCCAGGGGAGGTGAAAAACTGGTTTTGCCAGAAAAATGGATGTATATGCACATATATGCCTACATTCATATCATATGTAAATTAAACAAAGTTAGACAAATACAGGAGCTGAGTATGTTTTTCAAGTCAGTTTAGTGAAGATAATTTGGGGCCAGCACACAGGAAAACTAGCAAGGGGCAGGAGTTAATGCTGAGGCTGGGGATCAAACAGTGAGTTTTGGGACACATAAGGAGAAGCATTCAGAGAGTATCTATTTGCTGAGGAAACCCCTTGAAGGGCACATGGATGGTCATGAAAACTTGGATCCTGTTTTGTTTAAAAACCAGTAGCTCTGTTTAGGACTGAATTCTTTGGAGCAATCTACTTTGTTAAAGAGGAAAGGTAATCATTAAAAAACATAGACCTAGCATTGTGTGTTCTGCTTTTTTTTAATTTGTGTACCCACTTGTTTCCACTCATTACCCTTTCCCAATATACCTTAAATTTTAGTCTTTGTTGATAAATTTGATTTTTTTCATTAGAAATATATTTCAAAGCTGTAATGTTATAAAGGACCTGATCCTGAGTTGTACCAGTCAAGCTTTGCGTACACTGTTTCTTTCGGGACAGTTTACCTGGTAATTACTTAGCATGTCCCCCAGTGATAAGCTGGATACTGCAGGGAGCACTCCAAGGACTCAGGTTGGTGTGTACCTAGCACTAGCCTGCACAGAAAGGGTGAGACGTGTGTACACCTGAAAGTCAGTGCATGGAGGCCCAAAGACTGTTGGTTTTAGGGAGCTGGGCCACAGTCTTAGACAAGACTGCTTCACATTTAGGGCAGTTTGTGGGAGGGGCCTCACACCCTTGTGTATACTTGAGGTGTATCACACTGTGCTCCTTCCCCCCCCCCTCCCCCCAATGCTTTGAGTTGGAAAAATGAGATCCTGCTGGTTGTGCCCCACCTCCCAATGTCTGGAGATGTGCAAGGAATCTCAGTGCTTGCTATGTGTCCCCGACAGCTCCTTCTCTCTGAGTGGCCTAGTTTGAGCAGGTGTCCATGTCTGTAGCCTACTGGCTGTATACTCAACCTGAATGTTCTGTGCTAGGTATTGGGTCTTCATGCATTATAGCCAGTTGTTTGAGCCCTTCTTCTCCCATCAGCCAGTCTCATAATAACTCTTAGGGTTACTGTATGGGCCAACTGGTTTTATTACCTAGTAGTACCCACCTTCTCCTAAAATGGGACATTTATTTTCCTTCCCCCAAATACACTCTTTGTAGCTATCTGTTGGTTTAAACAAAGCCTTCCTTATCCTCTCCACATATTTATAAATACTATGAGTGAGATAAGATGGAATGTTGTTTATCTTATTTGGCAACTGAACTGTGAGTAGGGGGTAAAATGACCTGTCTCAGAAAGTAACTGTAAAAGGGAGCAATAAGATGGTCTGGTTTTTAATTTTGCCCCAGTCCTGCCACAGAAAAATTTGAATTGGGCTGTCATAATCTGTGCTCCCATGATTTAGTACCCGATAATGCCTACTGTGTAGTAGGTACTTCCCTAAAAGAAAAGAAGAATAATCTGTGCTCTGAGCATCTTGTAATATAAGGGCAGAGAATGGGGAAGGAGTACAGCATATTAGTAGAGGGCAGCAAGGCCTGAGGGAGTCTGGGGAGGGGGGGGTGGAGGCTTCGTGGTGCCGAGGCAACCACAGGGGGGTAGTGAGGCCCGAGGCGAGGGGGGGCGGGTGGCAGAGGCAGCAGGGGCCAGGGTGGCAGCGGGACATTGAAGTGGTGGGCCTGGAGCAGAAGTGGGAAGGGGATCGGGGAGCATGCAGCTACAACCCGGGGGGAAGTGAGTAGTGAGACCCTGGCACTGGTCCTCTTCCCTGCCAAGCTCTGCTACCCTACATCCTTCCCCCGCCCCCAACTATTTTTCTCCTGCCCTGCAACTTCCCCACCATCTCTTCCCTGCCATGCTCCCCAGCCCACCCATCCCTGCCATGTCATACTCCTCACAGTCTCCCTTACCACCCCCCATGGCCATCCCTGCCTTCTGTTACCTTGCAGTGGTCTCCTGCCCATCCGTGCCATCCTTCCCCTCCCACGTCCCCACTATTCCTGCCCTGCCATGGATAGATAAGGCATAGAAATGGATCTTACTATTAATAAAATTGGTATTTTTTACTTTGTTTTATTAGTAGTTAGATCCATTTTTATGTCTTATCTTTCCAAAATGTCCTCACTGGCCCCCCGAGTGAGAAAAGAATTTCAAGGCGGACCCTCACCCCAAAAGGTTGGACACACCTGGTTTAGATGATATGCATGCACATGGTAAAAGACAGTTCCTGCCCTGAAGAATTTACAATCTAAGTGGACAAAACAAAGATTGGAATGGAAACAGAGGCACAGGAAGATTAAATGATTTGCTATAGGAAGCACTGTTGGTTAGTGTCAGAGCTAGAAACAAAACTTGGATTTTCTGTGTCCTAACTCTAGTGTCTTATCCATTGAAATTTTATTTTGTTTTTTCCCTCTCCAGAGAAGCCATTTAAGTCAAATCCATCATGGCTTACCGGGGATTTGTGCGGTGTCACTGAGGACCTATGCTGACCAAGGTAAATTTTCATTGCTGTAAAATACCTTTTAAGAGAGAAAGTTGTATTTCAAATTAAGGCTCCAATTTTACAGGTGGTTCTATAGCCACAGGAGTCCACCCACATGGAGACAGTTGCAGCATCAGGGTTGATAGTATGAAGTAATGTTCTACAACATAAATACCAGGTGATGGCATGCAGGGGTTTATTGGACTGACTGTATAATCATTTATACAAAATTATAGTTAGAGGTTAAATAAGACAAGACCATATTTTTTACACAAATGATTTGGAAAGGGTTGCTTTTGTGGAACACAAGTTAATCTTTCTTTGGCCTATATAGATTTTTCTGCAATCCCAATTTCTCTTGGTTATTGAGTATGAGATGTGTAACTTAACCCTGTTCTTCAGAGTGATGTTAGTCTATCAGCAGTCTCCTTATTTTTTTTAATATCTGTAATAATGCCACATTACATGTTCAAGACCTTTCTTCTAACCGTTTTTTCAAAGACAGTTAAATACAAGTACAAATTCCTTTGGTTCTCTTCTGCAGAGATATATAACATATACAATTCCCAGAATGATTGGGAGGCATGCAGATCAGACCAGAATTCAGCCCTTCTCACTTTACAGTGCTTTTGCTCTCAAATCTGCAACAGTGATGGTTTTTATTTACAGAACAAATAGTCCCCTGGAACCATTCCATTTTTTTTGTTCAGGAAGTTAAAATTTCAGTAGTTAAAATTTACCTGTCTAAACTCAATGAACAGCCCCATCGTTTTTAAAAACTAGCTCTCCCATTCCGTGAATAGTCAGTGTGTGGAACTATCTCAGAACATTATAGGCTACATTTTCCTGTAGTAAAACTAAAATAAACCTAAATTACAGTAAGAAAAGTAACTTGAAAACATCTTAACGTTTTATTTTTTTTTTTCTCTTAGTTGATGCTGATGTCACAGTTATTGGCTCTGGGCCTGGAGGATATGTTGCTGCTATCAAGGGAGCTCAGCTTGGCTTTAAGGTAAGAGAAAACTTGTGTTGATTAAACCTGGTAATATTATGCTAATCCATATAAATTCAGTAGGAGTTCTTAGAACACTGGAAAACTGAAGTTTGCTATCCTATGATATGACAGGCACCCCTGCCTCGGTTTCCCTCCTCCAGACTCGCCAGGATGTTGGGGGCTGCTCTTTGGAGTCAGATGAGCCAGAAAAATCATCTGATGCCAAATACATCACAGTGCAGAAGCACCAAGACAGTGATTCTGTGTAGAAGAATTCTACTTTCCCCATGTCCTTGCAGAGGCCGTACAAAACTGCTACTTCTAATTGAAGCTGGGCAAGGAATCTACAAGGATCATAGTTTAGAGGCATCTTGCCAGGAAGTTCCATTTAGTGGGGTTACCATGCCTTTGTGTCATGTTTTGGGCCAGCCCATGAATAATGCACTACTGAGTGCAGCTGCTGTAGTCTTGAACACAACTGAGTAAAAAATATTAGCTTCAAAATATAGCCCAGTAAATCCTTGTTCTAGGCCTTCTAGCAGATCTTCAACATCAGCTTGGCTCAGGAACGGTTTTGGTCTTCACACCCAAAATGGGAGAGATCGATCAGTGATTTTACTGTTAAATAACCAGAGAAAGGGCTTTAACTTTGTTTTAGCTGTTTTTATGCTAACATCTCATTTGCTTTTGTACAAAATGAGAAACTTAAGGAAATGATTGAAGCAATTGAGTTCACCTGGGTATTCTCCTCTAGCCCAATTTAAATTTCCAGTTCCCAAACTGAGGGTATCCTATACTGAACTCTGCACTCCAGAACTTATTTCCAATGGGAAAGAGGCCGTGGTTTCTTGTTTCCAAGAAAAGTTTGTGTTTTTTTTTTCTTTCCAGATGTGCCTTTTTTGTTAGCCAATTTTTGTGCACAGTGTCACTGAGTGGTGCTTTTGTGAGGACTTGAATGCTGTCTGATGCTGGATTTTGAAGAGCTGTCTCTTCTGTCCATCCTCCCTTCATACCTGTTTCAACTGGCCTTGTGTTTGTGGCTCAGAGCAGTTTTATTTTCATTTTTCTTATGAAATCCCTAGAACTTTTTTAGAGAAGTGAGAATCCTGGAAGATGGCATTTGTAGAGAGGGAAAAATTTCTTACATCGTAATTGTTTCTCTCAAGATGCAGAAAATCATTTGACAAGATTCACCCACCAATCCATTCCTCTCAGTGTTTCAAGTTTATCATCTTTGTCTCATTCCCCTTGTTTTGCATTATTCTGAGGCATTTTTAATCATATGTCATTTTAATTCAAGTTGACCATCTTTCAAGGAGCTTCAACTCTGGTCAGTTGAAATAATTTATTGGAACACTTGAAGTGGTGGTCAGTGTTTATACTTTTATACAAGAATAAATGGTGAAAGAAGGGAACCTGGTTCTCCCTATGCCCTGCTGCCATTGCCAGAAAATGTTTGTGTAAAAAGAAGGAAAGAGTGAATTAAGAGGTAGGAGAGTTCAAATCAATCTCCAGCTAAATCCAGGAATTAGAATCCTGCGCAATGTCCTGTGAGAAGCAGAATTATGAGTAATTTTCCTTTGTCATTGCTATTCACTGAGATGTTCAAATCTGCTTTTAGAAAAAAGGATGTAATATGGCTATAAAAGTGTTTTAACCTCTTCTATTTCAGACTGTTTGTGTGGAGAAAAATGAAACATTGGGTGGAACCTGTTTGAATGTTGGCTGCATTCCTTCCAAGGCAAGTGTGCCTTTTCTCTAATTTGTATCATGTTTTCATTGTGGATTTAAATAGTGGTTCAGTGTGACGAGACCAAGGGGTAGATCTTTAGATAGTGTAAACTGTCATAGCTCCATTGACTAAAGTGGAAAAAGAAGGGTGGAAATAGCATACAAGAAGAGAGATAGAACTGATTTATTTCGCAATGCAAACAAGCTGACAACATTATGATATTAATCAACTAAACACAATCAAGTCTCTTGTACTAGAAACACTAAGATTACCACAGATGGTCAATTTTTGAAACCCCTAGCATGAGTCAATTTACTCTGAAAGAGCTTGTAGCATTAAATCAAAGATGGTTGTGTGCTGTTCCTGCATTTAATTCATGACTGAGCCATTTACAGTTCATAGTCACTTAGTGTTTCCAGGTTGTTGGTGGCTGTGGTGATGGTCAGCTTCAGATGTTCTTGGAAAGGGAAATTCCTATTTCAGATCTTCTGCTTTGGGATACTGCAACCGGTGTTGCTCCACGTCTGTTGTAATGTATTTACAGATGTTTTATCTAGATTTACAACAAACTACCGTATTTTTCGCCATATAAGACGCACTTTTTCTTCACCAAAACGGGGGTGGAAAAGTGGGTGCGTCTTATACGGCGAATGTCCATCTACTCACTGTTCTTCCAGACTGATCTCACACGGAGTGTGTGAGAGGCGGATCCTGCTGCTCCCCCTATGACAGTGGAGACGGGGGCCGTGCTGTAGGCAGTGCTTTTTTTCTGCCGGAACGCACCGGAACGGCGTTCCGGCACCTTTTTTTCCCCGCCGCTGCTCCCTCCCAGCTGTGCAGGCTGGGCCGGGCTGGGGAGATTTAAATCTCCCGCCCTGAGCATGCGCAGTTACAGCGTGCTCAGGGCGGGAGCGGACTGGCCGGCAAGCAGCTCTGCCGGCCGTCCCTGTGGTTCCCAGCCTCCGGCCAGGTAAGGGGGCTGGAGGGAGGCCTGGAGAGGGGTAGGGGGACAAGGAGACGGGCCGGGTTAGAGGGGTGGGGGTGGGGACAAGGAGACGGGCCGGGTTGTGGGGTGGGGGGGGACGAGGAGACGGGCCGGGTTAGAGGGGTGGGGGGGACGAGGAGACGGGCCGGGTTAGAGGGGTGGGGGTGGGGACAAGGAGGGAACCCCCGCGCAGGCCGGCAGCCCCCACCGCCCCCTCCAGACCCCCGGGGCTGCTTCCTTTCTCTTCTTTCTCTTCCTCTTCCTTCCTTTCCTTTTTTTCCCCTCTTCTTTGTCTTCCTCTTCCCTGCCTTCCTTTCTCTTCTTTCTTCCTTTCCTTTTTTTCTTTTTCTCTTCTTTGTCTTCCTCTTCCCTGCCTTCCTTTCTCTTCTTTCTTCCTTTCCTTCCTTTCTCTTCAATACTTTTCGGGAGCTACCGCAATTTACGTCGAGAGGAAAAAAAGATTTTTTTTCTAGATTTTCCTCCTTAAAAATTGGGTGCGTCTTATATGCCGGTGCGTCTTATATGGCGAAAAATACGGTAACTTGACCTTTTCCTTCTCTGTTGTGGAAAAAAAAATTGCTTTGTGAAGCTGTTTCCTGTCAGCTAGTAATATATTTTGCCAGATTGGTAATTGTTTTTGGTCTCTCATTATGACTTCTCTTTCTGTTAAAAAAATTAAAAACATCATTATAGGCCTTCCATCTGAATCAATCTTTTAAAACCTGCTTGGTTGGGAGGAATATCTCTAGGGTTTGTTTTGGTTTTTTGTTGGAATTTAAATCCAAACTCCCAACCATATTGCAGTCATTAAATATTCCCTTTGCATTCTTGGTGTTAACAGTGGGTTTTTTTTGGACAGGTTTCCAGTCTGAGTAATTATATATTACCTATTTAAATTCCTCCTGAAGCTTCAGTTGAACACAATCATCTTTGGTCTTGATTTTAAACTATAGTGCAGAAATGTTGCTCTGTGCTATAGAAAAAGCTGTTTCAGTGGTGAATGCAGTTACCTCTGTAGAGAATTTGCCTTTTTAAGTTTGTAAAGCAGCTTGGAATCTTTCAGGGTCAGAGGCTTCGGAAGCAATACATAATGCAAGATGTATTTTATTTCCCACTTGGGAGCTATAGTTGTGTGGTTAGCTCAGCAATTGACAACTTGCTTCTCCATTTACAGAAATGGGTTACGGGTTATGAAGTGGTATTTATGTCCCGCTTCTAAGCCTTCTCCTGTGTCAGTTTGTCACTGCCCTGTGTAAAGGGATAGCCAATAGATCTGGATCCAGGCTGACTGTGACACACAGATCATGTACAATATTTTTCATTACAAACTGCTCACAGCATGCAAGCGAACAATGTAACAGACATAATGCTAAACTGTCTCTCACTGTTTCAAATTCAAGTTTTTCTAAACCTTCGTGTTAATGCATTCATTGATATCCGTTCATATCTAAACAGATGTTTGCACTGCTTTGCGATACTCTGCTTCTGAGCAGACAGGTACATTGAAGGGCTCAATGCATTTAAAGCTCAGTAGAAAAAGAATTCTAATATATAAATACAAAATTAAAAATTAAATGTCCCAGTAGGTCAGCTGAGGTTCTTAATAAAAATCTCCAATAAAGGTAATAGCTTAACTCAGTACAGTGTAGGTGAAAAACTTTCCAGACATCTGTTGCAGATCAGATTTAGCAGTGACTAGTATTGGGAAATGAACTTTATGATCTTATATGGGAGCTTTCACTCCTTTGTGTCTTGAATTTATCCTCATTTAAGGTTTTTATGTACATGTTGTTTGAACCTCACAGCTAATGATGCTATCCACAGTTTATTTTTGAAAGAGGAGAAGAAAGATCTATTAATAAAGCGGGAGACTAATCTTTATTCATTAAGATGATATAGTAAGTTCTTAAATCCTCTCCCAACATCCAATCACAGTAAAAGTGTTGGTGTTTGTTGTTTATGGCTTATCTAACATGGAATTTTTTCCTTTGTAATCGCTGAAGCCTTTTACAGTGGTGATGCACCTGAGTGTAATTTCTAAATAGTCTTAAATTAAAAGAAACACATGGGTAAAAATATTAATTTTATACATAGGTGCTCCTAGTATTTATCTGATTGACAAAAACCTGAATATCTCAGCCTGACAAATTGTAATTTTACTCAGAATATATCAAATGACCACCAATGTAAATTATGTATTTTTGAGGTTCATTTGTGGCCTTCCTGAGTCTGTTTTCTAGACTATGGCATTCTGGAGATTTTTTGCTGCTTTGCCATGCTCCAGATGCAATGTGGTACAAACACATCATCCTCGTGCATCTCCTCTTGCTCTCCACTTTAGAGTACAGTTTAGAATTGCCCTTGCCATCAGAAGGACTGTTCTAACTTACTTTTGGAACTATGTCTGTCTCCGGCTCCTCCTCCAATAGATAATCTTCTTCTGTTGCTCTTTCTCTCTGGGACATCCTAATTGTGTCTGCCACAAAACTGCATGTTGTTGTAATTTTCAAATGAAAAACCTACTGGACCAAAGTCATGCCTGGTTTATACCATCCACTCCCTTAAAGTCAGTAAAATTAACTCTCACCTGAATTTTGCTTTTCTTTCCTTCTTTTAATTACATCTTAATTTTGCTCTTCATCTGCTTGCTGATTAACTTTGTAACTGTGTTTAATGCAAAAGAATTTTGGAAAATGGCTGGTATAAAATGATAAACATAAAATTCTGTGTAGTAAAAATGTATCTTTCAATTTTGAATACCAGGTTTTCTTAATGATAATGGTGAGTGTGTTTATTGAAAACTAGTTTTAAAATACTTTCTGCTGATACTGAAATGAATAGTGATCTCAACCGCTTCAAGTTTTAATATGATATGCTCTGATTCTATTCTTAATAAATTCTGTTTTTCTGTGTGGTAGGCTTTGCTGAACAACTCACATCTATATCATTTGGCCCATGGAAAGGATTTTGCTAGTAGAGGAATTGAAAGTGAGTATGCAGTACAAGTTAGCGGTATTGTAAATACCTCTGGTTTTGTGCAATGCCTTTTAAATGTGCAAATCTTTGACCACTTTAACTGTTTGAATAGTTATTGGGAAAACCTAGCAGGTTTACAAAATCAACTAGAACGTTAGACTTGCTTCTTGGATAGTTGCTACATAAAATGTCTGTTTCATTTGTTGCTTCAACAAAATGGAACTTGACTCCAGCCATATTTGAAAAATTAAAGGTTATTTTTTGTACTTTGTTGGCTGTCTTTCTTCAGCTTATTTAGTGGGGTTATTCAGCACATCTTACTGATGCACACAGATAACACATTTTTTTCAGATAACTTTTAAATTAAGAGAGCTATAAAGACTCTGAAATACAAGGAAAAATAAAGACGTATAAAAAATTCTAGTTACAGGAATCCGCTTGAATTTGGAGAAGATGATGGAGCAGAAAAGTGGTGCAGTGAAGTCCTTAACAGGTGGAATTGCCCATTTGTTTAAACAGAATAAGGTTAGTTTGTGCTGTGTGCCTGTCATTCTTTTTTTTTTTAGGGTAAGATTTCTCCTTTTCTATTGACTCTGCTTTTCGTCTCATAAATGAATTAAAATGGTTAATGACCAGTCAGCAATGATGGAGCTTGACTTTTGGGATGAGCTGCTTATCTGTAGTTTACTCTTTTTATGGTTTTTTTCCTTTCTTAAAAGAAGGGTGTCAAATTTATTTTTTAGTTTGTAACGTAATGATATCAAGGGTTAGTTTATCAATGGAAAGTGTATACGTCACTAGAGATGTAGTGAGCTTCAAGTTATTTAGGCTCTATAATATTGAAGCATTAATTTAATTTGTGAATGTTTGTATTTATTAAATTCTCATTTATAAAGGTTGTACATGTGCCTGGCTTTGGAAAAATAACTGGCAAAAACCAAGTCACCGCATCCAAAGATGATGGCAGCACTCAGGTTATCAATACAAAGAACATCCTCATAGCCACAGGGTCAGAAGTTGCTCCCTTCCCTGGAATTACGGTATGGTTTAAATAGTAACCTTGAATAGTTCTGTGTGTTTCATTATTGTGTTATTACTGGTTGTCACTGAGTAATAGTCTCCTGCAGCTTATTAGTTATTGCTGTCAGATTGATAGATACTTTAGAGCAGTGGTTCTCAACCTTTTGTGGGTCGCGACACACTTGGCAGCATATCGCGACCCTACAGGATACATCAACCCACCCCCATCCCCCCACCCTCAGGCTGAATCCATCCATATCCCCGGTTCTCCACGACACAGTAATGTGTCCTGACACAGTGGTTGAGAACCACTGCTTCAGAGAGTTTGATTTTGATGTGCAATGTATCAAAGATCTGTGTAAAGTTCCTTTTTGGGGAGGAAAACAAATTTTCTCCTTTATTCATTCTTAGATTGATGAAGACACTATTGTATCATCAACTGGTGCACTGTCCCTGAAACAAGTGCCTGAAAAGATGGTTGTCATTGGTGCAGGAGTCATTGGTGTGGAGTTGGTAAGAGGCTTATTTATACAGCGTATAAAGAAACAGGCTGGAACCATTTGGCTCAGATGGATCTAGAACAACAAATGTCAAACAATACACTGTTAATGTTTAATAGGGGACTATATAGCTGAGGGGATTTTTAATGAGGGAGTGCCTTTCCTCTCCAAGTCACTAGTTGGTAGCGAGCAAGAGAAAAGCTTGGTTGCAGTTCAGTTCTCTTGTAACTTTTTGACAGTATCAGCAGAGAGTTGGGGGATTGGATGAGCACGAAAGGTGAAGTATGTTCTTGCCTGTAGAGCAGGAGTGTCAAACATGCAGCCCACAGGCTGAACCTCTTCATCCAGCCCATGACTGCACTAGGTGGAGCCATACTCTCTCCCTAACAGAGAGAGAATGGTCTCATATACCCAGCGCTCTGCAATGTTGCGTGTCAGGTCTCGTGATGTCACGGAGCGCTGGGTATGCACTTTCTCCCTAACGGGGGGGGGGGGAGAGAGAAAGAGAGAGAGGTATCGTGGAACACAGTTTCACATATACCAGGGGTTAGACTCAGACTTTAAGGTCAGAAGGGACCAGTGCAATCATCTAGTCTGACCTCCTGCAAAATGCAGGCCTCAAGACCTCACCCACCCACTCCAGCAATAGGCCACCAACCTATGACTGAGTTATTTACCTTGATAACTCCCAGCGTGCATGCCAAATTTGGCATGCGTGCCTATCCTGAGCAGCATGCGGCACCACTCAGGCTTCCCCAACTGGGAAGCGTGGCCAGCTGGGAAAAGAAGCTGCAGCATGGGTCGCAGACCCCTGACATACACAGTGCTTCGTGATGCTGCGAAAGCATGGTAGTATTTTGATTTGTGGTATGCATGGCCCACTTCAAGTACGTTTAAGTCAAATCTGGCCCACTATGGCAAATGTTTGACACCCCTGCTCTAGAGTCTAGAGGCCTCCCAGTTCAGTGCTGTGGGGAAGCTTGCACTGCAGTTGTTCCTGCTATACCAGCTCTGTACGTTAATAGAGAACTTGACTCTAAGGGCTGTCATTTGAGCACCTTTACGAGCATATATGTATCTGTGGCATTATGGAAATGATCTTGTTGATAGGATACCCAATGTTATGTTTATCATAGCTAACAAGCAATGGAGTAACATTTTTGGGACTGAGAGAGGCCATGAAGTCTTTCTAGGTCTGTCTCCTTCCTTCTCCTTTTCCCTCCTGTACCTCCTCATCCCCCACATTGATCATCTATTGGTGTTACAAAACTATCTTGAAAACTTGGTCAGGCCAGACTAGCCCAGGCACAAAATCTACTCACAAGCCTAGTGCCTTAATTTTAACGGGGTAAAAACCTGCAATATTTTACTTTACCTATGAAGTGTATGTGTGTGAGGGGAAGATTTGCTTAAAGCAAGTAGATCTTGCGAGGGTGATGTTAATGGTTGTAGCTGTTGCTTTCGGAATTGCTTATCCATTTTTGGGGCAGTGACTGGCATTTTTGACTTTTCAGTGGCACTACTGGAACACTATTTATGGATTGTATTTCATTTAGGATTTCTGAACTCTGAACATTTTAATAACTATATTTAATTCCTTTACTAGGTGTCTGCTTACAACATTCAGATCTATTGCCAAGGCAGGCAGTGAGCTACATCGTGCGCATAGTCAGTCTATATGGAAACCAGCTGATGTTGTTGATTATCTTCCTTTTTCCATTCCTGTGTCCCAACTTTTGCCACTTCGTTTGTTTCATACACCATTTGCCTCTTGTCAGGCTAGAAAGATATTTGGGATATGGACTGTCTTTTTGTTAGGAATTTGTACAGCGCTTAGTAGAACAAGGTCACGGTCCCTGCTACCATCATACAAATAACCTAAGAACTCTGTCTGGTAATCCGTATATATGTGTACACGTCGTGATGATCACCACTGTAGTGCACTGATGAGGGCCTTATGCTAGGCACTGCCCCTTCCTGAAGAATTTACCATCTAAGCCATAAGTATTGATGTATGGAATATTGCAGTTTCTCTTTAAAAGGCTGTTTTTGTTTTTTGGTGTTTTTTTAAAATGGTTTATTTTTATTGATTGCAGGGTTCAGTTTGGCAGCGTCTTGGGGCAGATGTGACAGCTGTTGAGTTCTTGGGCCATGTTGGTGGAATGGGTATTGATATGGAGATCTCTAAAAACTTTCAGCGTATCCTTCAGAAACAAGGACTCAAATTTAAATTAAATACCAAGGTCACTGGGGCCACTAAGAGGCCAGATGGAAAGATTGATGTTTCGTAAGTGCTTCGTACATGAAATACAGAAATGAGATATATTTTCCTACCAGAAAAAAAATACTGCTTTAGATTTTGGGTATAAGTTATTCTATAAATAAAAATATAAAGAACCACAGTAGAATTTGTGTCTCAACATCAACTATATACAGGCTGAAATTGCACCCCTAACTCGTGTAGATGCAGCACACTTGGGGAAGTAAAATTACATAATTTTTTGAAATGCCAGTATGATCTCTCCTGTCAGAAGGAGGGAGTGAAGGATGCAGTTTCAGTCCCAAGTGTGAATACCTTACAGCAGTGGTTCTCAACCTGTCTAGACTACTGTACCCATTTCTGGAGTCTGATTTGTCTTGTGTACCCCCAGGTTTCACCTCACTTAAAAACTACATGCTTACAAAATCAGACATAAAAATACAAAAGTGTCACAAAACTGTTACTGAAAAATGGCTCACTTTCTCATTTTTACCATATAATTATAAAGGAAATCAATGCAAATATAAATAATGTAATTATATTTCAATGTATAATATATAAACAATTCAAGGTTGGTATGGAATTTTAGTTTGTACTAACTTTACTAGTGTTTTTTATGTAGCCTGTTATAAAACTAAGAATATACGTATATGAATTGATGTACCTTCTTGAAAACTTCTGCGTACCACAAGTGATGCATGTGCCCCTGGTTGAGATGCATTGCCTTACAGTTTAGAGATTTAAATTTTTCCCTTATTTACGTGATCCTACAGTCCCTTAGCAGGCAAGAGTCCCAGTGATTACAATGTGAATTGTTGACAGGGTAAAGATGTTGGTGTGTTAATGAAGATAATAGTAAAAATGAAATTTAAGCCTCACCTTTTCTGAAAGACTTTCCCTTTGATATACCTTCAAAATATATATTTTTATTCTTCAGAGAATACATCTCCATAAATCCATTAATTCTTGCTTCATTGGTATCTGGTTGTGTTGTAAGGATCATCTTGTCCATTACCAATTTTTGGAGACAATTTTTTGGAGTATGCAACACACTCTAGAAATTACGTAAACTATCCAGTAGTGCATTTTCGTAGCTAAACTAGAACCTACAGAACAGATTTCTAATAGAAATGCTGATATGCATACATACAGAACAGATACTTCATGAAAAAATACACATTGAGGCTTTATTTTTATTTTCAGATTTTCTCCCTGTATGGTGTTAAGATACCAAGGAATTTTAACATGAAATATGATTTTCAGTGTCTTCAGAACTTGTCTTATTCTGTCCCATCTAGAAGTCAAAATTTTCTCTGACAATATAACTCTTACTGCATAATTTTCCATTACAAGCGCTAGTGATTTTACAAATGCTTGTGAATTCAGGTGTGGGAAGGAACATAAGGAGAAAACAACAATCCTTTTTTTTTCTAAAAAAAGAAAAAGTATTGGTTTATTAATGAACAGGAAAAATAAATAGTTACACTAAGTGTCCAAATAATTCAGGGTATACAGAAACTGCACTTTGTAAACTTGTCAATAAGAAATATAGAAATAAAAGAAAATAACCTTGTCCTTAGTTCAGAGGGAATATAGCAGACCACATGAAAGAAAATGATCATCTATGCATGGATACCACAGATGCATTCAGATACTGTGGTGATGGGAGCAGTTGAATGACGTATGTAAAATAGTGTAACTCATAATAACCTAGTAGGAATGCTTTATAGATTTCTGATACAGCTGAACCCTTAAAAGACCTGGAGATCCCTGCCATCTGCAACTATGGGCTATCTAAACACAAATCATTTCTCTGTAGAGTGATTTCAGGCACTTCCACAACACTGTCTAACATTAGAGGTACAAATACTGTGGCTTCTATATCAATATTTGTAGTATAAAAACAGTATGCTGGATAAAATATTACTCAAATTGTGTAAATTTTATAAAACTAATAATTTGTTTTAGTATATCACTTATTTGTAACAAGATTTTAGTATGAAGTGAACTTAAGTTCCATTTTGATCTTCTTAAATATTCTGTAGTTAGAAATAGTTTCTTGCATTCTATTGAAACCTTTTAACATCTGTTCTTCTTAACTACTATCTCCATATCTAGCTATTAATTAGTCAAAGAAGTTACAGGTCCCAATTATATTTTACATCTTCATGTTTTCTTGTAAATGGTGTCTGTTGACAGTTACTTAGTTTTCTATCTTTCAGTATTGAAGCAGCTGCTGGTGGGAAGACAGAAGTAATCACCTGTGATGTATTACTCGTTTGCATTGGTCGACGTCCTTTCACTCAGAATCTAGGTCTGGAAGATCTTGGAATTGAACTTGATAACAAGGGTAGAATTCCAGTCAATACCAGATTCCAAACCAAAATTCCAAAGTAAGCAAGTTGTTTAAAATAATTTTCAATAGCTTTCAATTAGTCATGTTTTTCTTCTCATAATCCTAGTAAAGATAACAGTTCTTTTTTTAAAAAAAAAGTTTAACAAGTTTATTAACCTATAAAAATATTATTTTTCATTTTTAATAGTAGCTGAATATAGTTTGAATTTTTCTTTTAAAAAAAGTTAAACTTACACATCAAAATAAATCACTACTTTATCTGCACGAGCAGGCAGAGCAGTGTTCAGGATGTGGCCTCAAGTTTTCTCTTGGGTTAAATTAGCTCATATATGAAAAACTAAAAATTCCTAAATTATAGTAAAGTGATTTGAAAAAATATTGCTAGTGTTACTCTGTAAAAAAATATCTATTCAGCTCAAATTGGAGGGCTAATCTAGTAAATTAAGTACAGAAGCAATGCACATTGAGTAATTGAATCTGTTTTTGTTACTTTCTGTATACGAGTATGTTTAAACTACTATGTCTTTCATAAAATATACCTAGAATTCTGCATAAGTATTTTTTATATAACAATATTTTGCTCTGTTTCATTTGTCTCGTAGTATCTACGCTATTGGTGACGTAGTTGCTGGGCCGATGCTGGCTCACAAAGCTGAGGACGAAGGCATTCTTTGCGTTGAGGGGATGGCCGGAGGTGCAGTTCACATTGATTATAACTGTGTGCCCTCAGTGATTTACACACACCCTGAAGTTGCCTGGGTTGGCAAATCAGAGGAGCAACTGAAAGAGGAGGTACTGCCTGGTTTGTATTTGGATCGTACTGCTTTAGGGTCTTGGATAAGTTATGCTATGTACATTTACAGTTGTAGCTGTTCTGGATCACCATAGGTACATCTTCCAAGAAAAGTATCATGTACACTCTCATCATTGCTCTTATTTAATAAGGCTGGTATAACAACATCAAACATGGTTGAGTCACTGTGAAAGATCACCCATTAGTAATGCATTAAGTAGTTTTTAATTGATGATATTTATCTTGCCCTTTTGCCAATATTGTATAAAGCAGACGCCATTCATAATTTGTGGGAAACGCGTCACAGTTTACAACAAGCTTTTTTAGTCTGAAGAGAAATCTTTTTTTTTTTTGGCTTGTTCTGTGGTTGGTTTTATCACAATTGTGCAGGAGATATGCTGCTACTGAGCAGTGCGTTCAGCAGGTGTGTGATTCAAAGCACATTATGCCTAGCATACCGAGTCTGTGTCAGTCATCGGATGTCCGGAGTGCGTTTGTTAGGGGAACAGTCTGCAAGTGCATATTGCGGTAGAGCAGATGAGGGCGTAGTACAATCAAAGTGGGATCTGCTGCAGACCTTGTCTTGGAAGCCACTACTCCTGGTTGGAAGTGGGAGTACAACTGACCCCGTGATCCATCACCAGGGATAGTAAATATGCCACACCAAAATACGTTCTCTTGCCATCTCCCTGTTGCTTTCCAAATGTACTGTCTCTGCCCCCATGCAGGACTGGCTTTGTTCAGGGCTGCAAATGTGAAGTGTGTTGTTTAGCTGGGAATACAGATGGTTGTGGGCTGGTTTATTTTTTGATAAATTGGGGTCTATAAAACATTCCTTTGTGGTAAGAAAACATTTGGCTTGAAATCATCACCCATTCTAATGATTTACATCTAAATTAGTGTTTTCTCTTTAATACTTCTTCCAAACATGAAGCAACAATTTAAGAGCCCTAAACTGGTCTCTTGGGTGAGGTAATTTAAATGGTACTGAATGTCTTTAGTTCATGTCCAAAGAAGGATGGAGTAGTTATTCTTTTACAGCTCATGCTAATGAACTTCTGTTCCTGAGCCATGTTGTGTCTAATACCGGTAGCAGGTATTAAACATTTGTGAGTGTTTTGTGAGTGAAGAGCAATGTCAATAGTACAATGTAATAATTGTTGGTTGTGGGGAAGCTAACCAAAGGTTTACATTAGGCAAATAGGCCAGCGTAAGCTACAGTTTCAAGTGAAAAGTGAAGTATATTCCAGTGTATGAATGTGCACAAATATAATTTATGCTGAGCATATTAGATTGTAAACTCCTTAGAGGGGGAACTGTCTCCTCCTATACGTTTGACCAGTGCCTAGCACAATAAAACCTCCACCCTCTTCAGCAGTATAAACAGCTAGTAGTATTTGTACACTGTTAGTTCCTGCAGTGCACTGTAAATTGTGCCACTGACCCATACCTGTATTCTGTAGGGGACAGAGTACAAAATTGGAAAGTTTCCATTTGCTGCTAACAGCAGAGCCAAGACTAATGCTGACACAGATGGCTTGGTGAAGATACTTAGCCAGAAATCAACAGACAGGATGCTGGGTGCTCACATTCTAGGCGCGGTAAGTATTGTAAAAGATGGGAATGTCTTTCCCCATTTCTCAGCTCTGTAGATGGTTTACAAACTAAGAATTGTATCTTTTTGTATATCTGAAAAATGTTAATCTTCTAGTCAGGTTTTGAGACATACAGGTGCCCTTCAAAAAATAAAAAATTCAGGGCAAGCTTTGAGTCTCTTGAAGTGACTGTGTTTAGTATTTATTTTCTACACTTTATTAGACTCTGAGTACACCTAACCATTTTCTGGACAAGGAAGGCTGGCTGCTTCTTTTTCTTGTTAGTCAATTTTTCTCCTTGCGTCTCCAGAAGGGGGCTGTACAAAACAATGTGAAGTGTTGATCCGTGCCTCGGAAACTGAGCTAGTGTCTCAAACAACGTTAATCAAGAGCTGCATGGATCAGAATGACATTTCTTTTGCCTTAGTGGCAATTTACATACAATTGGAGTATTCTTCTCCACTGCCACTAATATTGAAAGCCAGTTTCTTGGTGGTATGTATGCTTGCAGCTTGTCATTATTTGCTCTGGCATGAATTATTATAGCAGTCCAAGGCAGTAAATGTCTAGAACAGTGGTCCTCAACCCGGGCAATACCACTCACTGGTGGGCGTTTTGTGATTTTTGGTGGGTGCTGCAAAAATGAAGGAAGGAGATAATGGCCATGCTCATCCGGCTACTAGCTTTCCCAACTTCGTATCTAGTTGAATCGGGTTTCAGTGAATCGGGGTTCTTCTTACAAAAGAAAGAAATCGCTTCGACGTAGTAAAAAGAGGAGATCTTCGTCTGACCCTATCAACTTTAAAGCCTGATACTGAATATCCGGTTAAAGGGCACCAAGCACAAATGTTGCATTAAAAATGAAACAAAAAATAAGAAACAAATTATTTTAATATAATTTCATATTTTTCTGAATAATTTTGTATGAATAATGAATAAATGTTTCAATGAAATTTGTTTGAAATCCTAGTTAAAATATCTGTTTAAAATTTAAATTGAAAATTATTTAAAGATTAACAGTACGACAATGTAACAATTAATTTAACGACAGTGACGATTTATAAAAAGTAACAATTTATGTAGGTGGGTGGTAAAATTACTGCAAATGTGAAAATATTGAAAAACTGGGCGCTGATCCAAAAAAAGGTTGAAGACCACTGGTCTAGAACAATGCAGTTGTGTTGTATTTTTATCTTTTCTTTTCTTTCCTGGCTATACTATGTATTTTGTGACAGGTGTGGTCAGTCATTGACTGAATTAACTAGATGCTAATACTTGACACTGCTAAATATTAGTTTTTAGCAAAAGTCAAAGTTTACACTTGGGCAACAGCTTCTGAATCAGCCAGCTAGTAAGTTAAAAAAGCTTTTACATAGTTTACGTGTTTTTGCAGTAAATAGTTTGTGCTAATTTACATGTTACTTACAGGGTGCTGGGGAGATGGTCAATGAAGCTGCTCTTGCTATGGAATATGGAGCATCATGTGAAGACGTAGCCAGAGTTTGTCATGCTCATCCAGTAAGTTGACATGAAGTAATTAATCATTCTGCAGTCTTTTTCTGAGTGTTTGGCATATAGCATATACAATAACATAGGAATTAAATATGTGTCCCCTCATTCTGGTCTAATGACTTCTGCCTTTGTTTTTGCTTCCTACAGACGGTGTCAGAAGCTTTCAGGGAAGCAAACCTAGCAGCATCTTTTGGCAAAGCTATCAACTTCTAAAATGCAAGCACAATTGTTTGTACATATATAGCACATTTCTTCTGAAAATGGACTGTTGGCTTACGCAGAAGACTGTGTCTTTGAGTATTTCTAGGCCTGAATTAAGTCAATTCTTTTGTTTAAACATCTAATATTTAAATGTAGGGTTTGGAACAAGTGAAATCATCTAGTCATTGTATATTACTACCATTAAAAATTTGTAAATTATGGGTGTTTTGGAAAACAAGTTTAAGAGGCAACGTTTAAAAAACCCCAATATTTTATTGTTGCACCGCATAATCGGGCCTGCTGGCCAAAACTCCTGGCTAATACTGTCCTTTGTACCTGCTGTTTGTCTTTGAAATGCTAATATTCCAGGGGAATTGGCACTTAAAAAATGCTCCTGTCATCTCCGCACAAAAATGTGGTATTTAACAATTTTTTCTGAAATGCAGAAACCAAAGCTTTTGGTTACTTTGTTCTAGAAGAGTTGGGAGTACTTGGATGAGGCTACTTATTGCAGGTGAATTAAGTTTATTTTTTTTATTTGTAGAAAACTAGTCTGGCAGAGTCAGAATCCTCTATCTCCATGCATCATGTTTTCACATTGAGAACATCCAGAAAATTTGACTTTGATTTGCAGAAAAATCAAGTAGTTATAGAAAAAGGAAAATGTAGTGGTGAAAACCGATTGAATGTTATTGCCACTTATAAATCTGCTCATTTCTATGGAATTTCCAGCATTCAGAGATGATTTAAAATACGTTTGGGGAAGGCTAAGGAGCAGCTCTAAGTGCAAAGGCACACTAGGCAGATGGGGTTAGGCACCTCTCTGCTCTTTCCAAACATACTGGCTGCCGTGCTGCCACCTCAGTTCCTCAGATTTTAGGGTGCCTCCCCTCCTCTTCTTTTTCTGCATTTCTCTGTTTTGTCTGTTCTCACTTCTATGCCTCAGAACCTCCTTTCCTGAGCAGGAATGTTTCAGACTTGAAAGGGCTGCTGCCTTTCACGAGTAAATGCTTCTACTTTAGCTGGGGAACTCAAATCTTTGTAGGTGGCTTTATAAAGAGAGCTTGATTAGAAGGATTAGTTTTCTTTACTGAGCTCTTGAGTTCCTCCCTGCAGTTAATTTGATGCTGCATTCCTTATTGTGGGTTGCTTAGTCTTTGTCTGCAATGAGGGTTTTCTGCAGTTCTCCAATTTAGTGCAGGCTCAGCTTCACTGGTTCTACTGCAGACCAGATTCTAGTATTTTGACCATTGTCCTCACAACTAGTCTAGAGCTGCTCTACTGTTGAAGAAATTACAGAATTCCTGGAGGCCCACATGTCATGCATGTGCCTGTCGCAATCTGAAACCAGCCCAGCTCCTATGTGCAGAGACTAGATAATTGCTAGGTATGATTGACTAAAATGGACAAATGAGTAAGAATTTAAATTTACGTTTATCACTGTGGATGGCTGCTGCAGTTTGTACAATGAACTTGTTAGAGGGAAACTACCCACGTGTAGCAACTTACCTTTTTGTTTTCCCTGTGGGCTTCGTTCTTTCGTTGACTTGGCTTTTAATATTTTGTCCTGCTCCCAAAGCATAAATTTTCTAGATCCTGGTGTCAGATGCAATCACTACTTCTAAACTCTAATGCTCAGTTGGTGCTTTTAAAAAAGTTGCACTAAAGCTGCTCACTTCATGTTTCCACAATCAGACATGTGGTAGCTATATCCTCCAGCAGTCTTTTATAGCTATTGATCTGTTATGTATGTTGAATAATGGAAATATGATCAGCATTTGGCTACTCAATATTTTTAGGAAATTGTAAACAATAGTGTAGCCCTCAAATTAATATGCTTTCTGTCTTCAGTATGCACAGAGGTGGTTTGAGGCCAGAGCTCTTTTGAACTTTCCTGTGTTCTGAGCTGGCTGAATGCACCCAAGAGTTGTGGGGAGAGCCAGAATCTATGTGGGTTTACATGGAGGTCATAGCAAGGCGTCCCTGAGGGAAGTGAAGATGAAGTATGTTTTGAGAAACTGGGGGAGGAAGCTCTGGGACATCTGGAGAGGAAAAAGCCTTAAGTTTTGGTGGATCTGGGACATATTTACGTCTAATCCCACCTCTGCCTCTTGGATAAATGCTTGAGGTGTACCTCTGGCACATTGCAAGCTTTCTGTAAATTCCTGCTCTCTACTTCCTAGAGCTGGCCAAAAAAGAAAAAATAATTTCTTTTCCACAAATGCTTGTAAAAAAGTCATGGGTTTTTGTTTTTATTTTTTTAAGGGCTGTACACCTGTTTGAATACCAGCGTGACTTTTTCCACAAATTAAATCGTGTTTTTCTCAAAACAGAAAACTTAGGGAATTGACTAGATTTACTACTCACTAAAGTGTTTGGTGGTCTGGTTCTCCCTAACCTCTCTAAATAAATAAAATTCAAGCCCCCTCAAATCCTGTTAATGTGGTGTTCTTCTCTCTTTGTACCATCTACTTCCCCCACCTGTCTGCACAAAGGAATATTTGTAAAGTATAGAGAAGTAAACTGAGGGTATTAAGAACCATATCTCAACAAACAACTGATGGCGGGTAAGTGTGGATGTTGGTCTGCACACTCCTGTCCTGTTCTCACGAATGCCTGCAGTTGGCAAAAAATTAACCACAGTGTGTGAACTTGATGTATATAGCAGTGCAATCTGCAGAGATTGTTGTAGGTTTCCAACTAGAATGGGAATTGAGGCTGGGGTAAAACCTTTTTAGCTGAACTTATTTTTCCTGCCAAACTTCTTATTTATTTCAGTGTCATACGCTGGAGGTCTTGACTCAAACTGCTTTTCACCAGGATTAGTGAGTGAAGCATAGAATATGTTGATGACCAAAACCTGTGGTGACGTAGTTACACATTTTAAGTCTTCATGGTGGGAAATGGCTGCTCTATCACCATGCACTTGCATTTCTCCAGGGTAGCAGTTTTAATCAAAAGCGCTTGTTTTCAAAAACAGAGTAGTGAGCAATTGATCTGACAGACAGCTATTTGGTAGTAAACTCCTGTAGGAAAGGTTTTTGTAGCTGTGGTGGTCCCAGGATATGAGAAATGAACTCATTGTAAATGGGAAAGCTCGTCTCCAACCAGCAAACTCATGCTGCACTCAAGAAAGATGTGAATTTTTGCCTATGTAATTTAACTGTTTTCACTCTGATCCTGCAAACTTTCACTTGGACTAAGGCAGGTTTTCCTCATGTTTCTAACATCCACCTCTTCTTCTCAGTCTCTAGACCTGTATTATATGGGCTAATCAGTGACAAGTCACTACAGCCTATTTGTGTGTTAGGAGTGGCAGATGCTGCCTTCTATTGCAGAGAAAATAAAAATGAATCAGCTAATGGGAATTTAAGTGAACAACCCGACAAATGTAATGGTGGAAATGCTGGCTAGTAAATGGCTCCCTTCCCCGGGGCTGGGGGGGGGGAGGGGAACCAAACCCAAACCATAGGCAGGAAAACAAGTTCTTTGCTCTTTTTAAAAATCATCCGTGTATACTTCTGCCAATGGGACCCCTTCCTTAGTCAAAATTAATTAGTTAAAAGCCCACCTTTATAGCTAAGATTTTATTAGAACAATATTCTAACAGGGTTAAACAAGACTTGCAAAAGCTAAAGAAATTAACTTATTATTCTAGCTAGTGATAGTAACAGTGAATTTAATGAATCATACTAGATACATACTGTGATACAAAAGTACTGTGCTTTTATTTTCAACGTAAGAAAATACTCTTTGGCTTTGTAACTTTAAAAAGTGAGACCCTGTCAAGGGTACCTGGTCTTAGTGTGATGTCAATGAGAACTGGTTTATCAAAGTTAATGCTGGTAAAGTCCAGCTGGAATACACAGGGTCCAGACCATTTCCCTCCTGATTACAAACAGGTGCTATAAACTGCAACTTTCTGGCTGATTGCCTGTAAGAGGGAACGCACTGTTTCTTCTAGCTCCACCAACTGTTTGGCTTTGTCTTCCAAGACTTTTTGATTGTTCTCATATGTGCTTTCCAAATCTGCAGGAGAAAGAAGAAAAAACAAAAACAAAAATCCTGTCAACAGCAGACCATCTGATTTTTTTTTTTTGGCAGTTAAATCTGACAAAAGGAAAATTGGGTGCCATACCTGTCTTTAAAATATTAATTCAAATCTTTGGGGTAGAGAATGTTTGAGATTGGATAAAATACAAATCTGGGCCTGACAACTTGCATCATATTATGGAAACAAAGGAGGAGGATGTACTTCCCTATAAATGAGAACACACAACTGTGTCCTTTGATTCATGTTGTAAAAATGGCTTAGGGATTCTACAAAACAAAGGACACTGCTAAGTTACTCAGTGAGTCAGTAAAAATGAGAAGCGGTTGAAGTAAGGAAAAGTGGGTGCTAGAGAGTACAGCTTCCCCAGCTGCAGTAAAAACAAAAGGAAAGCTCTCTTTCCCCCTGGCTGGTAAGGCGAGAGGAGAGCTCACCTGTTTCAATATATGGCTCTAAATTTGGAATTCTTAAACTGTTCTGTTGGAATTAATTTATCATTTTGATCATGACAGATAAGTGCTTGCTAGAGAGATACGGTGCTGCAGGAAGTGGGTGTGGGTGACTGCGGTTGGGGGCATGCCATGGCACTTGATATACATTAGCCTGGTCAAATTAGTTAGAAGAACTATGTTCTAGCTAATCCTCCCATCAGAAGTTTTAACTGGGTAGTTTTCATTCTTTTTCCTGAATTGTGCCATGTTCTGTGCTGTTGAATTGTGACTGCATTTCAGCTCGGAAGTGGGTGAATTCATCTCCAGTTTGAAAAGTACATTTGGATCATGATTCCATATACTGCATATAGGAAATGTGTCAACCTCCAGCAATTAGTGTAATTGGTTAAAATTATTTTCTTCCTATGTGAACATTCACATAGATCATTCAGGACCATAAACAGTACTTCAAAATCTGAAAGGAAAACCTTTTCTCATGCAGGCAGTCTTACCCTTGAGCAGCTGGAGTTTACTATTTGCTTGAGCTAACAATGTTTTAGCTTCATTCTGCAACATTCCAGCTTTCTTCCTGGCATCTGCAGACTCTTCTGTTTTTTTAGCAATTAGGCTCTCCACTGTTTTATATTTGGTGTTCAGGTCACTGTCAAGTACCTACAGTTTCAGAATCACAACACAAGGTGGGGTTATTGCACAAACTATGCAAAGCAAATGCACATTTCACCACTTGAACAGATGGTCTCTGAA
>ML685809.1:10274778-10368068 GCA_007922175.1 Pelusios castaneus | reverse complement strand
GCCAGGACCATACTATGGAAGGGTTTTAAGAGTACAAAGGCTTCAGGTCAAGTAAGGTAGCAATATAGAAAGTGAACTAGGTTGTATGCCATTAAAAATAGACCTTATGAAATGATCTTTCATTCCTTGTACATCCTAAGATGCTGGAAATCAGTGACTTTTGAATGTGTAAGAATGCAAGGCTGGGGCTGCAGTATGCTTGTAATGGATAAGGACAGAGTTCCACGAACTCCCGAGGGCACTGAAGCACAGCACTTCAAATGGGAGGAGATGCATGCTAGTGCATGACGTCACCAAGACATCTGCCGTCTTCGGCTTCAGTTAATTGTAAACTCATGTGAAATACGTGGGATTTCAACAAGCTTTTACCCATGACAGGAATCACGCCATTTACAGGTCAAAAAATTCCAGATTTGAAAATGTGACATTCATCAAGCAAACAGCTGAAAGGTGGATCAATTACAGTCCATATAAATGGAAAGAAAGCCCAGCTGTGTGAATTACCTTTCTCCAATAGACAAACAAGGACTACATAGTTAGGACCCTAATAATCTGAAATATTAATACTAAGATTTTAGTGCTTTACAATTTTGTTACTGGGAAGATCTGTGACCTTGTTCTTGTGAATGGGACTTGATGAAATGGGAATGGTCAAAGTCCTCTGTAGCATGGTGCATAGCTCACTTGCTGGTGGATTCTCTGTATCTTAAAGTCTTTAAATCATGATGAGAACTTTAATAACTCAGTCATTAGTTAGAGGCTTATTGCAGGTGTGAGTGGGTGAGGTTTTGTGGTCGGACTAGATGATCATACTGGTCCCCTCTGACCTTAGAGTCTGAGATTAAAGTTTTAATTCTAATGGAAGGTATTTGTGGCCCTGGCAGACCAGCAGGTCAGAGCCATCAGCCAATTCACTTGTATGTGGGTATCAAAGAAATGTTAAATGTACTGAAATATGCATAGACCACTTCACTTAGTGAAAACAGTACCTAAACACTTATCTACAAACCCATTGATTGCTATCATATTACATTGCATATACCCTGTAGTTAAATAATCCTAGATAAAAGTTCCAAAGGGGTAGCCGTGCTAATCTAGATTTAAGTATGTGTTAGTGTTAAAATGAGAAGATGTTTGATGTATAAATGTCATAAAAATTAATGACGGAATGTTGTTTGCTGTTACAAACGTCTGCATTTACGTATAACCCTGTAAATGAAGTTATTCCTCAAACAAACCTTGGAACTGTAAATGAGAGACTGCTAACACAAGTGCCATTATATTCAACAGTGGAGATTCTCACACACACAATCTACATTGCTTATTCTTCATCAAAGGACAGACCCACCTGGGTAAAAACACTTGCCAGCCTGCTCTCTAGAAATATGGATTAAGAAAAAGGATTAATCATCTCTGAACTGTTTGGACACTCTCAGAAAAGCATTCCAGATGCAAGACAGAGATCTTTGAAGTTATTTTGGGTAACCGAGAGATGATGGGAATTTAGCAATTACTACATTTCTGTAATCATTTAGGATTTATAAACGTACTCCTCTTAATGTATTTTACCTGGTTTATCCCCTCAATAATTCATTTTCTCTTAGCTAATAAACCTTTAGTTTACTAGAGAAACTAGCTGCCATTATTGTTTGGTGTGAGAGTGAGCGTGACCTGGAATAAGTGACTGACCCTTTGAAGTTGGGGGTAACAATGTCATGTGATATTTGGTACAGCAAAAACCATGGAAGTCCTGTGGCCCCTTAAAGACTAACAAATTTCTTAAGGCATAAGCTTTCAGGGGTTCCAACAGACTTCATTAGATGCATCTGACGAAGCTTATGCCACAGGACTCTCGTTGTTTTTGCTGTGCACAGACTAAAACAGCTTCCCCTCTAATATCTGATATAGTGACCAGTATCACACAGTCCACTGGTCCAAGTAGTAAGATAGGCTGGAGAGCCTAAGACGGCTGTCTATGTCTCCAGGATAAGGCTAACATATCACTAGTTTGGGGTGTATGCCCTGGTTTCCAACACTGACCTGAGGCTGACGCTCACAGTTGTGAACCATTCCAGACGGGGTGACAATTTCATTCTCAGAAATGCCCACTAAGCCCTAGTCTACACTTGCTGCACTTTTTGGCAGCAGTCAACGGGCGATACGCAAGGTATGTAAAATAACTTGCGTATCTACCATCGACTTATTATTTACCTCACCTTACGCACTCTGCTAAGGAGGACGGTAATGCCGCCCGTTGGCCTTAGCGCTACTTCTGGGGCTGGAGTTAGTGATGTAAACTCCAGAGCGATTGAGTGCCTCTTGACAGACCGCTCAATCGCACCCGGAAGTGGCAAAACTGACATATCCTAATACTGAGTGTGGAAGCCAGCGACTAAGGTCCCAGCTGCACTGCAATCCCCAATACTGCATAGCCTGTTTAAAAGAGACTATTGTGGAGTGCAGGTGTATTAGGGAAGGGCCTTCTCTCAAACTGTAAAGTGTTTATACTGAAGGCGCTACTACTAATAATTTAATGAATTAGTTCTTTACTTAAATAGCTTCCCAACTGGCTACATTCCGTGCATATGGGGGTTCTGCACTGACATCCTTGGGCAGACATACAGCAAGCAGGGGTTAAAGTAAGGGGGAACGCACTGGAATGCAGTTCCGTGCCCCGTCAAATTATATTTTAACCACTGACAGCAAGTAATGCTTTAGTAGAGCATTAGTTCTCACATGTTTTCACACTGCAGTGACATAGTCTTTTGCATGTGTGGGGGAGTTTGCAGCATGGTGGCTATCAGATAATGTAGCAGGGGTGTTGGATTTTCTAGGGACACCAGCTGAGTTGAACAACACATCCCAGTTCATTCTGGGCATCATGTCTGCACTCACTGACGCCAGTGGTGCAAGATATGGGGAGGAAAGTGCTCCTTATTTTGATCTATCTTCAGAGAATTTGCTGTTTCAATAGCTCTCTCCCTCCCCGTGCTAAAGCAGTTACCTAGCATCAGACTAGGTACAATGCCTGCTTCCTTAATGAACAGTTTTAAATATAGTGAGGGCTCACTGAGGTAAGTAGGTCCTGAGTTCCTCTAATGTCTTCATCAGCTTGTTTGATGGCCTTTTCAGCGGCATTTTGAGCCTTTTCAGCTTCTTCCAGTGCTGCTTTCACCATGTCCGCAGTGACTTTAACATCTGTCGCACTCTTGCTGTGGAGCAGAGGTAACATAACATGCAACATTAGAAACATTTCATTTTGGCATGAAGAAAAAAATGCCAACATGAATTTAGCTATTTGCAGTTTTGTGAAAACAAGAATGAAAAATAGTTTGGTTCAGCTTTAAAAAGACAGCTGATACCAGACAGTGCACATTACCTTGCTTTATTTGCTTCATCTAACAGCATCTCAGCTCTGGTGATATCTCCAGCACTTTGTTGTAGGATAACCTCTACCCCAGAAAGGCTTTCCACACGCTCACGGATCTCCTCGGTCAGAGACTGTAGCTGCTCCGGGGTGCTCGGCATCTCCATGTTCAAAACTTCGTTAGCAACTGCCTCAATGCTATCCAAATCGGCACCGTCTTCTAAGGTGGCACAAATGCACGGGGGTGAGCAGATGGGTCGGGGGGATTGGGAGGCCACACCAATGGCAAATTACACTACTGAAATTCTTGGCAGGATGGTTCTTTAAAAGCAGGAAACAACAATGGCAAACAAAAAGAAACCACCCAGATTTACAGAAATACATAGAAAGTAGGAAGCACTCAGAGAAGCTATGATATAGCATAGAGCCCGTAAGTCCTATCTCAGCCTCTTGAGGATTTTTTTTTTTCCCTCCAGGCTGGGATTGACCTCCAGTTGCTTCAGTGCCAGCCTGGGAATCAGGAATTCCATGCTTCTACTAACCCGGACTTACTGTGTGGCCTTAGGGAGTCTGCCCCCATTTCTCTGGCTGTAGAAAGATAATTTGACAAACTCCTGGAAACTGTAAGGATCAGCTTGATTGATAATGGCTCAAATGCAGTGCTAGTGAAGTACAAAATATGAACTAAAATGGAATCAGTCATTCCCTTCGTGCAGTCATACATTTCTGAAGAGCAAGAGGGCCATTCATGATTTTTAGATATAGAGTCCTGCAGATATCCGCTTCAGATCCATGGGTAACCGTATCCACAAGTGCAGATATCCGCAGCCCCAGGCTTGCGGATTGGCTACAGCTGCAGATTCTATTTTTATGAACAATCACTGCAGCTACTGCTATGATTTGCGTCGTCAGCAATACGCAGAAATGCTCCAACCAATCCCAATTGAGCTCTGATTGGCGGTCTGCCAGCCAATCAGAGTCTGTCACAACAGGGTGGGGCTTGAAGAGACAGTCTATCAGTTAGCATGCTGGCCTTTGATTGGCTTATTCCCCATGCCTTCCCCGCCCACTTCATTTTCTTGTTTGTGGTTCATATGCCATGCTGTCAAACAGAAATTTCATTGGTGGCCAAGGAAATCTGATTGACAGCACAGCATGTAAATCACAAACAAGAAAGGGAAAAAATGGGTGGGGCCCATGTGGTGAATGAGCCAATCAAATGCTAAAATGCTGGCTGTGAGCCCAAGCTCTGTTGCAGATGCGGTTCCAGATCCACATAAAACATGGCATGCGGATTGGATAAAGACTGATGGCTTTGGCGGCTGTGAACAGAAACATTTCATGGCTCTCGTGGGGTTGGGGTTTAAAGCAAAAGTTGCCTTTATGGTGCCGATGGTGGTTTTTGAATGCATTCTCTTGAGAAATGTTAGACATTCTGTTAGAGAGGTTTTCATAACATTAGATTGTTGTATAAGATAGTTTTGCAACATTTTGGAAAATAGTACTCTTTCAATTCTGCCCATGCTGTAGATAGCTTTTCTTGTGCATTTCTCTGGGCAGCTGTATAATCTAGCCTTAGAAACTTTTCTAAACACCATTATTTCCATAAGTCTTGTCCTGGGTGGTGAAGTGTGGCTGAGGTTTTTAAAGCTGACTAGGACACTGTCAAGTTATTCTTGTTAATTTCAGGGGAGCTGTATAAATCTCATACCCATTCAGCTTTGAAATTTCACTCATTAGCTGCGGTAATGTACACTGTGGAGGACTGGGAGATCTTTTGGAAGGAGAACGACAGTCTCCATTGGGGCGGTCTATGATGGCTGTAGTCACTAACTACACCCAAAATGTTTGCTTACATGCTCATGTGTTCAGCCCTGTGCAAACACAGGAAGGAAGGAAGGACTCTTGCCCATGGGACCTTCCTGCTGAACAAGGCCCCTATTTAACCTATACAAATGTTTATATTTATGTAACTACTCCAGAGATGTCCTCCAAGGGTAGCCACACTCAGAACCACCATGTTACAGACATATTAACAGCTTCCTGTTTCTCGGACTTTAAAGTACTGTTTTTGGCTTTCAGAACAAAATGAAAGAACATACTTGGCCAGTTCTGAAAATGCAGTAATCCCATTGGATGTTTTTAACAGAATATTACTGCCAAATTCTGGCCTCATGTTCTGGTTGTCTAGCTTTTTCTTTCTGCTTTAAGGCTTCATCATACACGTTTACTCCAGCTGGTAAATAGAAAGAAGCTGTGTTACAGCTTTGAAAAGCTGATTCAAGAGCAAGGAGTAGGGTTTCAGGCATAACTAAGATAAAAATCAGTCATATCAACTGAAGAAAAAAAAATTGCCCTTACGCATCAGAAATTCCCTGATCTGCTTAATAAGATTTCTCAGATCTTCATTGCTTCTGTCCACTTGTTCTTTTGTGGCATTGGTTTTGAGCAAAACTTCTTGTGCATTTTGTTTTGCTTCATCTGCTCTCTGTTTTGCCTCTGAGACCTATGGAGGTAAATAAGGTGACTTTGTTTCATAGTTCCTTACACAGTAAGGCTCATTTTGAAAACCAAAATGCAACACTGAAAAGGCAATTGATATTTGGAGTATAAAGTACTGGGGGAAATGTGTTCTCATAAAACCCACAGAATGCTTTTAAAAGCATGCTGGACTCCACAACACCAATGTCACATTAAATAATTCAGCCTAATGTTTATGGCTTACACATGGAATTTCAATTTAAACAAGTTCACTTTATGAGGCTCTTTAAAAGGATAGTGTTGGTGAAGTTCTGCATCTGGAAAGAAACATTTGAAAATGAATGTCTGGGGGCAAAGCTCATTGGTGGTTAGTCCCGCATCATAGCCTTGTTGAGGGAATTTCTTTCATTTTAACTTAATGTTTAGTACTCTACTTGGAAAGAGTTACCATTTTAGAGAGCTCTTCAACTTCCGCCAATGCACTGAGTATGTCTCTGTCAAAATCCATGGCTTTCTGCCACGCACTGTGAGCCACAGTAACCAACCCGTCGCATCCTGGCCCCCCGCATTTCTTTTCTCCTTCATCTGTTCGGCAGTTCAGACCGCCACACTCTGAGTCAGCACAGGAAGCCCCAGAGGGAGTTCCACATGTCTGCAAAAGACAGACAAGAAATAGTTATGCTTAATTGCCCTTGCTGTGAGGGAAGGGGGGATGTTAAGGAGGAAAGAGCAGTTGGGGGTTTCTGATTATGCTGGAAACACTGAATGGCACCCATGCCTCTGGCAGTGAAATTTTAGATGCATGCCTGAGAAATAAAACAGTGGCTCTTGCTGCTGTACTGCAGCTTCAAAAACTACAGCACGCCCTATTTCACACTGTATCATTGTGAGATTTGTAAACAGGCCAGAGGGAAGAGGGAAAGAAAGCTCCTTTATAAATACACAGCACAACAAGCACAAGCCATTTGGTGGTACTGAACAGTCAACCATCCTGCCCTGGGAGGGTTTTAGTGAATGACATGAAATCAGCAAGGACTTGGATTTTTCAATGGAAAACTGCTCAACATCTGTTAAAAATGGAAGGGGAAGAAAAGGCCCTTGCTATTTAAAGGCAAATTCATGGATTGAGCTCATTGAAACTCAAACGTGTTCTTGGGGAAATTTTGGTATTTCAAAATGTGTTTGATCCAAACTGGAAGAACACCAATGATATTTTGAAATTGTCAAATGAAGTTTTTCAAAAGATGCCATTTTGGGTCTAAGTGAAATATTTTGATGAAATCAAAATGTTTCATCCAGCGTTGAGTTTTTAAACATGTATAAAATTTCAAAGTTGTTTCAGAAAAAAACTGAAATGGTCAAGTTTGACTTTATCCTAATACTTTTCTCAAAATGAAAATTTTTTCACCAGCAAAGACGATTTTGGTCAAACAATATTTTCTCATGTAAATACATTTGATTTTTTTTTTTTTTTTTTTTTTTACCAGCTCTATCCATGAACTACCCTCAGAGTTTGGGCAATAAATGGAATCCTTTAAAAAAAAAAAAAAAATCTTTAATAAGATGGAAGGTTGCACAGGGTGGAAGGAAGAGAAGAATGACAGTCTCAAATATTTTGCAGGCAATATCTCCTCTGGGGAAGGTTCACGAAACCAAACCATGTTAATTTTAAATGTTCCCTTTCTGTAACAAGCTGCTGTTGCCTTGTGTCTTCTTGGTTGTTTGGCATGCAATTTACTACCCTCCAGAAAACACAAGGTCCTGCAGGACCCTCCACTTCCCTTAAGGTCCCAGCAACTAGTGATATTGTCTACAACATTGGATAATCTTTATTTAAACAAGAGTTTCAATCTCAGTGGTCCTGCTGGGTCCAGAAAAAGGAACAGTGTCATGTGAGAGAACAGTTGCTAAAAGGAGGAAGAGAAATAGAGGGACAATGCAAATTTTAGAGCAGAGGTCTGCAGCCACTGGCACGCACGTCTATTCCCTGCGGCACATGGTGCTGTGCCTCCTCCCCCTGCTGGTCCCACCCCATAGTGGGGCCCGGGGCCCCAAGAGCACCACAGATCCTATGCCCTGCTGGCCCTGCTCCCCAGCTGGGGACAGATGCCATGTGCAGGGGCGGCGCTAGCAGTGAAAAGGAGCTGGTGCCCTGTGAGGCCAGCAGGGGACAGGAGCTGTGCCCAGGGGCATGGCCTTCAGGGAAAAGGAGCCACCATGCACGCAGGTCCTGTGCTCTGCTGGCCCCACCCCCAGCATCTGCTGGCCCCGCACTTACTGAGGGAGTGGTGGGGAGGAGGGGGCAGGGCTGACACAGGTTCCGGTAAAGTTTGCCGACCCCTGCTTTAGAGAAATCATCCCATAACTTAATGATGTCCCTGATCACTTAAATACACCTCTCCATCATATTTGCAGGCTGAGCTGTTTCCAATTAAAAACTGACTTACTTTAAAAAGAAAGCTGTAGAAGGGGAACTCTGTGAATCACCCAGGAAAAAACACATGTGCAGTCAGATCTACCGCTGTGCAAAATGATCACCAAGCTGCTTCTCAGTGTCCTTTTGATTCAAGAGCTCAGGAAAAAAGTCTTGCTTCCTCTCAGACACAGCAGAAGAGTCCGAGGCAAGCACACAATATGCATAAAGTGGTCACTAGCACACTCCAGGACATTTTCACCTGGTCTGAGTAACTCCTCACAGAAACAACCTCCTGCCACTGTTCTAAATCTCCTCATTTTCACTGGACAAACCCACATCTGGTGCCATGAACTCCTGACCAGGGACAGTCTGCCACAGAACTAGGACTGTTCAGCTTTAAGCTAGATAAACGACCTCCCTAAGCATGCATCTAGCTCTGTGCTATACAGCTGTAGAACAATATGTAAAAAAAGATGGAAGATAACTGCACCCAATGAAAATTCCTGTAAATCCAAGTTGTCAGTCATTACTCAGGTGAATGGCTGACAGATTGTTAATCAGTGGCTGATGCATGTACTCCCCATGTGGGCTACCCCAGTTTTCTGCAGTTAACCAAAACACCCCTTCACGATTGAATGAATCGACATGACCATGAATCCATTGAGAACAAAGGCACTTGGGCTAGATTTATTGCAGAGAAGCACAAGAAGAAGCAACTTGCTTCAAATAAGTGTGCTCTGAAGCAATGGAACGGTTCACTTAGTAGCGATTATCTGTTATCTACTAGGCTGGACAATGCAATTCCCTGACCTCCATTTTTATACACACTCCTGGACAGGTTTCGCTGTGCCCTCTTAGAGGAGACTGACACCCAATGGCAGCATCTAGTCCTAACCATCTCCAGGTATGGGGGATTGGACCAAAACATCTCAATCCATCATATTGTTAGGACAATGGCCCCTGTTAGCTCTTCACTGATTTCAGGTTCTACTGCTACTGCCTTGATGTCTCAGAACTTTATCTATTTATAACTTCTTGAAGTAGTGAAAGACCACATGCATCTGCATCTTAGCCAACTACTGTTAATGTCCATGACTCCCCTTACAGACTATTGTGATTTTCCATATCCTCGGCCATACTATGGCTTGGATTTTGGCTAGTTTTCCAGGCCCCCTGTTTGGCCTGTTATATTACCCTTAGGTCTTAGGCTTTCATCTTCTACAACAATCCAAACCATGACATCAAGAGTGAGGCTTGGGGAAGGAACCTGTCAATGAAGAGTGCTGCGTCTTCCTAGTGGAGTAGTTTTTGACCTCTTGGGCTCATGACCTCAAATACCTTTCTTATAATCCTGTGTCTGATAATTCTTTGTGGGTGCAAAGGACTGTGATCATGGGAGGAAAGAAGGGGAAGACTGCGTGCTGTCAGGAGGAGAGGGTTGGAAATGATAAGGGTGAAGTGGGTGGGGTTTAGAAGCCAATGGCTCACAAGCCATAATACACTGTTCATGGTATCACAATGCACACAAGACAGCATTTTTCATAAACAAAACTCGCTTCAACAAAGTATCAGGCTTTGTTCAGCTGTGGAGAGCCTGCCTTCCTGCCTATCGTTTCTTCAGCAGCTCCACTCGTGTTTTCCTGCAGGTTCTACGCCAAAGAAATCATAATTCCATACCTTCTCAGCCACTTCAGAGAGATCCAGGCTTTGCAGCTTGCCTGCAAGCTCATCCAGAAGGCGTGACTGCTCCTCTTGTTTCGCCTTGAACTGGGCCTCTCGCTCATTGATTAAGTCTTCCACTTCCTGTCGGGTCTGAGCTGACAGTTCCACAAAGCTAACAGGATCAACAGTGGAGGCATTGGCCCTCTCCTCAGCCTCCAGGGACAGCTGAAAATATTTGGTGATACTGTCCAAGGCTCCTGCAGAAGTTAGAGCCAACTGTTTAGCAAATCAGCCAGCATTGCTTAATTTACAGTACAAACAATGTCATAGACAGGCTAGTGGGTGACAAAATTGTATCAAGCCATTCCTCTATTAAATGGAAAACAAAAGTAAATGAAACATGGCTTTGAACGTACAAACAGTAATATTCCTGGGGCAAATTCTGCTATATTAAATCAAGCAATGCCTTGGTTCATGATCCCACTGATGCTCTGATTTCAGTGTTTACAGAATTTTACTCTCTGATTTTAAAAAGCTTGAAAATTCTTCCAGATTAGGGTTCTGATCCTGTTCACTCTGAAAGCAAAGGAAGATCTGGCCCCAGATTTATATAGATTTATTTACTTCTGTTATTCATTGAGTCCATGAGACTACTTGGTACAATTCATCTGTGTGAGCCGTGGGCCAGAACACAACCTTTGCACTACTTAAATCCAGGCTTGACTGGGATATACATAGCGCTCATCTCTTGTGCAGGGGGAAATGAATGGTAGAATCTGGCCCTAATTTGTGACATACTTTTATTCATAAAGATTCAAGCAATCTTTCATAGAGAAATTGAGTAATCTAATGGAATTAAATGTAAGCTAGAGTAACTTCAGTTATCTGTAGGTGTATTTAACTTAGTATTAACAAAATACCAGTATACCACAAAGCCTATATACATCAAGAGGATTTAAGATGACTTTGTGCCCCAAGATCTTGAACTAGCTTTGCAACGCACACAGAAACAGCAGCTTCAAAGAAATTCCTGCTGAATCAGCAACGTTGCCTAGACTCAGAAGGAAACTGCACTCGAGAGGAATATGTTTTACTACTGTTTAGAAGATTAACCTGTTATTTAAGGCCATGCACTCATTTAATCGTTTGGTGCCCCTGTCTTTTTCGTTTTCCCCATACAAGACACCTCACCCCGGATATCGGAGATTTTTATAAACTCGAGTTGTTCTGCAAGTTCTTTCACAACATGATCTAGGCTCTTTGCATCAGTCTCCAGGGCCCTCAGGTGAGAGTCTGTGCTGTTGCTGTTTAACGCTATCACTGAAAGCTTGTCTTCTACTTCCTTCATTTTTTCTGTAACATCTGCTGTCAGCTTTCTGTAAGCAAAACACAGAACTACATTTATTCAATGAAAAGAATTATTAGCCTTGAATACTTTTTATAAAGAAAACTGTATAGTAGTTAAATTCCTGCCATCCCTCCCCACCCAGTGCTGCAAGCTATTTGTAACAACTTGCCTTCCTAGAATAGTGGTTTTGTTTTCTTTATCACAAAAAACAACTTTTTAATCTACAACACATTTATAAACTCAAAGCACCCAATTGCTCAGAAAACGGCTGCTTTGTGCAAGATTAACCAGAGACAGATTCCAGAACACTGGTGTAATGGTCTTGAACATGGCAACTGCATAGGTCAGAGCATAGTCTACTATGATCCATGCATAATTTGCTTCACATCCCACACAGCTACAAATGCCTTTTTTAATGAGTACAAATTTATGGGACAGAATAGAATTGAACGTCAGGAAAGAAACAAAAATTCCCTGAACACAATGGATTCTTTAAACTAATTTAGAAAGATCCCCCCTTTGCAAGTGGCATCTTCAGGGTGGAACATGTGGGGGGAAAACATTCCACCTCCAGCAAGAAAGATAAAGAGAGCGATACCAGTTCTTTCCTCTCTGTTCCGCAAGCCCTTCCCTGCGCTTCACTCTATTTGCTCCAAGCAAAATCCCAGACTTCTATTGTGAGGCCTAATAATGTGGAACTAGAGATATTATTGCAGCCATAGAGGTACATGTTCTGCAATGGGGCCTGAATCTGGGACGTCCAGCACAAAAAAAAAAAAAAAAATTACCAAGCTATAAGTAATCTGCAGAAAATTTAGTCTGCAGGAGAGAAGAGTTGGGGGGAAATCTGATACCAGCTTTTAACTATGTGAAGGGAGGATGTACTTAGGCTGTTCTCAGTGTTGGCAGATGACAGAACAAGGAGCATTGATCTCAGGTTGCAGGGGGGGAGGTCTAGCTGGATATTAGGAAAACTTTTTTCACTTGGAGGATGGTGAAGCACAGGAATGTGTTCCTAGGGACGTGGTGGAATCTCTGTCACTAGAGATTTTAAGGCCCAGCTTGACAAAACCCTGGCTAGGATGATTTAGTTGGGGTTGGTCCTGCTTTAAGCAAGAGGTTGACCTAGATGGCCTCCTGAGGTACCTTCCAACGTAATCTTTTTTGATCCTAGCAGGCTGTTATAAGGCCTCAACTAATGGAAAGATTCAGTTTATCTCACAAGGCTTTGGATCAGGATCATCCTCACTGGGGCCAAGACACATACCCCAAGTATTAACCGAATTCAGTCATTCCTGTTGCCACCACTCCCATAGCTGCTCCATCCTGGAAGTACAGGGCAGTTTCGTGTCTGAACCCCAGCTCAGTTTACAGCATTAGTAGGTGGCACATACATAATGTTCATTATCTTCAGCGTGCCCTACCAACATTAAAGGACCACCTGTTTTGGTGGAAGGGAGAAAAATGGGGGTTGTATAATGGTTGGGTGAGGAAAAGTGGTTCCTCGGCCTGTTCTCACCAATCCTGGAATCCAGTACCCCAAACTCTCCAGGGATATGGGGCAGCAGAGCTAGGGAGCAGCCACCTATCATTAACTCTGAAATTTCTTCAAGGGAATCTTAGCTTCCCTTTTGGTTTGGATGGGAACATTCTAAGGTGGATGGAAAAGTCTCATCTTCCATCAACTCCTTTAAATCATTTCAAACCATAACTGTAACAGTTGTTGGTGTTTAACCATCCTTGATTTCACAGGGATTCATGCTACCCTACAATCTACCCTCATTTTTAAATACAATGAATACAGAACTTCTGCCTCTTACACTTCATTAAATGGAGACAACCAGTGTTACAAACTGCTGTTTTCTGTTGACAATCTTTTCTTTTTCAGATTAGAAAGAGACCTCTGCTGTGCTAGCTAGATGGCTATCAAACAAAATTCCAATCGCTGCCCCTGCATTCTCTCACATAATAGCTGTGTTTGTCCTTTGCCCTGGGGGAATCGCAAGGAATCAGCATGGACTGTCTCCATGTTAATTGGTTGGCCGGCTGACAAAAAACACAAACATAGCTGCGCCTTCCACGGTTTTGGAGATCAGGACTGGGTCCCAGCTTCCCCAGCTGCATTTTGTTTGCTCACAAGAGAATCATACTAAGAGCACTGATGGCCATACCTATCCTGCCAGAAAATGAGAGCTTTCAACTGTTGCTTGAGGTTGCTCAACACACTGGAGTATCGAGCCCTAACTGAGTCGGAAATAGTCACACAACTTGTCCTATACTCACCCTGCTTCCTCAAAGAGATTTCCAATGTTCTTAAGGGGTTCGGCAGCTGGATTTTGAGCAAGGATGCTTTTAATTTCATTCAGTTTCTCTTCCATAGTGTTGATGGTCTGCTGGTAAGGGCCACTGACCCCACTGATTTTCAGGATTTTTGCTCTCTCCAAGAACCTTTGTGTCCTGCTGGTCAGTTCACTGATGATGATGTCCCAAAGGGCAAAACACTGGTGACATGGCGCACAGTCAGGAAAGATGCCAGAGTAGCCGCGGGTGCACTTGTCGCAGCGGGGTCCCTCGACACCCTCCTTACAGACACACAGCCCCGTGGAGCGATTGCACTGAGGTGTCTGGATCCCACGAGGATCACACTCACAAGCTGAAGGGGGTGGGGAAAAGTAACGGCAACAGAGCTCAGAGAAGGTGAAAACAATAATAATGTTGAAAGGAAAAATATACTGTTGCTGACAAAACCAGAATGGCTTTAACCATAATGACATGAATGTGAAATCAGTATGTATGCAAATTATAGCATCAGCTACATACAATCACAGAACAGGAAGGGACTTGAGAGGTCATCTAATCCAGTCCCTGCACTTACGGCAGGACGAAGCATTATGTGTGACCATGCCCGACAGGTGTCTAACCTGCTAAAAATCTCCAGTGATGGAGATTCACAACCTCCCTAGGCAAATTATTGCAGTGCTTAACTACCCTGACAGTTAGAAACCTTTTACTAATGTCCCACCTAAGCTGCCCTGGCTGCAATTTAAGCCCGTTGCTTCTTGTCCTGTCCTCAGAGATTATGAAGAACATTTTCTTTCTTTCCTCCGTGTAACAGCCCTTTATGTACTTCAAAACTGCTATGTCCCCTCCCAGTTTTCAATTCTCCAGACTAATCAAACCCAGGTTTTTCAGCCTTCCCTGTTCAGTCATGTTTTCTAGATCTTCTGTTACTTTTCTCAGGACTTTCTCCAATGTGTCCACATCTTTCCTGAAATGTGGCACCCAAACTGAACACAATATTCCAGTTGAGGGCTAATCAGTGTAGAGTAGAATGAAAGAATTACCTCTTGTGTTTTGTTTACAACATTCCTGCTAGTACATCCCAGCATATTTGATTTTTTTGCTAGTGTTACACTGCTGACTCATATTTAGCTTTTTGCAGCACTCTTTCCTAGGGAGTCATTTTCCATTTTATACAATTGATTGTTCCTTCCTGAGTCGAGTACTTGGCATTTGTTCTTATTACATTTCCTCCTATTTACTTCAGATGATCTGGACAGATTTATTTGTATCTCTTTACTTTGCTGTGAATGCCAGAACTGAGTGTTAAAAAAGCAGGACAAAGTGATATAAAGAGGGAAGAAATCCAGTGAGGCTTTTAGGATCCATTTCACGTGATTTGAGTCACAAAGTGATGGAGATGGCTCCATCCTCCAGTGTATTTGGAACTGGATTTGGGTTGGAATCCATGAGAAAAATTTGAAGATATTTTGGATTTCTGGTCATCCCCATTACAGAAAGCCGGCTGTTCTTGTTACATGTTCATCAGGATTTTAAATTATATGTACGTATGCATGTATGTATGCATGCATGCATGCAATTTAGATCCACTGTTACATTTTGGGCCAGTCTCTGGTGCATATATAGGGTTAGGATGAAATTAGGGAAAGGGAAGGGGGGATAGAAAGAAATATCAGGGACTATCAAAACCTTATTTGCAATGGGGGAAAAGACAGACAAATGTTTTAAAATTCTACCAAAGAGGAGCCAAATGTTACAGGAGTCCACACGCTCCTTATAATGGCAGAATGAAGACAAAGCTGAGCAGCTGTAATTTTTTATTATTCGTTAATTCAGACAACAAACAATTTCTATTGTGCTAATCAGGAAGGGGCAAGTAAAAGCAAATGCAATTAGTTAGTATATAAACATTTGTCTATGTTTATATGCAAACAGGTGTGACCCTGCCTGCAGCTCCTGATAAACTGCTGATTTATATATCCTACTGTTAAATTCTGGGTACCTAGGGTCTACAGGCTGACTGTATAGATATATTTTTAGTTGGTCCTAATCCACAGGTGCGAGGATTACTAAATGTATGTGCTATACTGCTGCTTTTAAAATCCAGTTGCATTTTCTTTGTATAAATCTGTCTAAGAAAGGCAGAATTTACACACAGTGGAAGTTTTTAGTTTCCACCTGACCACTTCCCAAATAGCCAGGTAGAAGGAGCAGAGAGGAAATTATCAACCTTCAAAGCTTTTAATAAAAGAGAGGGCAGCAAGGAACAAAAGGAAGAGGCCTTGAAACTGTGCTGGAAATGCCATTCCCATCTTCATGGTGAAGTGAACCCAAAATAGATCAAACACACATTCCTTTAACAGCCAACAAGGGGACTTTTGACGCCCAGCAGATGAAAGCCTTCAGTTACACATCACATCTTTCAAGAATACCTCATAAATACCTCATAAATGTAACACACACAAACAGGCTGTAAATCCATCAAGAACAGATAGGTATTAAAATTCCAAAGGGGTAGCCGTGTTAGTCTATTGTAGAAAGACAACAGAGTCTTGCGGCACTTTTAAAGACTAACAGATTTATTAATCGCATGAGCTTTCGTGGGAGAAAATCCAGAGATCTGGGTTGTTAAAGTCCCTTCTGAAAACATCCAACTTCTTGCTAAATAGGCATTCCTCTTGAAAATGACAAGGAAGCGAAATAAAGCTGGTAATCTAAACAGCTTGCTTTCTTGCCACTGCTTCATAATATATCGTTAGTCCTTAAGAATTTTTTTAAAAAAAGACTTTAAAGGGAAAATCAGCTTCATAAACAAAAACTGCATTCTTATAGAGCATGGTTACCAGAATACAGAAATGACTTCTGTTGTGGGCAAGTCAGTTTATGGCTGCACAATTGAGCAAAATAGTTCTTCTGTTCTCTGCACTGTACTCAACACAACAAGAGACTGTTTTTACTTTACATCAAAGTGTTTATGTATTCCCACAGCAATTTACTATGGAATATATTCCCCCCAGGCAAATCATCAGGATACTGTTTGAAAGAGGGTCAGTTAACCCTTTCGTCAACTATTACTCTTGGGGAATAAACAAGGAGTCTTGTGGCACTTTTTAAAGACTAACCAATTAATTTAACATGAGCTTTCGTGGTTCGTCAGACGCTTTGAAGAACACTCAGTATAATTATATGGATGTAACAAAAGTAGAGTAAATGGTATGGGGGGGGAGGGGTTTCCCCACAAAGAGCCCTAAACTATATTGTATTACATGTGAATTCAGCAAAGCAAATCAATGTTTTAGTTATCATTTATTTGCAGATTTAGTAAGCATCTGGTTAAGATTCTTTAGGCAATTCTAATCTGGCTTTCCAACCAGATCACAGCAAGCAATACCACACCTGCACCATCAATCATTTACACAATAAACTTGGAAACAAAATAGAAGATATGCCAGGGGGAAAAGGGGGCTTGGATTTAAGCACCACCCAGTCCCCATACTTACTCAAGATAAACCAAGCTCTGTGCTTCAACTGTCAGAAAAAACATGCTGAGTGCAGGTAAGATAAAGTATCTAAGAAACCATTATCAACCACAGAAATCTGTAGAATCTCAATGTGTAGGAAATGGTTTGTAAAATGGTATTTTCACACTTTCACTATGTTAAAATCGATCATGTTTTGTACCCAAGTCACGAACTGCTATTAGGACTGGAGCATCATCCACCCCAGAAGATCCAGCACAAGTTTATTTCTAAGTGAAACAATCTGAATTTTTCAGATTAATTCTGAGGACTAGCATAATAAGAAACAATAGAAATGAAAAGCAAGCTTTATTTCACTCACTTTTTTAATCTGGGAGGAAGTTTTACATGTTTGTAGTATTGATTTTCTAGCTAGAACCTGCTTTTTGCCTCTGTTGTAGCAGCAACCAGAATATTTCTTGCATCCCCAAACAGAATAAGTCCCCTGTTTGCCTGGCTACTTATCACAACTTTTACTAACTCCACCCATAAAGCACTATCTGATTATTTAAATAAAAATTATGTTAGATGTAAAATAATTTTAAACTGTCTCCCACTGAATGCTCCCTGACACCTCACTAACACAATAAAAGGCCTGCAGCATTAATCATTTCAACAGGAATTCAGGCAGTCAGACACCTTAAGAAACACTGTTCTACCCCTTCATCACATTCTGGGAAACAAAACCTCAGCATTCTGCAAAAACTCTGTCAAACAGGTCTCTCTCTCATGTAGTGTGCCCAAAAGGTCACCAAACTTGAGCTATTTCACATCATGTGGAATGGGGAAGCAAGTTCCAAAGACCTGGAACCTCAGAGAGGGGGATCAATCTCAAATACCTCTGGGACCACAGTTGTCCCAGTGCGGTATATGGAGGGCAGGCCAGTCCCAGGGCGTTTAAAGCTTTCGAGCTCACAGCCAACACCATCAGCTCTGCCCAGGGACCAATGGGCAGCCAATGCTGTTCTAGAGGCCTCGCATCGCATACTGCCTGTGAGATGCCCTGCTCATGAAGCAGCTCACTGCTTTATACACCAGCTTCTGTCTCTGACTGACTTTAAAGTATGGCCCCCTCCAGAGTGCGTGACGTGGTCAGTGGCATCTAAAGGAGAGGTTGCAACCTCCTAGCCAGACTCACATGGCAATAACCTGATTAGGTTAATATGACCCTTGGACAGCTGCTGGAGAGCTAAAATCATCCCCACACTAAAGTTCCTACTAATGAATGATGGGCACGCTCCCTCAGTCCAGGGGATTAACGTGGCATTAGTTATCATCACAAATAAGCTGAGGTGGATGCACACCAAAATCAAACTGTGACATTTCTTGATCCAGGCAGAACCTTAACTGCTAACAGCCACCTTTCCCTGGAAGCATCAGCACAGCTGCATTTCTGACCCAGTAAGATACATCCTACAGAATCTACCCTGCAGCTTACAATGCACGGTTGAATCCATGAGACTTAGAATCCTACTGACAAGTTGAAGGGGGACCAGCCACTCACAGATTTTTATGTTAACAGTTCCAGGGGTGTAGTCGTGTTAAGTCTAGTTCAGCAAAACAAATGGCACTTCTAAAGACTAACCAATTTATTTTTTACATGAGCTTTGGTGGACAAAATCCCACTACATGAGATGTCAGAAAGTGGGAAAAGCTTGCATTGAAAAAAATCTTACAGTATGGGAGAGAAAGATAAAGCCTGTGATTACATTTCACTGCATCAGGTCAGATTACTTCAGCAAATCAAACAAGTTATATAGATTCAAACAGTGTGTAACTACACATCACAAAGTGGTGAGGTTGAGCGGGGTGAGGATCACTGTGTGTAATGAAAAACAATGGAATCCTGTGACACTTTTAAAGAGTAATGTTTGTAATGAGAAATCCAATTCATGTCCATATTCAAACCTGAGCTGATGGTATCAAATTTGCATATGAATTCTAACTCTGAAGTCTTTCTTTGAAGCCTTGACCTAGAATAAATGTAAGGATACTCACAGATAAATTCATCACAGAGTCGTCTGGGAGATTAAAGTGATTTCCTATTGGCTTTTGAATGTTTTTTTATTTCTGATGTCAGATTTGTGCCCATTTATTCTTTTGTGCAGACAGTCCAGTTTGTCTAATGTATTAGGCAGAGGGGCATTGTTGGCACATGATGGCATATATCACATTGGTGGATGAGCAGATGAATGAGCCCCTGATGGAGTAGCTGGTTTGATCAGGTCCTATGATGGTGTCATTAGTGTTGATATGGGGGCAGAGTTGGCAGCGGGGTTTGTTGCAGGGATATATGCCTCCCTTACTGTTTCTGTTGTATCATCTGTAGTTGTTGGTGAGTATTCGTTTGAGGTTGGTAGTCTTTATATGACATTTCCCTTAAATCACCCTTCTCAAGCTTTTGCCTCCCTATTCCACAAACAACTTTTTCACTTTAAAGAGACAGGCTAGCAGTCTATCCCTCTAGATCTGTTTGAGTTAACCATGTGACCCACCCTTCTCTGTATCTAAATATTATTTTCAGCTAACATTTTATTTTCCATTTCATTCATCTGATGAAGTGGGATTGTGCCCACAAAAGCTCATGTGACAAATAAATTTGCTAGTCTTTCAAAGTGCCACAAAACTGTTTGTTTTACTGTCACTATAGCTGTTCAGTGCCTACTGTACAAGATGAGGATACAAAATTAGCTTAAACCTGGTCATCTGATTTTCCCCAGGAAGAACAAGAAACCATCAGAGACATCCAGGGTCACATGAGTGTTTCTCTGCATATCTAATCGCTGGAAATCACTCTCAGAGGTCACTAGGAGAGTGAGTATTAGGGGCTAATGCTGCAAATCCTGTAAGAACAACATTGAAGACCCTTTTAAGCAAATGTAAAGGACTTGTTTTCACATGACTAGAAACTGGGGAAGAATGAAAACCATACAGATGCTGAAATTACAGAGGAGTCTCTGGTCTTTACATGTCTACACAAAACAAATTTAGGCCTTGTACACACTACAAAGTTATCGCGCGGTAAGACTCCTTACCATGAGATAACAATCAAAGCGTCCACACACTTAAGCTTCTTTTTGCGCGGCCACAGCCCTCTTGCTGCGCAACATGTAAACCACCTAAACGAGGGTGGTAAGGCTTACCACGGAACAGTTGTTCCATGGTACAGCCTGTGTGGGCGTTTTTTGCACTGTTGACAGCCTCTGGAAATGTTCCAGCGTGCCAAACCTGGCCACTCTAGGACATTGGAGCTGTCAAATAAGTCAATTTCACTGCTGTGTGGATGAACTCAAGCGTTATAATTATAATGCTTGCTTGTCCCGCAATAACTTTTATTGCGGGACAAGTCTGTAGTGTGTACATGACCTGAGATGCCTCAACCAGCTATGGTTAGTAACTGCCTTTAAACCAAAAATTGATTGTTCTCTTTTCACATGGGATGGTCGAAGAAAGGCAAGGGTGGGGTAAAGAGGTGCAAATGAATAGATGGAAAAACTGCATGCTTGGCAGATTAGAATTAGTTAGGAGAAGATGATCAAACATGTTCCTCTGTAAGCAGAAAGAGACAGTGATCAAAATGCCCGTTATTATTAGCGAAAGAGCATGCATTCTAGCCTGATCAATAGTGCTGGATCAGTAAATCTAAACTTTTCCCTGTGGAAAATTTTGTGGAGGTAGAAAAAACCCTCCTTTTGAAATGAGAGAGACAAAGTAGGGAGGTAATACCTTTTATTGGGCCAACTTCTAATGGTGAGAGAGAGCAGCTTTCCTGTTTCACAGTGCTCTTCTTCAGGTTTCATCTTCCCCAGAGACTTGTCTAGGTTGGGTGGGTGCAACCACAAAATTTTCAGACAGGTGCGGGGAAGCAGAGGTGACCCTGCATGCCCTGCGTACGCATCACCTCTGTTGTGTGTGTTAGTGCTCTTTCTATGCAAGGGTAACAACTCCCATTTGAATGAATGTTCCCATTTCATGGAGCCTCTTCAGTATTGGTAGATGATCCACAACAGTGCTCAGAAACAGAAAGCTGGTTCAGAGGCATGATGGCCAAGGTTTTCACAAGTGACCAGTGAATCAGGAGGCCCAATATGAGATGTCTAAAAAGGGCTGGAGTGTTAGGACGGTCAAGTACTAACCTGTCCTCTGAAAACCAGGATCTGTTACGGCCTTTCCCACCCCAAAATAGAGGTGTTTACCAGTGACTTCCAAAAATCTTGGCCTTAGTTATTTTTTTAACTGAAGATATTTAAAATTGTGAAAGATATCATACCAGCGTGGGCAAGAAATATCCTCCTACCCCCCCAGTGATTTCTCAGGAACAATCTGATTCTATTTCTACTGACACCAATTGACTCAAAATCTCTTGCAGAGACTTCAGAACACAGTGCACATAGGTTGATGTAGTAAACCATGCAAGTTTCACAACCTTAGATAGAAGCCTTTTGCGGCAGCTAGATGAAGATGCAATTCCACAGGCCTCCATGGATGAACACGATTTGTTTGATGGCTTTTGTTAAAGGAAATCATGCTTCACCAATCTACTGGAATTCTTTGAGGAAGTCAACAAACATGGACAAGGGTGATCCAGTGGAAAAAGTCTACTTAGACTTTCAGAAAGCCTTTGACAAGTTCCCTCACCAAAAGCTTTTAAGCAAACTAACCAGTCATTGGATAAGAGGAAGATCTGCTCCTGGATCAAAAAACAGGTAAAAAGACAGGAAACAAAGGGTAGGAATAAATGATCAGTTTTCAAAGAGGTAAACAGTGGTGTCCCCCAGGAGACTGGACCAGTACTGTTCGACATATTAATAAATGATCTGGAAAAAAGGAGTAAACCGTGAAGTGGCAAAATTTGCAGACAATATCAAATTACTCAAGATAATTAAGTCCAAAGCAGACTGCAAAGATACAAAGGGATCTCACAAAACTGGGTGACTGGGCAACAAAATGGCAGATTAAATTCAATGTCGATATATGGAAAGTAATGCACAGTGGAAAACATAATCCCAATTATACATATAAAATGATGAGCTATGCATAATTCTCTGAAAACATTTGCTCAATGTGCAGCGGCAGTCAAAAAAGGAAACAAAATATTAGAAACCTTTAGAAACAGGATAGATAGTCAGACAGAAAATATCAAAATGCCACTGTAAAAATCCATGGTGCACCTATATCTTGAATTTTGTGGGCAGATCTGGTTGCCCCATCTCAAAAAAGATATATTGGAAAAGGTACAGACAAGACCAGCAAAAATGATAAAGGGTATGGAACAGCCTCTATATGAAGAGTATTAAAAAGACTGGAACTTTTCAGCTTAGAAAAGAGATGACAAAGAAGGAATAATAGAAGTCTATACAGTCTTCACTGCTGTGGAGAAAGCAAATAAGGAAATGTTATTTATTCCTTCAACATGACACAAAAGAATTAGGGTTCACCTAATGTAATTAATATGCAAGAAGTTTTAAACAAACAAAGGGAAATACGGTTTCATGCAATGTATAATCAACCTGTGGAACTTGTTGCCAGGGGCTGTTGTGAAGGTCAGACATATAATTAATTAGGTGCAAAAAAGAATCAAGTAAGTTCATGGAGAATTTGGTCCATCAAAAACTATTAGCCAGGATGGTCAAGGATGAAACCTCATGCCCTCTGTTTACCAGCTGGAGTGGATGACAGGGAATGAATTACTTGATGATTTCACTGTTCTGTTCATTCCCTCTGAAGCACCTGGCATTGGCCACCGTCAGAAGAGACAGGATTCTGGGCTACATGGACGATTGGTCTGGATGGACTCAGTATTGCCCAAGACCAAATGCCCCTGTCTCAGCACTTGACCTGTGAAATATGCTAGCAATGAATCCCATCACCACACAACACTCACATGCTTAGGAAGACTTACAAATGCAAAACTCGGACCAGGTTTGTATCACATCCCAAGACTTAGTAAAAAACCCGTGATCTTTAACCATTTAGGTATTTGACAGAGTGGAACTGAGGCCAACTTTGATGCCCTCTGCTAATGCTCCAAGGGAGTGGAGTGGGGAGGAAGATGCTCTTTTCTCAGCCCCAGAGATTCACAGCATGCAGGCTAACTTTAAAAAGTCCATGAACAAGCTGGTACATCTACCTTGCGACCTTTTGGGGTCACAGAGCAAATTCCTATCAAGTGGCCTATGGCACAGGGAGTAGCTGAGTTCTCCAGAGTTCTTCAGCACAGAAGGTTTTGGTCAAGTTTGCACACTGAGGAGCTGGTATCCACAGCCTTTCAAAGACTACATGGCTCAGAAAAGCATGGATGCTTTCTGCTAGATGGGACCCCATGGAAGATGAAATTTTATAGCTAAGCAAGACTGCTGTGTTGCTATAAAATGAGGAAGGTGAGGTGGGGGGGATATTAGATTTAATAAAAGGTTTAAAGCTACCTTGAAAAAAGGTGTTCTGGATAATATATTAGTGCTTTTCACTTTAGAGTCATTAAAAAGCAGGTTTTTACCTGTTCAAAAGGGAGCAGAAACCAAGTAAAAGATCAGAAATGCTGGCACTCAATGAAATCTTGCTGAGAACATGTACTGAAGGATTCCATCAATAAGCCTTGATGGCGAGAGCTGATAGCTGGAGACAATCACTGCCCGGAAGCGTTTTGAGATTGAAGGCCTAGTCAGCAGCATGTAACCAGAGGAACACATGCAGCCTTCAGGAAAGCAATTAATATGCTACCTTGCTCAGAAGAAATCTAATACATGCTCTACCACCAACTAACTTCAGGATTATTTTATCTTTATCACTAACCAGCTCCTCTATAGCTGGGACACCCTTTAGGTAGGTAGGGGTTCCAAAGAAGATCAGTTGAAAGGGATTTATTAAAAGACCACAGCAAGTAAGTTTTGCCCTGCAGGAAAGATACCTTAATTTAATCTAGGAGGCTGCTGCAAACCCTCTTGGCCAAGTCTCATATTTAAAAAGATCACAGATACAAGTTTGTTCTGGTCTGGACAGTGTTTCAAGTTTCTTTCTCCTATTAATAAACAGACTTGTTTATAATGGAGTGACACACAGAATTCAGTTTTCTAAACAATCCACTTAATCAGGTGCTGGTATTTGGCTGATTGTACCATACTGACTGACTAGTTAAGTGCACTGTGCCTTTATGCAGTCTGAAACAAAGAGAATGATCTTTTGCTAATGTTTATATACCTTGTGTACTCAATAAAATTCCTTTAAACATAATCTAAACAACATAGGAGGATGTACAGAGACAGAAAATCCAATATACTAAACCTTTTTATTAAACAGAATCAAAAGTAAAAACCTAAAGACAAGGGAAATATATTTCCAGGTTGACACGCAAACCCATAAATTCTGCTTCTTAAAGATATCCTCTTGCTACAATAGCAGCTTGACAATATGGACGAATTGCTACAGCGTAAAAGTTAAGAAATCATTTATTTAGAAATAAACCTACTCATTTGGAATGAAAGATCAGTTCTTATTATAAGCCTACACAAATCTACCTTGTACACCAGGCTGCAGCTAGAATTGTATTGCGTCGGCCCATCTTTACTAAGACAGCAAACCAAAGAGTCACCAAACATGGACATGCTTCTTTATACCATTATAAATGCAAACCATCACAACATTAAAAGAGATACTGCCAAAGACAGCAAGAAAACCTTATTCCTGTTTATAATGCCTTAACTACTTGACATATTTTCCCCTGCTGGTCTCTCTTTTCTGTATGTAAAATGGATGCCCACTGCCAAGGCATATTTGAACATACAGAGTTGCTGAAATGAATGCAATTTTGTTTCCTTTTGTGTGCACAAATATAATTAAAGTGGTCAGCATCAACCTGAGAGCTTGCAATATTTACAGCAACATAAACAACTATACAAACAAAGAGTCCTAGGCTACGTCTACACTGGCAAGTTGGTTCGAATTAAGGAAGCTTAATTCGAACTAACTTAAGCCTTGGCTACACTAGGCTTTCATTAGTTCGAATTAAGGACTTCCTTAATTCGAACTAATAAATTCGCTTATAGTTTTCGAACTAATGGTTAATTTGAACTAGTTAGTTTGAATTAACCCAATGTGGCCATGTTAGTTCGAACTAAGCGATTAGTTCGAACTAACCGGCACATTGACCGTAATGCAATTGACTAATTCGAACTAACCAGCACATTGACCTTAATGCAATTGACTAATTCGAACTAAGCAAGTGCCATGCATGGCACTTGCTTAGTTAGAACTAAAATTTGCTAGTTCGAATTATGTTAATTCGAACTAACTAAAATTAGTTCGAATTAGTTAGTTCGAATTAACTCATTCGAACTAACTGAGTAAGTGTAGACATAGCCTTAAAGATTAACAAATGTATTTATCGCAGGAGCTTCCGTGGGAGAAATCCCCCTTCGTAAGACACGGAAAACATCAAAAACTTACAAAAGGGGAGGGAATAATAAATGCAGTGAAGTGTAAGTCACAAGATCAGGTCAGACTATTTCAGTAAATCAAGTAAGCCCAGCGGAAGGGTTGGTGCTATGTCTCAGGCCACAGACAACCGTGGAGAGAATGGAAGGACATCCTCCCCCTCCTCCACCCCCTTCCCCCAGAGCTCCTGCCAGACTAAGCAGTCAGGCCCTCCTTTTATACTTTCTTGCCCACCCCTTCACTTCCAGCCTGATGGGCGGGCTGGCTCTGGCCCATCTTCTTTGAGCTCATTGGTTCTGCCTCCTGCCCCTCAGAGAGGCCCTATGTCCCCTCACTACAGGAACAACAGATAAGAAGGTGGGGTAGTTGTGAGAAGGGGAAAATCACTTTTTGTAATGAGGAAGCCAGCCCTCATTTCTATTCAACCCCAAGTTAAAGGTGTCAAATTTCCATATGAATTCTAACTCTGCAGTTTCTCTGATGCTTTGATTTGAAGTTAACCTGTTTAAGTACTGTAACAGACATGTCTTTCACAGAGTGTGCGGGGAGACTGAAGTGTTATGTACACAAACTAATCAACAGGCTCTCTTTGAAAAGAGGTTTTAAGGGTTCCAGTCACTGAAAGCGTACATGGACAATTTAAAACACAGCATGAGGAAAGGGGAGAAGGGAAGTTAGACTCACCCTGGCATGCCACATTTGGATCACCCCAGAAAAACTCTTGGCAGTCACTGCAGGTGCGGCCTCCAAACCCAGGCATGCACTGACATTGCCCAGTGAACTATTAAAAAAAGGAGAACAGAAAGTGAACTGGTTTCCTGCCGGGAAGGGAACATCACCAACACTCTTAGAGATAGTCTCAAGGTTTATGGCAACAATCTCAAGTAGATAGTCACTGTGGTCTCGTCATTTATTGAGATGACAAAGACTCAGCAGCTGAGCTCACGAACAGAAAGCTGGTTTGGAACAACACGGCTGGACACGGAGTAAGCTGAATGATAAAAGCAATTTAAGAAAATGTGATGCTGTGTGTCTTTGTGCCTCATCTTAATTTCTTTGCCTACCCCAGTGTAGACTCTCCAGCACAACATGGTATTTAGACCTGAATTACTAGAGCCAACTTTTCAAGATTGTCAAGGCCCTACAGCTCCCCTCAACTTTAGAAATGGAGTTGTGGTGTTCAACACTTCTGACAACCCAACCCTTCTAGCAGTATATGCACCGGGGAAAGAAATATTTGGGGTAGAGAGACAATGCTTGTGCCCTGTTTAACTTTCCCCTGGTGCTCGTCCATGAATTGCCATTTTTGTCATGACTTTCCCACAGTCCTAGCAGCTACACAGCCAACTGAGAATGTCATCTGCTCTTCAGGAAGAAAATGTTTGTAATCTGATTTACTGAGCCATTGTACAGCTTTACTGTGAATCCAGCCAATAACTAGGCAGAGGAGTATTTTGCTGGATAGGACTAATGAAGCTCTATGCATTTCTTACCTCATTACAGGATGGCCCGAAGGAACGGGCGACATCGCACTCACACAGTTCACATCCAGTTCCGCTGGCCAGTCGCCAAGTGTTCGGTGCACAGTGATCACAGTTCTGCCCAATCACGTTGGGAAGGCAATGGCACTGGCCAGTTGTTTTCTCACACTGACAGTCTTCTGAGCTATTGCAGTGCTCTCGCACAGTTCCCAAGTAGTTACAGACACACTCTGTAATGGAAGAGGAAGCAGCCTGACTACATTATGCTAGAACAACGACCCGTTAAACTTGAGTCCAAACCTGTACGTCCACGTTACAGAAAGAGATGGTTTCCAGGGAGACATCATGATCCTATTCGTAGGGCGAAACTTACCCTGGCATCCCTGCGCACGTACTTAGAAAAGAGACACACTTTGGGAGGAAAAACCTAATGAAGCACCCTGCCTCGGTACAGAGCCCACGGTGATGAGTGCAGCATAAACACCCATGTGGATAGGCAGTAAACGGATGTCTCATTAAAATGTCTCTATTTCTTTTTTAGAACTTATGCTGCAAGTTATTAACAACGCAAAGATGGAAATAGATTTCAGTGTTTTCCTACATCTGCATCCAAGTTAATTTGAGCAATATTCTAACTAAGGCTTAATCCTGTGAAGTGCTCCTGTGATAGGCACTGTAGTACAGGACTAGGACCACATACACGGACTCTTTACAGAACAAATGTACTCTGAAAAATCAATTTTATAAGGGAGACACCATAGGGTTCTGCTTTTATTATCTTCCACATAAATGTGCTCTCTTAACAAAATGAAAAAGATAATTAGTTTCCAAGTGCCAGCCCTGAAAACTTGCCCTGCAATTCTTTCTGGTCCACACATAACCACCAGAGACAGAGAGACTCTGTTTAAAAAAAAAGAAAAAATTGGTGGATGATAGCTGACCCAGAATAGAACTCGGCTCCCACCTTCAAGGAGGTGTTTGCTCTGTAGAGATAACTGAAATAGTAAAAATACCATTTTTATTTTGAGATTAAGGTCTGACTTTGGATAAACACAGAGTAGCACTCTGAAGTAAGTTTTAAAAAACAAAACAAAAAAAAACCCCAAAACCCCACCATTATGAGACTCTAATTATGCTTAATACTTATTATCCCCTGATGCAGCCCTTCCTTTTGAGATTCCAGGAACCCGCTCCCGCTGTTCTTTAACATCCCTGGAATGTTTTGTGTATACAAAAGCCAAATCTTCAGGGCTTAAGAAGCAGCAGGAAATGGCCATGCTCAATTTCTTGATAAGAGGGAAACAATGAATGCTAACAAGAAGGCAAGAAACCCTTACCCCACAAAAGCCTCACCCTTTCAAATGCTGGGTATGTAAATGTTAGGCATCTCATCTCTTCTTGTTAAACTAAAGGATCCCTGCCTGCTAGCTAAAGAATCGTACTGAACACAAGAAAACATGCCCAATTTTAGCCAGATTCCTGCCATCAGTTTAATCAGAAATCGTTCCAGCCAAATTAAAAATACTTCAGATTATCCACCATTCTCCATTAATGTACCGAAACCACCTGCAAAACGAACAGCTCCACAGTTTATTACACTTAACGATATTCTATCAAAAGTTTAATAAGTTCCAAAGGGGGTAGCCGTGTCAGTCTAGTTCAGCAAAACAAATGGAGTCTTGTGGCGCTTCTAAGGCTCACCGATTTATCGGTCAGGCATCTATTCATTATTCAAAGCTGATGCAATAAATAAATTGGTGAGTCTTTAAAAGCGCCACAAGACTCCTCGTTTGTTTAATGCAGGTAAATGAATTCTGGCCGGCGCTGAAGAGATGAGGCATGGCAAGTCTGCAACCCCTCCCGCCCCACTTACTTCTACAGTCTTGTTGCAGTGCATGTCCATAGTGCCCATGTTTACACAGGTGACAGTTTTCACCCTCTGTCTGATACAGGCACTTCAGGCACTTTCCTGAGCGCTTGTCACAAGCCCCTGGATCAGCCATGTCAATGTTGTTGTTACATTGGCACCCCTGGCAGCTTCCACCGAACTCTTCAGGGTCTCCGAAGAAACCAGAAGCACATTCATCACATCTGCTTCCTGTGTAAACAATCAAACCGAGGAATTATTATTTCAGCTCACTAACGTATCAGTTAATAAACAGGAGGGCGAACGTAACTGAAAGGAAATTGAGCTCAATATATTTAGAGAAACAAACCACGATTGTTTCATTCTCAGCAGGGGTAAGTCAAGTAGATCCACTGATTTTAATGGAGTTGAGCCATTTTATAGCAGAGTAGGACACCGCTCTTTGGCTATGTCTACACTTGTAAATTTAGGTTGACTTCAGTTAAGTCGACTTAGTGAGTCTACACCTAAATTTAAAGTCGACTTAGGGGGGAACTTACACTGGATGCCTAGGTTGACTTCTAGGGGCTAGGGGGACCTAGGGCAGGTCCACGGTGGCGGGGGGGGGCACCCCTTACCCAATGCCAGGGGGCTCAGCCTTTGCCCCATTTTACCCATGTACAATGGGGCAAAGGGGGACAGGGACCCTGGCGGGGCAGGGTGGGAGTCCTGGAGTAGCCCTAAGTCGACTTAGGGCTACTCCAGGTCTACACTGGCTTAAGTCGACTTTAAAAAGTTGACTTAAGCCTAAAGTCAAATTAAAAGCAGGTTTAATAAAGTCAACTTAATTTTCATTAAGTCGACTTTATTTTCCTTAAGTCGACTTAAGTGTAGTGTAGATGCGGATTAAATTAAGTCGATTTAAGCAAGCTTAAGTCGACTTTATTTGTAAGTGTAGACACACCCTTGTTGTGGATTTCAGGTCTCAAGGCTCTGATCGAGGAAAGTGCTTGCGCACGTTGACAAGTTCCAAAAGGATAGCCGTGTCAGTCTAGTTCAGTAAAACAAACAAGGAGTCCTGTGGCCCTTTTAAAGACTAAACACATTTATTTTTCACATGAGCATTCGTGGGTGAAGTCCCACTTTGTCAGATGCCAGAAAGTGGAGAAATGTAAGGAAGGATATGGGATAAATAAATATATTAGTCTTTATAAGTGCTTGCTTGCTTGCCCATGTGTTAATGGGCATCCCTATTTGGGACAGCACTTAAGCATCTGCTTACATTTCAGCCTATTGACTTCAGTATTGTCCTCAATAGGAAAGCTTTGCTGAGCTGGTGACTCAAATTAACTTCTAGCATCATAACCATTCATTAAGACTTAAGAGAGAGACAGAAATGTTTGCTATGCAAGATAATCCTCCCTAGCTTTTTCACAGTGCCGCTCCTACTTACAGTATTGTCTGCTGGCAGGGAGTGGTTTTTATTAACCTCATTATTTATATATCGCTACAGGGGTACTTGGTGCTTCATAGACACACAAAATGAAAGACCTGCTCTTAAGGGGCTTACAATTTAAATTAAACTGAACAACAAATACTGGTTGGAGAGATTTGGCAGACATAGGAATAGGAGGGGTAGATGATCTCCCTTACTCTTACGGATTTTCCAGTAAATGCTTGTATCTGCTGTTTGCCAGAAATTGACCCTTAATTTGTAAATGAAAAACGACAACCCTTACACATATTGATACTACAGTAACTTCTACCACTGTGCATGCTAGTGCTCTTCTACTTCTACACATTCCAATTAAACCTCAGTAGATTCAATTTAAAGCACGTGGTATTTACCTATGTAGCCCACATTACAGACACACACCACTTGCAGAGAAATAGGATCTTGGTAACAGCTGCTGGCAAACTGACGCCCACTTTCCGGGCCATCCGGACAAGGACAAGGCCGACAATGATCTCCTGATCCCAGGACCGGGTCTCCATAATAACCACCAAGGCACCTGTATTAAGTGAAGACCTGTAAGGCTGCAGGCAGATGCAGTACAAAACAATTTCTTCTGATATGAAATCAGACTAATTGTTTTCAATGACTGGAGGGAAGAGAGAAATGGATTATAGGACAGTACATTTTTTAAGAGGTCTCCAATTGCTGTTCACAGCATGAACACCACAATTGTAAAGATGTTTTCTTCGGCCCATACTAGCATTAAAGTTAATATGCCAAACCAAACCACTCCATCTCAGATGCAACACCTTGCTTCTGATCATCACACTTTCAGTCCATTTAGAACTGCCTATGGTAGGTGGTTAGGCACATTTATATGGAGAAATCAGTTTAGTACCTCCTGAACACATGCTCCTGCGCTCAGTGTCCCAGGGCAGGAAAAAAACAATAGGAGGACACATAGGTGCCCAGCTACTGCTTGCTGGATGGGGTTCACTCCTTCCACTCAGAATTTGCTTTGGTCTCCATGGTTATAGCCAGCCAATTCTGCACCAGGGCCTGCGATACTCTACACAGACTTTTCATCTCTAGCTCTTTCAGCTGTACACAAACAGTAGCATTTTTTAACAGTTACTCACTCCCCTTGGTGAGGGTCGTAGGAAAACGGGTCCTGCCATTTTGCCCTCATTAAAATGAAGTGATAATCTAGCCATCTGTAACAATTCTGGGGTCGTCCATCTCTTTAAAATTTCTGCCTTCCTCTCCACTGCATAGTGTGGACACTAAAGAGAGGTGGCCCTCCCTCTTCTTATAAATGCACAGTCTCTTTCAAACCCTCCCTCCCTGCAAACAAGCCTTTTGTAATACAAGTCCTTGGGCTTGTCCTGAATTCAGGTGTCCAACTTGACAGAGCAAGACATTTCTTTTCATTCCTATTTCTTTGTGCTGAATTCTAAGTCAGATGAATGTGTGATGTGATATTTACATAGAGGGATTGTTAATTCGCTTTTAGGCTGTCAAATTACAGAAAGCAAAGGTGAATAGTCACAACAAACTGCTTGCTAGGGGTCTCTCAACCCCACTGCTCACATTACTTCCTGAAATGCATTGCACTTTGGATAGTAAGCACAGGGCCTCGTGGGAAGGCAGTCATCCTTCGCTCCTTCTCCCTCCCCTCTTCTCTAAAGGAAAAAAAAGCAGGAAAAGTTTTTCTTGCTGTTTTTCTGCCGCAGGCACAACAGAGAGGCACAGTGCTGCATGCAGAGAGAGGAATTAATTGAAAACTTCCCAGGGTTGCAGGCAGGGGAGGAGCTATGTTGCTGTGGTGAAGCAGACACTAGAGGAAACCGGAAAAGCAAGATTAGAGCTACTCTCTGGCTATAGTGACTTAAATTCAAATTGTAGATTTCGACCTCAGTGCTACGCCACTTGCAGGGGTGGTGTTAAGTAGGTCGAATAACAGCTCCATTTTTTCCTGAATTTACTGCTCTGACAGTGGAGATAGGCTGCTGAAGGTCAAAGTAAGGAGCATTATGTTGAACTTCACTGTCAATATAGACCAGGCATAGATACAGTCTCACTGAAAACAGGAAACAGGTTCCCTGATGGGTTATCTGGGTGGGGCACCTCAGGGCAGAATCAGAGCTTTGTGCTGGATCATGCCTGTTTCACTGACTTCAATGGGATTTACTTGGGACCTTGGGATTGGGCCTTAGCGTTGCCTGGGGCGATTCAGTGGATATTGCTTATCAAGTATAATAATGTACCAGTAAATTAACTATAAGAAGAGACCTTACCTTTCACAGTTGTGTCCTGTGGTGGAGTCGCGACAATTCAAACATTCCCCAGTGTACGGGTCACAATCATCCGAGTGGCCATTGCATTGGCAAGGCTGACAGCTTGGAAACCCCCAGTATCCAGGTAAGCACCTATCACATTGACGGCCAAACACTCCATGGAAACAGTGGCACTGGCCGGTCTCAGGATGACAGAAGACACTGACAGCCCCTTGTACATGACAGTCACAAGCTGAATAATAAAATAAAAACACAGGGAAGTGAGACGATAGTTGGAAAACATCACATCGTACATTTATGCAGCTCACACCAGCAAAGTCCCCAAAGAAACTAATGACAGTTTTGCCCAAATAAAGGCTGAAAGATCAGATCCTACAATTGTACCAGAATACAAGACTCGACATGATGGAGACTTTAAACTAGTTTTTCTAGGTTCTACTTGGATCCCGAAAACAATGATGCCTTGAAGACTATCTTGTGTTGAATAATGAGGAATATTAGTATCTAATTTGCCATTGCCTGACTAGAATGAATGTGCAGAGATTATGGATTAACATACATTTGCATCCATTAGGTCCAAACCCAAAGGTGCCAGGAGCACATCTGTCACATCTTCCTCCAATAACATTTGGGCGACATTGGCATTGTCCTCCATTAGGGTCACACACTGAACTTAATGAGCCTTGAGGGTCGCACTCGCAAGCTGAATTGTGAAGAGAGAACAGGATTTGGAAAAGAAAACATCACAGTTCATAAAACAGGTTTGAGCAGCATCTCTTCACACATACCAAGAAGTGGGTGGGATGCATGGGTGTAACAACATTAACAATTGGAAAATTGTAGTTTACTCTGCAAGGCAATTCAGTTGTACATACATAATGCTGTCTCATGTAGCAGTGCAGAAATGCTAAAAATAATATTCTTGCAGACATCTGTCATAGGGGTTTTCACAACACTTCTGCTGTTTTCCAGACATCGATATCTTTGAAAAGTTTCCCAAGCACTGTTAGTGACCACTTCTTCGCCTGAGCCCCCCACTGTGAAAATGTCCAGCGATTTGCAGTAAGGCATAAGAACAAGCTATGAAACAATTAGAAAAGAACACAATGTTATTTATAATGCTAGTTCGTTTCTGACTAAACGAATAACGTAAAACTAAATGCTGCTTTGTTTCCTATTGCGTTGTCTTTTTAAAGAAAACAAAAAGCTCATCTTAATTTTCATAGACTATTTTCTAGCATTCACAAAACTAGTATTTTATGGAAAATACAGACGATCAGGGTTCATAGTCATGATGTGCCCGCCTCCCTTGTGTAAAGGTACAAACTTTAGCATGTCAGTGATCCTGTAACATACAGCATGGAACTCATATCAGAAAAGAAACCAAACAGCACACGTACTTTAAATCTGAAGAAAAACCATTGCAAACATATGGCCAAATTTAGCCTATAGTAAGTAGAATTCCCATTGACCAGTAGAATAGACACAGCAGCACCCGAAAGGAAGTTCAACGCTTAGGATTTTAAGTTTAAGTTTTCTTTTAAAACATCTGCAAAGTAACTTGCACTTACGGAATCAATGAGCGTGTATGGGCTCTCCACTTCAGTATCGCGAGAGGAGTACTGTGGCAGCTCCAGACGAACAGTGTAATTCAGTCCCTTTTCGAAACAGACTGGGCGTGGAAGGACGACGTATCTGGATTGGAAACATAACGTATGGTTTTCATTTAAAATGTTGAATGCAATAAATCTTTTTAGATGGCTCTATGGAACATTCAGGATAATTTTCTGCCCCTTCTTGTTAGATTTTTACTGTGAACGAACTACGATATGGTTCGAAAAGAATGTTCGGAAGCTTTTGTGATGAGAGTCTAAAAAGCCTATGGACCCTGAAGTGAATGATACAGCTGTTATACAGACCTTGAGCCTGGTGATAATGATACAATTTGGTTATCGTCGTCAGGAATGGTATTACCACATCGGCTACTAGTAGAAATCTTGCCTGGGCGTGAAACAGTGATCACAGCTTTTTCCCAATGATCCGGTAACTGGAAAAATTGGTCAGTATTAACCAATGAATAAGTCATTAAACTGCTATCAAAACTACATGTGAGAATGAGAACTAACAAGAGGCAAATGTGACAATCACAATTCATGGCATTCCACTGCTATAACCAGAGCTGTGTGAACACTATGCAGTGAACAATTTATATGATGGAATTTTCTCTTTTTTGGTGTTTGTGACCTATCCACGAATAGATCAAGATTTCCTCGGAATGGTTCACAAATATTCCATTAATATTTTATGTAAATTTATTTCAGCACATGGATTGCTTGTGGGAGATGTGTAATTCATGTCTTCATGTCACATGGCATTGTTTCCACACCCTTTGTTTATGAGAAGAGCCCTTGCTATGTTATGCCTAATTTGTATCATCAGCTGTCTCATAAAGGGATCTGTCATAATTGTTTTAATTGTCCAGTAAGCATCATGCACCCCAAAGGCACATATAATAATAATTGTGATGCAAATAACAGTAGAGGTCTGTATAAGTCTTTTGTATTCCTATGTAATTTTATGGTGAAAAAGACTGTCTTTGCCCCACTGAGCTCCTAGCATTCCACAAGAACTCAGGCCTTCTTAAACGTATCTACAGCCCGCCATCCCCTTCTGCTGATAATATGGATGTAAAGAGTGGCCATTTACCTGTGGCTCATAGCGAATCACAATATCATACTCCATAGAATATGGAATATTGTCGATATAGAATTCCAGATATTCCCCTTCAGGAACTCTTACAAATCCTATTCCAGTCCAGGACGGGACACGATCCTTAGAATACTGGCGCTCAATTATGCTCACTCCCTAAGGAAGAGGGGGAAATTATTGCAAAGCTGAAAAGTCATACATAGCTAAAACATTCCTTTTCAATGATGAGAGCAGAAATCCAGGGGCACAGAAACTCTGCAGACCATGTGAACGAAAGGTTATATTTGTAATTAAGTTTTCTGAGTTGCTTGGTTTGTTATTAAAATGACGTGTTATAGAGAAAACAAGCTTTCTTTTATACACGCACAAGATGCATGTCCGCCTTGCCCTCTGGTTTGCATATACAGCCCTTTTCTTTCATTGCAGTGAGACTGAATGAAGCTGTATCGCACAGTTCTCTCCAGCCATTTATTCACTGTAATGAGATTTAAAGTTTAAAGTACTGTTTTGATGTGAACCATTGATCGTATTTAAAAATCAAGCATGTACAAAACAAAAACATGCAGCAAATCATTACATAGATAGCTACAATGCAGAGCATGACTGATGCAACTCTATTCATGTCTTTTCTTGTTGTATTTGTAACTATTAGAGTCAGTCTGGTCATTGCTGAGCTAAGCACCCCACATCTAACATCACATGCAACAAACTCCCGTCAGAATCCAAACAGGGCAGCAAATGTAATTACCTTTCAGAGGTCTGACTGATTAAAATGGCCCAACCCAAATCAGTTGTTAGGGGCTCATCTTAAAAACTCAGACAAGAGCCATCCAGATAGAAGCACGATATTAAAAGATAGAGAATCCAGGGAAAATAGGCATAAACTAAAAACAGGGCCATTTCTTTTGGTCTGGGATTATCTGATACTCTATAAATGAACCCAGTAAGGGTGAAGGATGGCAAACTATGGAAGTGTCTGACACTCCAAGTTCCTGTTTGAAAGAGATCTAAATCAGTGAATAGTTAGTTGTATAAAAATAAGACAAGATCCTGCACATTCCTAAGAAAAGTGTTTAATCAGAAGGGATACAATGTGAGTGAGGTATTAGGCCAACTTCTGTTGATGAGATAAGCTTTCAAGATCACGGAGTTCTTCACATCAGCCCAGGTTAACAGGAAGGACTACATTTTAAGGAAATGTCAATGTGATTATTACATCAGGATGCGCCTGTGACAGACCGACAATTTCCCACAAAATCCTGAATGAATTCACTGAATAAAGTTAAACCTTACTGAATCAGTTCGATATCTTTGGAATCCATTGTGCTAAAAATGCAGTTGTGTATGTGGAATTGCTTTTACCTTAAGAATGAAATAGGCTTGCAAAAAAAGAGCTGTGTTGTGTCTATGCCTGTAAACAGTCACACTGATAACCATCTTGAAAGAAAAAGCAGGCACATGCGTTTGGGTAGCCTATCACTGCTGGGAATAAGATAGTAAAAGGAGGAAAAAACCGTGCACCCTGGAAATACCCTGGAGACAAGGGAGTGACATGAAGGTCCCCACCCTGTCAGAGGTGATGGCCAAGAAAGAGAGAAGACTGAAATCAGGTGCCCTTGTTAGTCCACTGAGGGGGAATATAGGTGCATCTTAACTGTGAGAGCCCCACCCTGCTCTCTCACACTTTTCAAAGATAGCATGGCTATAAATGACCCAAGCTTTGGGCAAAGGGATACAGTCGTCCAAGAAGGGTCACACCCTACTCGCATGCAGTGTCAGAGAAGGGAGCTCTCATGCATGTTTTGAGGTCAATATTTGTGGTGCTATGTGACAGCTAGTCACCTTGCAGACAACTCTTTGTCTGTGTAGTCATTTCAGGTCACTTTGCTAGCAGAAGCACTTGTAAGTATTAGCAAACACTTTACAATTTTGAATTTTTAAAATAAATATAGGTTTGCATTTTTCGACCAGCTCCTTTCCCAAGCAAGTGCTTGTGTGAAGGCAGATATCTCCTAATCAACCCTTCCATTCACAGAGCAGACCTTGACACAAATAACCAAGATTTGCATGCTAGCTCATACACCCTAGCTTGTGTTTCAAGATCTAGTCTACATTGACTTTCTTTCCACAGGATCTCTTCATGTTACCTAACTCTGTAGAAATAGCCTAACGCAGCAAAGTGACTGCCTTTGTTAATTAGTTGCAGGCAAACTATTAGCTGCTGCTTTTGGAGAGACAGCTTCCTCTGTCTTCCTGTTGGAGGCAGATATAATTGAAATAATGGTCTAGCTTCTGCCTATGAATTAGGAGTAAGATTGTGTTCACGATTAATGAAAGGCAAGGGAGGAAAAGGGATAGGCAGTCTGGACACAGAGAGCTAAACTAAGGATAAAACTAGATGGAGATAAACTAGAAATAACTAATAACATTTATAAAGCTCTTCTTTGGATCATATAACTGCATCTTCAGCCATTAATAAAAGAAACCCCGCCTGGGTATATAGTACCAAAAATGGACAGCTATGATGCTTAAATGTCTGATTGCAAAAGCCACATATTCTCCCTGTGGCATTTTTATTGTAACGATCGGAGTGACCGAATGCCAGAATGCCAGCATTCTCGAGATATACTGTAATGACAAACAGAGGAGCAGCGGAATGAAATTGCTATTAAGCCCAGAGATAGATTTCATGTATGTTAATGCAGAAATGGGTCAGGAAATGGATGTTTTCTTTGAAAGTACCACATGGATTATGATAGATACCCCGTGTAGCAGCTGTGGACTGACAGTTCTCCAGTAGTACCGGATTTTTTGTTTTTCAGTGATATTGTTGCAAAACTTTTTCTTTGAAAACATTTCTCTTGAGCTTGCACATTACAACTTGCTACTCACAGGACCAAAGTTGGCTTCCTCTGCCTCATAGATGTACTGGTCTAATGACATGACATAATAGCCAGATTCCACTTCATTGCATAGGCGTCCAATTACATGGGGCCGACATGGACACTGGCCAGTTTCACTTGAGCAGCTGAAATGAAAGGAGAGTGAATTTATGTTGTGTATTTACTAGGAGAACACTGAGCAGACAGAGGTACATATAGGGGTATTTTCTAATTCTTACATTATAAACTATACTTCAAAACAGTATTTCATCCGAATGTCCTTGTCCCTCTGAGCTTGTCAAGTCAGTATCTTACAAGATTGGGAAATAAGAGACCTAAGATTGGCAAGCACAGCAGAGGAAGGTGGGTGGGAGAAGGGCTGAAACAGGTTAATAACAATATTCTTTGTTCTATAAGCAGTTATTTTCTAAATAGTAAAGATATCTTTTTTTTCCAGACTCTGTTTTGTTATTTTATTGTCCTGGAAGTTTCTATATAATATTAAAATGGATCTTTTTTTGCATTGAGCTGGTCAAAATTTTTCACGTGAAACAATGAAAAATTGACTTTTTTTTGTAAAATGAAACATTTGCAGGGAACATACCCAAATGGTTAATATGACAAATGTTGTTTCCCATGAAATTCAAGCAACTTTTAAAAAATTCCAGCTCATTTTTTTTAGTTATTGAAATTCTTCATTTACTAAACAAATTGGCTATCATTAAAAACAAAAACAAACAAAAAAAAAATCACAAATTTTGAATATAAATATGAAAAATGGGTCCATTTCAAATCACGTGAATCAGAAAAAAATCAGAAATCATTATTCCCCTCTCTCCTTCCCCCCGCACCCTCACAAAAAAATAATTTTCCTTCTTTTCAACCAGCTCTCAGTCAGGGCTTATTCACGAATATTTGAAAACATGTAATAGAAGTCAACAGTTATGATGGTCACATCTTTAAACTCTGCTTCCCTCAGCTTTCTTCTGTTTCCTCCAAGAAGAAAAACCCTTCTAATGAAAGGAAATCAGGAATTCCTTAGCTGTCCCAAAGGGGAATCAAGGAAGTTCTCATTTAGATAGATTTTAACTTTGAGGGGATGTTTTCCATATTTGGATAATGATTTCAGTGCCTAGACCAGACTCCTTCTGTTCCCATGGTGGTAGATCAAGGTTCAAAATTACACAGTTTTTCAGACCAGTGCTGGCTGTTTTAGTAGTTGCTCTGTCCACACACCATAATCAGGGATCCAGAAAACTGTTTAATGGAATTTTAGGTTGGACAAACACCACCTAATCCAAAAGACTACAGTAAAGTTAGAAAAACACACTTGCAGAATGCAGACAGTTCAAATGCATTGTTTTGGGATGAATGCACAGTTCTCTAAAGAGATTTAGAGAGCCAGTAATACCCTCCCACTCCACAGATGGTTTTGCAATCCCTGCAGTTAACACAGGAAGACTAGACTGCAAATCCTTGCTCTAATATGGTTGAGAGCTCTTTCCATCTTTCCACAATGATCATAAAAAAGTTACTGGGCAGAATGCGTTTGTATCAGCTGCAGAGCAAATTGATACATGCACAGCAAAGAGCAAGCAGGAGTAAAGATCCACATAACAGGCATTAGCATTGCTAAGTGCGGCTACGTAAATCGCCCAGCCATTGATGGGAAAGGAGACTCACAAGACTGAAAAGGAAAACAAGATTGTCTCAAGGTGGAAATTGCTTTCTTGTAAAACAACCCAAAAGGAAAGGTTGTTTATTTGATTTAAATCTTAATCGTGCAAATTAAAACAAGTTTAGACAAAGTACTGAAAAGTGAGTTTAATATTTAACGAACATCGTTAGCATTCTCAAGATTCTACCAATGGCAGAGTCTTGCTTGTGTGGATTAATGATGTAAAGAATCGCTCAGTGAAATCTTCAAAAGTTTTAAAGTCATACTGGGCCAAATGGTGATCTGCCCTGCACTCCGTTACTCTGCTGCACTAGTTTCCAATACTACAGATAGCAACGTAGAAGATACAACAGTCTCCCTTTAGTCCCACTTAGTATGTCCATTGTATGAAGAATTAAACACCATAGAACGGAAACACTAAGGCAGGCATCTATCCCTGCAACAAACCCCATTGCCAACTCTGCCCACAAATCTACTCAAGTGATACCATCGTAGGATCTAACCAAACCAGCCACTCCATCAAGGGCTCATTCACCTGCTCACCTACCAATGTGATATATGCCATCATGTGCCAACAATGCCCCTCTGCCTAATACATTGGCTACACTGGACTGTCTCTGCGCAAAAGAATAAATGGACACAAATTAAGATATCAAGAATGGTAACGTTCAAAAGCCAACAGGGGAACACTTCAACCTCACTGCTCATTCTCTGAAAGACACAACAGTTACAGTGCTTCAAGAGAAACATTTTAAAACTAAACTCCAATGTGAAAGTGCAGAGCTAGAATTCATATGCAAGTCTGACACTATTACAGGAGATCTCAATAGAGATTTGTGCTGGCTCACTCATTACCAAAGTGAGTTCCCCCTCTTTTAACAGTCTCACCTTCTTATCTGTTGATCCACACTATTTGAATCAAAACAACTTGTTTGGTTTGCTGACGAAGACTGAACTGACCTCATCACTTACCCGTTTCTGTATTTATTCATTCACCTGACTTACTACAGCTTCCATTTCATGCATCTGATGAAGTAGGATTACACCCATGAAAGCTTGTGCGATAAATAAATTAGTTAGTCTTTCAATGTGCCAGAGGGCTCCTTGTTGGATTACAAGAATGTAATTGAAATGAGACTTACTTGTTGTTGAATGCTCCGCCTTGGTCACAGTCACAAGGCCGACATCCATCCATGTCATTGCTCAGGCCCCAGTGTTCAGACTGCAGAACAACAGGCCATTAATGCTGTAACAGGCGTTGATTTAAAAGCACTCCATTTGAACCCCAAGCACACTCCAATTTTAAAAACAATAGCAAATATTGCAAAGTGATAATAAAACCCCTGAACTGCCCACACAAGTCTATCTAGTCTATCACATAACAACCATCTCAAGACACAGCCACTGTGCTCCACCCCGTTAACCTGCTTTTAAGCAAAGGGATGAGAATGAAAGACAAGCTCTGCAGAAGGTCAGAAAGGTTAACAAGTCTAAGCTTTGACGTGCAACGCCAATTCCAGAGCTGAGGGTTGCTCTTGGAGAGTCCTCCCAACAGCCTCCCCTCTCATTTATTTTTTTATTCAGAAGGATTCTCATTCACGGTCATAATCTATGGCTTGAAAAGAAGAATTTTCATAGAGAGCCAAGTTCCAAACCATTTACAGCTTTGAAGAATAAAGCCAATTTCTTGCAGTCAGTACAGGTTATAGAGCTCTGACAACGTGCTCTCAGCATTGATGTGGCATGACTTTGTTCCTGTTATTCTACAGTCTGCCCTCTGGAGAGAGAGCGGCACGCCCAAGTTTTCCAATGTAGTTTATGGGCAATTAACAGTACGTAGACACAAATAAAGCTGGAACGGTCATCTGTCCCTGACACCCCACAATGTATCCAAGATGCCATGTCTTGGCGCCCGGACTCGCACACTGTTTCGTCAGTGCAAGATTGAGCTCTAGCAGGAGCATATCAAGACTCATGTTTTTAAGAGTGGCACATGATACACTCCTTAGCTACCATAGCTTTATTGAGGTGTAGGTAATGGGAGTTAGTCTGGAGATGTACCTGGGAAATGGAGATGTACCTGGGAAAATACTCGGCACTTTGGGCCTGATTTTCACAGCAGGCCTCTCTTTTTGGCCTGTGCAGGTTTATGACTGCACGTTTTAGATCATCACAGTGCAACTGCAGGCACAGTCAAGGAGTTAGATAATTGAACACAATCTTTGTTCCCACAATGAGCTTCTGGTGCAACACTGGACCCCCCAAAATGCAGATCTGGTTTGAAAAATTGACTCTTGAATCCTGGTGTCCCAATATTCCTGGCTTGCTCACTCCCTTTCTTGCTTACTCTCCAATACACCATAACAACACACGCTCCTCAATATTATGTTCAGAAGTGCCCATTTCCGTCCATTTTCTCTCCACATTGCTCTCAGTCACTTACAGAACTCTGGCACCATCTCTACTCAAGACATGCCACACTCCTCTTTTATATTACTGTATTTTTCTGCCACAAATCTATTCTTATTTCAAGGCTACTTACCAGACACTGCCCGCAGTGTCTTCCTGTTGCTAGACGTTTACAATAGCAGTTTCCTGTCTCTGAATCACAAGGATTCCCTCCAGGAAGAGTTCCCAAAGGATTACATGCACAAGCTATATTAGAAAATTTAAGTAAATAAAACAGAACACAGGAATTTATTTATATTTTGCATGGTATTTAATACAAATATTTACAGGAAGACCATCCATCATTTCTCAGGAGCAGTTTTATTGCACACTTCTGTCTGTATTCCTCCCCTACCTCCCTGCCAGACTTCCATAGATTAAGCAAAGGACTTAAACTCAGTAGAAGCACTAGAGAGCCTAACAGTAAGATCACCTGGAACTTCTGATGGAAGTGGGTGGAATTCAAGTCACTTGAAATTTTCAAGTCATGTCCTTCCTTCAAGAAAAATCTAGGGACGCACTGTAAGTTCCTCCTCCAGCCCTAATAATTTCCAGGAAGTACGATGAATGATACAGAAAGAAGCAGTATAATACCCATTACATACATTTTCTACTTACATTGACAACCAAGGGGATTATCTGCATTTAATCCATAGAATCCTTCCTTGCAGAGGTCACAACGTTCCCCTTCCACAAATAATTTGCAGCGGCACTGTCCAGCAATAAGGCCAGTGGAGAAATCAGTGTAGCGATCACATATACCACCATTTTGGGAGCCAACTGGATCACAGTTACAAGCTAAAATGGAAGCATTTCACACACCTTTATTAACTACAGTAAAGGAAATACAAAGTCCTCAGCTTTGATTGCTATAGCTCCTTTTAGAGATACATTGTTTGCCTGTGAAGTAATGAAGTAGCTGCCATTTCCCACTTCTCAAACTAAAAGAAAAGAAGCCACTCTTACGCCAAACCTCCTTCAGAAGCACAGAACATCTGTTCATGAACAGACAGCAAAATAAAGGACCCAAGAATACAGGTGCAGCTGCTTTGCAACTCTTTAACTGAATGAAAGTGTAGACACGATGCGCGTTAGCAGCTTGAAGGATGGCATTGCACTTACGTTCACAGATGTTAGGATCCCGTAGATCTCTCTCGGGATGCTGAAAGTAGAACGGTTTGCACTGTTCACAGTTGCGTCCCATTGTGTTATGCTGGCAATCATTGCACACCCCACCACTGGTATTTCCGGTTGCCATATATACAGCCATATCAAAATGGCACTGGACAGAGTGTTCATTGCAATTGCACTCTAACATACAAGACAAAGAGAGAAGTAAGAATCCAGTTTTGTTCAAGTAATATGTGTTCAGTAAAGAAATGTTAGTCTTGTAAATCATATCTTTACGCACTTCATTTAACACAACAAAGACCTCATGAGCCACTTATGTAAAACTTGTCAAACATTAAAAGCAAATAAGAATGAAGGATTTATAATAGTATTTTATTTAAACATACTTTTACATGCATTACTGTGGCGTCCTTCAGCTGGTCTCCACGGTAAGTCATGGTAGAAATCCATACAAAGTTCGCAGTTTAACCCTTTGGTATTATGTCTGCACATGCAGTGCCCATGGACCTATCATTTAAAAGAATAAAAAACAAATATAACATGTTGGTGAAAGAAAATGAGGAGGGAAAATTGCCAAAGCAATACAAAGAGTGCCTCCAAATTAAAATGAGCCTCGCTGTGAGGGGGTGGGCTTACCCCGCATTAAAGGAGCACTGCATATTCTATGGGCGGCAGATGTCCCATTCCTTAAGCCCTGCTGGGCATGCTCCAACTGATGCCCTAGTATAAAAAGGAGCAACCCAGCTGAGTCAGGGCTGGCCAGCGAGAAGGAAGGACGTGTGGATGAATGTGGAGGTGGACATGACCAGAGTGGAGGAAGGATACGCCGGAAGCTCCTCGCAAAGAGCTGCGTCAGTCCCTGCCATCAAGAGGGAGCAACCCCAGATGCTTAGTCAAGGAGCAGCCACATTCTGTCAGCTACCTGAGCCAGATCACTGCTGTCAGCAGACTCCAGGACTCCCAGGAGAAATGGACGGTGACTGCGGTATCAACCATGTAGGAAGTAGCCCAGGGAGCCTGAATGGTAGGACTGGGGGGTGGTGTGGGATCAAAGCGAGCATATTTCGGTCTGGGATCCCTGCTGACTTGATGCTGTACCCCTACCATCCCGGCACCGATAGGGTCCTATGCTGGGCTCAGTGGAGTGAGCCCCCCTGCCCGGACATCATGCCCCATAGTGGATGCCTCCCTCCCCACACTGACTCTGGCCATTAGGCTGTGCTGCCACAAGAGACCATTGGCAGGGTTGTGTTGAGGCTACATTAACCTGGGAAAAGCCCCAGGGACCAACCGAAGTCACTGTGGCACGCATTTCTCTTATGTCCCTTGGGTTCTCCCCACTGGAGGGGCGATGGAGTAGACTTACCCCACAACACTCATCATTTTCCCTCCACTTAAACTGAAGTATAACCAATGAGTGTTGGGTATACCCGTACCAACTATTATGGCATCACAAACACTCTCTGAAAAGGCAGACTGTGATGGAAATTAAGAAGAAAAATCAAGGGCCAAATTTTGCCATTTTTACTGATGTACCTTAGTACTTACTTTAATATAGCTACTCAATGTAAGTAAGGGGGCAGAATCAGGCTCAAGGCATTTTAACAGGGTTTAGTGTGAAAAAGTGTGAGCATTTACCATTCCTTCCACCTCTTCATTAAAACCATCCACTGGTGCGCACTCACTGGCGTGGCCGTAACAGAAACAGTTCCCACGAACCACCATGTCGTAAATGGCATAGTAGTACTTTTCTTTGATCTCCATTCTAGAATCCAAGAGGTTGTCACCCAGTGTATGTAACTTGGTGAAATTGATTCTTAAATTTGTGATTTTTAATAGGTCTGCAGAGGAAAAAGCACACATTTTCTTGAATTAGATACCAGGTTCAATGAACTAAAGGAAACCAAGAAAACTGCAGATGATAGAAGATTGCTCTCTGTGAAGTTTCCCATCTTCCATGTCCAGATATAATATAACTCTGAGATTGCAAACAAGACTTCATCTCGTCAAAATACAAAATTTCCTTTATTAGATCCCCCACCACAAATGCCAGAGTTTAGAACAGAACCTCATCCACTGAGGTTACTAACATCTCAGGAACAGAGGCTGTAACTCTGAGCAAAACATTATGGCTATTGTTTTAAACGTCACAGCTGATTTAAAAGAGCTTTGAAGCTTTATGATGCAGACGAAAATGACTACTTTTAACTATCTTACTTTGAATGAAACAGGTACAGAAAGTTGCTTGCTTTGTCAAATCTCTTTTAAACTTTTCCTTTATTTTCTCAGAGGTTTATATTTAACAGAGTACTGTACTATATTTTTTTTTCCTTCCCCCTTTTTGACTGCATACTTCCGGTTCTAAATGAAGTGTGTAGTTGATTGGTAAGTTTATAACTTGGGTGTTTGTAACTCTGAGGTTCTACATACATGTTTTTTCTGCACTATGATGACTACATACACCAGATTAATTTAAGAAACCCTAGGGTCTATTTTGCTGTTGATACACATATTCACGTAGCAGTGATATTTATGGCACATATATCAGTGCCACAACAGATGCCTTAGTTTTCAGCCACATTTCAGATTTAAAATGTAAAATGGATGTGGTTTAATATTAAGGAAGGACTGAGTTCATGTTTGAAAGAACTTGTGTTGGAGTTTGCAGAAACACTTGGGATGTAAATACACTCATCTTCCTTATATGCCCCCACAACTTTGAATGTAATTAATTATATTTCGATAGCAGAAAACAACCATCTTGATCCGAACAAATAAAAAGTAACAGTTCTCATAGGAAGATGTCTCACAGGAAGACAACATTGCAATAGTTAATTGGACATTTGATTACTTCTCCCTTGACATTATTAAACCTCCTTTTTCTCTCATGTTTTAAAATACCCTTAGCCTAAACCAACGAAAATAAAATTCCTTATAAATGTCTCAGATTTGGTTAAACAAAAAGCATTCAATTAATGCAACAGCCAGCACACAGCCTTCTGTTTAAGTGGTTTTCCTTTGCTGTCTCATCCAGGCAGTTTTACACGGTTAGACGCTAATTTAAATTAAGGCCAAATACTCTTATTTGGGCAAAATACCTAAAAAAGTTTCTTTTTCAAGCGGTATGCTCTTGTATAGCAGGAGATGTGTATGTTTGCAAACCTTTGTCCCAATTACTGTAAAACCTGATGCATTCATTTTAATGTCTTAAGAGTGAATCCTACAATCAGATCAATATAAACAGACACTCAGTACTGCGAACTCCAAGAATCATGAATCAGGCCTACAAAAATCTTGAGCTTAGCTAAAAATATCATGACACTGAATAATAATTAGGGGGTCTATTTATCTGCTTTCTTTGGGTGGGGTGGGGTGGGGTAGGGAGGTTCATGTTTTTCTCTGAAACCAGGATATTTAGAATTCCCTCCACACTTTTTAAAAAAATGGAAATGGGGGTTTCCACATACTCCCATGACATCAGGAGTTGAGACTTTTATGATTTTTATCATTTTGTGTCTTTCTTAGAGTTGGCACTGCTAGTCCCTATTCCCACGTGGAGACCCATTAAAGTCAGTGGGCAAGACCCTGTGTGGTTCTGTTAGGACTGGGGCTTGGTTGGATCTTTGTAAAATGTTTTGTATTTTTAAATGAAAAAATTGAATATAAAATTAGTTAGACTGTGAAAGGAAAATAATTGTGTACATACTCTGAATCCTTGGACTATATGGGTCTTCAATTCTAAAAGCTGGATCTAAAGCACGATATATGACCTAAATTAAAAAACGAAAGAATCAGTAAATCCATAAAGAAATTTGAATTGTGCAGAGAAAAAGTCTTCATTATATATAAAAATAACCTCCAACCTCTCCCTCAGTTGAAGGTTCAATATCAGAATATCGGGAATCACAAATGATATCGTCTACTTTCTTCATGGGTCCAGTTGAAATACCAGGGAAGGAGTTCTCACAGTCGTATGCAAAGTATCTATATACTTGCCAGGTTTTTCCAAAATCCGATGATCTTTCTATCAGCATTGCAGCTGGGCGGAAGGTCTTTTAAAAAAAAAGAAGACAGACCGACCTCAGGGAGCAGCAAATAAGGTTATATACTATTAAATATTATTTAGATTTATAACCAACAATTATTAAAAAAAGCAACTCGTCATGTGCCTGAATTTCAAGACACCTTCCACAGAATATTTTTTCCCAATTTTCTTTTTATTGTTGCAACTACACACACTCTTTTGAGTCAGATTATGGCCAGGCCTTCATCTGAATCACACACATCAAATCAGAGAATATTTTAGAATGATAATGATTGTACTCAAACATTTAAACATACTCATAAGGCAACAAGCAAACTTAGAATAAAGGATTGTTTACTGCAAAGGACTTTCACTTCAGATTCCTATTTCAAATGAAGGTTAGAAAGGTCATGGTCAGTGAAGGAAGTGCAGATTCCTAGTTAATGTAGCTCCTCATATTCTCGCAGTGAGTCCTAACAGGGCCTCTCATTTCCTGTCACACAGGGAGGGGCTGGGAAGGATGGAGCACAGAAAGGGGAATCTAGTTATACATCTTTCCCACTCCTTACCCATGGTCTCGTTTCCTCTTTAGCACGTCAAGTCACACATAGAGAACAAATTCCAAAGGGGAGCCGTGTTAGTCAATTGTAGAAAGACAACAGAGTCCTGTGGCACTTTTAAAGACTAACAGATTTATTTATCGCATGAGCTTTCGTGGGAGAAAATCCCACTTCGTCAGACGCTTTGAAGATAGTAACTTTGATGGTAACTTTCCTATCTTCAAAGCGTCTGACGAAGTGGGATTTTCTCCCACGAAAGCTCACACGATAAATAAATCTGTTAGTCTTTAAAAGTGACATAGAGAACAGTAAGAGTTTCCCATCTGTGTCTCTGGTATCTGTCTGTATTACCTTTCTTAGAGTTGTAACAACTGGCCTGGCGAACAGGCTACTGAAACTGGTCTTTCCCCCTTTGGGTTGAGAAGTTCATCCTCAGCCAGTTCTATCAGCCGCCACTCCCAGAATCCATAATGACTCTGATTTAACTGACTTTGAACACACTCTGAGAAAGTGTGACACAATTTAATCCTTTTTTTCATGTGGACAACTCTTCTCCTTACCTACAAATGTTTAAAACAACTAAATCAATTAACTAATGAGATTAATAAAAAACATTCTTGGCCCAACCCCCCGCCTTAAAAATCCCAATTTGGAAAGCTCTGGAAGATTAGGATCATTCACAATATGAACCGAACTTTAATATTCAGATATCATTTTAATACATGGCTTGCACTGACAAGAGTTTGTCAGCAACAGTTTGTTCATTTGTCTTATACATGTAGGCAAGATCTGCCCAAAGCCAAAACACAGAAATATTTCTTTTACAGGAACAAAAGTTTATGCTGCTTTGCTGAAATGATCATCCACATTACAAGTCTGGGTCCTACAAATGAAAATCTGCTCATTTAAGAGTTGAGATTGTTCAAGTACAAATCCCAAGAAAGCAATCATTAAGAATCAATAATGTTGTCATTGAATGTATCATTGCAACAGGTGATTTGACCTCACCTTCCTCTATATGCTATTCCCCAGTGTTTGAATCTTAACATCTGCTTTGATTTGCTGTTACAGTCTGATCTGATCCTATGTCATACACTTCCCTGCATTTATTTTCCTCCCATTCTTTAAGTTCCCCATCTTTAAAGCATCTGATGAAGTAGGATTTTCTCCCACCAAAGCTCAAGTAATAAATAAATTTGTTAGTTTATAAAACTGCACAGGACTCCTTGTCTGTTGTCATTGAAATCAACTTTCACAACCACATTAAATCTCAAATTGCATGCCTTTCCTCCCAAATGCTCTCCACACAGCAAATTCACTTCCAACGCAGAAGCCCTCACAACACACACATCACACACCCAAACACAAACCCTTCACTCTGACCTCAGCCAGGCTATGACGTCAAACCAACAGGCGTACACGCACTACTAAGAGTCTTTGTGGTATTTGTCCATAAAGTAAAATTTAGCATTTGAATGCGAAATTGAAATTAATCAAGTGTTTGGGGAGAAGGGACTTTCCCATGTTTTTAAGTATATTTCAGTGTTCGCATGTATACATTTACATGAACAGCCATTAACACCGATATGTATTATTATTCATAATTTGTATTACCGTAACACGTAGGAACCCTAGTCTTGGCCTAAAGCCCCGTGGTTTTAAGCACTGTAAAAAATGCCCAACAGAAAGACTGTCTCTCCAATGAGTTTATAATTTGTGTCCTTACTATGATTTTACATAGTCCTGCTTCCCCTTGTCTTGCTGCGCTCTTCTGTCTGCCACACTCAGTCCTGTTCGTCCCTCCACAATCCTCTGTGCATAGGCTAGCTTTCACCAGGCTCATTCCCCTTGAGCATTCCTGTTCCCTCATGTCCCAAATCCAGTTCTGCTCCTTAATAAATCCTTTCCATCTTTCACCATGACAGTGTACACACCTACCACATTCCGTTTTTAAATCCTAACACACAAAGACATTTATACATGCCAGTGTTTAGAAGTGGAGTTTGGCATGGCTGGGTCCAGCCTGTGGGACAGCACCATGGGATGGGTCGTGGTGGAAGTAGAGATGTGTGTTTCAGGTGGGAAGTGGAGCTGAGGGTTATTATAGAATATTCAGTTCTTCTAGAAAGTTAGCATGTAAAATATAGAAACTAAATACAATTATTAACATGTGAAAAACAAAGATTTTAGTCCTGCATCAAGTGAAAATCTCAATGATGCCTTAGCCCTGGAGTCACTACTCATGCCATCATAATAAAATGTGCTTTGAGGCACATGGTACATTATCTGCCCTTCCAGGACATCTGTTTGAAAGGAAACAAAGGCTCAGATGTTTGTTCCTCTTGGAGACATTTTTATTTGCCAAGTAAAAATGATTGCTAAAGCCAATTAAAAACAAAACAAACTTGCTGCTGTTTTTATTTTGCTAATGATCTTGTAAAATACACACATACAAACAACATACAAAGAGGAAACAAATAACCCAAAAGCACACTTTTAAGCGACTCTTTTTCCACCCTTCCACAATTTTGAAGACCAAAATGGTGACAAGACCTACAGTTCCATTTTTGCCACAAAAGACCAAATATAAAATGCAAGCGAGCAACAGAAAAGAGCTTTAATTTCCTTATATTTTATGTGTGTTTAGATTTATTCAAAGCAGACACTTATCTGTGTATACAAAGAATGTCAATTAAATATTTGAAAATAACAGCCTTATGAAGTCCCTCTCCTCTGCATTCCATTTTGGAAGATGCAGGCTCTCATAAATGCACTAAAACTGGGACATTATATATCTTAGTTTAAACAACCAGTTAAGCTCCCAACTGCCATCCATGACAGATGCTGGATTACACGGTGCTCTGGTTTGTGATTTGTGAAAATGCTATGGATTCCTTACCTTGAAGGTCATAATGAGATGAGTGAAATGGAATTCAGCTTCCAGATCCAGCTGGAGGGTTACATTTTCCAAACCTAAAGCAGGCAGAAAAAGGGATTTCTATGGTAAACAGGAACATCTGTCACCATTTAATGTAATCATTTTCCTAAAAGATCATCATTCTGTTCACAGAAGAACCTTTTTCTTATCCTTTGGCTGTTAAGGTGTAATAGAATAATGTATTGATTAGCACTGTTACAAACAGAGAATCGCTACGAAAACATTGAAGACAAAGTGTTTGCAAACTTCTTAAAAATACTATATATACATAGGATTGTTCTTCTGAGAGATTATTTCTTACATGGTGCTGTATGCGGATTTGGTCTGTCTAACATTTAGCGTATTTCACTTTATCCCAGTACTTGGAGTAATGATATTAGGAAATACCAAATTTTACAGATAGGGAACTGAGGCATAGGGAGGATAAGCGACTCAGTCACGGTCTCACACAATGCAGACCTAGTCCGGTATCAGGCCTTCTGCAGAGGTCCCTAGCTGACACAGTAGAAGACAGACAAAATCTCAGAAGTTCAATAAGGATGAAGTCTGGGCCCTCACTTCCCTCTGCATCTGCAAAAGGCCTGAAGTACAATGGAAATAAAGCATGATTCTTTCTGCTAGGAGCTCATGCAGGGGAATTCTGGAATCCTGCAAATGGCTCTCTACCTAGGAACATGGCTGTGTGGGGCAGCCTAGCAGGCTGGCAAGGTGGGATGGCAAGATTCACATACAGAATGGATTAATTGGCCTAGTACCAGCAGCCTTTTCCCAAACCCTGTCTAAAGCCCATTTAATGCTAGTTTTACAGAGGAGGATGTTGATTTCACTTTTAGCCAGTTACACTACGCTAGCTAATGGAGACAGTGGGGATTCTTTCCTGTCCCGTCAATCAGCACACATCCAACGCGTGAGACTGAATTACCCTTATCTGAGTTTCTACAACAGAACTGAAGTTGCTAGACAGAGGCAGGTACAAAAGATAGCTGGGGGACTGGACGAGGCCTCCCATATAATGCCCTGATGAGAAGCCCAGCCCCTCTCCCTCAGCTGCTGACAAGACTGAGGGAGAAGGAATTCATACCATAGTGGTGAAGCTGGACATTGAGATTCCACCTCCAGTATCAGCCTCTGGCTAGCCAGTCTCTGCAGCTATAAGACCCCCTCCCACACCTCTGTTTGTTAGATGGGAGCTCTCTCTTTCTGATCCCAGAGCCTATCCCAAGGAAGTGAAGGTGTCTTTGCTACTCTTCTCTCCCCACTCCTCCAGCCTGTTTCCCAAGTCCCCACCAGCCATGTATTTCCTGTAATTGCCTCTGAGAGGTATCATGAAACTGCCATGGTTCTGATCAGTTTCACACCTACCTACAACTTTGGACACATTAGCAGCGAAACCCAGCAGATTCTTGCTAATTTCACTCAGCAGCTGCTTTGGGAAACTGGACAGACCCAGAGACATAGGAACCCTTTGTCTACACACACAGCTACTGCACTGCAGCGGTTCACAACTGCAAGGTGATTTTTGTAACCATAAGGGCAAGACGCCTACAATTGTTTTTTAAATGAGAGGTTACATTTTAGAGAAGCTGATTGTTCAGTTCTTTTCACTCATAAATGAAAGTTTTCCATTTACCAGTAGGAAGAAAGATTTTTCAAGTTGTATAACCACAACTGATCAAAATGTAAGGACTGTATACAGAAGAAAGATAACACAAAGAGTAAACTTGATGCATGTGAAAAGATCTCTTGAAACAGCTGGATATTGATTATATTCCAGTTTGTAACATAAAAAGCAAAGAAGAAGATTTAAGGAGAAGAGAGAAGGAAGACAGTACAGCACTTTCAAATTTTTAAAGCAGCTATAATTTTGTGTGGAACACACAGTAATACAATGATCCTTGCTGCTTTATGCCTAAATGGAGAGAGAAAGAATCATTTGTTGTTTATTTCTGAGGGACATTTGCATGACCTTATGAGCTAAAACTTTTCTGTTGATAGACTGCCAAGTCTACTGCAAAAAACATGAATTATCTGGACTGCTAAACTAGAAACAGTGGAGATATTAATCCAGCTTACTGTCTCTCATTTTTTAAAAAGGACATAATGTAAGCTTCTCTTTAGTGGGTTAATTTTTCAAAACATCACTTTAGGTAAGTTATACTAAGAACCTTTGCCAAAATATTTGCCAAGATACTGTCTTCCATACTCTTTTTTTTTAAGGTATCATCTTAGAAGCTTTAGGATCGGATGGGCTATCTCAAGGGAATTCAGACAGGCTGAGAGCACAGCCATAAAAGTAAAAGCAAGTGGGTTACTCTGGAAATCAATTTTAGACAAAACTCCATGGCTATGTCCACACTGACAAAAGCTAATTCGAATTAACTAATTCAAACTAATTTTAGTTAACTTAATTCAAACTAGCATGGCCCCACTAGACAGGGCCGTCCCTTGGGGGGAGCGGGGCCCAGGGCCAATCGCCCTAGGCGGGGCCCCGCCTACCCATGCTGGTGGGGAGTGCAGTGGGCCGGCCCGCTCTGCCCCCAGGGACTCTGGTCGCCCCCTGGGGAGCCAGCCCCAGAAACCGAGGCTACCCGCTAGGCGGCGGGGAGCCGATGCTGCGGCCCCGGGGAGCTGAGACCGCAGCCCCGGCTCTGGGAGGAGCAGGGAGCTGAGGCTTTGGCCCCAGCCCCGGGGGACAGTGGGAGACAAGGCCGCAGCCGGATTCCGGCAGGGAGCCAGCCCCAGGCGAGGCTGCCACGGCCCCAGCCGCAGCTGGGACCCCGCACCTGCCCTGTCCCTGGGCCTGCCTGCTCCGCCCTGGGGGCGGGGAACAGAGCCGGTCCAGGGGAAGCGCTCCTGGCCCGCCCCGCTGCCTTCGGGAAGCGCGGCCGTGGGGGGCCCTGGTGTGGGCCCTGCACTGCCCCGCTGGGAAGGGGACAGCACGGGGCCCACCTAACCGCAGAGCCCAGGGCAATCTCCCCGTTCGCCCCCCCCCAAAGGATGGCCCTGCCACTAGTATGCTAGTTCAAACTAGCCATGTCCATGCAGGGCACTTGCTTAGTTTAAATTAGTCAGTTGCATGAAGGTCAATCTGCCGATTTAGTTCAAACTAAGCAGTTAGTTTGAACTAACATGGCCACATTGACTTAATTCAAACTATTTCGAATTAAGGGTTAGTTCGAACTATATAATCAAATTTATTAGTGCAAATTAAGGAAGCCCTTAATTCGAACTAATGAAAGCCTAGTGTGGCCAAGGCTTGAGTTAGTTCAAATTACGCTTCCTTAATTCAAACTAACTTGCAAGTGTAGACATAGCCCGTGAAACTAATGTGTGGGGTTTTTATTTGCTACCTTTGTTCCTTTGTATTTTTTGGCAAATGAATAAAAAGCCTGAGTAGAGAAGTGAGGTGATACTGAATATTGAGAGAGTGGCCCTCGTTCTTTGCCTCTCCTGAGGGGCAGAAGACAAAGTGGCTTTAAACGGCAGGTGGCCTGTCCAGCCACTGGCATAAAGTGGAATAGCCTCAGGGGACTTGGATTCTGCTGACAGGTGACAATAGTTACTATGCATTCTAGCCAACTCCGCCCTCCACTGACAGACATGCTAAGCTATGCTATTCCAGGAGGTGGGGAGAGACAAAAGTGTACCGCTGTTTCGGCTGCTCTGCACTGGGATGCTTCCTGGGGGCTGTTTCCTCCCCTTTTGCTTGCTCCACTAAACACAGGAGATTTGGGCAAAGCATACAAAATCAATCTGATTTTTTAAAACCTTAGTAAGAGATTCCTTAAACTTTACCTTCTACTTTTCCCAGCACGCAGACCAAAGTTCTTAAGATTTGTTTATGATAAAGCACCACTCAGACATAAATCAAAGAATCTAAGTCTACCAAGGGATCTATGCTTAAAAGTCAAATGCTTCACGCAGCAGTAATGCTAGGCAGACAATCTTGCACATTTTGTTAGTGTGGAACCTGGAACCCTTCAATCAATCCAGGATGACCAATTACATTCCCTGGAAATGATCCGGACGCACTGCGTACCATTTTCTGACTGCCACCACAGCTTGAGGCGGTTTGGAGCAAATGTTGTGACCACATTTTCAATGAGATGGCTATCAGGGTTGAGAGTCTCATGGAAGGGATACAGGGAATCACACGTGAAACATTTTTTGTCCTCCTGAAATAATAAGACAATTAACTTATTAATCTTTGCATTAGTTATTGCATCCAAAAAAAAAAAAATTGATCCCTGCAGATAGGCGTATTTTGCATTAATGTTATGTTTGGCTCTTTCTGGAGTGGCTCTAAAAGATTAGTTTTTAATTTTAATAATGAAAGAAAGCATATTTACTCATATAATAACGTAAATCGGAGGCCCAAGGAAAAATATGACAGAAAATCAGAAAGCTTTTAGTTTTATTGGAAGTATGTTTTTACTTAAAACCAATACCGGGACTTATCCCTGGGAATAAGTACACTCTAGCACAATTCATAAGTAAATATTAATGTTTACCGAAAACTATTAAACTGATTCATGTTGAAACTTTCACCGGGAAAACAAGTTCAAACACTCTGTAAAGTAGTCTTTGCATCTATTAAAGTTCAAGATGAAGTTCTCCCTATTATGGATAATCCTGGACAAAGCCTTATGCATCTCAAAGACCTCTTTAAAGCTTTAGTGTAGGTCCAATTTACTAGGGTGGAATGTCACCACTGAGTCCAAATTTTCAAGCATGCACTTAGGTTCAGCACACGTATGTTTATAAATACATGCAACCCTAACTTGTGCAGGCAGCTCTAATTCGTAGAGCCCTGCATAGATACAGACCCGCATCTGCAAGAAATGATGCGTGGATATCTGCGGATGCAGATATAATGTGGATAGCCACAGATTTTCAGGGCTCTAGCCCTGCACAGATACAGATATGTGGATCTGCATCCAATCTGCATCCACAAAAAATTGTCTGCGGATATTGGTATTTTATCTGCGGCTATTATGCGGATATCCACAGATTTGCAGGGCTCAACCAATTTGCACCTGTTTGACATCATGGGCTCCAGTGACTAATCCTCCTCCATACAATAAGTGTAATATAACAGCTATTATTATCTATTCATTTGTGTTGCGATACAGCCTAAAATGCCAGGGCTCACCAGTGCTATGCACTGTAGAGACAGAACAAAAAGAGAGTCCTTGTCCAAAGGTGTTTATACCTACAAACAAGAGACAACAGATGATCAACAAGGGGAGCATGGTGCAATGGTGAAACAGTTTAAGACTACATAGCCAGTAACAGTACATAAGCCAGTAACTCAATGGTCCCCAACATGTGGGGTGCCCTGAAAGAACATTCAGGGGGTGTGGCTTCAAACTCTCTCTGTCCCCAACTCCACTCCAGCCCCATCTCTGCACCAGCCCCAGCCCCGCTCTCGGCTGTAGCTGCAGCACTGGCCCTGGAGCCTTTCCAAATGTAGTCCAACTCCAACCTGGATCCAGTTCCCATTGCAGCTCTGGCCCCAGCGTTGGCCCCCAGCTGCAGCTTCCAAGCCTGGTTTACGGGGGGAACACGGTCAGAGTCCATTGTGGGTGAAGACAGGGCCATGATAGTAAAAGTTGGGGACCAGTGCACTAACTATTTCAAGTGTTATGTGAGCATCTTGGCTCAGGTGAGTTTTCATGGAGGACAATGGTGGATTTTTCTAGGCTTTCCTTTGAAACATAAGGGGCTGCATGGGAGAAAGCATAATGGTGCATGTCCAGAAACTTGACAAATAGTCGGTTATGGGTGGCACTGTTGGCGGGGTGGAGGCTACATTCACATTGACTCAGCCCTTAAATAAAAGGATACTTTAGCAATCAAGGACCTGAGAATTAAAGTTGTTGCTATAGTATAAAAACAAAGAGTCCTGTGGCACTTTTAAAGACTAACAGGTTTATTTATCCCATGAACTTTCGTGGGAGAAAATCCCACTTCTTCAAAGCATCTGATGAAGTGGGATTTTCTCTCACGAAAGCTCATGGAATAAATAAATCTGTTAGTCTTTAAAAGTGCCACAGGACTCTGTTTGTTTTTCTGCAATAGACTAACATGGCTACCCCTTTGGAACTTGACTATATATAAAGTAAGTGATGTGGTTTCAGAGTTCAGTGCCCATTATGGTGTCCTTTTCTGGGTAGTCCCCAGTCCTGGAGTTCTAACCCCACAAGTCCTCTGTTACTGCTGCCACAAGGAAGTAAATCAAGACAAGTCTCTGTGGCTATGTCTACACTGGCAAGTTAGTTCGAATTAAGGAAGCTTAATTCAAATTAACTTAAGCCTTGGCCACACTAGGCTTTCATTAGTTTGAATTAAGGGCTTCCTTAATTTGAACTAATAAATTTGATTATACACCTTTCGAACTAACGCTTAAGTCAATGTGGCCATGTTAGTTGAAACTAACCGCTTAGTTTGAACTAACTGGCACATTGAACTTAATGCAACTGACTAATTCGAACTAAGCAAGCGCCATCCATGGCACTTGCTTAGTTCGAACTAAAATTTCAGTGGGGCCATTAAAATTAGTTTGAATTAGTTAGTTCGAATTAACTAATTCGAACTAACTTTCATAAGTGTAGACAGAGCCTGTAGTCCCAATTCCTAATGCATGTTCCCATCACCTTCCCATATTTATTATTTGGGCTAAAGTACAAGTACACTACACGAGCACTCCCAAGCCAGCCAGAACAGGGGTCCCAATTCAATCCCTGGTGAAATGACGGTCAAAGCTGTCATTTATTTCAATGGGGGTAGGACAGACCCCCAAGAGTCCAATCTTGCAGACTTCTATACATCCTCAAATCCTATTTTTGCCAGGAATAGGTGAAGGGTCTCAGCAGCTTTCAGAATCACCCCCTCTACCCAGGTCTTTTCTGTCACACCCAGCACCTATGTGGGAGCGGGGGACAAAAGCAATCAAGGATATAATGCTGATTCAGAATACTTAATTGTAAGAAAAAAATCAAGGGAATCATTGATATCTTGCATGTTATTCCAGAAATTCTTGCACTATAACCATATTGGGGCCCAATCCTGCAAAGTGCTGAGCATACGCTATCAAACTAAATACAAGCTGAAACGGATGTGCTCATTTAAGTTTACTAAGAAGCAATATACTTTGGACCAAATTCCATGGTCCTGAATGAAATAAGAGTCCCACTGCTTTCAGGAGGAGTTTTTTGTCTGTGTTTTTGACATTGTAAATTCAGATTGAGATTATTTTTCTACTTTCAAATGTAATATAGCTTTATTTATATCAACTGGCTTTTTAAAACATGTATTCATAGCCCCTTTCTGTCTGGGAAATCTGGAGTTTGCTAGACTTTTTCACATAGTAAATCATTCATATTTCCTATTTAAAGAGATGAACTAGAGAAGGACAACTTTATTTGCATTGTTTGACTGAATGATACATACAGATTAAACTATTTTCCCCCTCCCTCCAGCAATGCCAGAATTTAAACTGTAAATTTAATTATAGACTGACTTTGATTCAGGAAGTAGTCTAGACAGCTCTGTACAAGCCTGGAAAAGTATGAACTGAAATCACTGTTTCACATTGTTTCTTAATTTATCAATTAAACCAGGTTTAAATGTATAAATACATTTGGGGAGCAAATAACTAGGCATGCTATTTATACTGCTTCTGTATTAGAATTAGAGAAATCTACAGTTGGAAGGAACCTTGAGGTCACCTAGCACATGCCCTACAATGAGGCAGGACAAATATTTGTCTAACCTGTTCTTAAAAATCTCCATGATGGGATTCTGCAACCTCCGTTGGAAACCTATTCCAGTGCTGCAATATCCTTACATTTAGAAAGTTTTTCCTAGCTCTCCCGTCCTGCAGATTAAATCAATTATATCTTGGCCTATTTTTAGTGGACGAGGAGAACACCTGATTAACCACTGTCGTCTTAACATATTTGAAGACTTACCAGCCTTCCCTTCTCAAGACTAATTATGATCTTTTTTTAAAAACCTTTCTTGTAGGTCAGGTTTTCTAAATCTTTTATCATTTTTGTCACTGTCCTATGGACTCTCTCCAAGGTTGTCCACATCTTTCTTGAAGGATGGCACTCAAAATTGGATGCAGTACTGCAGCTGAGGGCTCACCAGTGCCAAGCGATGATCCACTATAAGCCAGATCCTTTTCACCAGTATTACAGCCAGTGATGGATCTAGGCAAAAGTAGACTAAGGTCACGTCTATACCGACAGTGGCAAAGTCACCACCATCAGGTTGATTTTTTCAGATCGACTGAATGATCAGTTAAGACACACTAAGTGAATCTGGAAATTGACTTAATAAAACCAACCCCCTCAAGTAGCGTAGTGTTGCATCTACGGAAACACATTTTCCATGACTGCAGCACAGTGAAAATGCTACACTAAAAGGGAGTTAGGAAGTCGATGTAGCTCTGTGTAGAAAGTTAGTTCTGCATATAGCAAGTTAGCTACTCCTGTCTACTGCTGCCAAATTTTGCTGGCAATGTAGACAGGCCCTAAGTAACTGTCTGGGGCCCCAACCAGATCTAGTGCCCCCAATTCAGTATTATTCCCAAAACACTGTTCATCTTATTTAACATGGACTTTTTAACAAATGTATTTATGTGTGTGTTTTGCTATTTTTTGGGGGGGCAGCAGGATTGTGAAAATAATGTAGTTAGCATTTTTAGATGGTGACAGGTTAGGAGGGGCCCCAAAATATTCCTGTTTAGGCCCCCAGTAGGCTTAACTCTCTCTGACTGCTGCCTAGCCAGTTAGTCCCCATTTTGTAGTTGTATGTTTGTTTTTTCCCAGTGTAGTGCTTTGTAATCCTGGCCGTTTCAGACCAGTTCTCCAATTTGTCAATCCTTTTGAATTCTAATCCTTTCCTGCAAAGTGCTAGCAACCCCACCCAGCTTGGAGTAATCCGCAAAGCTGAGCAGCCCACTCCTTACTTCATTGTCCAAATCAAATGAAAATACCGAACAAACTGGCGTGATCCCACTAGATCTGTCCTTCCAGTTTGACAGCTAATCATTGACAACTGCTCTCTGAGTACGGTTTTTCAGCCAATCGTGCACCCACTTTATCCACCATGGCCCAATTAGGGATCGGGGGCAGCGTAAAAGTCTCCAGGGCTGCGGAGGCCCATGGGTAGCACAGCTGCAAGGTGTGCTGGGGGGGTCCACGGACTGGCACAGCTCCAGGGTGTGCTGGAGGGCTCACGCATCTGCATGGCTACAGAGCATGTTGGGGGGGGGGAGGCTGTGGGCCAGTGGGCTGGACGGTGTGCTGGGAAGCACACAGGCACAGGCAGTGTGGCAGCAGAGCGTGTTTGAGAGGGAGGGTGGGGGGAGGAGGACATCCAGTGAGGCTGCAGGGGACCATGCTGCAGGGGACCAGGCTGCGCTAGTGCTGCTGACTGGGGCCCACTCGCTTGCCCACAAGCTGGCCCTGTTCATGGGCATCCAGCCCCTTTTTCCTTTCCTTTTTTTTTTTTTTTTTTTAAACTTTTTTTTTTTTTTTTTCCCCTCCAAAATTTTAAAAAGTCATTTTGGCTTGAGGGCCACAAATATCGTTTTTGGAACCCCAAAGGGCCACTAGTCTATTTAATTAAAATTAATTTAGATGTAATTGATTTTAATTAATTAATTAATTGAGTTTTAATGATATAGACTGGTGGCCTTTCAGGGTTCTAAAATTTATATTCTAAAAAGCTAAAAAGGTTGGGAACCACTGATATAGGGCCTAATCCAAAAACCACTGAAATCAATTGACAAACTTCCACTGGTTTCAATGGGCTTTGGATCAGGCTCTTACAGAGCAGTATAGATGAAATACTGGTATCCTAACAAAATCCCTAGAGAGCTCAATAAAGTCAGGATTTCACCTTACAAATATTATATATATTTTTTTAAATGTTTCAGCATCATCTGGTAAAGAATTATTTTAAAAGGGCAGTTTTCAGTCTATGTTTTCAGGTTAAAATTTGACGTATTACGACTATAGTGTATTATACAGAGCCCACAATGCAAATTATCACTGCCAGGATAAATGGCACATCACCTAAAACAAAACCTGCTCCAGGAATACAGGTTGAATATCACATCTGATGAGAAGTGGAGAGATGGAAAGGCCTTTTAAAAAGCCTCTGCACATTATTGTTTCTCTTGTCATTGGCCAGATTACATATAAGAACATTTTCTGCTGAAATTCACACTTATAGTCCGATTAGCTCAAAAGTTTTATTACTGTTAGAGGAAGATATATAATTGATCAAGAAATCCAGCCAGGGCAGGGATGTTCCGTACAGTATTTTCTAGAGTTTGGCCAGTTTAGGTTCAAATGTCACATGTGATGGGGCCTCACCCCAAAAGGCTAGATAACACTCAGGCCTAGGCTACAGCTGATAAAATTCGGCAGCAGTCACGGGAGATGTAGCTTGTGTATTTCCAGTCGATTTCCTAACATCTACCGACCATGGTGTCCCCACTACACTGCCTGGATGGTTACTTTTTTTGCGGGAGGTGAGGAGCAGAAGGTATGTGGATTCACAGCGTTGACTTCCTGATGGATTGAGTGTGAGTCTTGACTGCCGCTCAATCGACCCTGGAGAATTGATCCGGCAATACCAATAGTGCCACCATCAATACAGCCAAACCCATCAGGGGTTTCTGGGCCATGCCAGATGCTCACTGTTAAGCAGAGGTGCTTAGGAGCTGCCAGACCTCCTGGCTTGAAGTGGTTCCCATCACAGAGAAGATTTCCCGCTTGGCTAGGGGCTCTCCGCACCCCCACCATGGAGATTGCCCCAGCCTGGCTGGTTTGGCGGCTCTGATCCGGGAGCAGGGCTTGGGGAAGCGGGAGGTGCCGGTGGCCAAGGACCCAGAGCCGGCCCCGCACTCCCGCTGGGATAGCTAGGAAGGCAGCCAGACGCCCAGGGCAGGACACATGCAACTGTGCAAACAAAGCGGAGCCCGGGGCGGCTCTCGCCCCCCTCCCGCCCCAGCGCCAGCTGTTCCCGGCCCGGCCGGGCTTACCTGGAGGTGGCTCACGATGCAGTAGGGCTCGGGCCGCTGGAGCCCGCACGTGGAGCTGGCGACCAGCTGCGAGGCGCGGCCGATCAGCAGGTCCCCGGTGGCCGGGTAGCAGCTCCCCTCGGCGCACCCGTAGCTGTACTCGGGCTCCTGGGCCAGGGCGGCGGCACACAGCCCTGCAGGGGGCGGAGGGCGGGTCAGGCGGGTCTCGCGCTGCGGGAAGGGGCTGCAGCCCGCCTGGCCCCGCATCGGCCGGCTCGGTCCCGCGCCCCGGGGGAAGCCGGAGGAGCAGCAGAGAGCGGCCCACGGGGAGCCAGGCTAGGAGGGATGCGGCCACCCCGCCCGCCGGGCTCAGCCCCGCTCCCGAGCCCCCCGGGCTGGGCCGCCAAGGGACCCCCCGGCCGGCGGGACGCGGCTTACCGAGCAGCCCGCAGACGTACACCTGGAGGCGGCCCATCGCGCCGCTCTGCAGAGGCGAGCTCCGAGGGGACAGTCTCTGGCCGCGCGCCGCGCTGCGGTTCCGGGAGGAAAGCGGGTCCCGGGGCTCGGCTCGGCTCCTACCTCCAGCCGGGAGACCAGCCAAGAACAAATGTAGCCGAGTGAGTGGGTCAGAGGAGGGAGGGAGCGAGGGAGGCTTCTTCACGTGACACGGGGGTGGGGGCTGCAGTCCCGGACTCAGGAGAGCTGCCGCTCCTCGCGTTGGTTTCTGCCCCCCAGCCAAATCCTACTAGTTGTTTACAAAGTGCATAGTTCCTCCAGGCCAGTCCTGCTGCAAATATTTGCTGTCTGCAGGGGGCAAAGGCACGTCAGAAACCCTCTGAGCTTAGCTCACCTGGCTGGCTTACGTCTTCAACCAAGGTAGCCCCTAGTGTGGACAGGCTCAAGTGGGGTTCGACCATGTGCTCCTGGATCAGAGTTAACGCTCAGCTACCTCCTTTCTAACAGAACTGCCCTGGTCATCACAAAGGCCAACACCTTCATTCATTCATTCAAACATTAGAGTCCTGTGCCACTTTTAAAGACTAACAGATTTAGTCTTTAAAAGTGCCACAGGACTCTGTTGTTTTTCTACAATAGACTAACACGGCTACCCCTTTGGAATCATTCAAACATTGTCTGCCACGATCCCTATTCCCAGGGTCATCATGACCTTGGGGGATAACAAGGGCCAAGCTAGGTGCTGCTAGTGGAGGTGTGTGGGATGGCAGGATGAGATCATCTGGGTTGTGTGGATTGAATGTTTATAGTTTGTCTGGGGAAGGGAGAGCCACCATTGAGTTGGCCCGATACATTTGTAAGAGGTAAGTCATCATCATGGAAAGGGGCTAAAAGCTTTTTAGCTCTCAAATGCCCAACGGCAACAATTGCCCTGTTAACTTTTTAGTAAAAGGGAGGACAAGCAAAGAGAGACTATGTTAATTTTTATTGTTATGAAGGCAAAATTCATCTTCATAAAGTTCTGTTCACACAATTATTAGAAGGTGAGATAGGGTTAAATATATGTATGGAAAGTTCTAGTCTGTGACTTTTTTTGAAGCATTTTTCCTGAAGTGAACATTTAAAGTGGCACAGTCAAGTAGTTTTAGGTCTCACATTTTGTGTGCATGCATATATATCTTAAAGGTTTTACAAAGCCTGGTATTAATACAAATGTTTGCATGAAAGATTTCAGTGAAAACAAGGTTTTTGTAGGTGTTGGACTGAATCATTCCCCTGCAGTTTGTGATGCAAATGTTGCAGCATCCTTCTAGTATACGAGAACTGGAAGAGAAACCAGCCAATTTCATTGCCAAAGATAAAACAAGATGAAATGTATAGACTGTTTCATTCTATGATCTGTGTGTCTGCATGCACAAGCAATGGGTGTGTGGGGCACTTAAGGCTCCTATTACAAACAGAGCTGTGATCTAGTTATTGCACAATCGCCCCTTGACACAGTTACAAGACAATTAATTCCATTTTGGTCCTGTCCACTCCACAATTCCATCTTTGATTTTGTAATCAGTTGCAAGTAACCCATTTGCTTTATGCCTATACAGCAGCTTTTCTGTCCTCACAGCTATGTGTTTGCATTCACTCATTGCAGCCATTTGAAAACTCATGTAACACAGGAGAGATTCCAAAGGACTGGAAAAGGGGAAATATAGGGTCAATCTAAAAAAGAGAGGAATAAGGACAACCTGGAGAATTACAGACCAGTCAACTTAACTTCAGTACCTGGAAAGATAATGAAGCAAATAATTAAGCAATCAATTTGCAAACACCTAGAAGATCATAAGGTGATAAAAGTAACAGTCAGCATGGATTTGTCAAGAATAAATTGTGTCAAACCAACCTAATAGCTTTCTTTGACAGGGTAGCAAGCTCATGGATGGGGCTACTAAAAGGTGGGTGCATAATTAGTGGAAAACTGTTCCTAGAGAGTAGTAGTTATCAGTGGTTTACAGCAAAGCTGGAAGACACATCAAGTGAGGTCCTGCAGGGATCAGTCCTGAGTCTGGTTCTGTTTAATAGCAGACACCCTGAGAGCCAAGGGCTATGAGGTCCAGATGCATGCCGTCATCGTCGATACCCTGTGTGTCTGGGACCCTGCCAACGAATGCGTGCTGCAGGCCTGTGGTGTCGGACAGTGCTATGCTTGGTTGATGCACCGCCTCATGATGTCCGACACCATCAGACGGTCCAGGGACACATACATCGAACATATCACCGGGCACAGGCTGTACCAGGAGGTGTAAGCAGGACCGCCTCCACAATCACCACCAGGGGGTTTCACAGAGCTCCACCCTTCTGCACCATAGTCTCTTGACTTCCCCCATCCAGGATGTTGTAGTTCATGTGCTGGGTGTTGCCATCTATACCATAACCTGTTCCTTCCCAAATGACCTGTACTCTGAACCTGGATGCCCAGTCACTCCCTTTATCTAACACCATGATTGTTCCTTTTTAACATTCTCTTAATAAAATATTTTAAATCTTCATCAGTGATTGAGATAAAAGCATAGAGAATATAGTTATAAAGTTTGCAGATGATACCAAAGCTGGGAGGGGTTGTAAGTGCTTTGGCGGGTAGGATTAAAATTCAAAATGATCTGGACAAACTTGAGAAATGATCTCAAGTAAATAGGATGAAATTCAATAAGGACCTGTGTAAAGTTCTCCACTTACAAAGGAATAGTCAGCTGCACACATACAAAATGGGAAATCACTGCCTAGGAAAGAGTACTGCAGAAAGGGATGCCCATGAACACCCAGAACCGCATCTGGGCTGGACCCCGACAGGCTGCCAAGGAATCTGGCCTGGCTCTCTCTCCCAGCACTGATGCTGCAGGTTGGACACAAGCCTGGCCCTGGGCAGATGTGAGCCCCCACTGCTCTGCTCCTGCAGGTATATCAGGGACAGCACTAGGTCCTGCTCAGCCTGAACTAGCCCCATCACAGTGCTTCCCGCAGGCCAGCTCCCTCGCCCCAGGGTGTCCTGTTCCACTCAGGGACTGGGATGGGGTGCCCCCGCCAGGCACTCACTGCCCTGGGCAGCGACCCACTCGGCCATGGTCACAGCCTGGCTCTCTTCAGGCTGGTCAGCACCTCCCTCCCTTCTCACCAGGAGCTCCCACTGCTGCTGCCTAGCTGGAGAGAACCCAGCACCGGGAGAGGGAGAGATGGAGTCAGGCGGCTACCGCCCAGCTCCCAGCCACACACCGGGACCAGGCAGCTGTGGCCCAGCTCCCATCCAGTGGCAGGGGAGCTGCAGGCCACTTCAAAAAAGCCCAATGGGCCACTTTTGGCCCACAGGCCAGGGGCTGAGAATGCCTGGTCTAGTTATGTAGTCCTTCCTTGAGAGCAAGCAACTAAACTAGATGATCTATTGAGATCCCTTCCAGTCCTACACTTTTCTGATTCAGCCTAACCGTTATCTGAGTACATTCTGGGAAGATATCTCACATTTTAGGGTGGAACCCAGACCAGTGAGGTTGTGTCACCACCTGCCCTTTATGTGTCTTAAAATGCTCTATTGCTGTGGATTGCAACCCCTGCATCCGCATGGAAACAAGCATGCAGTTCCCTGCGCATCTGTCTGCTGTGCAGCCCTGGTTCAGCACTCTGATCCCAGCAGCCCATGTACAGTGTAAGAGTCCCACCCTGCTCTCCACGAGCACTGGTTACTACTTGCAGACGTACTAGCACAACACATCCCCACTCCAGAATCTCCCCCAAACCATCTCCATTGAACTGTTCAGTCCAATCTTCTGGAACACTCAGAGAATTAATAAGTGAATTGATCCTTTAAAGAAACAACAGCACAACTCATCACTTTAACTGGAGTTAACTATCACTTCAGTTCAAACGCACACAAGATTGACTTAAAAGTAAAACAGGTTTATGAACCAAAAAGAGAGGTTTCAAGTGAGTCCAAATACAAGGGGATTAAGACAAAAACGGTCATAAGCAAATAAAAGAAAAAATATTTTCTAATGGCTAAGACCTAATTTAACAAGCTACATTCTTTGTTAAAGATAGATTTCTTACCATTTTTTCTTCTTTGCCACTTTCTCTCAGGAACTTCCCCAGAAGTACAAGGTATTGGTTTCCCTTGTCTTCCTAGGTGAAAGAGCTTTGCCTAAACAGATGTCTCACTTATATTTAGTTCCCTGAGACTTCAATCTCTTGGCTGACGGACCTATCTTTCTCAGCTTCCAAAAGCTCTGACTCCTTATGTCAGTCCAGTGATGGATGCCAAGATGGTTTCTCCTCTCTCTTTACATCTTACATAACTCACTGTTTTGTCCCTAGATTCAGGGTGATCTTAAGCTGTTCTTCCTTTCCTGTGGACTTCCTATCCCCTGTTGTGATTCATGTGTAAATGGGGCATTGTTTTTGGTGACACCTTGCTTAATTCCATTGAAGAAAGGTAGATAGCTGCCTTCGCTCCCGGCTGGTGGAAAACCTATGTTAGGTCACAAACTTTAAAGCATAATTTAAATGAGTATTCATAATTCCTCCTATAGTGTTAATACATACATTTTACAATGATATAATAACCAATGTGTCATTAACTTTCATAAAAGACCTTACTGGCTATACTTATGTAGTATAATAATATTGTACACACATCAGTTTGTTCAATTACCTATCATTCGAGGTTCAGACCTCCTCTCTTTACAGTCCACTAAACTACTAAAATGTATTGTCAGATAGTTTCTTTTCTCCTTCTGAAAAGACACCCCATGTAGTCTGGGGAAGACTTCATGCTGGTTCCTTCCCCAGAGGTGTTAGCTGAGGTCTTGTACACACGATCACTTTATCGCGCATTAACAATCATTACCGCGTGATACCAACAACAGCGTACACACGTGCAATAGGGCTGTTGCGCGTTAACTGCCTTGTTATACCGCAATACAAAAACCACCTCGACGAGGGTGGTAGAGTTAACACGGAACAGCTGTTGCACCTTTCCACTCGTGTGTACGCTTACCGCGCAATGATTGGCCTCTGGAAGTGTCCCAGCATTCCAAAGTCATCCTCTCTGGTCTTCCCCCCACCCGCACTGTGGCCGTGACGAAACAGTCCCCACCCTGATCAGATTCCCAGGATTTTCAAATTTCTCGTCTGTTTCACTTCCTGTTCTCTTCCTCCTGCAGTGGAGTTCAGCTCCGATCATCAGTAGCAATGGCGGCCCATCGTGGAAGACGCGCACCCCTTTGGAGCACAGCAGAGGTGCTGGACCTGATCAGCATCTGGGGAGAGTCCGCTGTGCAGGTGCAGCTACGCGGCAGCAGGCGAAATTATGATACATTTGGCATAATTTCTCGGGCCATGTCACAGAGAGGTTATGATAGAGACACTGTGCAGTGCAGATCAAAGGTGAAGGAGCTAAGAATAACCTATCACCGAGTGAAGGAGGCAAACCGCCATTCTGGATCAGCGCCTGCTACATGCAGGTACTATAAAGAGATAGAAGCCATCCTCAGCGGGAACCCCACAACCACTGCAAAGAGTCCCGTGGACACATCGGCCCCCCCTCATCCAGTGAATGCCAGACCCGAGCAGGATGAGGACGTGATCGATGAGGAGGAGGAGATGGAGGATGACCTGGAGGAAAGCACAACAGCGTGTAGCCAGGAGCTCTTCTGCACCCCCGCTGAGACGTCCACCCAAGACATGAATTGCAGCGTGTCCTCTGAGGTGGCAGAGGGGGGTTCTGGTAAGTTTCTCTTTCATGCAGCTATGGCTCCTGCTAAAATATCATTGTCCGGGGTGGGGGTGCTTGCTGTCCCAGTCCCCGCTGTGCACGCTCTTTACTCTGCATTCACTAGAAGTGCATCAACACAAACAGTGATTGTCAAAAAATCATCTGTATTTAGGTCAGTAAAGGTTTCCTCAATGTACCTCCAGAGCCTACTACTCAGTTTAGATGGGAGAGCGTTTGTGTCTACGCTCCCAAAGACGGATACTCTGCCTCGCCAGCTGCAAAGCACAGCCCTGGGAACCATGGCAGCACACAGTGCAGCAGCATACGGTCCTGGCTTGCAACCGGTGGCATGTAGGATATGTATTCTAGCTGGCAGGGGCACTCTGAGGAGAGAGATGTCGGGTTCCATGTGTGTGCCCTGTGCAGAACGTTAGCCCCCAGTAAGCTTTCTATTAGGACGTACCTTGTCCGCTTCAGTGAAGCATAGGATGTTGACTGCCCTGCACCTTCCAGTGGAATGTGCTACTGGAAGGTTACATTGGTTATCTAGGCTCTGTGTTAACAACAGCTTTATTATTATTATTTTTTTTAGATTCGACCTTCACAAGGCCGGTGTCTACCCCAGCTGACCGCATAAGAAACATTCGGTGGCGTGCTCGAAGAAACAGGGAGGATATGTTTCAGGACCTGCTGAATGCAGAGGAATGCCAACAGAGGAGGCAGAAACACAGGGACGAACTGATAAGCGTGATGAAGGAGCAAACAGAACTGCTCATTGCTTTGTAGACCCAGGCAATTAATGTACGGGCTCCACTCCATACAGTTCAGCCGTGTCTGCCTCCCACACCCCGTAGTCCTTCAAAGAATTTCTTTGAAGGCCACCCGTCCCCCTGGTACACTGCAACATCCAGTCCCCCCCAGAGCTACTTTTTAGAGACCCGCAGCTACACCCAGCTGTAACCCCCCCCCTTAGGTTTTAATAAAAGCAGTGACAAATAATTTGAAGAGTGGCTTTATTTGTACACATTGAAAATCTCATAAGGTGCACCTGATGCGTCCTGGAAGTTAACTAGGGGAGGGCATCATTCAAATGGTCCCTGAGTGCATCCCTTATGCGAGCAGCTTCTCCTTGGGCCCCCCAATACTCCTAGTGGCTGGCTGTTCGTATGCTTCCTTGAGGCGCTGTGCCTCCATAGCCCACCCCGGGGAAAACTTTTTTCCCCTACTTTCACAAACATTATGAAGGACACAGCACGACGCAATCACAGGAGGGATGTTGTCCTCCGCCAAGTCCAGCCTCCCATACAAACATCGCCAGCGCCCTTTTAAACGGCCAAAGGCACACTCCACAGTCATTCTGCAGCGGCTCAATCTGTAATTGAACCGCTTCTTGCTGCGATCTAGGTTCCCGGTGTACGGCTTCATGAGCCATGGCATCAGTGCGTATGCTGGGTCTCCGAGGATGACTATGGGCATCTCCACATCCCCCACAGTAATTTTTTGATCAGGGAAGAAGGTACCCCCTTGCAGCTTCCAGTACAGACCAGTGTTCCTGAAAATGCGGGCATCATGCACCTTTCCCGACCACCCAGCATTGATGTCCGTAGAACGCCCCTTGTGATCCACAAGTGCTTGCAGCACCATGGAGAAGTAGCCCTTCCTGTTGATATACTCGGTCGTGAGATGGTCTGGAGCCAAAATAGGGATGTGTGTGCCGTCTATGGCTCCCGCGCAGTTAGGGAATCCCATGGCAGCAAAGCCGTCCACAATCTCACGAACATTGCCCAATGTCACCATCCTCCGTAGGAGAATGCAATTGATGGCTCGGCAGACTTGTGAGAGGGCTAATCCGACGGTGGACCTCCCGACTCCAAACTGGTTTGCAACCGACCGGTAGCAGTCAGGAGTCGCCATCTTCCAGGCAGCAATCGCAACACGCTTCTCCACGGTTAGGGCTGACCTCATGTTGGTGTCTTTACGTCGCAGGGCAGGGGCCAACTCTGAACACAGTTCCAGAAAGGTTGCTTTCCGCATTTAAAAGTTCTGTACCCACTGCTCGTCATCCCACAGCTGCATAACAATGCGATCCCACCACTTGGTGCTCGTCTCTCGTGACCAGAAATGGCATTGCACCGTGTGCAGATGATCGGTGAAGGAGCTGAGCAACGCGGTGCTGTTGCTCTGCATGGCATTGATCAGCCCCTGCTCCTCAGCGTCCTCGTCTGACTCGGAGCTCATTGCGTACTGAGCAACCAGCCGAGATGTATTTAAAATGCTGAAGGCGACAGTGGAGATCAAGGGCAGCCGCAACCACTCCGAGCCAGACCCCCCTTGTGCTAGGTGGGCCCTGAGCTGAGCCAGCCCCCTTGCACTGGGCGGACCCCGAGTCGGGCCAGGCCCCACATGACGGCCAGGACCCCACTGCACGCACCCCGTCCCAAGCCCCTTTCTTTTTCTTCCCCCACCCTCATCCATGCCCAGTTCCCAAGCGCTCCCCTCCCTCCCCCCCGAACCACAGCACTTACCTTGCTGTGGAGCTGCGGAGCATCCAGACACGGCGGAGCCCCGGGCAGCTGTTTATATTTCCTGCCTTGCTCTGCCCTTGGCCCTTGATCAGAGCAGGATCCATGCTGTCGCTGTTGTGATTGCTCGCAAGTAGTGCGTCACTGCACTGTTGAAAATAGGCACGAGTTGCTATTGGCAACGAGGAAGATGCAAGGGGAACACAGTGCACCACGGGAAACTGAGATTTTACCCATGGCGCTTTGCGTTCCTTTCCTTCATCCCATGATTCCAAGCGCAGATTGAGGGAAAATTGAACTGTGGGTTAGGTGCCCAGAATTCATTGCGCTACACCACGATATTGCAAAGAATTCTGTTGCGTTACAAGGAGCTACGTGTGTACGCGCTATCCCGCAATAAAGGTCACGTGTTCTTTATAGCGCGATTGCCATGTTGTGCTTTAATTTGATCGTGTGTACATAGCCTGAGTCATTACTTCTGCCCCTTGTAAATAAAGCCATCAAGCTGACCTTTGTGTAAATGCACCTTCATTGTCTCTGCCTGGTGATCAGACTGGTCAGCCAAGGAAATGCACATTCTGTTGTTTAGGGCAGACTGGCCTTATGCATTACTTGGCAGACACATTTTAAGAACATAATTCTAACACATATTCATAACTCTTTGTATACACCCTGTACATACACCACAGCAGAATAGTAGTGAGTTATTTTTCCAATGATATTACATGCCACTTTTTGAGTATGTATCATGACAACAGTGAGTATGGCAGCCCTGATAAGAACTTCTGACGTGGTGTAGTGAACTACAGATGGATTTCTGTGTCACAGTAGCCCATTGTACCTCCGCACACCTGCCTGTGCCAGGACATCTGGGTATTTTGATTTTATTCCTCCTCCCCCTTCTACCTAGGTTTAGGGGAAGAAGAGGCTGACTGTTCTGCAACTCACAATATTCAGCTATCTAGATAATGTCCAGCAAGAGTGAGTGCTGGGAATTTTAAACCAGCCCGCATCTTCTGGATGAAACAGCCAGGTACACCCTTTCAGGCAGAGCCCCCAGAAATCAGGCACACCAAATGGCACCCTCATGGTGGAGTAGTTTGCACTGAGAGATAGATGTCTGCTGGCACAGAGTGATGGGAGGAGGAAGGAGTAGCCGTCATAGTTAATATTAGCATGGCTGGAGAGATCTCTCAATGCAGTAAAATAATGGTGTGCATAATTGGTGACAGGAACTGAACCATGTCCCAGATTAGGCAGTTCACTGGACAGCAGAGGTGGTTTTTGGGGTAGGCGAAGCAGGTGCACACCTAGGGCCCCGAGCAGTATGGGGCTCCGTCTCCTGCTTCACCTACCCCAAAAGCAGTGTCTGTCTCCGTCAGCAGCAGGAGGAGGAGCTGGACCCTGGGGCTGGAGCCATGGGCAGGGAGGCCCCTGCAGGCCTATAGGGGGCCCCACAATGGGCCTGCGCCTAGGGCCCCCAATAGCCAAAGGCCACCTCTGCTGCACAGTTAATATTCACCAGTTAGTAGCTGACTATTAAGCAATGCTGCAGACCAACCATGCCCCTAACTATTTAACAGCACTGTAAAAAGTTGATGTGTGGATGGGGCCTCTGAATGTACACAAGGATCTTACACATATTTCCGCACATTGCTAAGGTCTCATCTACAGAATGGCAGCATGCTGAAGCTGGGTTCTCAGACACGGTTCTGCTTGAAGTGCAGTCCGGCCCTAAGGCTGTTTCTCATTAGCAGTAAATACTGAAACTGAGCACTTCTGCATGTGGAATTCTTCCTTCCACAGGGCTCTGCGGGGGCAGGAGGGGATGTGGGTGAGACAGGATTTGCTGCGAGAATGGAACAGTTTGTTATTGTAGTGGTAGCTTTCCTACCTCATCATCAATCACTGGGAAGGCAGAGGGGATTGAGTGGCTGAGAGGGGCAAACAGTCATTTCTCAACTCCTTCTCCTCCTCTGACCTAATTATTAAGCTTCTTGGGCTCCAGAAGGAGGCACGCATGGGCTTAATCATTAGGCAACAAAGTCAGGTTAGTGAAAGTTTTACTAGTAAATAGACGCTGGTAAACTGGCCTGAAAGATGAAAGCATTTGCCTCCTGCTGTGGCCGCTGCTTTCTGGAAACTGAGAACAGGGAGAGGAAACAGAGCAGAGCATTATTGTAAACTGGTGTTTCCAAAAGGTGCTTACTGAATATGGCCCCAGTCTTACAAAGGTTTGCACAGATGTCCAACTTTGTGCTCATGAGAAATGAATAAGACTACTCACATGGAAAAAACTTAAGAACATTTCCAGGTGTCAATTCTCGTGTCAGCTGAGCACCGCCAAATTCATAGCTGGGAAGCAGACCAGCTCGCCTGTATATCAGTATTGTTCAAGATAGGCGTGAGACTTGTAATGATGTGTTTAGTCTCTATAAAATGCTTGTAGTGCTGCATGCATTAATCTTACGTGTAATGGCTGTATCTCACCATGCAATAAAGTAATATGAAAGTTTTGCTTTATATTTGTGAAAAATGCCTGGTCTGAACCTATGAACTCAGGCAGGAGAAATTCTCCCTGCTCATCAAGAAGAAGCATCAAAACTAAATGGGAGATTGTAGGACAAAAATGTTGTTGATTTACTCCATGCACAGGCACTTGAACCCTGGGGAAGGGCCTATAAAGAGGCTCACAAGAAGAAACAGTTTTCTCTTTGCTGTTTAGACTTTCACAAGGGCTGGGGCTAAGAAACAAAAGCAGCGATTTCAAGGGTCAACCTGGATAAGACTAAGGGTGCGTCTACTCTTACAAGTTACAAGACTTAAACTACCCTGCGTCCACACTGGGCTTTCCTTAAGTCAACTTAAGCATTTCCTTAAGTCTACTTAAGGAAAAGTTAAGTCGACTTAATAACACCTCGATTTAGTGTTAAGTGTTAAGTTGAGTTAATAAGGTCAAAAAGGGGCTATGTCTACACTAGAAAAGATAAGTCGACTTTTGTTAAGTCAACTTAATAAGGTCCACTTTAAGTTGACTTAAAGTCAACCTTATTAAGTCGACTTCATAAAGTCGACTTAACTTTTTTAGTGTAGACATAGCCTAAAAGACATTCAGTAGAAAGATTACTATCTCTTTGTCACTGTCAGAACCAAAGACCGTAACTCATTTCTTCATATATGCTGCCTCCTTTAACCTCTTTTATATCTTTTTCCTATATATGAGTGCACTATAGAATTGGCTACCAGCATTGTCTTTGGTATAAGAGCTAAAGTACAAATTGATCTGGGGTAAGTGAGGGTCTCTTGGGACTGTCAGGAAACTGAATATTTTGTGATCTTTGGTGTGAGTGGCCATTTCCCACTACCTTCAGCCTGGGTGGCAAGATAGACCAGTGTGCCCAAGGGGATTGTGACTCCCTGGTAAGACTGGTACAGTACTGTGGGAGATCACTCTTGTTAGTGAGCTGTGAAATGTAATCATAGAATATCCCATCAGTTTGGGGTGTCTGTCTGCCCTGCTTTTTGGCAGGCTGCCCTGTCATGAACCACTCCAGGTAGCATGACACATGCACAAATCTTTGCAGGATCGGGGCTGTGTGGAATGTTTGCACTTTTACAGAACATTATATTTCATTCTGGAGTCCTCAAAGCCCTTCCCCCCACTCTTCTTCAGGTCTGGGAAACTTACCAAGGGCAACTCTCCCGTACAAAGTGAAGTTGACCTAAATTACGTTGACTCACAGCCACAGCAGTAATTAAACTGCTTTTGCACATCCATGCTATTGTTGCCAGTGTGCTTCCTCACCAGGAGCACTTGCTCCAATATAACAGCCAGTGTGGAGCGGCTTTTGAAAGGCAACATTCGATGTAGGCAATGCACTTACATTGTGTCACCCTAACTACATTGACTTCAGAGCTACACCTCTTGCGGAGTTATTAAGTCAATGTGGTGGGCAAGTTACCTTTTCATGTAGACAGAGCATTAAGCCAATGTAAACTGTTTACATCAACCTGCAGTGTAGAGCAGGGCTAGTGTCCCAGCTAAATACAAGGTGGAACAGATTTCTTCCCACCACTGGAGGGGTGTTAATGGGTCACTTCACCTTGAATGATCCCTTGAAATATGTGTTAATTACTTCTGCTAAATGATTTGTTCCACCTTGTATTTATCTGTGGTACTCTGAATACGTTTTCCAGACCGAAGAAGAGCTCTATGTAAGCTCAAAAGCTTGTTTCTCTCACCAAAATAAATTGGTTCAATAAAAGATATGATCTCACCTAATTTATTGCCCTTTGAGTTAGAGGTTATCGCCTCATTTTACAGATGGATAAGCTGAAACACTGAGACACCAGGTGATTTTCCATAAAAGTTAAACACCTATAAAAGCAAAGGCTGCTCTGTGTGTACTATAAGTATGGGGGTGTGTATGTGTAAGTATACTGCTATATATATTGAATGTAGTTTTCATTAATTCTTTTCTCTGTATCCCCCATCTGTTTTATTTTTAACCTTCCATGCTCAATGAATTTTTCTCTCTGCTTCTGTTTCCCAGTCTTCTAGGGCTGGCTGACACAGCAAAATGGCATTGTGTTGTGAAGACTTAAGTGAGCTGGCCTGAGGATCATGACCACCATGATTTCGTGGTCAATGCAGCCATGTTAGCTATCTTGATTTTTCATAATCCTGTTTAAACACAACCTCAGAGAACAAGTCAGCCTTTCAAAACCTAGCATGTTTACAATTTGGAAAAATGGGTTAGCTTGTGCTTGATTTAATTATTTCCTTGCAGTGCTTGCAAGCAAAACATAAATGTAATTAAGAGAGCATAAGAACCAGACAGAAAAACTGGTATTTTAACTTGGTTGTCTCTAAAAAGGTTAAAAATAGTTTTAAAAAGACCTTTTGTAGCATACCAGATGGTGAAGTGGCTTTATATTCTTGGGGTGTAGGAAATTTACATTTAAAAACTTGGGTTTATTATAACACTAGATTCTATTAAACTTGAGCAGCTAAACATATATGGTTGACTTATTTTATGCTGTATCAGATCAATCTTAATTTTTATAGCATGTTCCAAAGGGTAGCCGTGTTAGCCTAGTTCAGCAAAACAGACAAGTAGTCCGGTGGCCCTCTAAAAGACTAACAAATTTATTTATCACATGAGCTTTCATGGGAAAAAATCCCATTTCGTCAAGCGTCTGACGAAGTGGGATTTTCTCCCACAACAGCTCATGCAATAAATAAACTTGTTAGTCTTTTAAAAGGCCGCCAGGCTCCTTGTTTGTTTTATATAGCATCTTTCTTATAACATCCCTTACAAATTTGTTATTAATAATTACAGAAATTAAATAATAGAAATGATAAATCTATTTAGAAAATATTATACAATTAGATGTCCCAATCCATTGTAAGAGGAAGTGTACATATGTTACTATGCAATAGGAACATTTTTTTTGTCTTTCTTGTATTGCTTAATCTAAAAACGGCATCCATTTGAATTTCTGTGGTTGTTCAGATATGGAGGATATAACCAACACAATGGGTGAAATCCTGGCTCTACTGAATCAAAGGTAAAACTCCCTCTGACTCCAGCAGAGTTAGAGTTTCATCCAGTATTTTGTACAACACCACAGTGATTATATGAATAACAAGGAGAGGCAATCGGAACATTGTTGACTAAGTGTATTTTCATCAAATTATACTATTTCATTGAAGTTGAAATGTTTTGTAGAGATGTATTAATTACTGTAAGTTTTGACAGGAAAGTTTCTGAGGTCAGGGCTCTCCAGTTACTTCTGACCAGAGACCCAAATGGGAAAATCTGATCTTATGGATCTGAAAATGGGCCCGTCAGCAGAATGCCATTTCGTAAAAAAGGTGAAAAGATTAAGTAGTGAAAACAAAATTTGAAACCGGAAGTTGTTGTGTGATGGAATTGTAATCTTGCAGCCAGCTCTCGGTTGACATCTCCCTACATAACTTGAATATGTTGGATGCTAAACTGACTTCAGTCCTCTGGGGTACTCTCTTTATTTTGCCTCTTTTCTGCCCTGCCCTCCATTTTCACCTAAAGAGGTTTAACACAGTCCTATCCAATGTCTTTATACCATACATAATATATACGCTTCCTTAGAGCTTAGCTAAAACAATATAGCAACTGCTCATATTAAACCTAGTTTAATTTCTCCTCTCCCTCCACCTAGAAGCTTAAACTTTCAAAGCTATAAGAGAAATACATTTTTATATTCATCCTTAACTTTATGTAAACAAATTCCAAAGGGTCCTCCATTACAACAAGTGATTTGACCTCCCCCTCCTCTATGTGCTGTTCCCCAGTGTTTTGAATCCTAACACCTATTTTGATCTGCTGTTACAGCCTGACCTGATGCTATGTCATACACTCCCCTGCATTTAATTTCCTCCCACTCTGTAACTTTCCTATCTTCAAAGCATCTGACAAAGTGTGATTTTCTCCCACGAAAGCTCATGCGATAAATAAATCTGTTAGTCTTTTAAAGTGCCACAGGACTCTGTTGTTTTTATGTAAACAGTTTTAGTTGGCCTGTTTCATTAAAATGAAGTTGAGTGTATTCAAAGCCAAAGGAAGTTAAATGCCTTCTCTCTAGAATTAGACAAAGAGATGTATTTATGTAAACAGCTCAAACTGGTGATATATCCCAGCTAAAAGAGCTGATTGATTTTTGTTATAACCCTTTTTTAAAAAGGGATAAAAAAGGGATAAAAATGTAAAACCCTAAAGCTCAAACTATGTGCATATCTATATTGATGTCTTTGTTAGAGTTAATCAGAATTGCAGTTTGGTGCCATCATTTTCACAATGAAGGCTATTATACTGTTAATATCTGTGGTGCATTGCCCTGGGGTACTTTTTGCATTGAATAATAAGAATATCTCTAGAATCTCATCTCTTCCAGCCATTTCCCCACCCTACTGCCTCTGCTCTCATGAGCTTAAAGCTACAATCCTGGAAGTCGTATCTTTAATGGATCAAAATGCTGCTTGCCTTTAGATAAGGAATGTTTCACTCACCACCCCAGCATTTAAAAAACGTAACGTTAAGAGCTGCAGAAAATTCTGAATTCTGGAAATGCTGGTTTGGTTGCAAGAGTTTGGGGTTCCTTTTAACCCTCTGCTTTAATATTTACAGATGGCAGTAGCATTATAGATCCTTCAGAAAAATGGAACAAAGTAGATAATGGAATATCCTTTACTGGGCAAGTGAGGTGAGAGTTAACATAATAATTCAAGCAAGTTAGAATCATTGTTACCACCCAGCAAAGACAAAAAACTCTGTAAGTTGTAGCTTATAGAAGTATTGATTTTAAATCCTGCTAAGATTGTATTTTCATTGCAATCTTAGTACTTTTAAAACCACTGATTCAGTTATAGATTAATTAGTGATAACTGCATCTTTGCCATATTGGATCAGAGCTGCCAGCTGTGGATTTATGAGCCCCCAGAGTGGGCTGAGTTAACACTCAATATGTTGTTTAACCATTTAAGTGCCACAACCTTTGCAATTCTAGGGCCCTACTCTGCAAACAAGGTGGGCACATCTACACTACCAGCTTGTATTGGTGTGGCTGTAGCACTTCTGGTGAAGATGCTATAAGAGGATGGGAGAGAGCTCTCCTGTCAGCTTTAGGAGCTTCACCTCCACAAGAGGTGATAGCACTTTCTAGGGTGGACTTTTCAAGCGCCTTAGGCTATGTCTACACTGGCAAGTTAGTTCAAATTAAGGAGGCTTAATTCGAACTAACTAAAGCCATTGCTACACTAGGCTTTAGTTAATTCTAATTAAGGGCTTCCTTAATTCGAACTAATAAGTTTGAATAGGGTATTCGAACTAAGGGGTTAATTCGAACTAACTAGTTCGAATTAACCAATGTGGCCATGTTAATTTGAACTAATTTCTTCGTTCGAATTAACCGGCCATTGAAATGAATGGGGATCGCTAATTTGAACTAAGCAAGTGCCCTCTTAATTTGAACTAACATTCCAACTAACTAATTCGAATTAATTTTAGCAAGTGTAGACATAGCCTCAGTGACATAGTTATATTGAAGTAAATGAGTAGCATAGCCCTGGCCTACCAAACGTAAGTGCTCACTGGAGACTGCTCCGCTTGTAATCACTATGCCTACAGTAAAACAAACAAGGAGTCCTGTGGCACTTTTAAAGATTAACAAATGTATTTCATGCATGAGCTTTTGTGGGAGAAAATCCCACTTCATCAGATGCTTCAAGATAGTGTGTGCACCATCAGCTGCATCATTAGATTTTATAACTTTGACATTTTTATTGTTCAGCACTGTGATCTGGCTTTTTTCATGTGGATTAGATAAATATACTTCACAAGCTTTTGGGCAAAAAATGTCTTTAGCCAATGTTAGTGAATTTACAACTTTTGTTCTAATCACACTGGATACAATAATTGGATTTAAACGTTTTTATGCTACCACCTAGTGTGTGAGAGGAAAAGTGCAACCCATCCTCTCTGTCCTTAATGGATGGACAACAGAGTCTTGTGGCACTTTTAAAGACTAACAGATTTATTAATCGCATGAGCTTTCATGGGAGAAAATCCCACTTCGTCAGACGCTTTGGAATTTGACTTAATGGATGGGAGATACATAAGTATACTTTCAGTGAACAAACAGGCCATATGCTTCACTGGACTGAGCAATGCTCGGGCATCCCTGCCTGTCCCAGCTAAGGAGACCAGATTTTCAAAGTGAAGCCTGGGACCTCTGTCCTAGGAGGAGAGGGTGGATGATGAGAGTATGTAGAGGACGGTTCTGGTTAGCATCAGGAGCCAGGGTGTGTATGGGAGGATGACAAAAAGAAAGTGCCTTTTCTTCAGCCAGGCGTTTTCTCCCTGCCCTCACTTCTCAGCTTCCACACCACCGTGTCGTTTGTCACTGCCCACCCTAGGGGCCCAGCACAAGGACTCTTGGTGGGGATGGTGCGGGTTCATTGATAGGCCTGGTAGGTTGTCAACAAGTGACAAACCCAATAGGGACTCGCTCTTGAGGTTCACGTGTTCTGTGAGCCTGTTACCTACACAGGCGGGCTACATTCAGATATTTCCCTTTCGTGGAGAGAAGTTAGCAGGCTGACCGCGAGGAGTGTGTGGAAGAGTCATCACGAAAAACAGACCCTGCTAAGTTCCAGAGTGGTAGCTGTGTTAGTCTAGCTCATCTAAACAAACAAGTAGTCCTCTGGCATTTTAAAGACTAACAAATTTGTTTTTTGCGTGAGCTTTCATGGGAGAAATCCCACTTCATCAGATGACAGAAAAAGGAAAACTCATAGAATGGAAGGGAAAGATAAATGCAGTGAAGTGTAATCACAGGATCAGGTCAGATTACTTCAGCAAATCAAACAAGTTGTATAGATTCAAACTGTGGAACAATATAACAGAAAGTGAAGTTGAAAGAGGTGAAAATCACTGTTTGTAATGAGAAAATCAGCCCATATCGCTATTCAGACCCAAGTTGATGGTGTCAAATTTGCATATGAATTCTAACTGTGTGGTTTCTCTTTTAAGCTTTGATTTAGAATTAGCCTGTTTAAAAACTGAAACAGAAATATCTTTCATGGAGTGACTCAAGAGATTGAAGTGATCCCCTATTGGTTTTTGAATGTTGCCATTTCTGATGTCAGATTTGTGTCCATTTATTCTTTTGCACAGAGACAGTCCAGTTTGTCCAATGTATAAGACCCTTCTAATTTTTTCAAGTATTTTATTAAAAGGTGTTTTCCTAGGCCTATGTAAATTAAACTAGATTAAAAGCCAACAGAAAATCAGATCATCCCATACATATAAGTACTGAACATAGTACTGGCCTAGCAGAATACAGCCATTCAATTTTGAGAAGTTCAGAAAATGGTAAAAACAGAGCCTTGAGCCAACTTCCGTTGTCCTTTGAGACAGGATGGTTTTTTCAGGGCCTAACTTTTGCATGTAGCGTATTTGTTTTCTTGCTCAGTAATGTCATTTTTTATGGCTATTACTTGATCCTCTAGTTGTTTGAGTTGATCAGCCTTATCTTGTTTAGTCTGATTCAGATCCTGAAGCTTCCTTTCCAAATCTGAAAGAAGAAAACAACATTAAAGGATGCATTTACTGCTGTGCAAGTAAAATTCATAGTTGAAACACACACAGTTCTTTAAAATAGTTTTAGAGGCAACACTCATTTCCTTGAGGGAATCTTTCATGTTGAACTGAAGTGAATGGTTTTATTTGCTGGTTGGAAAAGAAATACAACAGCCTTCAAGATGTTTATTTTTCCAAGCGTGCTTTTATTGCTCTCCATTGTGTATTAGACTGTGGAGATCTTGTCTTACTCAGCTGGTTTCAGTGGGATAACTCAAAGGAGCAGTGTGCTCAGCAATGTAAATAAAAGCTAACAAGCTGGTTCCAAGGAATGCATGCTGCTCTCCTGTATGGGAGTTTTATGTGTGTAATTCCGCTGGCTTCCACACAGTTACCCAAACTTACACCATGGCTGTTCAAAGGCCACAAGCCTTTATTATGAAGATTGACACTTCTGATGAATCAAAACTGCATTTCTTCATTATGTGTATTCTTAAAATATTCAGCATCATTGTTTCTGGGCCTTTAGACTGGGAAATGCCTAGAGATAATGGAACAGGGTTTTTTCCCCCCTTGAGTGCCTTTTCTCAAAGTTTATTCACTCTTGTGTTCCCCATCTACCCCCCCTGACATAGACCTCAGGTGGGCCTACTATGACCCACAGGCCATATTTTGTGCAGTCTGTATTAGAATATGTACAGGCACAAACTAACCAAGGTAATTAGTTTGAAACTATTTGCACCAGTTTAACTTCGTTGGATTTTTAAACTGATTGTAGATAAGCCAGCGGACTGCATGTAGATGAGGCCTTCAGGTTATAGTTACATCTTTCAGTGTATCTCACTGCTGGGCATGGAAAGAAAAGTGGACACCTGTTATTCTTTTGATTTTCTTTTCAGTCTCTTCAGATAATTTTTCTGCTGCTTCTTTCAGCTGTTTCAGTCTCTCTACCGTTTCTCTTGGAAGCCCTTTTATTTTTACTTTTTCTTCCAGAATAATGTATTTTCTCTTAAGGTTGACAAATTCCTGCAACAACAAACAAAAAAGCGCATGTTCTTTTGTGTAACAATGTGCCTTTTCATCTTATTTATCTGACCTATGTGAAATAAGCAGAGATTTTTCTACATCATTTATCTCTCCTTTGTGAACCACGCATTATGTCTTTCATCCTGTTTAAGGCATAACTCACCCAGGATAAGCATGCACTGAATGAAGTCCTGAAAATGCAAAATCCAGCAGAAATCAAAATAAAAACAAATGGCCTGTTGAAAAATCCAAAATAAAGAGAGGGATTGAGCAGGATATAAATATAATTTAAGCAGCATTTTAAAAGACTGTATTTTTCCTAGTTTAATTTCCTTTATTGGTTTTGTGTGAACGCCATGTTAGACACAAGGCTCAATTCAATTTTAATAAGCTAGGCAAAGCATAATTTGTACAAATTTGGCTTCATAATATTTACTTTCTGGCTCCAGCTGTACATGGTTTTGGTTGCTGTGAGGGCTGCAATTTGATTTCTGCTGGATTTCTTGTAGTTTCTTGTAGTTCTCATTCAATGCATGGTTTGGCTTTTGATAGATAGCTGTTTGTCATCCATACAGATTTCTGGGGAATTTTCCCAAAGCTCAGTGGGTACTTGAGAATTTGAGCTGTACTAGGCATCAGTGGAAAAAAAAGAAAACCAGTTTTCTCTGAATAGAAGTATGTTAAATGCAAGGGACAAGACCGTGATATCTTCACTCACAATAAGTAGTATCTTGCCCCATGGTATAACAAACTATTTAGTAGGTGTAAGGATATCATAATCTGGCCCAAGAGCTGGGTTTGTTTAAAATGATGTAAGGAAATGGCACTGTTGACTGATGGACATGTTAAAATGGGAAGGAAATGCTTCTGAATCTGTGCAACTCTAAACTGGATGGCATAATGGAAAGTTTCAATAAATCTTGGAAGGAGCATACAAACTTATTTACACTACTCCGCTTTTCATTCAAAAATCAAGCAAAACGTGGGAAGGATAGTAATTTTTTCCTTGAATATGTGGCAGGGATACATTACTTCAGCTGTGCCCACAGCTTGACTTTGTGCCTCTTCTGCAGCTGCTTCTGCATTCGCAGCCTGTTTCTTATTCACCAGCATTTTCCTCTGCAGTATGTCCATTTCATCTTCCAGCTCAGACTGTTTTTCTGAGAAGTCCTTTAGTTCATCACTTGTCTTATTCACTTGATCCTCAGCCTATGGGAACACAACCAGAAGGCCATAGTCCCTTCATGCAATGTATAACTATCCTGTAGAACTCACTGCTGAAGGATATTAAGGCAAATAGATTAACAAATCCCCTTTAAAGTGGAACAGGTGCCATATCTGGACAAAATTCCCTTCTCATTCTGGTGTAAATGTATAGTACAGCTGAGATCTTTGGGTCTCAATCTAGGTTTTTGAAGCAGGCTGTAATTTAACTGAATTACATGATGTATATAAGAGTACCTGTGAGATTTTTGTCTTAATTTCTTGTATTTCTCCATTTAACTTTATGAAGGTGTTTTTGGTTTGTCCCAGAGTGCTTTCAGCTTCCTTCAGGTTTTTTATTATTTCATCAGGAGGTGACAGAGCTTTCGCCACTTCCCTAAAATAAAAATAAATATTTGTATAGTATTGTAATGTGCAAGCCTAGTAAAAGGCATATCCCCAAATCCCTTTATAGCCGAAACCCAGAAAAGCATCACTAGCCCCTTGGTTCCTTGGGCCCAGCATTCATCAGCTCTTCCAAAAATCTGGAATTGCAGTTCCCAATGGAGAGGGAAAGCAACGTATTGACAAGAGAAATCAACATATGCTTGATTATTCAAAAAGTTAAGTTGGGCTTCTGATGCAGCAGGCGAGCTGATGCTGCAGTACCATTCAGGAAAGGTAGCTGAGGAGCAGAATATATTTTCCTCTTCCCCACATGCCTACTCTGGTTGCATATCACCATCCAAATGTCCTAATGAGCCAATTTCCAAATGGAGAGAAGAGTACCCTGGGCTCAACAGTTCTGCTGGCTATTTTAACAGGCAGAGAAGTCAAGATCTCTGAAGCAGAGATGTACTCTCTTCTAAGGGTTTTAGGACCCTAACCTCCAGCAGTGGGAGTTAGGCACCTAAGTACTTTTAAGGCTTCGGGGTGTAACCTTTGAGTACTTGCACAACTTTGTGTGATGAGAAAGGTGTCAGATCATTACATCAGAGAGAGGCCCCGGTGAAAAGGAAAAATAGGAACCTGCTGTAATTAATGCCCTGAACTTGATCTTCTGTGTAGTGTCTACAGCTGCTGGCTGGCATATTGAGTGACCTCACTAATGAATTTGCCCCTTTGTGTGTGCACTGCAATTTCATTTCTATTTAGCTCATCAGCAAGAGAATATTCTACTCACTCAGCTTGTCTTGCTTCCACCAGAAGGTTTGGGATATCTTTCTTTTGGTTATTTAACTTGGTTACATTTATTGCATCATTCTCACAGTATGTTACAAAGTTCCTGATTTTATCGAGCATATTTGTTAGCTCTCGTGGAGTCTGTGGAAGGTTTACATCAAGAACATGCTTTGCAATCTTCTCTGTGTCTTCGAGAGGTGCACTTTCATCTTTGAAAAATAGAGTATAGAACAGAATAAGATGTACCTTTCGGCACAGTGAAATTTAAACAGTAGTATTGTGTCATATATCCTGAGTTATGTTGGCTAATAAGGTTGACAAACACAGCCAGGGACTCAAGCCAGTCTCTCTCACTTTTTATAGTATAATAGTATATTTCAAGGTGCAGCTAATCTGGTGTCAGAGCAGGATAAAAATGGATTTGAACCCACTTTGAACTGGTGCATTAAAATTCTGATGAAAAACTCAATCCATAGAGGGGTCTAAATTTTCTATGTATGTATCATTATTGCAGCCATGTTGGTCTCAGACTATTAGGGAGAAAAGGAAAGTGAGGTAATAGATCTTTTATTGGACCGATAGAAGCGGGTCCAGTAAAATATATTTCCTCTTCCACCTTGTCTCTCCAAGTCATTGACACACTTTGCTCCACATTTTGTTGTGCAGGGCCCATTTCTCCCCATATGCACCATATTAAAGGGAAACCAGGGCAAATTTTGTGTGAATATAGGCACTATGTTTAAAAGATGGCTTTCCAACACTTACTGGGTACGTCTACACTTGTAAATTAAGTTGACTTAAGCAGGCTTAAGCCAACTTAATTTACTCTGCGTCTACCCTGGAGTTTCCTTAATTTGACTTAAGCAGTTCCTTAAGTCGAATTAAGGAAAAGTAAGTTCTAATTAGTAAAACCTAAAAAATTAAGTCAATGTGGCCATATTAGTTCGAACTAACTGCTTAGTTCGAACTAATCGGCAGATTGACCTTCATACAACTGACTAATTTGAACAAAGCAAGTGCCATGCATAGCACTTGCTTAGTTCAAACTAGCATTCTAGTAGGGTCATGCTAGTTCGAATTACGTTAATTCGAACTAACTAAAATTAGATCGAATTAGTTAGTTTGAATTAACTAATTCAAACTAACTTTTGTAAGTGTAGACATAGCCATCCAGTGGTTAACGAGCAAGACTATTAACAGGTGGGAAATACTCATTAAAAAAGTTTGCACTAATGTTGCACCACAGAGCAAGTGCTAGAAATGGTCCTGGTCTATTGTTCAAGTGGCACTGTTTAGACCTTCATTCCTGACAGGTAATTTTCTTAGAAATATTTAACAACAAAAAATAGAAACAAAAGCTACTACACATGACAGTGCTCAGTGTGTCTGAGTTAACATTGCCATACAAACAAGGAGTCCTGTGGCGCTTTTTAAGACTAACAAATTTATTTATCGCATGAGCTTTCATGAGAGAAAATCCCACTTGGTCAGATGCTTCGCCATCTTCAAGTGTCTAACAAAGTGGATTTTTCTCCCATGAAAGCTCATATGATAAATACATTTGTTAGTCTTTGAAAGTGCCCCCAGACTCCTTGTTTGTCTTGTGGCACTGAGTTTCTCTGTGGATTGATTGTTCTAGCAATTTTTTTAAAAAAGGAAAGGAGGCAGGTGAAGGGAGTGGTGAGAGGAAAGTCCTCAGGTCCCTCCCTACCATGTAACAGTCACACTTGCAGCTCTGAGGCTATGTCTACATTGCAGCCTACATTGGCATAACTTACGTCACTTAGGGGGAGTGAATAAATCCCCCAAGTGACGTAAGTTACCAACCTAATGCTTGGATGCACAGCTCTCCTGCCGACATAGCTTCTGCTGTTTGGGGATGTGGTTTTATTATGCTGAATGGAGAGTTGTTGTTTTTTCTCATTGACATAGAGCAGTGTTTCTCAACTGGTGTTCCGCGGACATAGTGAAGGTGTTCTGTGACTGACTCCAACCCTTCCCATCCAGGGGGGGCTGAATGAGGAAGTGGGAAGGAGCAATGCCGCAAGCTGATGCGTGCCTGGGAGATTTAAAATGGCCCAGCCGCAGCAAAGCCTCCAGGAGTGCATCAGCATCCTTCACTACTGGGGCATTTTAAATTTCTCACCACTGTTACTGCCAGCATCAAAATGGCTTGGACATAAGTTGCACAATAAGACTTTCTCTAATGAACCTTACTCCAAGAATAGATGAATTTTTTCAAACATGCAGGCCCCTAATTCCCATGAAAACCTGAGAAATAGCATTTTCAGTTTGAAGCTGTGTGCATAAACATTATGTATCTATTTTTTTTTTTTAGAAATAAACATTTTATATTCATAAAATTGTATTTAATTTGGTTTCCTGAATCATTTTCACAGGAATGTGTAGTACACACATTACAGGTGGTATACACTGGCTTTTTCAAGAATGTTATCATCAGGAGTTCCGTGTAAAGTAATTAATATTATTGGTGTTCCCCAATACTGGCATAGAGCATCTTCACCAGCCACAGTGCAGTGGTGCAGATGCAGACAGGGCCTTAGTGAGTATGGAGAACTGCATACTTAAGGAGTCGCTGGGCTTTATGCAGATGAAGTGCAGCTTCCAGGGGGTAAGGAGGCAGAGCAGGCCCCACATTTGCAAGCTGGAGTTGCAGACACTATGCCCCGCTTGTATGGTGTGTTATGGCTGTTATAGCTGCATAAATTGGATCCTTTGCTCCTCCCATGAGCCACCCTCATTTCCACCTGCTGCTGGCCTATTCAGCATCGGATAGTGTATGGCTTTGTGTCCTGATTCTGCAGGACTAGTTGGGGAAGGATGACTGTGCCTTAGGCCTTCAGAGCCAATCCTGCCTATCTGGTCACTTCTCTGTGTTTTCCACTCCCCACACATGCATCCCTATAAAGAGCCTTCATGCGGCCACTACTCTGGGACCTGTGAGCACGACTGGCCAACAATTGGTATCAATGATCATTTCCATGTGCCTGGATTGTGTAGGACAGAAGCCAGCCGGATGCCTTGCATCCACATCCTTAATGTTAAACCCATTAACAAGTTGTACAGGGTTGGGACTTACTAGAGCTCTGGGAAATCGTCCAAAACACTGATATGCCATGGGAGAGAGAGCTATGTGAAATCACATTGCTGAAAGAGATTGATCAAGTCTGAAAGCAGACAGCAAATCAGACACAGGTGTCAGGTGTGGTTAATAAAGCTGGAAATGCCAGCACATTTTAGGGGGTGCCCATGCTGAGGCATCATGTTACAGAGTAGAGAGGTAAATGCCATATGATGTTGAAATGCACTAAGGAAACAGAATTCAAGGAAGTACTTTCCTTGCATATTTACCTAACAAAAAGTCTTTCACTTTTCTGATGAACTCCTTCACAGTCTGTCTGTCAATTTCAGTTTGATTGTTAGTTTTCGTTAGTTTCCCTTGTAACTGTGAGCTTTTCATCTTGGTATTTTCTGCCATTTTTCTGATGCTTTCAGTCTGGAAATATTTTTAAATATCGTGGTTTTCGTTAGGGATTAAGTGTCATTGTGTGGCAAAATCAGCTCCTATCTGAACGTACTAAAACCATCCTTATAAAAGACTCCAAGTCAGGTTCTTGCCTCATTACTTTGTGGGCATTATAGCACTAACCTCATTTGGACCCGCCCCAAAGACTACATAACATACGGGTCCCATTTTCAAGTACAGTTAAACAATTATTGTTTTGAAAGCAATAAATATCTACAGTTAAAAAACAAGATGTCGCTTATCACTCACTCTTTAAATGATTTGGACATTCAGGTTAAAGGGGAATATCTTATAATTACATTTACTTCCCCCCTTTCTCTTGGAATCAGCATTAAAATTATTACATTTATTACTTAAATTATTATATAAAGGCCAGTGCCAAGGCCAGTAGGTTTAAAATATGCCTTTGAAAGTTGCATATTTTCATTAATACTATATTCATATTCATTTAGGGTTTGTCTACACTTAAAATGCTGTAGCAGCGCAGCTGCACCTCTTTGGCACTTCAGTGAAGATGCTACCTATGCTGACGGGAGAGGTTCTCCCGTCGACATAGATACTCCATCTCTCCAACAGGCGGTATCTATGGGTAAGTCTACACTGATGGTGGCAAATTCACTGCCGTCAGTTCGATCAAGCGGTCAGTCACAACCCATTCAATTGATCTGAAGTTTGATTTAGTAACTCCAGCCCCAGAAGAAGAGTAGCGCTGAGTCAAAGGGACAGCATTTCCCATTGACTCAGCTCACTGGAGACAGGGAGGTAAGTGAGCATTAGTAAGTTGAACAGAGATACGCAAATTATTTTACATAGCCTGCGTATCTCCCTTTGGCTTCCATCGAAAACGGTGGAAAGTGTAGACAAGGCCTTAGTCAACAGGTGAATTTTCCCAGTACCTGAGGAATGTAATTACACTCCCATAAGTTCCTAATGTAGACAAGACCTTAGTTGATAGTTTTACTTTAACAAGCAATGTTTCACAAATGTAAACAACAAAACAAATGTTTACTTTTCTGGAGGCCATACTATGCTTAAGATAAAACTTCTATGCACTGGTTCTTTGCAATCCCTGGAAAGAATGCTTCACACATGCTTTAAACAGAGTAATTAATCCTCATAACTTTTCTGTAAAATAGTGTAAGTATCAGCTGAATTTTATAAAGGAGGAAACTGAGGCCTAGAGGCGTTAAAGGGACATTGTCGACTTGAGAAATCACCTTTCTGTCTGAAAATGTTGGCTCTATTATTATTACAAGTATCAGCTATGACTACCAGGATTGAAAGAAACTAATAAATGAGAACAAATTATTTTAAATATTCTTTCCAGTTCGTTTACTGTGCATTTGACAGCCTTTTAGGTATAGTCAGTTTCACTGTTTTGCTATATCACTAGCAAGAGAGAATTGGCAAGTGAAGAGATCCTTATAAAACATCAGAGGAGCAGAACATCTCATATTTTAAAATACATTTTTGAATGTTAAAGACAAACAATTTAAAGAGTGCACTCTCGGAGAGTGGATTATTTAAAAAAATTACTCGTGAGCTTAAATTAACTTTATGCACATCAGGAATCCCATTGACATTAATGAACATTCACGGGACTTATTTAGGAGAGCATAATACTAAGCAAATGGGTAAGTCTTGGCAGGATCAAGGCCAATGTCTTCCAAGGTCACCTGTCAAATCTGTGGCACAATCAGGAACAGAATTTAGCTTTGCTGATTGTCAGGCCTGTGCTTCTGACACTAGATGACATTTCCTCCCTTATGTAAAAAGGCACACTGGGACAAAAGAGATTGAGGTTCATTTTAGAAGACAAACAGTACATCAAATATTTGACTTATTAATACTGACGCTTTGTAGGGTTGTAGCTCTTTGCTGGTCCCTTAGGGTATGTTAAGTCGACTCTTTTAAGTTGTCCTAACAAGGTCGCCTTAAGTCAATTTAATGCCTGAGTCCACACAGGCAGGTGTTAAGTTGAGGGAGAGCTGCGGCTCCCTGCTTGTCGGGAGAAGGCAAGAAGGGAGCCATGGCTCCCCCTGGGGACAAGGGAGCCGTGCGTGGCTCCCCAATGAGAAGGGAGCTGCATGTGGCTCCCCAGCAGAAGGGAGCCATGTGCAACTCCCTTCTCGGAGGGAAGCCGTGTGCGGCTCCCTTCAGCCAGGGAGCCATGCACAACTCCCTTGTCCCCAGGGGGAACCGTGCAGGGGTTAAAGTAAAGGGAAATGCATCGGAATACAGTTCCGGGGCCCCCAAATTTGAGGAGCCAGAGTTCCAGGGCCCCTAAAAATAGAAAAAAAGGGCGGCACATACCCTGACTGCTGGCAGGTCCTATGCCCCACTGTTGTTAATCACAATACTTATTGTGTGATGCAGTGTTTGCTAGTTTGTGACAATAATTGCTATAGACATAAATGCCATATAAAATTATAAATATTTTTATGGAGTGATAACTGATGTCTGTGGTCCTGAGAAGTGGTTGCAAACACCTACCGAGGCTGGGGCCCACACATGCATGAAGGGTCCCAGACAATAGGGGAAGGAAGCCTGGAGATAAGGAGGGTTCCGGGGCCCGTCAAATTATACTTTAGCTACTGGCAGCCGCGGCTCCCTTCTGCCAGGGAGCCACGGCTCCATTTTCCCAGGGGGATCCCTGGCTCCCTTGTCCCCAGCCCTAGGTTGACTTAGGGAATTGAGTCAACTTAGGGTGTCCACACAGGTTTTAGGTCGACTTAACGAATCGACTTAGGCGAGTGGTAGTTATTAAAGAGTGGTAGTCATTAAGTCGACTTAAGGAAGCATTTAAGTCGACTTAATGAAAGCCAGGTGTGGACACGGCTTTGTTTAGGTTGACTTAAGCGTCCTTAAGTCGACCTAACTTGCTAATGTAGGCGCACCCTTAGAGGGACAAGGTGGGTGAGGTAATATCTTTTATTGGGCCAACTTCTGTTGGTGACAGAGACAAGCTTACAAGCTACACAGAGCTCTTCTACAGGTCTGGGACAGGTACTCAAGAGTGTCCCAGCTAAATACAAAAGTGAAACAGACTGTTTAACATAAGCAGGTAATATACTGTGAGAGATGATTCAAAGTGAGGAGGCCCATTAACACCGCTCAGTCATAGAACAAATAAACCTGTTAGTGGACTACGGTTGTTGTAATAAGCCATACATTCTGAGTCTTTATTAAGAGCAACAGGAGATGTAAATAAAGAGCAACAGGAGATGTAAAATGCCCTCAGGCCTGCCTGGCCAGGGAGCGGCTGCTGGTGGGGTTCCCTGAAGAGTGAGGTAGTCCCTGCTGGATGAGGAGAGGGTGAGATTGGGACCCAGCCAGGAGAGGGAGTTGAAGGATAGGTTGGAGAGTTAGCTCTGGAGCTTGGGGGCCTGGAACAGCACTGGGCAGGGTGTGGAGTGCCAGGTGGGAGCCTGAAGCAGCATAGGGTGCTGGGCAGGAGGTAGCCCTGGGGAACACCAAAGCAGTGCCAGGTGGGGAGGCAGTCCTGGGCTCGTGCCTGATGGTAGTGTGTTTGGGACCTGTGTCCCAGATTATTTTTCATTGGTGCAATGCCCCTGATTTTAAGTATCTAGTAAAGTGTGAATCTAAGTTTGCAGGCTTGTCTTTTGAAGGGCTTGGGCAGGTTTCTTTTGAGCACAAGGAATGAGAGGTGAGATATGGAGTGATCATTTTGTGAAAAGTCACTCACAGAAGTTGCAGTGTTTTTATTTTTCATCTTAATAATTAACTCTGAGTACTTTTCCTTCATCTGAAGCAGAGCGCTGTGTATCTCAAAAGCTTATCTCTTTCTCCAAGAAAAGTTGGTCCAACAAAATCCACTTTGTTCTCTAATTTTGATCCCATCCTTTTTATATAAATTGTGCAAATACCTTCTGGACATAACATTTTTGATTAGTCCTATTCTTTGTTTTAATTGCTGTACAATATTTAGCTGCTAAATTATTTCAGAGAATATACAAGATTAATCAGTACCTGATTTTCAGATTCTTGTAGTTGTCTGGTCAAATTATTTAACAATATGTCTGTCTCTTCAAGTTTCTTGATTGTGTTTGTAGAAAAAGGAAGAGTTACATTATAGTTTGGGCTGCCACATTGTTTGTTTCCATAACTACCTTGACCTAAAGCTCTTCCAGAAGGTGCTGTAACACGTGGCAGGTTTCCTGCTAGCCCACAGGTCTGCAGTAAAACATATTGGTGGTAAGAAGCAACATGTGATGAACTCTTCATGATTCAGAAATATAATATTAGAGCAAGGAAGAATATTTGACATTTACAATGGTACTTTTCTCCTAAAGGATCCAAAATATTTCACAAACTATATCTATACAACACCACAGAGATCCAGCCACCACTAGGAGAGTGGGCAACAAGCCAGTTAACAAACAGCCCACAACACACTATATAATGGCCAATGCAGCGAGAAAGATTTTGGACAGTGAAAACTGCTACTCTTACAAAAGTGCCATGGGATGCTGAGGCCTGGTCTCGAGTTCAAATACAACCACGTCAAGGTTGTCTACCATTTACAGTGGTTCACATCTGAAGAGTAGGCTGAACCTTAATGATGTGAATAAAGCCAAGCCTAACTAACGGTACATCTACACTTGTAAATTAAGTCGACTTAAGCTTGCTTAAGTCGACTTAATTTACTCTGCATCTCCACTACATTTTCCTTAAGTTGACTTAAGCAAGCTGCTTAAGTCGACTTAAGGAAAATTAAATCGACTTTAGGCTTATGTCGACTTTCTAAAGTTAATTTAAGCCAGTGTGGATGCAGAGTAGCCCTAAGTCGACTCTAAGTCGACTTAGGGCTCTCCAGGACTCCCCCACTGCCCTCTCTGCCAGGGAGTGTGGCACAGGGGGAGCCTGGCATGCCCCCCCAAAGGGCAGGGTTCTGCCCTGCCCACCCTGCCCCTATGCCCTGCCAAGGTCCCTGTCCCCTTTTGCCCCATTGTACACAGGTACAATGGGGCAAAGGCTGAGCCCCCTGGCACTTGGCAAGGGGTGCCCCCCTGCCACTGTGGACCTCTCCCAGGTCCCCCTAGCCCAGGGGTAGGGAACCTTTTTGTCTGAGAGAGCCATGAACGCCACATATTTTAAAATGTAATTCCGTGAGAGCCATACAATATGTTTAAAACTAAATACAAGTAAATGTGTGCATTTTATGTTTTAATTAATTGAATTTGAATTACTTTTAATTGAAATTTAATTTTAGAAAGGTTTTTAAAAAACCTTTAAAAAAGGTTTTTAATTAAAATTAATTTTTAAAGGTTGGTTTTTTTTAAAAAGGAAGGAAAAAAGAAGGGAGGAAGGAAGGAAGAGAGAGAGAAAAAGAGAGAAGAAAGGAAAAGAGAGAGAGAAAAAGGAAGGAAGAGAAAAAAGAAAGAAGGAAAGAAGTGGAAAGAAGGAAGAGGAAGGAAAGAAGAGAAAGAAAGAAAAAAGAAGG
>ML685809.1:10252254-10264778 GCA_007922175.1 Pelusios castaneus | reverse complement strand
GAACTAATTTTAGCAAGTATAGACATAGCCTTTGAGTTTATCATTATACAATGTTTTTTCAATTCTTTAATCATTGTTTTGACTCTTCTCTGAACCCTCTCCACTCTATCAACATCTTTCTTAAATTGTTGATATACTGTTGAATATGGTTTTCTAGTAGTGGTCACACCGTTGCCAAAGGTAGAGGTAATATAATCTTTCTATTCTTACTCACAATTTCCTCTATGTAGACAATGATCATATTAACCCTTTTGGCCACAGTGTATGCTATTGATATTGACCTGCTTCTTAATTATGTTTAATAATTAATTATGATGATTAATGATTATGATTAATAATGCTTGCATTTATAAAGCTCTTTAGAAAATATTACTAAGGACAGTCAATGTTTGAGGAGGGAAGAGAACCCAGGTTCTCTTAGCTCCCAACCCGTTATAAACCAGAGAGCTTTTGAGGCTTACCTCGGCCTTTACCAGATTTACATGGCTACTCTGGTACTTCTGTATGAAATTCTGAATGCCTGAAGTCATGGAATTTTGAGTTAGAAATGGGTTTGGAAGTTGATATGTGAAAAATATTGGCTGTTTTAAACTTCTGAGATGCTACGGAAAGCTAAAATCTGAGGGTTTAAAACCATGCAAAATGAATTGGCAAAAATTGTGTGTGAAATTTCATGACAAATGTTCCCTAGTTGCTGGCATTCTTACCTTTGTGACTCAAATGATTCAAACTGTGATATAGATGCATTTTCTGTTGCAGACTCTCATACAGTGGGTCAGCTTCTTTCCTAATGTCTTCTATGATACCATTCAGGTTGGGAAATTCATTCTTTATACTGTGCTGTAGGTTCAACTGTGCAACTTTTTGTCTGCAAAAGCAAAGTGAAGTTGTACAGTAGTCATGCCAGATTTATTATTAATCTAGGAGTGAGATATACATTGTTTTAGATGACGTCAGTTTATCCTAGAGCAGAAGGAAACATTGACTTGTGGCATCATTATATTCAGGAAGGTCAAAGGTCTAAGTGAAAAAAGGCGAACATTTACATTCTCAATTGTATTGACATTTTCTGTAAGGATGTCATTCTATGTGCACCAAGCTCAGATTGGTCGTGATAAAACCCATTGCAGAGATTTATCAATCTAGCATTCCACAAATGTTTGAAGAAATGGAATTTTGTTAAAAATCGCCAGTGAAAGATACGGACAAGGCTTCTGCAAAAAAGTCTGAACACCAAACACTTAGTGGCTATGTCTACACTTGTTAATTTAGGTCGATTTAGCTAAGTCGACTTTGTTAAGTCGACTTAGCATGTCCACACTCAAATTTTAAGTAGACTTAGAGGGGACCCTACAAAATTAACCTAGAGTATCCACACTGGACGTCTAGGTCGAGTTGTAGGGGCTAGGTGGACCTGAGACAGGTCCACGGTGTCAGGCGGGGCACCCCTTGCCAAGTGCCAGGGGGCTCAGCCTTTGCCCCATTGTTCCTTGGTACAATGGGGCAAAGGTGGACAGGGACCCTGGGGGGCCACGCCAGGCTGTGGCTGTGCCAGCCACCCTGGCAAGGAGGGCAGTGGGGAAGCCCTGAGCCCCCTAAGTCGACTTAAAGTTGACTTAGGGCTACTCCACGTCTACACTGGCTTAAGTCGACTTTCTAAAGTCAACTTAAGCAGCAAGTTGATTTAAAATGAGGTTTTATAAAGTCGACTTAATTTTTCTTTAAGTCGACTTAAGCAGCTGCTTAAGTCGACTTAAGGAAAGTGTAGTGTAGACGCAGAGTAAATTAAGTCGACTTAAGCAAGCTTAAGTCGACTTAATTTGTAAGTGTAGATGCCCCCAGTGAGTCCCCAAATTCACATGATCAAATAAATATTTGCATATGCAAAGTGGGTAAATGCATATGTGATTGGTTAATTAGGCTTTTAACCACTCCATTTGTTCATGCAAATACCTGTTTGCAGCATGCCATTGTAGTTTTGCAATAACATGCTCTGACCTTGTCATTGAAAGTCTGGGTAATAAAGCCAGGCCTCTTAAACTTAAAGTCTTAAAGTGCATCTTCTGACTTTTCTGGTAAGGGTACTTAGTCACTACCCCACTCCTTCCTTCTTCCAGTGCTTCCTCCCCACCGTGAGCTTCTTTCAACTTGTTCTGAAGTGTTTTCAGTGCAAGTTTTAGAAGGTGAAGTATTGTAACCCCTCCTCCTTTGATGGCCACTTTGCTCAGACTGGATTGTCAATATGCAGCCTTCCAGATGGTATAGCACCAAAAACAGTGTTTCATAGATTGTTACCTGTCTCTGTTTCTGGCACATAGAAGAGCATGTAGCAAAATCTGGATGCACTTGGTTTTTGGTAATTGACTGATCTTTGATTACTGATGGTGGATATGCCAGTGGCCTAAGAAGGGAGGGTAGACGGGGTGGGTTCTGAGTTATTAAAAATAATTCTTTCTTGGGTGACTGGCTGGTGAAACTTGCCCACATGCTCAGGGTTTAACTGATTGCCCTGGGGGAAAATTCCTTCCTGACCCTAAATATGGCAGATTGGCTAAGGCTCTGGCGGGTTTTTCGCCTTCTTCTGGAGCATTGGGCATGGCTCACTTGCTCGTGGATTCTCTGTATCTTAAAATCTTTAAATCGTGATGAGGACTTTAATAACTCAGTCATTGGTTAGAGGCTTATTGCAGAAGTGGGTGGGTAAGGTTTTGTGGCCAGCATTGTGCAGGAGGTCAGATTAGAATATGATCATACTGGTGCCTTCTGACCTTAGCGTCTATGTCTACACTTGCTAAAATGAGTTCAAATTAGTTAGTTCGAACTAACTGATTCGAACTAATTTTAGTTAGTTCGAATTAACTTAATTCGAACTAAGCAAGTGCCATTCATGGTATTTGCTTAGTTCGAATTAGCAATCCTCATTCATTTCAACGGCCGGTTAGTTCGAACTAAGAAATTAGTTCGAATTAACATGGCCACATTGGTTAATTCGAACTAGTTAGTTTGAATTAACCCTTTAGTTCGAATACCCTATTCGAACTTCTTTGTTCCAATTAAGGAAGCCCTTAATTCGAACTAACTAAAGCCTAGTGTAGCCATGGCTTTAGTTAGTTCGAATGAAGCCTCCTTAATTCAAACTAACTTGCCAGTGTAGACATAGCCTATGAGCCTCCATTTGTAATGATGCTGTACCGGTGCAGCTATACCACTGTAGTGCTTAGTGAAGATTGTACCTTCAGTGACCTTCTCCCATCAGCATAGGTACTACACCTCTTTGAGAGGCAATAGCTTTGTCAACAGGAGAAGCCCTCCCACTATACACCAGGAATTAGGTTGGTATAACTATATAGATTTTCCACACTCCTGGGCAATGTGGTTATACTAACATATGTTTGTAGCGTAGACGAGGGCATAGACTTGCACATAATTCAAGTGCATGTATAAGTCATCTCTTTGCCTTGCACTTTCCCTGAAAAGCAGGGAGGTTTCTATATTCATAAGCGAGTCAGTATCTGAAGCTACCTGTAATAATATCACATTATCAGGACATTAAGCTAATAACATATGAGTGAAACTAATGGAGTATTGGCATCACATCAGAATAATGCTGAGAGGGGAAGCTATGATTTGAGAGAGATAAAAATACCAGGGAGGGAGAGGAATTACTTGAGTACAGCACCAATGTGGTCACAAGAACAAATGGTTACAAACTGTCCATCAGGAAATTTAGGCTTGAAATTAGATGCAGGTTTCTAACCGTCAGAGGAGTAAAGTGCTGGAATAGTCTACCAAGGGGAGCTGTGGGGGCAAAAAACATAACTGCTTTCAAAACCGTGCTTGATAAATTTATGGAGGGGATGGTATGATATGCAGGGCCCGGGACATTCACCCCAACTGCCACCCCCAAGCAATGGCCCTGCATTAAAACTATTAAAATACAATGGAAGATTGTTTTTCAATTCCAGTCACATTCATTGTACACTTTTGTTCTACAAGAGAAAATATTACCGAATGTTGTCATGAAAATCCTTGATGGTTGAGAATGTCTTCAATGAAAAAGCGGGAGATTTTAAATTTCCTTCTATTTCAGAAATCTTGTCTTCCAAGCCTTTGAAGTGCATATCACAGCTGGGCAGTATGTCTCTTTTGTCTTCTAGGTTTGCAGCAAATCTCATTAACCCCTTAACAGTTAAAGAGAGGGTCATAATTTCATTATCCCACTGATCAAAGCAAAGGTGACACCGAGAACATGTGGGAAATTCTTGTTTGAAGCCACGACCACACTGGTCACAGAACTTTCCAGTGACACCAGTGCGGCAGTTGCAAGCTCCAGTGTCTTTGTCACACTTGGGTTTGTGAGTTCCTTCCTCGTTACACTTACATGCTGTGGGGAGAGACAGGAACATGACATTGCTTTGTTTAACTGCTAGTTAAGTTATAAGGATGAAACATGAAAGGGCATACTGCATTTCAATACAAATAAACATCTTTCCCTTTATTGACCTATTATTATTGGACCTTTTAGGGTGGGATTTTCAAAGGCTTCTAAAGGAATTAGTCCTAAACAATATTGCCGTACTGACAATACACAAAACTCAGTTTTTATATAAACAACCACTACAGAAGTGGTTTCCAAAGTGTGGGTCACAGCTCCAAATGGGGTTGCGCCATCAACAGGTGGGGTTGTGGCAATCCCTATTGTGTAGAGGACACCATTTTGCTCCTCACAGCATGACTTGAAATGAACTGTGTGTGTGAGGTTACGATGCCTGGAGGACACCATTTTGCTCTTCTGGGGGCCTCAAAAGGAAATAATTCACTAAAACAGGTTTATAATGACAAAAAGTTTAGGAATCACTGTACTAAAGGTTTCTTTTATGCACCATTATATATTATTACTATCTGACAGTGAGATCTGTCAGGCTGGGTAGCAATATCCTTAGAGAAGGGCTAAATGCTACATTTCAGGGATCATTTAAACAAGACTGGTCACAATACTATAAAATGTACTGTAGAGAGCAATCCTAGGTTTGCATAAATATGAACTTGGTGACCTAACAGGTCTTTTCTAACTCTAATTTCTATAAGTCTATGATAACCTTACAGGTGACAAATATGGTAAATATTACGTAATGGTTTTTATCCATCTTCCAGGAAAAAAAATGAAATTTATTTCTCTTTGTATGTTTTATCTACTATAGTCATATGGAGATCTAACATTTAAAGAAAATATTGTGATTTCTGATACAGTACATTCCCCCTAATAATACTTACAAACACAATGCATCTGAGGATTGCCAAAGTAATTTTCTTCACATTCATCACAACGTCTTCCATTGTAGCCTAGTTTGCATGGACATTGGCCTGTGAACTACAAAGACAACCTTTGGTAAACAACTGCCAGCAATATGATTATGTATACAGTGTTGTTGTAGCTGCATAGGTCTCGGGATATTAGGAAAACTAGGTGGATGAGGTAAATATAAATTAGTCCAATAAAAGATATGCCCCCATCCCCTTTCTCAGCAATATGATTAGGAAGAAATAGCATGGGCCAACTGAATAAACATTTAATTCAACAGATAGATGTTTTCCTCTGTTATTTATGACACACAGCTGCACAAAGGATGAAGTGGAATTGTTTACATGCCTTTTTTGAACAGAATGAGCTACAGTATTGGCCCAAGATGTTTTCATACGCCAGCTGGTTAGTCACATATGGTTAAAAGAGGCGAAATCACACAGCTGGAAGTGAAAATAAAATGGATGCATGGAAATGCCCTAAGTTTACTGAGATCAAGGATTTCACATGTTCCAGTCCTCATTATTGACCTTTGAGAAGATAAATGATAGAAGCTCCTAAACTCATCTATCATCTGGCTATTTTCAGCCCATCTAAGGCAGAGTTTTTCTCTTGTATGTAGCAAAATTGCTTCATCAGATTCTTATTCCTTCTAGGGTAAACTACTGATCATTAGATCCCAGTTTTAGGATACATTAACTGGAACTTAGACCCTCAAAGTCACATTATGCAAATTGTCCTAGAAAACATATTTTGGAATTCAAATAATAAAATTAACTTGGTGAAATTACCTGGTAAAATCTGTACTAAGGTTATAAAGGTCATGATCTAGTTTTACGAGAAAAAATTACAATTCCAACAATTAAACTAAAGAACAAACAGAAAACACTTATAAAATAAAATCTAAAATTCTTTTAGTTAGAATGATGTGATAAGATACCACTACCATGGAAGAGTCCCACTGGCTTTAAAGGGGTCAGAAGAATTTCAACCACAGGGTCAGCCTTTTTTTCCAGATTCCCCTAAGTCCTACAAAGTGCATATAGATTGAATATGAATAAACACAACTAATTCCATGATAAAACAAACAAATGACATGACTTCAGTTAGAGAGAAAAGATGGGTGTGTTTATATCTTTTATTGGACTAACGTCTATGGGTGAAATAGACAAGCTTTCCAGCTGCACAGAGCTCTTCAGGTCTGAGAAAGATTCTCACAGTGTCACAGCAAAATACAAGGTGGAGCAGATTGTTTAGCATGAATAATTAACATATTATGAGATCATTCAAAGTGAAGTGGCCAATTAACACCACTGCCCTCATAATAATATATAATAATATAATAATAAATATTAATTTGCCCACCTTATCTCTCTAATATCCCAGGACCAACATGGCTAAAACAGTGTCTTCAGTTACTACTTCATGTAAATAAATGTTTAAAAGGACACCGTCAACGTTGTCTGTTGAGTTCAGAATTTCACTAATTCTTTCGCCTTACACACACGTATAAAGACATATCATCTCCATGTGCCATTTCCACACAAAATGCTACAGTACTCCATTTGAGGAAAATACGTGTATGCAAACAGCTCATTGTTCAGGAGTAAACCCATTGTAACCAAAGAGCATCTATTGTATGATGGACCCAACAATAAAAAAATAATTTAATTTATGACAACTTTTAAAATTCTAAGAGATTTATTAACAACGAGAACAACAAAGAAACCTGATAGTTTATGAGAGATTATTTGACTGTGTCCTTTCAAAATGTCCCTGTAACTTCAGACATTACATCTCTCTTCTAGCAGAATAATTATCTTGCCTGATTGCATTGGTTACTTTGAGAGTTTCTTGGGTTACAGTCACAGAACTGGCAACCTATTTCATTCGACATGTTCCAGGAGCCAGAAACACACTGGTCACAGGCAGAACCTATCACATTAGGTAAACAAGGGCACACTCCAGTCATTTGGTCGCACAAGCAAACTCCATTTCCAGGCAGACATATTGCTGGGTTCACACCAGAAAAATTGCAAATACACCCTGGAAAGAGAATGCCAGTTATTATAGTGGATAAAATAAAAGATTATTTAGAATACATTTAATAAATTTAATTTGTGTGTCTCTGTGAAGGGAACAAGTTTATGCTTATTTTCAAAGACCATAGTACTGCATATCATTTCATAGTAGATTCTCTCATAAAATCCCTGTACACTGGGAGAAAATCTTAAAGTGCGACTAGGAATGGCAATTCAGCTGACACAACAAGTATTTGTTCAGCACTTTGAAGACAGTGTTACATAAATTGCTCAGTTTCCATCATGTGTCTTACCAGCCCTGTACGAGCAAACTCCTCTATGCACCATGACTTCTTCAAGGCAGACCTTAGTTCTTGGTGGTATTATCTACTTGCCGTTGAATTGTTTACTTACTTCTGCAGTTTGAGAGAAGCGCTGATCCAAAGTAACCTGGTTTGCAAAACTGGCAGTTTGGTCCGTGTGTGTGGTTTAAACATTTTAAGCATTCTCCTGTGACCTTGTTACACGATTCGGGATCTGTTGCATTGATATTGTTATTGCAAGAACATGGCAAACACTGAGCTCCTGGTCTTCCTGGATTTTCATAGAATCCATTGGGGCACTCATCACACCGATTACCTGCCAGAAAGGAAGAAAACTCAATTGCTGAGTGCTGGAACACAAGTGAAATCATTTTTGACAAAGCTATTAGAAGATTGCTACTGCCTGTGATAACCTAGATTTAGAAGCGAGTTACCCAAGTAACCTTATATCAGCCAATTGGACGTTCCTGCATATTAATTCCACAGTAGACTATGATTACATGTACCACACATTGGCCAGAGGCTGGAAGTGTGCAGCCTACCAACCCCCACCCAGCATCTCTTATCAAGGAAGTCTCTGCAGGAGAGGTGACAGGAATTGGAAAATTTAGCAGGAATCTCTTTGTGGAGTTTTCCCCCAGATAACCTCAGGGAAGGCTGGGGTTTGCCTTTCACATGGCATGAGCTACAAATGTGCTCCAGCAGAATCCAGCAGACTCCCATGATACATACAACTCCTGAAGGGGTTGGCCGGGACCATCCGCCTATAGGCTCTGTTTATTTACTGGGCCTTCTCATCCTGGCATTACAGCTGAAATGGAGTTTCACTACCAGAGCCTCTTCATTTGCAGATGCCCAGTGGGCTATATTTCCTTATCTAAGAAATCTATGGGCTGACTGGGGGCCAGTGTGACACAACTTACTTGTCCCTGGCTCACTCCCAACCAACACCTATCTACTCTCTGGTATTGGTCTGCAACAGGCTCTTAGGAAGTTGGGATATTGCCAGAGAGGTGACTAATGTCTAATGGTGAAGATCTCACAAGGGCTGTGTCGACTCTTGTAAATTAAGTCGACTTAAGCTTGCTTAAGTCGACTTAATTTACCCTGCGTCTACACTACAGTTTCCTTAAGTCAACTTAAGCAACTTGCTTAAGTCGACTTAAGGAAAATAAAGTCGACTTAATGAAAATTAAGTCAACTTTATTAAACCTAGATTTAGTTCGACTTAAGGCTTAAGTCGACTACCTAGAGTCGACTTAAGCCAGTGTAGACATGGGGTAGCCCTAAGTCAACTTAGGGCTACCCCAGGACTGCACCAATGCCCTCCCTGCCGGGGGGGGGGGCACAGGGGGAGCCTGGCATGCCCCCCCACAGGGCAGGGCAGAGCCCTGCCCACCCTGCCCCTATGCCCTGCCAGGGTCCCTGTCCCCCTTTGCCCCATTGTACCTATGTACAATGGGGCAAAGGCTGAGCCCCCTGGCACTGGGCAAGGGGTGCCCCTCTGCCCCCATGGACCTGCCCTAGGTCCCCCTAGTCCCTAGAAGTCGACCTAGGCATCCAGTGTGGACGCGCTAGGTCGACTTTGTAAGTTCCTCCCAAAGTCGACTTAAATTTCCAAGTGTAGACATAGCCAATGAGTGCAGATCTTGGAGGTATGATCTGATCTGCAGTAATTACTCATGGCACAAGTCCCCTGAATAGGTACTGGTCAGGACAATTCCAATCCTTCTGGGTATAATCAGGAAAGAACTCCCCCTGATGGCAAAGGACATCTGGTTTGAGGAAAGACTACGGAATTTGACTCATTGTTTGGGTGTCTTGCTAATTAGTTTTGACTAAGCAAAGGTGGATAGTATGAGAAGTTGGCAGCGTATTTTGAGAACAAAAGATTTGGTCTTAAATACATGCTGCAAATAGGAAATAAAGCCAGCATTGCTATTTCTACGTGACACCTTCTCCTTTAGAAATGGCTAGTGAAGAAAAAAGTATCAACTCTGCTTTTCCTGAGGATCTTTGCACAGAAACACCAGCTAACTTTATTTTCCGTTTGAGCATTCATTTAAGGTAACTCTTTTCATCTCACAAAAATAATCTGGTTTCATTCTGATAAACAAAGGAATGGAAAAGTACTTTCATTTCTCCCCACCCCCGCAGATTCAGACCGATTTGACATTAAGAAATACAAAGTCAAGTTGCTCCAAAAAAACAACCACATGTAAGATAACCCAGAATGAAACTACCTATTTGTAAAACAATAGGTCGAAGAAAACACTGTTGTGATTGAGATATCAGATCAAAAATCCTCCATCTGTAAAGAGCTTCTAAAGAAAGGATGAGCACCTGACACTCTCATTGACTTTAGCTCAGGTCAGCACCACTGAAAATGATGTTGGATGGGATAGATTCTCAGCTGGTGTAAATCTTGATAGTTCTATTGACTTCAATGGAGCTATGACAATTTACACCAGTTGAGGATCTGCTCTAAGAAGCTCAGATTGAGCAGCCGACATTGGAGCACACTTTTGCAGATCTGAGCCTTAAGGCATCAGGAGTTAGTAGAAGAACAGACAGGTTAATCCAGTAATAAATAAAAATAGAAAAAGATGAATTTACTTCACAGGCTCCATTTTAGGCAGGGTTTCTTCTGGTGTCCTTAGTTCCTTCCTTGTCAGAACATTAATTGCAGAACTGTTGCTTTCTCTGGACAGTCAGTTACTACATAATTTCCTCCTCTGCCCAGTAAACCGGACACTAGCCTTATTTATCTATTTTATTTTCATTACTGTCACTGAGCAGACGAATGGGAATTTGATGTAATTTTTCAATCTTTCCTTAAGAACTGTAATATTATAAAAAATTAACTATATGTTACATACCTGAGTAGCCCTCAAGACAATTGCAGACTAATTGCAAAGTGTGAGGATCTTGGTAACAGGAATGTGCAAAATATTGATTGCTTCTCGGGGAATCTGGACACATACATGGGCGACAAGGCTCTCTTATGAGAGGATTTCCATAATAACCATTGACACACCTGTTAAAAGAATCACCACAGAACCACATTAAACGATCTGCGTGACATATACCTTTCAGTCCACGAAGATAACTTAGATTTTTCAATTCTATTTTTTTAATATGACAGCAGTTGTCAATATAATGCTATTCTCATTATTTGTTCAGAAGTGTCCAGGTTTGAAGAGGTTAAAGGAATTAGAATCACTGCTGTCTTCCCCAAACCTGGATCAATCTTTACATTTTATGTTCAAGGAGGTGTTTCCAAATGGTGCTGGCTCAGTCATCTACCTACTTAATCTAAGTGGCAATATAAAATGTTCTAAGGATACATATTGTAAATCTACCACGCCATCTCTGATACATTAAGTAACCATTATTTATAAAAGACTCATAGTATTTTTTGCTCTAATGCTTCTAAGACAGCTAGTCTTTCCGAAGAAGTAAACAAATAGCCATATTGTCTCAACACTAAAGAATTTATTTTCTATCAGAACTCCCCAAAGAATTCAAAGGGAAGTTCTCCTTGCAACTAAGTGGGAGGAGATGACTCACCCAGCTAAACTAATCAGCCAACCAACCCTATTAACAGAGCTGTACCAACATAACTGATGTTGCTGCAAGAACAGACAATAAGAAGAACATTTCCAGGCCCATGAGAAACACATGAGGAAAATGATTTGTCATTCTTATTGGAAAGCGACAACCCAGCAGTCAGAAAACTGTTCATTTAGGCTCCTCAAAGATAATTGCAAACACAGAGAGAACAATTATTGAGAACTATTACTGTTTAGGATCATTTTCCTTTGATAATTGGCAGGCTTCACAAATCTGTGGTATGTACTGCACCATAACACATATCTCGAGATACTGAGGACCCAATCCTATGAGGTGCTGAATGCCTCCTATCAGGTGCTGTGGGTCCTAGAAGTTTTGACTTCAGTGGAAGTAAAGATGCTCAGTTCTCTGCAGTAGCACACAGAACCTCACAGGGTCTGGCCCTGATGAGCTGACAAACAAACCCAGGATAGTCATGTTGCACCTGTATATTCCTGAAAGAATACACAGCTGTGTCACTAAATGGTGAAACCCAACTATACCCTCGATTTCACGTGTGTATTTCTCTTTATGTCAATGATACATGCCTGTGTCTGAAGGTAGACCTTGGCCCTGAGGTTTAAAATGGCCTTGCCTCATACTGAAAGATGCATATTAAACTATCCACTAATATTCAGACACCCTTTCTAGATGGCATACCTTTCACAGCTGCTTCCAGTTGTAAACCCTGTGCAGCTTAGGCAGGCACCAGTCACTGGATCACAAAGCTCTGCAAACCCATTACATGGACACGGGCGACAATTGGGAAATCCAAAATACCCAGCCAGGCACCGATTACAGCATCGACCATCAATCTCTCGACGGCATGAACATTGTCCTGTCTTCTGATCACATAAAGTACTCACTGAGCCTTGTGGATGGCACTCACATGCTAGATAAGAAAAGAAAAAGCCGATGCCATGTCAAGAAGCAGCTAAGTTTTGAATGTATTTTCCTGAAATTAGTCACCATTTGGTGCCATAAGACGTGGCTTCATTTAGCTGTGCAGCAGGAGTTGTAGGCCTTACTTTTCTGATTGTTCATGCTGCTGTACACCAATGATTGGGAAATCCCTAGGAGTTTTGTGTGCATATGGTTATCTGAACCTGTTTGGTCTGCAGAAGGGGGGGTGTAAATCACACAAGGGCTATGTCTACACTAGCGAATTAAATTCCAAAGGGGTAGCTGTGTTAGTCTATTGTAGAAAGACAACAGAGTCTTGTGGCACTTTTAAAGACTAACAGATTTATTAATCGCATGAGCTTT
>ML685809.1:10205846-10251854 GCA_007922175.1 Pelusios castaneus | reverse complement strand
CAGGGTTCCCTTCTCGCCGGGACCACTCATGTCCCGGCGAGAAGGAAACCCCGCGGTCCCTTGTCCCCGGGACCCGTGCTCCAGCTGCGGCAGCTGGAGCGCGGGACTCGGGGACAAGTGAGCCCCACGGTCCCGACCAGGAGGGAGCGCGGGAGACCGTGGTCCCTCCGGGCCGCGACCGCTCGGCCAGGAGGAAGCCCGGGGCTCCCTTGGCCAGCGCTGTGCTCCAGCTGTCTCTCTAGACAGCTGGAGCGCCGTGGCAACTGCGCTGCACTCCAGCTGTCCCTTTAAACAGCTTTTTAATTAATTTTAATTAAATCGACTTTAATTTCCTTTAGTAGACTTAAGCAAGCTGCTTAAGTCGACTTAAAGAAACTGCAGAGTAGACTCAGGGTAAATTAAGTCGACTTAAGCAGGCTTAAATCGACTTAATTAACCAGTGTAGACGCAGCCAAGAAGAGGCTTCTAATAAGCCTTCTAGAATTGTGTGTTTCCAGTCAGGCTGGAATTACCACCAGAGCAATGCTTTTTTCAGAATGTCCATTTCCATTTCCAGAGGGAGCCAGTGCAGAGACATATGGAAATGTGGATTGGGAGGAAAGCTTATTATGCTCTTTGAATCTCAAAGGCGGTTCACTCGGAGAGGTGGGTAAAGATTCAGTTTGCTTTTATGTGAAGTGCTGTTTAATGTTCACTGTTTAGTGCTTACAATAACATCCATGGAAACCAAAACCGTAACTTCCTGGAGAACATTTGTCACAACACCGGCCTGCAACATTAGGTTTGCATGGACACTGGCCTCCACGTTGATTGCAGCTGGAGCTCAGGGATCCTTGCGGATGGCACTTGCATGCTGTTGGCAAGAAAAATTCAAACACGGGTAATATTGAAAGAAAAATAACATCATGAAAAATGAAGTTAACTATTTTCACACTCCCCCTTTTTAGCAGGTTTTATAGTTAGAATCACTAGAGATGTGCTAAGAGAACAAAGCAGAGTCTGAGTCCCTCAAACCATATCTACACTTGTTAATTTAAGTCGACATAGCATGTCTACACTCAAAAATTAAGTCGACTTAAAGGGGATCCTGCCAAATCGACTTAGAGCGTCCACACTGGACGCCTAAGTCGACCTGTAAGGGCTAGGTGGACCTGGGACAGGTCCACGGTGGTGGTGGGGGCACCCCTTACCAAGTGCCAGCTGGCTCAGCATTTGCCCCATTGTACCTGGGTACAATGGAGGCTGAGCCAGACAGGGACACTGGCAGGGCATAGGAAAAGGGTGGGCAGGGCTCTGTCCTGCCCTGTGAGGGGGCACGCCAGGCTCTGCCTGTGCCAGCCACCCTGGCAGGGAGGGCAGTGGGGGAGCCCTGAAGCCCTTTAAATTGACTTAAAGTTGATTTAGGGCTACTCTGCATCCACACTGGCTAAGTCGACTTAATAAAGTCGACTTAGCCAGCAAAGTCAACTTAAAACAAGGTTTAATAAAGTCGACTTTAATTTTCCTTAAATCTACTTAAGCTGCTGCTTAAGTCGATTTAAGGAAAATGTAGTGTGGACGCAGATTAAATCAAGTCGATTTAAGCAATCTTAAATCGACTTAATTTGTAAGTGTAGACGCACCCCTAGTGTTACTTGCAGCCACATTAGGTGCTTTGGACTATTTGACAATGTTACATTAACGATGATATTGTACTATTCATCAACACAAGTCTCAAACAAATCTGGATCTGCAAAGTTCAAGGTGTTGCAAAATTGGGATGCAGACATAAATATGCTCGAAGTCTGAGGTGTTTGGTTAAGGCCTGTCTCTAACTAATACCTATGAAGAAAGATTTGCTAATGTTTGGACATGCTCACAAATCTGTTTACAGACATTGTCAACTTATGGATGGAGAGCAAAGCACAAATCATCATGTTTCAGCAAAAAATGGAAATACCATGATAATTATGTCTCTTGTGGTAATTCCGCTTTCTGTCCTGGCTACACCCAGGCAGAGCAGATTATGTAATTAAATTTGATTGAATTATTTGTTGCAATTATTATATCTGATGAATGTTTACATTTTTTGTTAGCCATACTGGCATTGTAGGCTCTGGCTGTAATGCTTGTTTTATGGGTGCTATGAACTTTCCCTCATAAGGTGTCCTACAATATAGATAATGGAATATTATTTAGCAGATAATTTACTTGATTCTTTTTTCTATCAGTTGTGTATATATTTCTTGTGAATATTTTCCCCATTATTCAATTAGCTGTATGTTTGAGAATAAATCTTCCCCCCTCACCACACACACAAACGCACATACACATACACACAATGACAATGAATTTTTCAAATGGCCGAGATATTCTGAGCCTATTTTATCTGAACTGGGTTGCTCATTCAAAGTGGTGAGACATTTGTTTGCAGGACATGCAATAATTTTCTGATGTACTGAGCAAGGCAGGTTAAGTATTACTTGTGGGGATTTTTACAGCACCTGCTGGCAGCCACCAGATTAGGAGCTCCTGTTTCAGCTCAGATTTATCTGGGTGTTTCGGCTGCTGCCAAAGTAAGACAGAGCAGCATGGATGAAATGTTGGCAACAGGGTTATGTTCTTCCAGCTCCAAACCTAAGCTCTGATCATACAAACAAATAGTTGCCCATATATGCTTCACTTTGTTACCATGAGTTGTCCAATTGAAAATAATATAAATTTTCATAGAAATAAAGTTAAGCACATGCATAAGCATTTGCAGGATTGAGGCCCTAAAATGTAATCATTACTGATTTTTTAAAAAGTAACATTAAAGTGCTGGACAATTATTTCTGATGAACCCTGTCAACCAGTTTCAGTCTAGCAGCCATATTTGCAGCAAGCCTTGTGGAAAGGATAGTATAAGTATTATATTTTCCCATGAATAGAAACTATGACTTTTCTAGCATGTAAACCAGAAGATATTACAATAATGCAAATAATAAATAGTTATAATAATAAATATCATTAACTCTCTTTTTCAGATGAACTCCCCCCCCCCTGAAATTCAATGAATATACAAATTCAATATAATTTACAGAACAGCAAATACACTATTGGAAAGCCAAGGTCATGCTTAAACCTAAGTCGAGACTGACTATTGCATCAAAGAAACATAAATATTATACTATAATATATATATAAATATATATAAATATTATACTATTAATAATCAACTAATTAATTAATAATCAAATTAATAATCAAAACCACACATTAATAAAGCAGTAATTGCAAGACTCATCTTCTTTCAAATTGCTATTGTTGGTATGGCACAGAAGGGCACGTAGAGGTTTTAGGACACTGTGACTGGGGTACATACATGACTGTCTTACTGTATGCCCTCGGTGGCTTCCCTGATTAGTGGCTCTAAACATTCAATGTCTACACTTGCTAAAATTAGTTTGAATTAGTTCGTTCGAACTAACTAATTCAAACTAATTTTAGTTAGTTCGAATTAGCTTAATTCGAACTAGCATGGCCACACTGGAACGTTAGTTCGAACTTAGCAAGCACTTGCTTAGTTCGAATTAGCGATCCCCATTCATTTCAATGGCCGATTAATTCAAACTAAGAAATTAGTTCAAATTAACATGGCCACATTGGTTAATTCGAACTAGTTAGTTTGAATTAACCCTTTAGTACGAATACCCTATTCGAACTTATTAGTTCGAATTAAGGAAACCCTTAATTCAAACTAACTAAAGCCTAGTGTAGCCATGGCTTTAGTTAGTTCGAATGAAGCCTCCTTAATTTGAACTAACTTGCCAGTGTAGACATAGCCTCATGGCTCATACCACAGGGCAAATATTTGATTACATATTCTACATCAATGTTTTTCAACTTTTTCTCAGTTGTGGACTCCTAAAATATTTCAGAAGGCGCTGCAGACATCTTTGGAAATTGAACCTGGGTCCACTGATCCTTGCCATAGAAGCCTTAGAGCTAGTCTATACTGACAGCGGCAAAATCACTGCTATCAGTGCGATCTTCTGGGTTCAATTGAGCGGTCTGAGTAGACATGCTCAATTGATCCAGAAATCGCCATAGCAACTCCAGACCCGGAACTGGAGTATTGGTAAGCCAACCAGAAGGCATTTCCAGTCGGCTTATCGCAATATGTAGCAAGATTTTAGTAAGTCATTGGGAGATATGGAAGGTAGTTTACATATCTTGCATATCTCCCATCGAGTGCCACCGAAAAGTGCGGCAAGTATAGGCTAGGGCTTAAATGAAGACTAAATGAACAGAATCATAGAAACTGGAAGGGACCATGAGAGGTCATCAAGGCCAGTCCCCTGCACTCATGGAAGGACCAAGTACCCTCTTAAACCATCCCTGACAGGTACTTGTCTAACCTGCTCTTAAAAACTTCCAATGATAGAGATTCTACAACCTGCCTAGGCAAATTATTCCAGGGGTTAATCACCCTGACAGGAATTTTTTCCTATTGTCCAACCTAAACCTCCCATGCCATAATTTAAGCCCATTGCTTCTTGTCCTATCCTCGGCAGTTAAGGAGAACAATTTTTCTCCCTCTTCCTGGTGACAACCTTTTAGGTCCTAAAAAACTGTTATCATGTCCCCTCTCAGTCACCTCTTTTCCAGACTAAACAAACCCAGCTCTTTCAATCTTCCCTCATAAGTCAAGTGTTCCAGATCTTTAACCATTCATGTTGCTCTTCTCTGGACTTTCTCCAATTTCTCCACATCTTTCCTGAAATGAGGTGCCCAGAACTGGACACAATATTCCAGTTGAGCCCTAATCAGGGCAGAGCAGAGCAGAAGAATTACTTCTCGTGTCTTACTTACAATACTCCTGTTAATACATCCCAGCATGGTGTTTGCTTTTTTTGCAACAGCGTTACACTGTTGACTCATATTTAGCTTGTGGTCCACTATGACACTCAGATCTCTTTCCGCAGTACTCCTTCCTAGGCAGTTATTGCCCATTTTCTATGTGCAATGGATTGTTTTTTCTAAGTGAAGTACTTTGCACTTGTCTTTATTTAATTTTATCCTATTAACCTCAGACCATTTTACCAGTTTGTCCAAATCATTTTGAATTGTGATCCTATCCTCCAAAGCAGTTGCAACCCTTCCCAGCAACTATAAACATTGCACGTGCTTGGCACTGCATTTGACACTGTGAGAAAGGGTGCTACACTGTGGGCCTCTATGGTAATGACAACACTTTCAGATTCTAACTTGTAGGTGGGGATTTTCACATACTTTTGATTGATGAGAAATATGGAATGCCTTTCCAGGATCTGAAATCTTATTTTCTTAGTCACCTTAGACATAGTCTGTGGACCCCCAGGCATCTGTAGCCTACAGGTTGAAAACCACTGCTTTACGTGCTGTGGACCCATGACTGTTCCAAATCATGTAGCAACTGGTTACTTTATCTTTTCCTTGAAGATATCCCTTTGCCCACATGCAACCAGCATAGTAACCAAACATACAGTTGCTACTAAGGCCATTCCATTCAAAGAGCTTGTTTGCATGGAGCAGCTGATTGGAGTCAGGTGTCTGGCACCCTTTCACTGGAGCCTAAATGAGTTGTCTCTGGGAGGTCACCAAGCCTCTCTGCCTCAGGAACTAAAAGTCCCAATGTCTCTCCCAATTTAGGCCACTAAGAAGTTAAAAAGTTTATAATTTATCCTGAGAATCATGTCAGAATAGAGTGTTTACAATGATTTTTAAAGAAACCAGAAGTATTAAAAATCTTTTATGTTTTTGTGCTGTAAGGGAAAGAGTGTCATATTTGTTAAGTGCTGATGCAACAGCTGCTAGAAGAAGACATTTGCAGTACTCAGCAAGTTGTATTGGTCCTACAAATTCCAGGAAACTATGCAACGTGCTCCTGAGTGCCATCTGTTGTCATTATATTTATTAACAATTTACATCTATGCAGATACAGAGCAAGTAAGGTCAGCCATAGTAAAGTGTCTATATCATTGTGCTGAGTTCCAGAGAAGTAGCCATGTTATATCTCTGTATATATAGATATCATTCTACTAGTACAGATACTCACGAACTGCTCCATTGTGAATATGAGCAGACATGCTCGCTATGAGGCTTGCACATACTTCTGGTAGAATATGAAGTCCAACTTCTGAAGCAATTTCGACACATTTATAATGCTGATACTCCGCCAAATCTTTCTGACTGCATAGGTTCTCCACAGAACTGATTCTGGGAATAAGTCCAAGCTTTCGAGTTGATAAAAAAAAAGGAAAGAAAAAGGTTTTGTGTGGGTGTACAGAAAACTACAGTTTACAAAACTCTGCTATTTCACTCTGAACTTCATGGTTGGAGACCCAGAGCTCAGCCATTTCTAGACCAGCTTCCATCTTACTGCTTCACTATCCAAATCCATGTCTATTCTAGGGTTTTGGATGTTCCCCTAGATCAGTGGTTCTCAACCTGTGGGTCGGGACCCCGTTGGGGGTCGAACGACCCTTTCACAGGGGTCGCTTAAGACCATCGGAAAACACATATATAAATACACATATATAAATAATTTTATGGTTGGGGGTCACCACAACATGAGGAACTGTATTAAAGGGTCGTGGCATTAGGAAGGTTGAGAACCACTGCCCTAGATCATGAGATAAATGAGCCTGCGGCAAGTACATAGAAAACCAAATTATGGTATGTCCTCAGATGTATGTACAAACAGCTACTGAAGTCAGGAGCAGCTGCATTTGTGAATGCAAAGGCAGAATTTGGCCAATATTTTTATATGTATTAAAAACAGAGAGAAAAATAGTTTGAAGAAGTGAAGTCCAAAACATTGGTCATTTCTTCTTCCCATCAAATTAATCCATGTCCACACTGGGCTTTCATGAAGTCGACTTAATAAATGTTGATGAAAGCTTAAGTCGACGTAATAGCTACCATTCCTTAGGTCGACTTAATGCCAGTGCAGATGCCTAACGAAGTTGACTTAACTTTTCTAGTGTAGACATAGCCTAGGATCCACCTCTACACATATCCAAAGTTTTCCATTATGATCACACACATTAGCTTAGATTTTCAGAAAAGCACGTGCACAAAAACCTCAGTGTATTAACACTGCTAATAATTTCAGCTTATCACTAAGTGAACAAATCATAGATTCATAGAATAATAAGGATGGAAAGGACCTCATGAGGTCATCTAGTCCAACCCCCTGCTAAAAAGCAGGACCACTCCCACTAAATCACCCCAGCCAGGGTTTTGTCTAACCGGGCCTTAAAAATCTCCAAAGATGGAGATTCTACCACCTCCCTAGGTAACCCATTCCAATGGTTCACCACCCTCCTAGTGAGAAAGATTTTCCTAATATCCAACCTCGACCTTCCCAGCTGTAATTTGAAACCATTGCTTGTTCTGTCCTCTATTACTATCGAGAACAGCCTAGCTCCCTCCTCTCTGGAGCACCCCTTTAAGTAGTTGAAGGTTGCTATCAAATCTCCCCTTACTCTTCTCTTCTGTAGACTAAATAAGCCTAGTTCCTTCAGTCTTTCCTCATAAGTCATGTGCCCCAGCCCTCTAATCATTTTTGTTGCCCTCTGCTGGACTCTTTCTAATTTGTCCACATCCTTTCCGTAGTGGGGAGCCCAAAACTGGACACAGTATTCCAGATGCGGCCTGACCAGTGTCGAATAGAGGGGAATTATCACATCCCTCGATCTGCTGGCAATACTCGTACTGATGCAGCCTAATATGCCATTGGCCTTTTTGGCAACAAGATCAACTGTACATCCAACTAGCTAGTAACATGTGCAATTACTATGAGTGGACATGTTATAATATTCAGACACAAAGTAGTATACAAATACAAATCTGTATTTGAACATGGAAATATGTACATCCATTACAAATTAGTGTAATTCCCAAGCATGCTTTTCTGATTTTTTTAAATAAAATTTCATTTTAAATGATTATGAGTTTTAAAGGCTATTCACAAAACATTTTGAATATGTCCCGTCAAAGAGTGTGAAACAGGTCTAAATATCATTAAAAGGAAGGCTGTAGCATGATTACTTACTGAATCAATCAAGATGTATGATTTAGTCTTTGGATCAGAGGCAGAAGCTTGTGATAAATAAACCTCTATAAAATACTCTACTCCTGGTTCTAAGCAGACAGGAGAATGCAGAAGTGCAATTCTGTTTAGAAGGAATAAATACAGGAGTTAGTGTTCCTTTATCAAAGACTTACTAGGTATAAAGTATTTCTTAAGAAATTATTTAAAGAGTTTAAAAAATGAAGATTTGGATAAATGGTCTGTGTTCACATGCCTTAATATCAGAGGGAGTTACACACGCATGGTGAGGAGACTCTAGAACCTGTGTAGGCCTACATCTACAATGGCAATTTAAGTCGACTTAAGGAGGCTTAAGTCGACTTAAATTAAGCCACGTCCACACTAGGCTTTCATTAAGTCACCTTAAGAAAGTCCTCAAGTCGACATAATGAAAGCTTAAGTAGACTTTGTTACTACCACTTATTAAAGTCGACTCCTTAAGTTGACTTAAGGATGGTGTGGACATGGAGTAACCCTTAAGTCGACTTTATTAAGTCGACTTAAGGGTGGTTAGGTCAACTTAACAAAGTGGACTAAGTCGACTTAAAGCTAAATCAACTTAGTCCACTTTGTTAAGTTGATTTTAATAAGGTCGACGTTAAGTTGACTTAAAGTTGAGCTTATTAAAGTCGACTTAACAAAGTCGACTTAACTTTTCTAGTGTAGACATAGCCTAGGAGTTTGAAATGGAGTAGTGTGCAGTTGACTGGGGCTGCTATGTATGACAATAAAACAAATAACTAACCATATGTTTGGTGGCTTAATTTCCTTGAAACATGAGACAATTGCTCAGTCACTGTAATGATTAACTGGAGCGTGATTTTTAAGATGATGAATGTTTTAAAACATTCTATTTCTTGCTGGTATCCCAGTTAATGCTCACCTGGTCATTTCAAGGATATTTGTGGAATTTGTAACTCATTATTCATATTTGTGCGCTTCGTATCGTTCTTTGGTTGAGACAGTAAACTGAAGCCATTCTCTTCTGTGAGCTAAGGTAGCGCAAGTTAAAAATCCTAAGGCAGTTTTGAAAATAGGAGAGGTCAAGGACATTCTTGGGGTTTCTTGGCCGATATTTCATCTCTTTAATGAAATTGTTTCTAATGCCCAACATTGTGTCTGAGCTTTTGATCCAGTTGCCAGAAAGGTCATAATGGCTATGTCTACACTCGTTAATTTAAGTCAACTTTAAGTCGACTTTGTTAAGTCAACTTAGCATGTCCCCACTCAAAAATTAAGTCGACTTAAAGGGGACCCTGCCAAATTGACCTAGAGCGTCCACACTTGTAGGGGCTAGGTGGACCTGGGACAGCTGCTGCTTAAGTTGACTTAAGGAAAATGTAGTATGGACGCAGATTAAATTAAGTCGATTTAAGCAAGCTTAAATCGACTTAATTTGTAAGTGTAGACACACCCAATGTTGTCAGGACCTGAGCCTGCATTTCTTACTCAGGTAAACCTCTGACTTACCTCTTACTCTTCCCTCTTACTCAGGTAAACCTCTGACTTACCTCTTACTCTTCCCTCTTATTCAGGTAAACCTCTGACTTACATGGAGTTTTGCCTCAGTCAGGTCTGCTGCATCGGGCCTTCAGATGGCATCTTGTTGCTGACCAATACTTTGGTGCAGAGGCGACCTTTGGCTATGGAGGGCCCTAGGCGAAGGTACATTGCGGGGCCCCCTATAGGCTTGTGGGGCCCCATATAGGCCCACAGGGGCCCCCTGTCGCCAGCCCCAGCTCCCCGCCGCCATTCCTGGCCCTGCCCCTCTCCCCCCCACCAATCCCAGACACAGGGGCCAGCTCCTCCGCCTGCTGCCAACCGAGGCAGACACGGCTTTCAGGGCAGGCAAGGGGACCCCTGATAGCTTGGGGCCCTAGACATGCGCCTGCTTCGCCTGCCCCAAAAGCTGCCTCTGCTTTGGTGTAGCAGCAGTGTGAAAGGCCACGTGCCCTGTTTTCTGAGTGCATATTGTCCCTTCCCTATGCATCTATCCCACAGTGAGTATTTAGAGTTGTAAAGAAGGTAACAACCAGACCTCTTTGTAGCTGGCAGAGTCAATGCGTGTGGCTCTTGTAGGGGTGCCTTGTTCCTGCAGCGATGGTTTGTCAGTCTACCAGAGGGGTTGACTGCAATGCTTCCTCTCCAGTTTTCTAAAGACTGCACATTTGGGAAGAAAGTTATGATAGTATTTAAAACACCTGAAAAAGTCTCTTCTTTTCACATGCACATCAACCTGTCAGTGTTACTGTGAGTCAAACACAGTCATAGCATACTGCAGTAGTAACCACTGAGTTCCCTTTTGTTCATTACATGATATATTTTTAGAATGCTCTTTCCTGAAAAGTGAAAGAGAAAAAACAATGGTAAGTATAATCCAGATAAGTTGGAAATGGAGATTCAGATCCTGAACTGGGATAAATAGGTGTAGGTCCAATGAAGTCAGTAGAGCTGTGTCTATTTATACCCCCTAGGATATGTCCCAGGATATTACTATACAGAATTCAGTACATAACTTTGCTCAAATTGCTAATAAGTAAAAATGAATTGAGAGAACTTTGTAATGAGATTCTTCAAAATCTAAATGTATTTTCTAAATCTTTACCTGGAAAATTTATATCATACCAGCACAATTCAAAATCTCACTTTCATTCAGAGCCGATTCTTGCACTTCAAGTCAATGGAAGTTTTGCCTGACTCAGAATGACAGCTCTGTGTAGATTAGTAAACTATTTAAATTACAATAGTCATCAAAACTGATAACCTGAAGGGTGTTGTTACTGTAGATATCTGAGAAGTGAAGGAAAAAAGGGATGTTCGACTGGTCCATGTACAGATGAGCAACTCACATATAGTTTATAGGAATAATTGCCAATGTTTTAACCACATTTAAACCGATTACACATTTTTCATGTATCAGATCTACAGGCATAAAACCAAGTCAAAGCAGGAATCACTGATCCAGAATCCTGAAGGGTGAGGTTTGCCCAGAAAATACTCCCCAGCTCGCATTCTATTTTGTGTTTTTGGATGACAATGGCATATGATTTGGGGATCGTGTGGGGGGCATATCACTGCTCCTTTGAAAACAATGAAAAGGTAAATGGTTTTTAGTTTAAAATGACAATTTTGGATTTTTTTTTTTTACTATTAAGCGTAAGAGGAGGGAAGTTGCATATGTCTCATTTCCTTAAGCAACTTTAGGATTAAAGATGCTTCAGAAGTCATATTAGAGGGTAAATCTTGCTGTGCATGGATCAGCAAAGTGGGAGGACAGGGGGGGGGCAAGTTTGAAGAAAGCACAACAATCCTGCTTGGGTACAAGGCCGAATGGCTCAGGATAGCCAGGGAACACGTGGGGGAGCACCCATTGCTGCTCTCTCAAAAGGACATGTGCTCCTAGCTAGTGTTTACTGCCCATGTGCTAGCCAGCTGTGGTGCACCAGTGGGTCTAGGAACTGGCCCCTTGCCCTAGAGCTAGGTTGGTTATCAGAGCCTGCTGATGCATAATTATCCCCAATGAAGCATGTGGCAGGTTTTGGGTCCTATATCTTCTATTTATAAGCCAAAAATATGATAAGATAAGGCTGATAATTTTGCTCTGAGCCTTTCTAGACATCAGCCCCATTTGAAAACAGATATCAGAGTCCAAGAGTCTTGTTCTTCATTTGCCATATTATTACTAGAAGTGAACGAGACCCTGCTCTGCAACACCATTGCTTAGAAAAGTATTAACAGTTAATTAAAAGTCTGAATTCAAATACCTCAGGTTCGTAACGAAGAGCGATGTCAAAGTCCATTGCAAAGGGAATGTTGCTGATAGTAAATCTTAATCCAGCTCCATTCAGAACACGGGCAAAGCCAGGACCTGTCCATGTGACAGGTTTGCCAGGGGTGGGCACTCTGAAAACAATGTCCAGAGAGTTCCTCCCAAACTGAATCAAGCCCTGCAAGGAGACAGTGACATTTTAAACAACAGATATAGTTGTTGATATATGGACACACTCAGGAAAAAGATATGTGCTTCTACTCCACAGCTTCCTAGTTTCTGCAACCAGTTAGCATCATTTTATAAACATGTAAAGATCTGTTGTGTATAAAAACTCATATATATAAAATAAAGTTATAATCACACCTAGAAAACTTCTCTCATTCTTTCTCTTGGGATTGTGGGAGCTTCAGAGAGTGAGGCTGTGTCTATTTTGCGCTTCGTGAACTAGCTAGGTTTCTATTAGTCTCTTTGTTTTCAGAGGGGTAGCCATGTTAGTCTGTGTACAGCAAAAACAATGAGAGTCCTGTGGCACCTTAAAGACTAACAAATGTCTTCAGGCATAAGCTTTCCTGGGCTCCGACCCATTTCGGCAGATGCATCTGACAAGTGGGTTGGAGCCCACAAAAGCTTATGCCCAAAGAAATGTGTTAGTCTTTAAGGTGCCACAAGATTCTCGCTGTTCTTTTTGATTTGTTACTTTCTGTTTCTTTGTTATAGGGGTGTTATTGGTTCCCTCTGCTTTTTCTTTGGAGTGAGTGGGTTGTTTACCCTAGGGGGCCCACTTCAGATGGGTTTAGTGGTTTGGCCTGCAAGCGTGATGTTCGGTGTGCGCCTGCGGTCTCCTGCACTGAGGAGGATGTGTTGCTGAGTATAAATGCTAATATAAAATCTGTCTCTCGAAAGAGCAAATCTATAGTGACATTCATGACCCAGCAGGAATTTATGAATCATTTGGTGCAGGAGGGACTCTGTGTCAAGAAGTCTTTTGTTTCAGTATTTGGCTTGATTATTCCTGCTAATAAAGTATGTTTTTCCCCCCAGTGTCTCCCCTTCTTTCACAATGAGGAATTAATGCTTCTCTCCCACATTATGGGAAGATGGTTTCTGCATGATTCTGTTAGGCTGCAAGAGCCCAGATGTTATATCATTTTGGCACCAGGTTTATGTAGTTCTAAATAACCCAGAACATCCTTTCAACCTGGTTTAAAGGACCACATAGATGGGGGCTGATTATAAAGTATTTACTACTTCTGAAACATTAAATGTTTCCTGTGTGATGACCCTGGTCATTTGAGGAGTACCTGCCCACACATTGCTGGCTCAGGGGTCACTGGGAGATTGGGGAACCCCAGGACATTGGGAAGGGGGTTGGAGCTTCAAGGGATCAGCAGGAAAGACAGCCTGCATCTGCATTGCCAGATTCTGTCTTCCCTCACCCTCCTCACTCCATGTGGTCAACTGTTGTTCAGGGTTCAGCATCCCCAAGGAACTCTCTGTTGTGACTCCAAAAGGACAGAAGTGAATCCTGGAGGGTGGGGAGCACCTCCCTGCAGAGGAAGCAGAGAGATGTTCTAGAGATGGGAGTGAAGAACAGACTAATGAGATGGATTTATTTAGGACTATTTCTAATAGTCTATGAGCTGCTGGCAGTGGCTGGAGATGAAGCTGTGTGCCCTGGGAAGGAGGATAGCATTGCACTGGGATGCTAGCGCCAGGCCAGAAACTTCCAATGGGGTACTGTCTTCCCTTGGCATGGTGAGTCCTCAAGCAAGCCCCAAATCCTGCATGCTGCACTCATGGGTCCCAGCCTAAAGCTGCACTGAGCTGCTCCCACTGAATCTTTCTCTTGCACAATTGATGAGAATGTTACAGGGGTGGCTCAATGTCCTTCTGCACTGCGAGTCTGGAAGAGATGAAGAGGAGGAAAAAGATGATCCCTCTGACTCCTGACTGGTTTCAGAGGTCCCAGCCAGTCAGCTCTGTGGGAAGGGAGATTACATTGAGAAGGAGATTAGTGACTTTTTGGCTACCACTAAAGGGAAGAATGGAGCTGAGACTGTGGCCTACATTCCCCCAGATTTGCGGCACTTTGTTCATTCATCAGTCTTTGTCTTGAGAGAGAGCTCTGTTAAGCGTAGGAAACATTTCCATCTAAAAAAGTTGTTGAGTAAGGTGAGGAAGCGTGCAATGATTGTTCAAGATATATAGCCTCTCCATGGCTCATTTTGCTCAAGATATATAGCCTCTCCATGGCTCATTTTGCTCAAAGTACTTACCATTTCTCTCTGCTATGCTCTCCCTTAGTCTTGTTGATGGTGCTGCTCAGTTTTGGCTCTCTAAATAGTAATGGATGCTAAGATGATCATAAAAGGGCACAACTCTGAATTTCTCAGACAAAAAAGGCCCAATGTTGTTTTTTGGCGAGAGATGCACCCAGTCCCTGATAAACAATGGAACTGGTTGAAGGAATAGAAAGGGGAAGCTTTCTTGAGCCATGGTTCCAATGTCATGCCTGAGGTAGCTGTTCTCTTTCCCAGGGCACAGGGGGAAAGATCTGCTTTGTAAAGGAGATTCGGTAAGGCCAATGTCTCCAGGTGGATACACATATTGGCTATGTCTACACTAGAAAAAGTTAGGTCGACTTTGTTAAGTTGACTTAATAAGGTTGACTTAAATCGACTTAAAGTTGACCTTACTAAAGTCGACTTAACAAAGTGGCCTAAGCTGACTTAGCTTTAAGTCAATGTAGTCCACTTTGTTAAGTTGACCTAACCACCCTTAAGTCAACTTAATAAAGTCGACTTAAGGGTTATTCCACGTCCACACCATCATTAAATCGACTTAAGGAGTCGATTTAAGGTTAAGTTGACTTAAGCTTTCATTAAGTCAACTTAAGGACTTTCTTAAGTCAACTTAATGAAAACCTAATGTGGACGTGGCTTAATTTAAGTCCACTTAAATTGCCAGTGTAGACATAACCATTGGCACTATTGTTTTTAATCTTTTTACTGTGTATGTCCTGACTCTGGGGGTGAGATCCTGTCTCCTTTCTGCAGACATTTGCCCATTGCCACACTTGCCTGCGATCCAGACACTATTATTGTGCTGGGAACAGATTTCAACTGCTCAGTAGATTATGTTTTAGACAGGAATCATGAGGAACTATACCCTCAGTCAGCCAGGGAACTGTCTTGTCTCCTTCAGACCTTTGGACAAGTAGGCTATGTCTACACTTGCAGTATTAAATTGACTTTAAGTAAGTCGACTTAACTAAGTCGACTTAGTGTGTCTACAATTAAAATTAAAGTCGACTTAAAGGGGAACTTACAAAGTTTACTTACTTTAACTTGTGGCATTCTGGACAAATGCCTTAGATGGGAGAGTGTGAACAATCATTGTCTCCTTAATGTTAAGGAATCTGCCAGGTGATATGGTCCCAGGGAGTAAACTGATGAGCCATTAAGGACACAATGGTTGTATTCTTTATGTCTTTAATGGCTCATCAGGATACTCCCTGGGACCATTCTACCTGGAAAATTCCTAAACATTAAGGAGACAATGGTTGTTCACACTCTCCCGTCTAAGGCATTTGTCCAGAATGACACAAGTTAAAGTATGGATATAACATCAAATTCTTAACTTCTAATCGAAATAGAATTCCTAGACATAAACTATATAATCATTCCCAGCAAATTACTACCTTTCTATTGATACCAAACATGACATAGTTCCTATGGATTATAGCATTTATGAGATATCCATAGAAAATAATATCATAAATGCTTCCTTAAATCCAGACAGCATCACACACAGGGCTCTGCCTTGCCAGGGTCCCTGTACTCCTTTGCCCCATTGTACACAGGGGGTGCCCCCCCCGCCACCGTGGACCTGCCCAAGGTCCCCCTACCCCCACAAAGTCGACCTAGAGCATCCAGTGTGGACGCTCTAGGTTGACTTTGTAAGTTCCCCTTTAAGGCTATGTACACACAATCAGATTAACGCGCAACATGGCAATCACGCTATAAAAAACACGTGACCTTTATTGTGGGATAGCGCGTACACATGTTGCTTCTTGCAACACAACAGAATTCTTTCCAATATCGCGGTGTAGCGTAATGAATTCTGGGCACCTATCCCATAGTTCAATTTTCCCTGAATCGGCGCTTGGAATCATGGGATGAAGGAAAGGAACGCAAAGTGCCATGGGTAAACTCTCAGTTTCCCATGGTGCACTGTGTTCCCCTTGCGTCTTCCTCGTTGCCAATAGCAACTCGCGCCTATTTTCAACAGTGCAGTTACGCACCGCACCACTTGCGAGCAATCACAACAGTGACAGCATGGATCCTGCTCTGATCTCCACTGTCGCCTTCAGCAGTCTAAATACATCTCGGCTGGTTGCTCAGTACGCAATGAGCTCCGAATCAGACAAGGAGCTGAGGAGCAGGGGCTGATCGATGCCATGCAGAGCAACAGCACCGCGTTGCTCAGCTTCTTCACCAATCCTCTGCACACAGTGCAACGCCGTTTCTGGTTGCGAGAGACGAGCACCGAGTGGTGGGATCGCATTGTTATGCAGCTGTGGGATGACGAGCAGTGGGTACAGAACTTTTAAATGCGGAAAGCAACCTTTCTGGAACTGTGTTCAGAGTTGGCCCCTGCCCTGCGACGTAAAGATACCAACATGAGGTCAGCCCTAACCGTGGAGAAGCGTGTTGTGATTGCTGTCTGGAAGATGGCGACTTCTGACTGCTACTGGTCGGTTGCAAACCAGTTTGGAGTCGGGAGGTCCACCGTCGGATTAGCCCTCTCACAAGTCTGCTGAGCCATCAATCGCATTCTGCTACGGAGGACGGTGACGTTGGGCAATGTTCATGAGATTGTGGATGGCTTTGCTGCTAACTGCGGGGGAGCCATAGACGGCACACACATCCCTATTTTGGCTCCAGACCATCTCGCGACCGAGTACATCAACAGGAAGGGCTACTTCTCCATGGTGCTGCAAGCACTTGTGGATCACAAGGGGCGTTTTACGGACATCAATGCTGGGTGGTCGGGAAAGGTGCATGATGCCCGCATTTTCAGGAATACTGGTCTGTACCGGAAGCTGCAAGGGGGTACCTCCTTCCCAGATCAAAAAATTACAGTGGGGGATGTGGAGATGCCCATAGTCATCCTCGGAGACCCAGCATACCCATTGATGCCATGGCTCATGAAGCCGTACACCGGTAACCTAGATCGCAGCAAGGAGCAGTTCAATTACAGATTGAGCCACTGCAGAATGACTGTGGGGTGTGCCTTCGGCCGTTTAAAAGGGCGCTGGCGATGTTTGTATGGGAGGCTGGACTTGGCGGAGGACAACATCCTTGCTGTGATTGCGTCGTGCTGTGTCCTTCATAACATTTGTGAAAGTAGGGGAGAAAAGTTTTCCCCGGGGTGGGCTATGGAGTTACAGCGCCTTGAGGAAGCATACGAACAGCCAGCCACTAGGAGTATTAGGGGGGCCCAAGGAGAAGCTGCTCGCATAAGGAGGCACTCAGGGACCATTTCAATGATTCCCTCCCCTAGTTAACTTCCAGGACGCATCAGGTGCACCTTACGAGATTTTCAATGTGTACAAATGAAGCCACTCTTCAAATTATTTGTCACTGTTTTTATTAAAACCTAAAAGGGGGGGGGGTTACAGGTGGGTGTAGCTGCGGGTCTCTAAAAAGTAGCTCTGGGGGGGACTGGATGTTGCAGTGTACCAGGGGGACGGGTGGCCTTCAAAGAAATTCTTTGAAGGCCTACGGGGTGTGGGAGGCAGACACGGCTGAACTGTATGGCGTGGAGCCCGTACATTAATCGCCTGGGTCTGCAAAGCAATCATGCTCTTGAGCAGTTCTGTTTGCCCCTTCATCACGCTTATCAGTTCGTCCCTGTGTTTCTGCCTCCTCTGTTGGGATTCCTCTCTCCAGGCTCGATTCTCCCTCGCGAATTCCTTGCTGTTTTCAGCAGGTCCTGAAACATATCCTCCCTGTTTCTTCGAGCACGCCGCCGAATGTTTCTCATGCGGTCAGCTGTGAAGGTCGAATCTAAAAAAAAAAAATAATAAAGCTGTTGTTAACACAGAGCCTAGATAACCCATGTAACCTTCCAGTAGCACATTCCACTGGAAGGTACAGGGCAGTCAACATCCTATGCTTCGCTGAAGCGGACAAGGTACGTCCTAATAGAAAGCTTACTGGGGGCTAACATTCTGCACAGGGGATACAGATGGAACCCGATATCTCTCTCCTCAGAATACCCCTGCCAGCTAGAATACATATCCTACATGCCACCGGTTGCAAGCCAGGACCGTATGCTGCTGCACTGTGTGCTGCCATGGTTCCCAGTGCTGTGCTTTGCAGCTGGCGAGGCAGAGTATCCGTCTTTGGGAGCGTAGACACAAATGCTCTCCCATCTAACCTGAGTAGTAGGCTCTGGAGGTACATCGAGGAAACCTTTACTGACCTAAATACAGATGATTTTTTGACAATCAGTGCTTGTGTTGATGCACTTCTAGTGAATGCAGAGTAAAGAGCGTGCACAGCGGGGACTGAGACAGCAAGCACCCCCGCCCCGGATGATGATATTTTAGCAGGAGCCATAGCTGCATGAAAGAGAAACTTACCGGAACCCCCCTCTGCCGCCTCAGAGGACATGCTGCAATTCATGTCTTGGATGGACGTCTCAGCAGGGGTGCAGAAGAGCTCCTGGCGACACGCTGTTGCGGTTTCCTCCAGGTCATCCGACATCTCCTCCTCCTCATCGATCACGTCCTCATCCTGCTCGGGTCTGGCATTCACTGGATGAGGGGGGGCCGATGTGTCCACGGGACTCTTGGCACTGGTTGTGGGGTCCCCACTGAGGATGGCTTCTATCTCCTTATAGTACCTGCATGTAGCAGGCGCTGATCCAGAACAGCGGTTTGCCTCCTTCACTCGGTGATAGGCTATTCTTAGCTCCTTCACCTTTGATCTGCACTGCACAGTGTCTCTGTCATAACCTCTTTCTGACATGGCCCGAGAAATTATGCCAAATGTACCATAATTTCACCTGCTGCCGCGTAGCTGCGCCTGCACAGCAGACTCTCCCCAGATGCTGATCAGGTCCAGCACCTCTGCCGTGCTCCAAAGGGGTGCGTGTCTTCCATGATGGGCTGCCATTGCTACTGATGATCAGAGCTGCACTCCACTCCACAAGGAAGAGAACAGGAAGTGAAACAGATGAGAAATTCCAAAATCCCGGGAATCTGATCAGGGCGGGGACTGTTTTGTCACGGCCACAGAGCGGGTGGGGGGAAGACCAGAGAGGACGACTTTGGAATGCTGGGACACTTCCGGAGGCCAATCATTGCGCGGTAAGCGTACACACGAGTGGAAAGGCGCAACAGCTGTTCCATGTTAAGTGCTACCACCCTCGTCGAGGTGGTTTTTGTATTGCGCTACAACAAGGCAGTTAACGCGCAACAGCCCTATTGCACGTGTGTACGCTGTTGTTGGTATCACGCGGTAATGATTGTTAATGCGCGATAAAGTGATAGTGTGTACAAGGCCTAAGTCGACTTTAATTTTAAGTGTAGACACACTAAGTCGACTTAGTTAAAGTCGACTTAAAAGTGCAAGTGTAAACATAGCCACTGTGCCCACATGCCCTGCCCTTTGGGCATGCCAGGCTCCCCCTGTGCCCCCCCTGGCAGGGGGGGCATTGGTGTAGTCCTGGGGTAGCCCTAAGTCGACTTAGGGCTACCCCAGGGCTACACTGGCTTAATTCTTAATTAAACTGAATTAAGCCTTAGGTCGAGTAGAAAGGTGGTTTAATAAAGTCAACTTAATTTTCATTAAGTCGACTTTATTTTGCTTAAGTCGACTTAAGCAAGCTGCTTAAGTTGACTTAAGCAAAGTGTAGTGTAGACGCAGGGCACATTAAGTCGACTTAAGCCAAGCTTAAGTCGACTTAATTTACCAGTATAGACGCAGTCGTAGATGTTTGAAACTTCTGTCATCCCACTATTAGGAAGTACTCATGGCTGAAGGTTGAGTTGTGGGTTGATTACACATTTTATAAATTGATCTGCAGCCGGGACAGTTTTTGGTTGACTTGGTGTGTTAACAATATTTTGAGTGAACTTGGTGACGCTGGTGCATTAGTGATCCGTGTTTAATGTTCACTTAAAATGTGTTTTGCTTTATTTGCATTTTTTGTGTATATATTAAAATAGTCCTTAGTGTAATTTTATGCACACAAAGGCATTTTTCATGTCATCTCTCTCTCTCCGTCTCTTTCTCAGTTTTCTAGACATGACTATCACCTATTTTAAAGTGTGTTTAATAGACATTTCAGGCTGTTTACTCATGGACACATTTTTTCTGGGCAGTCTATAATCAATGACTGCAGATGTTTGTAACGGTTTATATTGTTTAAGTTGCCATGATTCTAGTAGGTACAATATAAGTATCCATCTAAGTCTCAGTTGCTGAAAATGAGCCTCCTACCAAGGAAAAAAGGGGATTTTTCCCCTGGTCATATTTTCCTTCTGATCCAAATCTCTGAATTTGAGCTTACAGAATGCCCACTGTTCATGGCAAAATGAGCCGGCACGGGTAGGATAATATGATGTGTGTGTGTGTGTGTGTGTGTGTGTGTGTGTGTGAATTATAAAATATCCAGCCCAACTGGATGTGAAATATTGAATTAATGTATCAGTGAATGATGTATCCTGTTTGCATAAGGATTCTGATATGCAGGCCTGTAAATTCCAGTTTCATAGTGAGAGATGATTTAACCCACTCCCTAAACCAAAACTCTTGTTGCAATATTAAACGTCAGCAGCATTTGTTACAGTTCTTTGTTTAATGATTACTGTAGTATCAGTGTACCTGTTCCAGCCCCAGTTTTCTTATGCTTCGTTTCTTGCTCCTGTTTAATATAATATTTCCATTTTCAAAGGAGAAATCATATCCTTGCTTCTGGAAATAGACATCACACCTCGATAAACCTATTGGTTTAACCTTAAAAGCAAAAATGAATGATTTATATGATAGTGAAGTTGGAACAATCTTTAACATATATGGCTATGTAAAAATGAAAATCCCTAAAATAGGCTAACATCTCTACTAGTGTAAATGGGTGCAACTCCAATAAGCATTAAAAATCTCTCTTTTTTGCACTGCATATGTCTTCACTGCAAAAAACTTTGGCCTAGCTAACTTGGGTTGAAGCAGCCATGAAGACACCGTGTCTCAGCTTTTAACATTGATTAGTTGCTCGAGTTCAATCCCAGAATCCCCCTGGAGTCGTTAATATAAGTTAAAAGCAGAATTGCCATATCATCACTGTTGTATAACCCTAGTGAGCTAATTGAAATTAAGAACACACTTTTATTTGCAATGAACACAATCCTCATTATAACTAGCTTCTATTGCCACATGGACAACTGTACAGCACTTCACACTGTGTCCCAGAGATCTGTTTTCTATTTCATTATTGAAAGTCTGGTTGATTACTGGTTGTGATTACATCCGAATATTTTCAGTTATGCCAAGCAAATAATAATTTTTTATTATCCCCTTCTTGTGGCTTCTCAAAGAAAAAACATTTGTAGAAATCTTGGCAGAAGAAAAGAACACATTCCAGTAGAACCAAAGCTCGCATTGTGGATGCACAACAGCTATGTCCATATTAATAAACTATTTTAAACCAATATTCCAAAAGACGAACGGACTGGCTCAGTTATGTGAAACCTTGATGAAACTGGGCTAAATTCAGAGTCAGTGTATGTAATGGAGTAAGTGGTTCTAAAGGAACATAGCTCTCCCCTCAAGCCTCAGATGGGATAGAACCACTGAAATGTTCTTTCTGATCAAGCCAGTGGTCATAGATGAGAAAGGCCTGTGGCTGAGGCACATCAGGACTCCAGAGTACCCAGCTACCATCCTGGCCCCCTGGGGCCTTTGGCAATTGGCATAAAGTTTCAAGAGGATCTAATTTACACTTGGGATTGGCGTGGTACCTGGGCAACTCAAGACCGGGGAAGCACAGAGGACATCTTTGGGCATCTCTTCACACTGCACCAAGGGCGTCCTGGTTACAGCCAAGGACTAGGTCCAGGGAGTGCTTTTCCTGCTGCAGTGCTCTACCCCTTGCCCTCAGCATTTCATTTACACCAATGTAGACCACTGTACACCAATTTACACTACCTTACATATCATCTCTGAATATTGCACATAACCAGTATTCAAAACAACCATACCAAAGGTGCAGATCCAGAAAGTGGCTTTGCATGCTCTGCCTCAAAGATATAATAATCCAATGGTATAAAGAAGTAGCCTGGGGCTGGTTCGGTACATTGACGGCCCACGATGTTAGGAAGACATTCACACTGCCCATCACTCGATGAACACCTGGGGGAACAGGTGGGAAAGAAGAGGTGTAAGTGCATCATCCATGCTTACATAATGCTTACAGCTATTTATCTTTGCTTTTATTCTTACCGTTCCTTTCACTGTAAAATTAACTCAACTTTTAAATATTTTTCTAGTGACCACCATTTCTTGCTTGTAATGATGGAGTTTATTCCAGTGCTTTTCTTATTTATCAATTGGAAAAATTAAAGGCATCTTATATGTCTGTCTCCCTTGCTCGCTCTACCAATTCCACAAACTGCAATGCATCCTGCATTCACTAGCTTTGATTTACCTAACTATGGCTATGTCTACACTTGTCAGAATAAGTCGACTTAGAATGTCTACACTGTACATTTAGGTCGACTTAAAGTCAACCTTGCTAAATCAACTTAGAGCGTCTACACTGGATGCCTAAATCGACTGGCAGGGGCTAGGTGGACCTGGGAGTGGTGCATGGTAGGAAGGGGGGCACCTCTCGGGTGCCCCCCTTCCCCGGGCTCCCCTTTAAAAGTGGCAGGGAGCTCAGCACCTTCCCCATTGTACCAGGGTACATGGGGGCTGAGCAGGACAGGGGCAGGAGCAGGGTACAGGAGTGGCGTGGGCAGAGTTGTGTCCTGCCCTGTGGGTAGGCATGCCAGGCTCTGGCTGTGCCAGGCACCCTGGGAGGGAGGTCAGTGGAGGAGCCCTGGGGGCCCTTTAAGTCAACTTAGGGCTACTCTGCGTCTACACTGGCTTAGGTCGACTTAATAAAGTCGACTTAAGCAGTAAGTCAACTTAAAACTAGGTTTTATTAAGTCGACTTAATTTTTCCTTAAGTCGACTTAAAGAAACTGTAGTGTAGATGCAGAGTAAATTAAGTCAACTTAAGCCTGCTTAAGTCAACTTAATTTATTAGTGTAGACGTACCCTATGTGTATAGAACCAGGCTTTTTTTGTTTTAAAAAAAAAAGGTGCTGGTACTCGGCCAGGGACCTGGAGTCACCAGCTGCAGGAGCTGGGGCCACATCGCTGTGGAAAAAAAGGTGCTGGTACTCAGTACCCCTGAGTACCATCACAAAATATGCCCAGCATAGAACCATGCTGTAGCAGTTGATACGTGGACCAGACCATGTACTCTAGCAACCTCTCGGAGTAATGAAGACCCTGGCCCAGCAAAGTATAGGCTTTTCAAATGTGAGTGACATAACATCCGACATTTTTTTTAATGCAATGGGAACTCGGTACCTTTGAAAACCAGACTAATGTGCCTAAACATGGAGGTAGGAACCCAAGTTCAAGAATATCATCCCTAGCTAACTGCAATATTGCAGGCCCGGTGCACCAGGTTGGGGTGGTTTGTAATTTTTATTTAACTGATCCTGAATCTTAATTATTTAAAGTTTGCTTCAGAGAAAAAGATACGGGCGTGTTTACATAAAGACTTACTGTGTGGCACACTAAGGTGTCTATCTATGGCAATCCAGTGTGGTACGTACGCATGGACTCTGCTGCAGCTGCACACTAAAAGTTCCCTAGTATGCACTGAAATTTCCTGGTCACATTAAAATCCCTTTAAATAGTGCTAATAAATTCACAAAAATCTTACACACCAGAATAATTTTACATTACTCACACAATGAAACTCTGTCTCATAGACTCATAGACTTTAAGGTCAGAAGGGACCAGTACGTTCATCTAGTCTGACCTCCTGCAAAATGCAGGCCTCAAGACCTCACCCACCCACTCCTGCAATAGGCCACCAACCTATGACTGAGTTATTTACCTCCTTAAATCATGATTTAAGGACTTAAGATACAGAGAATTCACCGGTAGGTGAACCATGCCCTGTGCTACACAGGAAGGCGAAAAACCCCCAGAGCCCAGGCCAATCAGCCCTGGGGGAAAATTCCTTTCCAACCCCAAATATGGCAATCAGTTAAACCCTGAGCACGTGGGCAAGTCTCAACAGCCTAAACTACTTGGTTTCTCTATTAAGCGCAGGGGTTAAAGTAAGGGGGAATGCACTGGAACGCAGTTCCGGGGCTCACAAATTCGAGGGACCAAAGTTCTGGGGCTCCTAAAAATAGAAAAATCCAGCGGAACGCATGTTCCGCCCTACCCTGGCTGCTGGTAGGTCCTACGCCCCACCGTTGTTAATCACAATACTTATTGAGTTATGCAGTGTTTGCTAGTTTGTGACAATAATTGCTATAGACATAAACGCCATATAAAATTATAAATATTTTTATGGAGTGATAACCAATGCATGTGGTACTGACAAGTGGATGCAAATACTACTTGGGCTGGGGCCCGCACATGCACGAAGGCGGCCCAGACAATACGGGAAGAGGGCCCGGAGATTAGGAGGGTTCCGGGGCCCGTCAAATTATACTTTAACCACTGATTAAGCGCAAGAATCTCATAACCCTATCAGAAAGGTGCAATATATCCTCATGTTAGTTTATTACAATCAAAAGCAGAATGTTACTTTACAATGAGAACTAAATTACTTACAAGTTATTGTGGGCTCCACCAATGTCACAGCCACAGGGAGAACAGCCATATACATTAGTTCCAAGCCCCCAGTATCCTAGCTATGATAATAAATGAAAATGTATTGATTCTTGACTGTGAATATTTAAAAACTTTAATCACAACAAAAACCTCAGTTCAGACAAACCTCTGCTTTGTGAACACTACATTGGGACTATCAAGTATGTAAAGTAATGTATATGTGTGAGTGTTGCCAGAATTCAAGCCCTAAATGACAACTTTATCAATAAACCCTACGATACTGTTAACAGAGTTGAGTGGAACATTACCAAATAATTTGTCTGACTTATTTATCCTTTTTCCTTGCTTGCAGAATACTCAAAGAATGCAGTTTCTTGCACATTCTATTTCTTTCTTCTATTATTTGAAAGTATTTAATTACATGTTTTCCAATTCTTTATCTCTCTGGTTAGGTCACAAGAGTTTTCTCATTAGTGGGTGGTTGAGAATCACTGTTACAGCTAGTGGCTAGTTGCACAGGTCAGGTAAGTAAGATGGGATTGTTTCTGTTCCTTGACGAACAGGGTGTGTGCTAAGATCCTACAGTTACAAGGATCATATAATTATCTATGTGGATAGCCTGCGTGCAGGCACTTCTGGTTTCACTTCTCCCCTTTGCGAAGCTAAAAAAAAAATTGGTTCCCACAAATATCTGCAGATGTGATTGTGAGGTTCATCTGCTTTCTGTTAAAGCTGGTGCCAGTAAACTTGACTGCATGAATGTTCACCAAAAATAAACACAAAAAGGCCCAATCATGGATGAAACTTAGTCATTTAAAATTGCAAGTGAATATTCAGAGACAATGCTTGTCCAGTCCTAATTGTTTCCCACCAATATTTTCAGCCATGACAACTTCCTCCATAATAGAACACAAATGGTATAAGCCACCAAGTTTTGATACAATCGAGAGTATGGGTACTCATCCAGGTAATTATCTTCACAGTCACTCAGGAATGTCATTGTGAGGGGTAGAAACTGCTGATGTCACTCACTCACTAGGCAGTAAACCATCCTTCCTGCTCTCCCTGTCCCATGCCCAGTAGCTTTTGCTGAGAGTTGTCCTTGGGGCAATACTAACTATCTCAACGGTGATACAGCATTTGCTGGTTTAGTCATCTGAGGTTCAATCCTGCTCCACTGAAATCAGTCAGAGCAGAATCAGGCTATAAGCCAGCTAGCCAGGCCTGGATGAGACCATGGTTGAATGACTTGAAGCACCACAGAGGACTGTCTCCAGGTTGCTTTTAATTAGAATAGGGGAAGAGACTTAGGTGTCTGCTCTTTGTAGTAAGGACTATTTGTTCCCCTGCCCTCTTTTGCCTCATTCTATGAGAAATGCTGTGGCCTATAGGGCCATTTCCACTCAGCATTGTGTTGTGTTCTCCTTTCACAGGATGCGCTTGGCAGAGGCCATCGGAGGCAGAACACGGGCAATGGGAATTCCTTCAAAAATGTGTAAACCAGAATGTTACATGAAGTAATAACAAAAGCCTCCTGATTACATACAAGGCATTCTTCACAGCGTCGCCCGGTGACAAAGAGCTGGCAGAAGCACTCTCCAGTCACTGGATCACACGTTGAGACAGACACACTCCCAAAACGGTTACAGGTGCAGGCTGCAAGGAAAGAAATGCATGGCCATCTCCATTAGTGCCACTTCATTGACTTTTGGCGTGTATTCAAAATAACTATTGCACTCAACTATTGGGAGAAGAAACTGTAGAAAACCAGCTTCTGAATTTAGTTAGCACTCAGTAAACCAGCTGTTTCCTGGGATGGATCATTTTACTCAGGTGTTTTCAGTTAACACCTGGAAAGAGAAACTCTGTTAGTCTGCAAAGGATACACTCGCAAAACATGTTGGACTCTTGGAAGAAGTCCTGTGGTCTCTGCTGCATTTTTCTTCTTTGCTCCACTTTAGTATTCTCATTATTGCTGAGCCTAACCTCTGCCTTCATTATCATTATGGTTATTATGCACAATGTGTTCACAAAATTAGATAGTCTGTGAGGATGACAAGGCTGCACAATTTCATTTAAACTGGCTCAGAGAAATGATTGGTTGAAAGTTCTCAAGAGTAATGCAGTTTTACTACCCAGTGCATCAGGTTCACCACCCACTTGATCTTTACCCCCCCACCCCAAGTACAGGGCCTCCCAAATCATCCCCAAAAGAGTGCTCTCACACAGTAGTGACCTCATCTCTTTTTGCCTCTGTTCCAGGTGGGTTTATATGGAATTTATATTCACGTTTCATACCCGAAAAACATGAATGGAATTTTCAGTGAGGGATTTTGATGGCATTCCCCTTTGCCTTTATTTAAAAGGCCCAGGTTTACCTGCCTGTCATGTATTAAGATTAAATAATGATCAATAGACATAGACTTCAGAGTTCCCTCATTGGGCTTTATTCAGCATGTCTGGCAAGGACTGCCAGCAGACACACAGGTTTACCTAAGCACTTAACAACTCTCCCATTTATCACTATGGCAGCCCCCAATGGCCCCCGTAACCTGGGACACCACACTGCCCCGGTGAATGTTTCTAAATACTGACTCAGGACATGACTCTGCAAAATCGGACATAAAGTGCTTGCCAGGGACATTTATCTTTGTCTCTAGCAACCCTAATTGACAGCAGAACATTCCAATGTGGGATAACATGAGTGTTGCAAGCCAGGACGGCAGTGCATTGTGGGCAGCGTGCTGAGGAAGACTTGTATAAAGCCTGCATATGCTCTGAGCGATTCTTGCTAGTCTCTTTTGCAATTACCAAGTTACCTTGATAATTGTTTAGCATAAATAAAAATGTCACGTTTTAAATCCCCACTTATCAAAGGAATCAGATCACATATTTAATATTCCTTCTATTTAAAGAGAATGGGGCTGACTCTAGCTAAGAACACCAGAATGGCCATACTGAGTCAGACCCATGGTCCGTCTAGCTCAGTACCCTGTCTTCCAGACCAATGCCAGGGGTTTCAGAGGGAATGAACACAACAGGTAATTATTAAGTGATCCATCCCGTCGCTCACTCACAGCTTATGGCAAACAGAGGCTAGCAGGGCCGTCTTTTGGGAAGGGCGAACGGGGTGATCGCCGTGGGCCCCGCGGTTATGTGGGTCCCGCACTGTCCTGCTCCCAGTGGGGCAGTGTGGGGCCCGTGCCGCAGCTCCCCCCTCTCCCCATGGCCGCGCTTTGCCCTGCCCTCCCTGCCTTTGGCAGCAAGCCAAAGGTGGAGGGGTGGGGTGAGGCAGGATGCTTCGCCCAGGGGCAGGGCAGTTGAGCGGGGCCCAGCCTCTCGGCTGGCCAGATCCCCGTGGCAGCCTCAGGGCCCGCTCCCTGGCCCCGCGCCAGCAGCCTGGGGTCCCGGCTGGGGCTGGCTCCCACTGGTGGCGGGGCCTTGGCAGCAGAGCAGGCCGACCCAATCCACCCTTCCCCCCTCCAGCGTGAGGTGGAGTGGGGTAGGGGCCCCCCCAGGCCAATTGGCCCTAGGCCCCGCTCTCCCCTAGGAATGGCCCTGGAAGTTAGCGAGACTTCAGAGCATGGTTTTGCATTCTATACGATGTTTTTGGCAAATAATATATTTCTAGTCCTACTCCCCTTTATTGACTAGGCCTCTTTATTGGGGGAACCTGATGACAGTCTTCAAATATGTTAAGGCTATTATAAAGAGGCTAGCGATCAATTGTTCTTCATGTCCCCTAAAAATAGGACAAGAAGTAATCGGCTTAATCTGCAGCCAGGGAAACTGTCTTTCCAACTGGAAGGATGGCTAAGGTCTGGAAGCAGGTCTGGTTAAGGTCTTTACAAACAGCTGGACAGATACCTGTCAGGGATGGCCTAGGTTTACATGGTCCCGCTTCAGTGCAGAGGGCTGAACCTGATGACTTTTCCAGGTCTCTTTTAGCCCTACATTTCTGATTCTCTGATTCATTTCAAACACTGCTTCAAGTGACATTTCCTGGAAATTAAGTGGTGGCAGACAGCCCGATGTGACTTGTAAAGCAGGCTGGATTTATTTTTGTCTGCCACTTAAAACTACATTTCGAAAAGAAAAAAGAAAAAGATCATAGTTTACATACGCTGGCAGCCAAGAGGATCACTGCCACTCAGCCCATAGTAGCTTGGCTTGCATTTATCACAACGGACTCCCTCAACGTTTTTCTTGCAAAGGCACTGACCGGCAGTAGTTCCAAGAATTGAGTCTGTACGGCTTTCACACAACCCACTGGATAATGTGCCTTCTGGGTCACAGTCACAGGCTACAAACACAGATATTCAAATGGAGACGTGGAAATAATGACATTCAGATATAGTCATGAAAATGCAAATCCTGTAACAGATATTATTATTTAAATATTTGTATTCAAGGGGTGCCCAGAGATTCCAGTCAGGATCAGGGCCTCAATGTACTAGACACCATACAAACAAAGGCTCATCTCAGCCAGAATTATTCCAAGGGCCTTCTGGGCAAAACATAGAGGATTGGGAGCTACACATCCCTTGATGAATGCCCCACTTTCCTTTGAGTAGAGGGAGGAGCATTAGCTTATCCTAGTCTCCCCCATCTTCTTTCAGGTACCCAGAACCTCCAGGATGGTAGGAAAAAGCAAGAAAGGGTGCAAGGCTGTAGGGAATTCATTGTGTTCACCTCTGCTCTTGCACCTGTGCAGGCTTTAGTCTGGCTGGTTATGACTGCTCATCTTTATGCTGATTTATTACAAAAAAGAAAAATTCCCTGCTGGACTTCAAAGCTGAATTCAGTAATGAGCTATAGTTGAAATGAATGCAGGTTCTTTTTTCCCATTAGCTTGAGAAAGCCGTTAAGCAATTGGTCTGCCCAATGCTTCTGAGGTAGGTTAACGTTTTTAACATCTGTGAAGTGTATTGGTGAAGAAAGAGCTGACAAAGAAAACTGGAAATATTTGACTTTGACCCAATCATTGCTAGCCATTATTAAAGGATGAAAGAACAGAGCGCTTACGGAGACAGGCACGAGGGTCTGAAATTGTTCTGAGGGGATCCTTGTAAAAGAAAGGTTTGCACTGATCGCAGTGTTGCCCCTGAGTATTGTGCTGACAGGTTTCACATACGCCACCGCTGATGCGATCATTAGCTACGTACACGGCCATGTCAAAATGGCATCGGTTTGAATGGCCATTGCATTTACACCCTAAAATGGAAAACAAAGTGTGGTTTATAAAAGAGCAAGCACATTTTGATTCACACTTTTGACGTTTGGTTCTTATCATGCTCCCAATCAAGACAATAATTAATGTTAATATTATTTCTTAATTTGTATTACCATAGTCATTCCCCAATGTCTCATTTATGACTATGGCCCCATTATGCCAGGTAATTTGCAAGTCCAGGAGCTGTACACAGTACCATGCTCAGAGACATTTGTCTTACAGTGTATGGCCCAGATCCTGCAAATGATTACAGTATGCAAGTTAGTAGTTCAACTGACTTCAGTGAGACTACTCATTTGCAAAAAACTAAGCATGCAAATAAGGGTTTGCAGGATATGGGGCTAATCAAAGATAGAATGAAACCAGTGAGTGTGACAGGCAATCTGAGGGAAGGGAGAGGGAGGACAAGGGTAAAAATAATAAGTTCATGTACTTACATAAGTTAGTATTGTGCATAACTGATTGGTCTGAATAATTACAAAGCCTTGCATGGTGTGGATATATGCTTTTTAAAATAGCAATCCACCAATCAGTATAGGTGCCACTGGTTTCAGGGGGAGCAACAGATAGGGATGAAAGTGCTATATTCAGTGTTGCCAGATCTCATAATTTGGTCATGAGTAATGTGATTTTTGTCTTTGCTGGAGCCAGTCTTCATTGGATTTCTTGCCCTGCCCAGAGGAAAAGCCTCTCTCTGATTGGCTGCCTTCCCCACTTCCTTACCTTTTGGGAAAGAATAGCCAATCAGAGCTGCTGTAGGAGGCAGACAGCACTTTGCTTCCCTTCCCCCTCAAAAAGAGAGTCAACTCCTCTCTATCCTTGTGAAGGTGGAGAAGGGGACCCAACTAGAAGTGAAAAGTCACCGCTGCAGTAAAGTGTCTGATTCTGATCGCACACTGGCTTTACCAGCACAAAAACTCAGTGGAGCCACTCATGATTTGCATGGATATAAGTGAGAACACAAGCAGATATGCAGCATTTACAGTTCAGATTCATATACCATCTGGCTGCTTTAAATCACTGGGTGTGGCACAGTGCAGCTAGAGTGTAAGGGGAGAATCTGGCCCAGTATTTCTTAGATCCCTTGTGGCCATCGCCATTGATGACGATTGTGCATTGTACCTGAAGATGGTTTAGTAATCTGATAATAATCTACTGAAAAGAACACAGCCTTAGCTAAATAATATTTTCATCTACAGCAAGGAGTCTAACCAATTAATCATCCCTTTTGTCTTCTTGTTCACTTTGCTTTCATTCTTTACGGAGAGTTGGACACCCCCTCTCCTTCACTGAGAGCAAGACAAATGTTATACAGTAGAACCATAATGTTACAAACTCTGCTGGAATGGAGGTAGTTAGCAACGCTAAACAAAACATTATGGTTGTTCTTCCAAAAGTTTACAATTGAACATTGACTTAATATAGTTTTGAAACTTTACTGTGCAGGAAAAAAAAAAAGCTGATTTAAACCATCTTCATTTAAATGAAACAAACACAGAAATAGCTTCCTTACCTTGTCAAATCTATTTTTAAAAATCTTTCCCCTTTATTTTGTAATACTTTATATTTATCATGGTACTGATTTTGTTTGTTATTTTTTAATCTCTACTGCTGCCTGGTTGCATACTGCCAGTTCCCAATGAGGTGTGTGGTTGACCGGTCAGTTCTTTACCCTGGTGTTCATAACTCTGAGGTTCTACTCTATATATGGATGTACCAGCAGGGAATGTACCACAGCTAACACACACCTCCCTGACTAGACAACAGAGTCTTGTGGCACTTTTGTCTTTCTACAATAGACTAACACGGCTACACCTTTGGAATTTGACTCCCTGACTATGTATCACTGACACCTGGATCCAACTAGGCTATCCTATCCTGCTCTGTTTAAGCATGAGAAACAAGCCAATGTGAAAGCTAAGTTGTCCTTTTAGGCAATACATGGAATTCTGCTGTGCCATCACCTATCTGTTGAAAATTAAATAAGTATTTTTCAGGTACGTTTGCAAGCATTATCCTGCAATCCTTCAGCTGGCCTCCAGGGAGCATCATGGTAGAATTCTTTGCACCTTTCACAGGATATGCCCTCAGTGTTGTGCTGACAGACACATCTGCCATGAACCTGCAATATGTCAACAACAACAAAAATAAGTAAATTTTCTTTAGTCCATTGACTTTGGGCCATTTGTCAGAAAAAAAGGACAGTCCACTCCCCCACCCCAATACAGTTTTCTTTCATGTGGGATAATATATTGCTTTTTGATTTCTGCAGACTGAAAACCTCCATAGTCCCAGAAGCAGATCATGTTATCTCTATTCTTAGAGAGAGAGATTTAGTTCATTAATTATGATTCCTGATATTTGTTTCATCTCCAGAAAGTAACTGATTTCAAGAGTGACTTCCTTCCTTGCTGAAATAAGCTTCAAGTTCAAATCTACACATTTGTCATTTACCATTAGCAGAACTCCAAAATCAAACAGTTCTACATCACTTGAAAAGTTTGGGTGTAACACCCAAAATGCTATATGCAAACATTAATAGGTTCCCACGTAAAAATACCTAAGTAATCCATGGCTTGTGGTAGGCCAGCATAAGCAGAGAAATTCAGAGTCCTCTGGCTCCCTCATCTGACATAAACAATTCTCAGTTACATGAACTATCGGCATGGACAATGTGTGGAAATGATAATCAACCCATTTTAAAGATGCTGAACAAAATTTAGAAAAGATACTTCCTACTGACAGAAACTGAGGTTTAAACATTTATAAATGTACCCAGGAAAAATCACTAGTTTCAAACATGAATATACACTATATTCTGTTCCTGACTTCTTGGACAATGGATTTTTACCAGGTTTTTTTTTGTTTTTGTTTTTTTAAGGTAAACATAGGGAATTCTCTTTGTGCTGGTGACTTTTCATATAGCAGAGTTTTCATCAAGCCCTACTGGTGTGATGGAATGTACCCATTAAAATAGCCATTCAAATCTAAGGTCAACACAGAATACTTACTAATTTATATTTGCACCATTACAGCTCTGGTATTTTCATGCTATTATGAACATGTTTGTGTGTCAGTTATTTTAGAAATACCACTCTAGTGTCAACAGGGGACAGATTCTGATCTAATTTAATTTGTTTTCTCATTTAACTTTCTGAACTCATTGGAGTTTTAATGGAGAAAGCAATAGTAAAATATTTTTAAAATGATGAATCACAAATTACAACCCAAAGATAATAATCCAAAAGTTACCAGTTACAGAATCTCCACCCTTTTAGGAGTGAATGTTTTATAGCTTACCATTCCAGGCTGATGGAAAACATCTCGCCGTTTGTGCACTGGACTGCATTGGCTGGCATGGCCATTACAGAAGCAACTTCCGCGGACAACCATTTCATAAACTGCATAATAATATTTTTCAAGGGGTTCACTTTGCCTTTTTCCAAATAAAGTATCCCCAAGAGTGTGGAGTTTTGTGAAATTTATTCGCAGGTTTGTTAAGGTGATGAGCTCTGGGATAAGAGAAAGGAAATCAAGAGCCAAAATTAGCCTAAACTCTGTTCCGTAAAAAATATACAGGGTGCTCATATGATGTAGATTATGGTAGCTCCATTATGCTGATGTACACTAGCTGAGGCTATGGATCACAGTATTTATCATGCAAGACAAACCCTGCAAACAAAAACACCCAAACTATACATACCCTGGATATATGGGCTATAAGGATTTTCTATTTCAAAGCTGGGATCCAAAGCTTTTAAGACAACCTGTAAAACGAATTAATATACATTTAAACATGCAAAGTATGGTTTTAGTACATAAACACAAAGGTTATGTCTACACTTGCAACTTAGGTCAACTTAACGACACTAAATTCGACCTACACAAAGGCATGTCCACACCGGGTGCTTATTAAGTTGACTTAAGTGCTTCCTTAAGTTGATTTAATTACTACCACTCTTTAGATCAACTTAATGCCTAAGTCAATTTGTTAAGTCAACTTAAAGCTGGTGTGGATGCCCTAAGTCAACCTAATGCCCTAAGTCGACCTAATTGGCCTCCAGGCCGGGGGATGGACTGGGGAGAAGAGAGCCGTGACTCAGGGGAGATGGGGCTTGAGGAAAGGGAGAGCCGCGGCTGGGGAGATGGGTTGCCAGCTCCCTCGCGGCAGAGGAGCCCCATCCACGGGGAAACCCCAGCAGCCCCAGGGCTCCAGCTGCACGAGGTTGCTGGATCCCTTTACTCTTTAGAAAAGACAGATATAAAGGCAAAGGTGGGGGAGAAGTATTGTATGTCAATGAGGAGGTAGACTGTAGGGAAATTCAAGTGATGGAATTAACAAGACAGAATCAATCTGGGTAAAAATCATGTTAGGGGAAAAAGCTATTAAAGTTTCTCCTGGAATGTCGCTTGGAGTGTGTTACAGACTGCCGGAATCTGATTTAGACATGGATAGGGACCTCTTTAAGGCCTTTATGGAAGTTAATACTACTGGGAACTGTGTGATTATGGGAGACTTTACTTTCCCAGATATAGACTGGAGGACGTGTGCTAGTAGTAAGAAGAGGGCTCAGTTTTTCCTGGATGTGATAGCTGATGAATTCCTTCTCCAAATGGTTACCGAAACAAGGAGAGGGGATGCCATCATAGATTTAGTACTGGTGAGTAGTGAGGACCTCATAGATGAACTGATTGTAGGGGACAACTTAGGTTCAAGTGACTATGAGCTAATTCAGTTCAAACTAATTGGAAGGATAAACAAAAATAAATCAGCGACCAGGGTCTTTGACTTTTAAAAGGCTAACTTTAGAGAATTAAGGGAATTAGTTGGGGAAGGGGACTGGACAGAAAAACTCGGGAATGTAAATGTAGAAGAGGCTTGGAATCACTTCAAATAAAAGCTGCAAGAACTATCTGAAGCCTACATTCCGAGGAAGGGGAAAAAATTCATAGGCAAGAGCTGTGGACCAAGCTGAATGTGTAAGCATCTCAGAAAGGCGATTAGGAAGAAGCACAGAGCCTACAAGGAGTGGAAAAGGGGAGAAATCAGCAACGAAAGCTACCTTTAGGAGGTCAGAACATGTAGAGAAAGAGTGAGAAAGGCAAAAAGTCAAGCTGAGTTGGACCTTGCGAAGGGAAATAAAACCAATAGTAAAAAGTTCTTTAGCCATATAAATAGGAAGAAAACAAAGAAAGAAGAAGTGGGACTGTTAAAAACTGAGGATGGGGTGGAGGTCAAGGATAATCTAGGCATGGCTGAATGTCTAAATAAATACTTTGCATCTGTTTTCAATGAGAGTGAAGTTGAGCTGGGGGATAAAGGTAGGGAAGCTAATGGGAACTAGATCATGAAAGTGGAAATTACCATACCTGAGGTAGAAGCCAAACTTGAACTGCTGGATGTGACTAAATCAGGGGGCCCAGACAATCTCCATCCGAGGATACTAAAGGAACTGGCTCATAAAATTGCCAGCCCTTTAACGAGGATTTTTAATGAATCTGAAAACTCGGGGGTTGCACCATATGACTGGAGAATCGCTAATATAGTTCCTATTTTCAAGAAAGGGAATCAAAATGATCCGGGTAACTATAGGCCTGTTAGTTTGACCTCGGTAGTATGCAAGGTCTTGGAAAAAATTTTGAAAGAGAAAGTACTTAAGGCTGTAGAGGATAACGGTAACTGTGATAAAATACAACATGGCTTTACAAAAGGGAGATCGTGCCAGACCAACTTGATCTCCTTTTTTGAAAGGATAACAGATTTTTTTAGGTAAATGGAATGAGGTGGACCTAATTTACTTAGATTTCAGCAAGGCATTTGATACAGTTCCACAGAGGGAGTTATTAGTTAAGTGACAGAAGATGGGGATTAATATGAATATAGTAAGGTGGATAAGGAACTGGTTAAAAGGGAGACTACAGTGGGTCATACTGAAGGGTGAACTGTCAAGCTGGAGGGAGGTTACCAGTGGAGTCCCTCAGGAATCTGTCTTGGGAATGATCTTGTTCAACCTTTTTGTTACTGACCTTGGCACAAAAAGCAGGAATGTGCTAATAAAGTTTGCGGATGACACCAAATTGGGAGGTATTGCCAATACAGAGAAGGCTCAGGATACCATACAGAAAGATCTGAATGACCTTGTAAACTGGAGTATCAGGAATAGGATGAAATTTAATAATGGGAAGTGCAAGGTCATGCATTTAGGGACAAATAACAAGCATTTTTCCTATACGTTGGGGATGCATCAGTTGGAATGGACTGAGAAGGAGAAGGATCTGGGAGTACTGGTTGATCATAGGATGACTATGAGCCGCCAATGTGATGTGGCCGTGAAAAAAGCTAATGCGGTTCTAGGATGTATCAGGAGAGGTATTTCAAGTAGGTGGGAGGTGTTAGTGCCGCTGTACAAGGCACTGGTGAGACCCCATCTGGAATATTGTGTGCAGTTCTGGTCCCCCATGTTTAAAAAGGATGAATTCAAATTGGAACAGGTGCAGAGAAGGGCTACAAGGATGGTCTGTGGAGTGGAAAACCTGCCCTATGAGTGGAGACTCAAGAAGCTTGGCTTGTTTAGCCTAACCAAAAGAAGGTTGAAGGGGGATATGATTGCTCTCTATAAATACATCAGAGGGATTAATATCAGGGAGGGAAAGGAATTATTTGAGTACAGCACCAATGTGGACACCAGAACAAATGGATATAACCTGTCCATCAAGAAATTTAGGCTTGAAATTAGACGCAGGTTTCTAACCATTAGAGGAGTAAAGTTCTGGAATAGCCTTCCAAGGGGAGTTGTGGGGGCAAAAACCATAACTGCTTTCAAAACTGAGCTTGATAAATTTATGGAGGGGATGGTATGATTACCCTATTTTGGAAATTGACTGATATTTGGCTACGTGTGGTGGATATACAAGTGGTATAAGAGGGGAGAGTAGATGGGGTGGTTTCTGAGTTATTACAGAGAATTGTTTCTTGGGTAACTGACTGTTGAGACTTGCCCACGTCTTCAGGGTTTAAGTGATCGCCATATTTGGTGTCGAGAAGGAATTTTCCCCCGGGGCTGATTGGCCTGGGCTCTGGGGGTTTTTCACCTTCCTCTGTAGCACAGGGCATGGTTCACCTACTGGTGAATTCTCTGTATCTTAAAGTCCTTAAATCATGATTTAAGGAGGTAAATAACTCAGTCATAGGTTGGTGGCCTATTGCTGAGTGGGTGGGTGAGGTCTTGAGGCCTGCATTTTGCAGGAGATCAGACTAGATGATCGTACTGGTCTCTTCTGACCTTGAAGTCTATGAGAAAAGCCCCAGCCACGAGAAAACCCCCGCAGCCGTGGGGCTCCAGCTGCATGGGGTTGCTGGCTCCTGCACAGCAGAAGAGCCCCGCCGCGGGGAAACCCCCATGGCCCCGGGGCTCTAGTCGCGCGGGGTTGCCGGCTCCCACGCAGCAGAAGAGCCTCTGGCCCGCAGGAGCTGGCAACCCATCTTCCCAGCCGCAGCTCCCCTTCCCACAAGCCCCATCTCACCCAAGCCATCTCTCCCGAGCCATGGCTCCCTTCTCCCCAGCCCCAATCTTCCCCAGCCGCGGCTCTCCTCCATCGACCTAGCACCTGCTAGTGTGGATGCAGGCAGTTGACTTGAGTGTTCTGTGTAGACTCTCTAAGTCAACTTACCAGAGTCGACTTAGCTTAACAAGTGTAGACATAGCCAAAGATTTTAACTGAATACCTATAGATAATAAGATAACTGATTAATAATATTGCATGCCATTTTGTTAATCATATAAAAAAAGAACAGAATTAGAACCCTGATTCAGCAAAGCACTTATGTATGTCCATCCTTATTCGGTAAGGCCTTGGTTTAGCAATGCACTTAAATGCATGCCTAATAACATATCTAAACAGTCCTGTTGGCTTCAGTAAGGCCCATACAGATGTTTGAAATTGGACACACGTATCTACATTTCTGCATGAGGGCCCATATCATGTATAACTGTGCTTGAAGTTAAGTATCTGCTTAAGGGCTTTGCTGGCTTGAAATTGTAGCAATGTAGCAAAGCATGACCAAAACTGGTCCAGGGGAGTAGGTGCATGAAATTATAAAGAAATAGCTACCTCAGCCCTATGCGAGGCTGCATTGAAAGTCAATATTATATTGGTGTACAGAATTCAGAAGGGAATGAAATGGAGAAATGCTAACAAGCTCATTAGGACAATAGCTAACATAAGGGATCATAGACTGAAGTGGAAGAGATGAATGGGGGAGCAGGGAACTGGAACCTCCTCCCTTCGACAGAGGGGAATAGAAATTAAGTCATTTAAGTGGAATTCTCTTAGGTTCGTTTTATATAAAAGTCTGCTAGTGAATTAAATGGTTTCACAACTACATAATCATAGAATCTTAGGGTTGGAAGGGACCTCATGAGGTCATCTAGTCCAACCCCCTGCTAAAAGCAGGACCACTCCCACAGCCAGGGTTGTATCTAACTGGGCCTTAAATGTTTCCAAAGATGGAGATTTCACCACCTTCCTAGGTAACCCATTCCAATGTTTCACTACCCTCCTAGTCAGAAAGGCTTTTCATAATATCCAACCTCAACTTCCCCAGCTGCAACTTGAAACCATTGCTCCTTGTTCTATCCTCTGTTACTACTGAGAACAGCCTAGCTCCCTCCTCTTTGGAGCACCCCTTCAAGTAGTTGAAGGCTGCTATCAAATCCCCCCTCAGTCTTCTCTTCTGTAGACTAATTAGGCCTAGTTCCTTCAGTCTCTTCTCATGTGCCCCAGTCCCCTAATCATTTTCATTGCCCTCCGCTGGACTCTTTCTAATTTGTCCACATCCTTTCTGTAGTAGGGAGCCCAAAACTGGACACAGTATTCTAGATGTGGCTTTACCAGTGCCGAATAGAGGGGAATAATCACATCCCTTGATCTGCTGGTACCACTCTTACTGATGCAGCCCAATATGCCATTGGCCTTTTTGGCAACAAGAGCACACTGTTGACTCATTTCCAGCTTCCTGTCCACCATAACTTCCAGGTTCCTTTTCTACAGTGCTGCTACTTAGCCAATCGGTTCCCAGCCTGTAGCAGTACATGGGATTTTTCCGTCCTAAGTGCAGGACTTTGCACTTGTCCATGTTGAACCTCATGAGATTTCTTTTGGCCCAATGCTCCAATTTGTCTAGGTCTCCCTGAATCCTGTCCCTGCCCTCCAGCGCGTCTACCATTCCCCCCAGCTTGGTGTCAATCGTGAACTTATTGAGCGTGCAATCTATCCCATCATCCAGATCATTAATGAAGATGTTGAATAGAACCAGGCCCAGAACCGATCCCTTGGTCACTCCACTCGTTACTGGTTGCCAACTAGACATGGAGCCATCAATTCCTACCCGCTGAGCCCTATGATCTAGCCAGTTTTCTATCCACCTTACAGTCCATTCATCCAACACATACTTCATTAACTTGCTGACAAGAATGCTGTGGGAAACCATATCAAAAGCTTTGCTAAAGTCAAGGTATATCACATCGACCGCTATTCCCACATCCACAAATCCTCATTTCTGTGAGAATAATGGTACCTTTTTACTAAAAATCACAAACAGCTGTGAAATTTTGTATAATAAAAATTATTTTTATCCCTATGAAATTTACAAGAAACCAAATTTCTACTACTGTGCTTTTTTTAACTTAGAAATATTTCAAGGCTAATTAATACTGAGTATCAGTATGTGGCAACAGAGCTAAAATGAGCAGTTAATATGTTATGTACAGTTACTAGTGATGCATTGTGACACAAACTTTGAATTCAGCTGTATGTGCACAGGTTTTGGGAAGTAAATTTGGGGAATACAATACTTTATCTTCAAAAATAATTTTTAAAATAGCAAATTCGTTTTAAAAATTATTTGTAAATATTGTATTGGAAAAATGTTCATGAAATTTGTAAATAATGGTGAGTATTCACCAGTTATTTTCCCAGTCTTATATTCTGTGTAAAAATGACAAAAAAGTTCATAATATAATGCAAAAATGATAGGTATTACTTCACAAATAATGTTCAGCTAGCTTTGGCATGAAGGATGATTTTTATGTCTTATCAGCAAAGCTGTGCAAACTTTTATGACACTCAAAGGCTATATCTACACTAGAAAAGTTAAGTCGACTTTGTTAAGTTGACTTTAATAAGGTCGACTTTAAGTCGACTTAAAGTCGACCTTATTAAAGTCAATTTAACAAAGTGGACTAAGTCGACTTTGTCCACTCTGTTAAGTCGACTTAACCATCTTAAGTTGAATGAATAAAGTCAACTTAAGGGTTACTCCATGTCCACTCCATCCTTAAGTCGACTTAAGGAATCGACTTAAGGGTTAAGTCGACTTAATGAGTGGTAGTAACAAAGTCAACTTAAGCTTTCATTAAGTCGACTTAAGGAATTTCTTTAGTCGACTTAATGAAAGCCTAGTGTGGACATGGCTTAATTTCAGTCGACTTAAGCCTCCTTAACTCGACTTAAATTGCCAGTGTAGACATAGCCAAAGGTATATGAAAGTTTGCGGGTTTCAGATTCACACATGGAAACGAAGAGTGCAAAAAATTTGAGGCTTGTGAAATTTTCTGAAAAACCGGGAGCAGAACTTTTTCCTGTATCGAAAGTAGACCAAAATTTCTGGAACCTAAGTTCCATACTAGAAGAAAGAGTGTGGAGTACAGGGGCATAGCCAGTCCCCATTTTCTGGCCATGCCCCTGCCAGTCTTCAGCGTGAGCCCGACCACACCTGCTTCTAGTCATGTGACTGGAAGCTTTCTGATGCTCCAGTTGTCTAGCAACTAGAGCATGGGTGGGGGAGAAGGAGGAGGAAGGGTGAGAGGCAGCCCGGCCCCACCCATCTGTCCACAGTGCTGCTGCTTGCAGCTGTGGCAGCCTGCTGCTGGCTGATCCATGGTTGCAGTGGCAAAGTCTGTGCCGCTGCGAGGCGCTGCGGCAGGTGGGGTGGGCAGCCTGCTGGCCAAGCAGGTGGGCTGGGGCGAGCCTACTGCCACGTGGATGGACCTGGGACCACCTGTAGCTATGCCCCTGAGGTAGTAGGTGAAGAGAATAGGAGCAGAAAGATGCAGAAGAGGCAGAGGATGATAATAATCTAAGGCCGTCCCTTCTTATGCTTTTCCATAGCAATTGCCATCAGTGTTCCATGGGAATCAGTAAAACTTTTGGTCCCATTAGTGAAAAACTGGTGGGGGAGACAGAAGACCCTTTTGGAGGATTTGCTAGAGAGACCAGCTCCCAGCCCCACAGAGCAGTGCTAAAGGAGGGCCAGCTGGCTGCCAGTTAGAGGTATCAGAGAACAGGTGTCTGCATAGGTCATCAGAAGTTTAGTGAGAGTAAAGATCTGCTGTGGAGGAGGAGCTTATGGTTTAGAGTGGAAACCTGGAGAAATTAGACCGTTTTGAGTGAGTTTTTGTGTATGTTCATCTGAACCTGGAATTTATAATAAAACTCCTTGATCTGATTTTCTTCTCCATCTAATCAATTGCAGGCATATCCTCTCATAAAACCAGTGTGGGAGGAGAATCAGACCCATGGGATACAAACTAGCTAGTTGATATCTCATTCATGAGAGAACAATTCAGTATAATTTAAAGTAAAATAAGCAGACATACTAAGGAATACCTCGCCTTCAGTGGAGGGCTCAATGTCTGAATATCTTGAATCACAAATGATATCTCTGACTCCTTTTGCCGGACGAGAAGGGATGTTAGGGAAAGATTCAGCACAGTCTTGTGCAAAATACCTAAATATCTTCCAGGTATGGCCATAATCTGTGGAGCGCTCAACCAACATTGCTGCGGGCCGAAAAGTCTGGAAGAAACATTATTGCAATAATTTTTTAAACTGATCTTCATAAAAAGCTTTTAATCAAACTCAGGATATGTCAACACTGCAAATAGGAGGTGTGACTGTAGCACGTACTGATGTATCTAAGCTGGCTTTGCTCAAGTCTCATCCAACTTGAGCCCCTGGGCCCTCACTTGTGCATCCACCTGTGCTGCTCTGGCTTCACTGCTATTGTTACTCAAGCTACAATACACCAAAGCTAATAGGGTCTGTTCCCTATTGCAGGGCAGTTATACCCTAAATATAAAGATTTCTCTCTACAAGGGCAAGTTGCTAGTAAAACTATGATAATGATGCAGCTCCCCATGTGGACACTCTTACTCCAAATAAAAACGTCTTTTCCAGTTTAGCTTATGTCACTTTCATAAGCTCTAAGATCTGAACCTATAAATGTGGAACTCCAGTAACAGCTGATGAGAATTCCAAGCATGTGGCTTTGCAAGATTAATTCCCCAGTCACCTATTTGGGATATTTGATTCTCTGAAATGCATTGACTAGGTATTAACTGAAGCACATAAGAAGCTGGGTTCACCAAGTGAGTTCTCTTTGCAAAAATGAATCACTAGTGCTCCCTAAAACTGGAAACAATGCTGAACAAGCAATTTTAAGACAACCAAGTGGGGTCTTTACTTTGGGAAAAACAGCATGTGACCATTAATTAAAGACTATCTCATAAAGCATACTCAGGTGTGGGGGGTGTGGCAAATTAACGTTGCACAGGCATTACTGGTGCATAAAATATTCCTAATTTTTGAGTGTTTGACTTTGCAACCTTGATGTTCTTTACATAAAACTATGTGAAGGCTCAAGTAAAATATCTGCACAGAGTACCTTAAAAGTTAGTATAAGATGGCTGAACTGGAATAAGGTTTCTAGGTCCAGTCTAATGCTGACATGGTCAATGCCTGAAATGGAATTAGAAAGCAGTGAAGATTAGTGACTTAAAATGACTCATCTCTCCTGTGTGTACACAAACTTGCTATTGTGGCGTATGTAGCTGTAGGTTTTGTAACAAAAACAGATTTCATTTAAAAATAGATGCTATATGAAAACTATATTTCTGTGGTAGGTAATTCAATCTACTGAATCCCTTTGTTTTAGCTGTTGAAAATAAGTTGAGTCAAGGTATTGTGTTCTGTATAGGTAAGTTAGTTCTTTTTAGCAAATGCTTTTGAAATCGTGTGTAGTTACAAATGAACAAGTCTAAGTCCTCATAAATTTTTGGTGCAACCTGAGAAATCAGAGTTAAGGAGTGTACCCTATTGATTTCAGAAAGTGATGATTGCAAATACTGATTACAATAAGCTAAACTAACCAAGTCTAAAAACACTACTTGACTGTAACCTACCATTTTCTGACTGCCACCACTTCTTTTTCCAGTTTGGCTCAAAAGTTGTGATAACATTTTCAATTGGATGACTGTTGCGGTGGGTATAGGGATTATATGGGTGTCTGGAATCACAGAGGAAGCATTTCTGTTCACCCTAAAAAGCAAGACAAATGATCAGTGCAGTCTCTGTTCAGTTGTCTGGTAGATCTTAGCACATTCCTCAGTGTTTGGGCCGTAGACATCTCATTTTAAAATGCTATTATTACAGAAAACTAAAGCTACATAACTGTTTAGTTGAGGCAGAGTTTGCCTAGCCTCTGTTGTGTATAGACATGTATAATATTACACAGACTTCACTTACTTTGAGGTTGCCTGTTAGAAGGCTTTTGCTTCCTACATGACAAGCATATGCTTGTCTACATAGCAAAAGCTGTCAGGTTACATTAATCTCTAAAGCCTGCAGTGTTACATCTTCTTCAACAGCACGTTTTCTTGTTCTTCTCCTTTTACAATTTTTATATATAGTAATCAGAATGGTATTTTAAATCAGGTATTTTACACAAGCATGCAGTTTAAATACATACAGTCACTATAAACAGGACTAACATATACAGTGTTCTCTTTTAAAACATAAATGTCAAATTGTATTCTGAATCTTGAATCGGGATTTTCAATAAAGTGTTCAGATCAAGCCCTCAATGGGATTATTTAAAGTGCCTGTATAAATCTTTGCAGGATTGGGGCCCATTCACTCCCCTCTGTTACTCGGGATTTTAATTAGCACAATATCTTATTATTTCTAATGATGTTTCAGCCAGCTGCCAATTATGCACACAAAAACAGAGAACACACACTGTGGGTGCAATCACAAAATGCTACTGCTGAAACAATGTTTTATAATTTAAATAACAATCTTCATTCATCTGCCCTCCTTTATGTTATTAATAAGGGCACTCTGTACTTGGCATCTTCCATCTGATGGATTCAAAGTGCTTTAAAACAACTGAGCCTCACAGCAGCCCTGTGTGTGGAAGTATTATTATCCTCATTTTACAGACGAAGAAACTGAGACACACAGCAATAATTGGTACTAGCTATTTATAGAGCACTGTCAGGGTACCGACACTACAAAACATAAAATCATACTTTCTGCTTCGAGGAATTAACGTTAAGGGGAGAAAACCTTAGAGGAGCCAACCGGTGAGATATTGGTTACAGCAAATGAGGGTGTGAAGAGATTAGAGTAGAACATGGTAGCAACGATTTTGGGGACAAAACAGATTTTAAGATTTGAGATGGCCTAGGGAGTGGGGATTTCCAAGCCTCGATTCTTCCCTGCTCCCCTCCACTCACTGGCCAAAGTAGCTGGCTATTCATGGATTGAATGTAAGCAACACCTTTTCCAAAACTGTGGTTACCCCTTCCTCTGAAGTAATACAATAACAGGGTAAGAAATTATGGAGCTATGGATTAGCAATATGGGAATTAGTAAATTTCCACTGTAAATCTGCTGTAATATTTATTTTTGTTAATCAAATACAAATGTTGACAATCATTTTTTCAGTTAATGTTGTGTTCCCAGAAATAAAACAATATAATAAGCAGAAACATTATGCAAATTCCAATGTATAACAGTGTTCACCTGGCTGTTCTCGTTTGCACAGCTTTCTCGGAGACAGATTCTAACTTGAAGTGATAGCAAAACCAGTGTTAGCTGCCCAGTTGTATCATTTTCACTAATCACAAACATTTGCAATAAAAGCTTTTCCCTTGCAAGAACTCTTGATGTGGGTCATCAATGAGAAAAGAATGCAGGACCTCCATTAGTAAAAACACAGGCCTTGATCCAGCAAAGCAATTATTGTAAGCATGTGAGTAGTTTCACTGACTCCAATAGGACTATTCAGATACTTTAAGTTAGGCATACATCGAAATCTTTTGCTGCATTGGGGGCTGAGTGCTCAGCACCTTTTAGGATCCAACCTCTAAAGCACAGGCTTCCACCATTTGACCAGAAGGAATAACCCGATTAAGTGACAGTTCTAGTCCTCTATGCAAAGCAATAACTAGAGAGGATGTCAACAGAGTCTTGTGGCACTTTTAAAGACTAACAGATTTATTAATCGCATGAGCTTTCGTGGGAGAAAATCCCACTTCGTCAGACGCTTTGAAGATAGGAAAGTTACAGAGTGGGAGGAAATTAAATGCAGGGGAGTGTATGACATAGCATCAGGTCAGGCTGTAACAGCAAATCAAAATAGGTGTTAGGATTCAAAACACTGGGGAACAGCACATAGAGGAGGGGGAGGTCAATTCACTTGATGTAATGCGAGAAAAATCCATAGTCCCTGTTTAACCCCAAGGCAAACTGAGTCAAATTTGCATATAAGTTCGAGTTCTGCAGACTCTCTTTGAAGCTGTGATTTGTTATTCATCTGTTTCAACACAGCTATTAACAAGTCGTTAAGGGAGTGAGCAGGGAGATTGAAGTGTTCCCCTACAGGTTTTTCAGTATTGCAGTTTCTGATGTCAGATTTGTGTCCATTGATTCTTTGGCGCAGAGACTGTCCTGTCTGTCCAATATATAAGGCAGAGGGGCATTTCCGGCACATGATGGCATAAATCACATTGGTGGATGAGCAGGTGAACGAACCCTTGATGGAGTAGGTGGCATGATTAGGCCCTGTGATGGTGTCATCAGTGTAGATATGAGGGCAAAGTTGGCAGCGTGGTCTGCTGCAGGGCTGTGTTCCTGCTTTAGTGTT
>ML685809.1:10122799-10200846 GCA_007922175.1 Pelusios castaneus | reverse complement strand
GATTTATTAATCGCATGAGCTTTCGTGGGAGAAAATCCCACTTCGTCCTATCTTCAAAGCGTCTGACGAAGTGGGATTTTCTCCCACGAAAGCTCATGCGATTAATAAATCTGTTAGTCTTTAAAAGTGCCACAAGACTCTGTTGTCTAACTGCCCTTAGGTTGACTTAACAAAGTGGACTTATGCGTCCACACTGGGCATAGGTCGACCTAAGGAAGGGTTAGGTTGACCTAAGGAGGCTTAAGTCGACCCAATGAGTGGTAGTTATAAAGTCAACTTAAGCTTTCATTAAGTCGACTTAAGGAATTTCTTAAGTCGACTTAATGAAAGCCTAGTGTGGACGTAGCTTAATTTAAGTCGACTTAAGCCTCCTTAAGTCGACTTAAATTGCTAGTGTATACATAGCCTTAAAGACTAACAAATATCTTCAGGCATAAGCTTTCATGGGCTCTAGTCCACTTTGTCAGATGCATGTTATGTTAGTCTTTAAGGCTATGTCTATACTTACCAAAGTTAGTTTGAATTAGTTAATTTGAACTAACTAATTTGAACTAATTTTAGTTCATTTGAATTAACTTAATTCGAACTAGCAAACTTTAGTTCGAACTAAGCAAGTGCCATGCATGGCACTTGCTTAGTTCGAATTAGTCAATTGCATTGAGCTCAATGTGCTGGTTAGTTCAAACTAAATGCTTAGTTCGAACTAACATGGCCACATTGGGTTAATTCGAACTAACTAGTTCGAATTAACCTTTACTTTGAAAAGTATACGCGAATTTATTAGTTCTAATTAAGGAAGCCCTTAATTCGAACTAATGAAAGCCTAGTGTAGCCAAGGCTTAAGTTAGTTCGAATTAAGCTTCCTTAATTCAAACAAACTTGCCAGTGTAGACATAGCCTAAGGTGCACAAGACACTCATTGTTTTTATTAGAAAATTGACAGAAAAAAAAATGGAAAATACCATCATGCCACTGTATAAAACACTGGTTCACCCACACCCTGAATACTGCCTGCAATTCTGATTGCCTCATCTTAAAAAAGATACACTATAACTGGAAAAGGCACTGAGAAGGGCAGCAAAAATCATAGAGCTATAGGCTCTCAAGTCAAAAGGGACCATTATGATCATCTAGTCTGACCTTCTGCCCAATGCAGGTCATAGAACTTCCCCCACCCACTCCTGTAATAGACCCATAACCTATAACTGAATTACTGAAGTCCTCAAATAATGATTTAAAGACTTCAAGGTACAGAGAATTCACCAGCAAATGACCTGTGTCTCATGCTGCAGAGAAAGGCAAAAACCCACTGGGCCTTTGCTAATCTGCCCTGGGGGAAATTCCTTCCTGACCCCAAATATGGCAATCAGTTTAAACTCTGAGCATGTGAATAAGGCACTAACCAGCTAGACACCCACTCAAAATCCACCCCATCTATCACCCCATCACAGAGCATTGGGCATATTTAATGCTAGTACTCAAGGATCAATCAATTGCCAGATTAAGCTGTCCATCATACTATCCCTTCCATAAATTTATCAAGATCACTCTTGAAGCCAGCTAGGTTTCTTGACCTCCCTGCTTCCCTTGGACAGCTGTTTGAGAACTTCAGTCCCGTGATGGTGAGAAGATGATTAAGGATATGGAACAGTTTCCATATGGAGAGATTAAAAAGACTGGGACTTTTAATTTCAGAAAAGAGAAAACTAAGGGGTTATATGATAGAGGTTTATAAAATCATGACTGGTGTGGAGAAAGTGAATAAGGAAGTGTTATTTACTCCTTCACATAGAAAAACATAAGAACCAGGTGACACCAAATGAAATTAAGCAACAGGTTTAAAACAAACAAAAGAAAGTTCATGTCACTTGATGCACAGACAACCTGTGGAACTCATTGCCAGGGGATGTTGTGAAAGCCAAAACTATAATGGGATTTAAAAAAGAATTAGGTAAATTCATGAAGGATAGGTCCATCAATGGCTATTAGCCAATATGATCAGGGATGCAACCCCATGCTCTGGGTGTCTTTTGCCTCTGACTGCCAGAAACAGGAAGAGGATGACTGCAGATGGATCGCTTTCTGATTGCCTCTTCTGATTATTCCCTCTGAAGCATTTCACATTGGCCCCTATTAGAAGGCAAGATAGTGGCCTAGATGGACCATTGGTCTGACCCAATATGGCCATGCTTATGTCTCACTGTTGCATTGCCAGTTCTGCTGAGAAATTAAATGTTACCTTGAAGACTACTACCAAGTTTCCCTCCTGCCCTAACAGAATATCTAATTTCACAAGGCTTATTTCTTGGCACCTGACAATTATTTAAACATAGGTAGAAGCATCTTCTAACAATGTGCAGTTATTTTAGAAATAAGAATAAACTAACCTCAAGGTAACCTATAATGCAGTATTTCTGAGGGCCAGTCAGTCCACAAACGGATGAGGCTGTTAGTTGCCCACTGCGGCCCACTAGAAGATCTCCAGTGATTGGATGACACGAGCCACTATCACAGTCATCTTGTGCATGCAGGAAACGTATCAGCACTGAACACAAAGAAAGACAAATATGGTGTGATATACATGGCTATATGCTCCAGAAAAAAGCGATTACCTTGTAACATCACCTGAATGCTTAATTGCCTCTGTCTACATTTTTGTTTTGTCCTTTGTTAAAGCTGGTTGGGTGCGTCTACACTAGTAAATTAAGTCGACTTAAGCATACTTAAATTGACTTAATTTACTCTGTGTCCACACTGGCATTTCCTTAAGTCGACTTAAGCTGCTGCTTAAGTCGGCTTAAGGAAATTCAATGTCAACTTTATAACGCCTCGTATAAAGTCGACTTTGAAGCTTAAGTCAACTTTTTTTAAGTCGACCTAAATTCCCCAGTGTAGACATAGCTGTTGAGAGGACTCAAAGGAGTTTCCCTAATTCACAGATTCATGGATTTTGTGACCAGAATGGACCCTCTTGTCTGACCTCCTGTATAACACAGGTCCTAGGAACTTCCCCAAATAATTCCTGTTTGAAGTAGAGCATATCTTTTAGAAAAATCCAAAATCCAATCTTGGTTTAAACATTACCAATTTCGATTTAAACTTGCAATGATGCCAACCTTGGTAGATTGTTTCAATGGTTAATTACCCTCACTGTTAAAAATTTGTGCCTTATTTCCCATCTGAACACACTTCCGGCAGCATATTGCACGTCTGCTAAAATATTATATTATGCAATAAATATGTGAAACTGCCAAGCAATAAAAATTTGTTATGCTTCCTGCTTCGTGTGATGATAAGGAAGCATTGATGCCCTATAATTGATAGCAACACAAGTGACTCCATTCACAGGGTCAGATTTTGATCTCATTTACACTAATATCTGGAGTAACTCTGCTGATTTCAGTTGAGTTGCTCCTAATTTATACCACTGTAAATGAGACTGGACTCAGTTTGCCAGGTAATTTGAATCAAAGCCTAGCTTTGATCTCAATACCCCACATTTTCCAGGACAACTTTAGGAACAGAGAATAATTAGGAATCAGATAATCACAAAGCATGGCTTGCTCTGTCTGAAATGACTTTAAATATTTTCCTCTCAGTATAGGACTTTCCTTGCAGGGCTTTACCCTTTTAGGCAAGTTCCGTCCTGAAACATTTGAACAAGAATGGGAGCCTTTGAGGCATCATCTGTTTAACTTTGCTTGGCTCAATTTCTGATAAAAATTATGATTTAGGATTTGAAGGGGAACTAGCGACATTATTAATGCAGTTTTAAAAGTGGCAGAATAGCATCAATGAAGAGTGTTCGTAGGCAATGCTCAACCTGTCAAACTTCAATTTATGGTTAGGATATACATCAGACATGCAGCTTACTTACAAATCTTTTTCATGGTCAAGTAATAGGAGTGTTTGGTAAATCTGCCCTGCTTTTCTGCCCAGATTTGCATTTATCAACTGTTGGCAGGCATTGGTTATCTGTCGTAGGGCCTGACCAAAGTCTATTGACTTAATGGGAGTGTTTCCTCTGACTTTACTGAACTTTGAATCAGGACTCCAGAATGAAGTACTGGAAACAGGAGTCATTGCAGTATTGTATGTCCAACAATGGCTATATTTCGGGAGAACTTAATAACCATTTAGAACACTTTGCATATCAGTAGCGGAAAGAGGAAGCAATGTAATGAAAAATTGGGAAAATATGTAAGTCACATAGTATTAACCAAAAAGGTTTAGCTTGGATACATGTGACTTCTTTGCACTTACCAAAGTTTAAAAGAATGACCTGCTGTAGCCACATTCCTTTATGTGACAACCACACTAATTGTATATGTGCAGGAGGAGAAGAAAACTATTATGACTTTTCACACTTTGCCTCATTAAACTCTTCTCATGTATACATTGTGCTCAGAGCTGTCTTGTATTAATGGATACCGCTGAAATAAAAATAAAAACAACTGAAAAGAAAACACAGGTTTGGATTTCCTGATACTCAAGAACGGCCCTACTAGGGCTTTCATTTCTGAAAACTGTATCAAAGCAAAGGAGCACCATTGCTTTTCAAAAGATTATTGACAATTAATTAAAAATAAAAAGAAAGTGCCATAAGCAGAAGTCCCATCTTATCATTTACAGATAACCCATTTAACCCTATGCAGAACAAGTGAGGCATGATCGTTTTCTCCTGCCCATATGCACAGCGAGAACAATGTTCTGAGTCACTAAACACATGCAATGAGGAAAATAGTTAATAGCTCTGGACCAGCTGCTCATGTCCTGCAGAAAGACCTGTGGAAGGGGAAAACTCAATGGGAAACACAGAGAGGTTCTCCTTGTGGGATTTTCTCTGCATCCTTACCTCAGAGTGGAAAGAAGTGAGACTTGTAAACCTCTGGCATCTCGGGGAAAGCAGATGGCAGCCTCTGTGCCTGCTTGCCTGTCACTCCAAATAAAGTCATGCTGTCCCTGTGTACCTTATAACCCACTCCCCTTAAAGAGGGGCAAGTAAACACAGAGAGCTCATTAATACTGCTTGTAGCATTAGCCTCTGTGGAGCTGCACAGCACAGCAGCTTTCCAATTCCATACCTGCTCCTAACTCCCACAAAGTCCTTACCATTTGGCGTGAGCGAAAATGAAATTCCACAGGATACCACATCCACGGGGGGACATTTCAAGCATTTCAAAGTAACTAGTCACATGAGGCTTGAGTCTTCCGTAAGCATAGTTCACAATCGCCATAAATACACAGATATTTTAGCTGTAATACTTGGGGAAAATTATAAAAGGACAACCAGCCATTTCTTTATTTCAGTTCCTCCTAATCATACAGCAACTTTGAAGGATCTTGAAGAACTACATATGAGAAGCTGAATAACCTTTGTGAAGTTGTACCTTTTGCTATATAGTTGTAAAGGGAATTTATAATTTCCTATGACATAAGTTAACAAACATTTTGCCCATTGAGCTGGACTTCAAACTTCAATGCTGTAACAAAATAAATAAAAGACCTAAGTACAATTTGAAGCACTGCCATTGAATAGCACCAGGGCTTTAAGTAAGATATGTGTCAACAGTAACAGTAATCTATCTGTTTAGGTAAATGTATGGCCTTTCATTATAGTATCTGAATTACTCACATTATGAAGTGCTGCACACATATTCACTAATGTCTACCTTTGCTGTTGCATTGGTTTAACATGTGAAATGACAATCAGCTCAAATGACATGCTGTAGCTCAGTGGTTTTCACACTTTTTTCCTTGGCACCCAGTAGAAACAAATCATTTATGCCCGTGACCCAACAACTAACTACATCTTTGAGCAATGCATTCCAGTTTTTTGGCGGCGGTAGCAGGTGTCATTGTGACCCAGTACTTGATGGTCTGTGACCCGATACTGGGTCCTGCCCCATCGTTTGAAAACCACTGCTGTAGCTCAATGCATAGCTGGAAAGTTAAATGTTAAACAAGGTCTTACCTGCACCTGGGAAGATGAAGTGTTTCTAGAAATGAATGGAACAAAATGAAGACAGCAAGTAAAAACATACACCAGTGAGTTTCAGCTAGGAAAGGAAGCGCTGACCCTCAGGCACCTGGGTGTAGAAAAAAAGAACTAGTCTAAAACCTGCCAAAGAAGTGATTTGTGAAGTCATTCAGCATAAGTTTTGGCATTAGCAAAAACATGCAGGAAATAGAACCAGTGATAGGTGTGTATATAGCAGAAAATACACTGCTTTAGTTTAAGAATGAATCTACAATTCACAAAATGCTGGCTTGCATGTCTTTAATTGATTCTGTGTTCCACTTTGCAGCTGAGGACCAACATATTTATATATAATTTACAACAAAAGCTTAGAAGTATGTGAATACCCTAATTTGGGAAGGGACAATTAAAACCAGAGTGGATTTCCAACAGATATGTACATTGATTTAAAGATTCAAGCATTTGTGTCAGAGGTGATGACGTAGAACCGTACACTGAAAATAAGAGGCTGGAGTATCTGGTGGTACAAGTATAGCTGAGAGATCTGACCATGTACTTAGCGCTACCGCAGCTTCCATGGGTGGTCTTCGGCCTGGACAAGTTACAGCCACATTTTCAAAAGTGGCTACTGATTTGGGATGTCATCAGTATTGGCTTCCAGTTTGAAACTCATTGATTCTGATTTTCAAGAATGCTGAGCATCTGAAAAATTTCATCTGCTAAGACATCTTTCTTCAGTAACTACTACTCCTCAGAGCCTCAGTTTCCCTGTGTACAAAATGAGTGCTGTGAACTTAATTCATTAGTTTGTTTGTAAGATACTTTGAAATCCACTGATTTCAAATGATATAAGTTTTATATATGAACAAATATACATTATTGTATAACAGGTGATCACCTTTCTCTTATTTAATTCTTATTCTCACCAGAAATTCTTTATTTCCTAAATTAAGGCTTTAGTGTTGAGTGTGTCCTTCTGCCACCATGATTACCTCCACCAGAAAGAGTTCACACGTATATCATTTTAGAAATATTTTTCGTCAGGAACACTTGTAAATTACTTGCTGGAGCATAACATCCTCTTATCAGGCTTACTTAATCCCCTATTTGGTGTGTATCTACCTACTGGAGGTCTGAATTTTTGTAGATGTGTTTTACATTTAGTGGGCATAAGTTCTGATAAATTAACACAAAGGATTAAAGCATTAAATTAGTTTTAGTACCAGATGTATAGTTTATTTTTTATGAGTAAACAGCATACCAATTTATTGTTAAGAATAAGGATCAAATATTGTAAGAAAATGACAAAGCTACACTGTAAAATAATGTTTAATCTTTTATTAACATATTTTGTAGGAAAACCATTTTTGTTGCAGACAAATTATGTGAGAAAGGAATTTAGTGGAAGATTTTTTTTCAAGTTACACATAGGTCTAGCCTTTTGAATTATCTGGGATCCCAAGCAAGAGTGGGGCCTCAAACTGCTGGAGGCAAGAATTAATAAACCTCTTTCCTATATGTCAGCACTGGCAAGAAATCTTGATTTATAGTAAGTCACCATTCCCACTGCTGGCTGGGGGGGATATGAAGTTGGCTCAGGACTTGTCAAGTCACCATAAACTTGATAGTTGCAGTTGCTTATGCCTAAGGTCCATCCTTGATACAACCTGATAAGTATTTTCAGATAAGTAAAGGTCAAAGTTGCAAGCACATCAATATAAATTTCCTTCATAAAGACTAAGGAGACCAGGGTGGTGAGGAAGGGGTGTGTGTAGAAAGACAACTGCTGAGTTTCATTTAAACAGAAGCAATATTTACATCTACATTGCATTCTTCATTCTGTGGGCTCCAAAGAACTTTAAAACAAGGATGGGGTACTGTAGATGGGTGGCAGCAAGTGACTCACCAGACAGGCATTTTCTGGTGGTGTTATCAAGAAATAACTCAAGCAGCAGCCCCATCTGGTGACCTGTGCACCATCTTTCTGGGTCACTAGTCCCAAACCTCAGCCCTTCAGCCAAGTCCTTCTTGAATTCTCCCCTTCCAGGGTACAGTCCAGGCCAAGTCAGCCTACTTTGCCTCAATGGCCACCACTAATCCAACCACCACCCACCGGCAATTTGGGAGAGGCAGAAAGGGTCCAGACCTGCTCACTTTTTAGGGCCCCCCAACCCAGGGACTCTATATACCACTCTAGCACCACCTCAATCCCGCACTCCAGTTCAATAGGTTCCCTGGGCCACATCCACATCTCCCCCAGGCACCTTCTCTCCCTTATATCAGGGATTAGGTTCCAGCTGAACCCTGGCAGTCTGCATGGAGCTGTCCCCAGTCCTGCCTTCCACAGCCAGGATGACAGCACATCCTTCCCTCCCCCAGGCAAGAGGAAGACGTCCCAGAGCAGGGGCAGCAGCCGTCTTATATACCAGACTCCTGAACCCTGATTGGCTCTGCAACCACCTGATCCTATTGGCTGCTCCTCTTCTGTGGGGCTTTTAACCCCTTTTCTGATGGAGGGGAAAAACCACCCCGCTACAGGTGCTCATGTACTGAGACCCCTTAACTCCCATTAAAGTCAGCAGGAATGGGAGGCTCTCACTGATTCTCACTGAAGAACTGCTAGGTCAAATCTTGAGGTCCTTACTCGGGCAATACTTCCACCCCATCTCATACCTCTAAAGTTCCATCCAGCTCGACACACAGGGAAACATCAAAATAAGGGCCAGATTTCCAACAGACCTGGGCACATTACAGTGGAAGCAGCCGGGTATTGAACATGTCTGAAAGTCCTCTGACCCAGGATACTCAGCCCTTGAAATTCTGGCCCCTTCCTCTAAGGTCCTTGCATTTTTATTAGAACTGGATAAAAAATTTACATTAGGAATATTTTTGGTGAAAATTGCCTCTGGGATTACATGGAAATCTTCTAATGAACATTTTTGGTTTTGTCCATATTTGGGGGGTTGTCAATGAAATAACCAAAAAGCTGGTTGTCAAAAACTGGAAAATTTTGGAGACTTGGTTTTTTAATGAAAAACTGAAAAAAAAAATCACAAAAAATGTCAGTGAAAAAAAGCAAAATGAAATTGTCTGTTTTCCTTTAACTGGTTCATGGGAAATGCAACACATCTCCTGACCAGCTGTAGTTTTTATACACGTAACCCTGTGGCAGCTAAACTATAGGGGAGAAGCTCTCAGCTATCATCTATTGGTAAGCAGACTTCATTTGCATATTTATTACCAGCTCTCCTAGGGCTATGTCTACACTGGCAATTTAAGTCAACTTAAGGAGGCTTAAGTTGACTTAAATTAAGCCATGTCCACACTAGGCTTTCATTAAGTCGACTTAAGAAATTCCTTAAGTCGACTTAATGAAAGCGTAAGTCGACTTTGTTACTACCACTCATTAAGTCGACTTAACCCTTAAGTTGACTCCTTACGTCAATTTAAGGATGGTGTGGACATGGAATAACCCTTAAGTTGACTTTATTAAGTTGACTTAAGGGTGGTAAGGTCAACTTAACAAAGTGGACTAAGTCAACTTAAAGCTAAGTCAAATTAGTCCACTTTGTTAAGTCGACTTTAATAAGGTCAACTTCAAGTCAACTTAAAGTCGATTTAACAAAGTCGACTTAACTTTTCTAGTGTAGACATAGCCCTAGTGTGACCATTCTGATTAAAATACAATTAGATGTGAGGTGTAGGGGTAATGAAATGTTGCCATCCTTATTGCTGTTAGAGCTTTATCCCCTCAAGGGGAAGGATGCCTAAACAAATACCCGGTCCTTTTAAATGCAGATGTTGGGAAGCTCCCAAAGCCCCTAGGCAAAGAACACCACTAACAATTATTTTTGTCTATTTACTATGCATGTGACATTTATTAAGGCACTATGATTATAATCACACAGGTTAAGGCAGTGATTAGCAGTACAATAAACATCCAATATATCCACAAACTCTCTAAACTGCAATGCTGCTTAGTGCATGAATGCAGATTCAGGGTTTTGCATTAGTATGGCTTTAAACACATGGCATAGAGAGCATAACAGAGCCCAATATACATATAAGCCCATATGTCATACATAATCACACAGGACTCTTTGGCTGCGTCTACACTGGTAAATTAAGTCGACTTAAGCTTGCTTTACCCTGCGTCTACACTACAGTTTCTTTAAGTCGACTTAAGCAGCTTTCTACTCGACCTAAGGCTTAATTCGACTTTTTATTTAAGGACATAAAAAATACAACCATTGTGTCCTTAATGGCTCATCAGTTTACTCCCTGGGACCATATCACCTGGCAGATTCCTTAACATTAAGGAGACAATGGTTGTTCACACCCTCCCGTCTAAGGCGTTTGTCCAGAATGACACAAGTTAAAGTATGGATATAACATCAAATTCTTAACTTCTAATTGAAATAAAATTCCTAGACATAAACTATATAATCAGTCCCAGCAAATTACTACCTTTCTATTGATACCAAACATGACATAGTTCCTATGGATTATAGCATTTATGAGATATCCATAGAAAATAATACCATAAATGCTTCCCTAAATCCAGACAGCATCATACACAGGGCTCTGCCTTGCCAGGGTCCCTGCATCCCTTTGCCCCATTGTACACAGGGGGTGCCCTCCCCCCGCCACTGTGGATCTGCCCAAGGTCCCCCTAGCCCCACAAAGTCGACCTAGAGCATCCAGTGTGGATGCTCTAGGTCGACTTTGTAAATTCCCCTTTAAGTCGACTTTAATTTTAAGTGTAGACACACTAAGTCGACCTAACTAAGTCAACTTAAAGTCGACTTAGTTAGGTCGACTTAGTTAAAGTCGACTTAAAAGTGCAAGTGCAGACATAGCCCTTGTGCTGTTGTATAGGGATCTCATTCACACCCGCTGAATCACGGGGTTCACCTGTGTACTGTTGCACACAGGATTTAGTCCCAGACCTGGTCAGTGGTTCCCCCCATTCACACTTTCCTCTCCCCTGCAGCAGAGTTAGAGCAGCACGGACACAAAGCACAGAGGGTGCCTGTTTATGCACTCACATAAGAAGGGGATCCAGTGGGACACGAGGTTCACCTGTGCACCCTTGCTTTCAAAGCCTTGCGGGGGGGCTTTGGTGCGGCTGTAAACAGGGTATAGTCTCAGTCCTGGTCACTGGCTTACAATTTCATCACACACACTCTCTAACACAACATTATAATTGATAAGAATAAGAGCATTTATTAGCACACACACATACTAGCACAGTTATACCCAAAGCAAAATCCTATACCTTCCCCAGTTCCTACATCAACTCCAAACCCAAGGCTGATGCAGCTTTTCTTCCTTTACTTAAGAGTCTGAGCATAAAGCTGGGAAAACCTTAAAACTTTTTCTGTTACTTTTCGTTTAGGAGCCAGTCGCTACTCTGGACTCCTGTCACTTTAATTAACTTTCCTTTGGTTATCGGATTGCTGGTCTGATGTTCTCGATAACTGGCCAGGCCTTTCGAGGTTCCTTTCATCCGGTCCATTCACGTCCTGCTGGGCCGGATGGGGAGTACTCATGGGGGTCGATCAAATCCCCAGAGCCTTCTGCCCCAGAGTTAACTGAGACAAAATAACTCCGAATTTGCCTCCATAACGAGTCTCCTTTTATGGCCCAAAAGATCGCAGTGACGTGGTGTTTTTTCACTTCTGAGGTCCAGCTGCTTTTTTCTGATTATTTGGAGATTGTCAGAAGGCCTCTCTCTGACCCCCCTCCTCTCTCTGCGGTTATCTAGCCAGAGGGCTGGGGGTCTGTTAACCTCCCCCTCCTCTCTGTAGCTAGTTTGACCTGCCCTCTGTACCAGTCTTATCTTAGCCTTATCTAATTTAACGGCCTCTCCCATCTTTATGCTCTTTGAGTCTTTTTAAACTGCTGATCTTGTGGCCTAGGTTTTGGACACCTTACATTACCTGAATGTAATACATTACACCTGAACATTACCTGACAATTGCATACAAAAGCACAACAGAACTATATGTAATATGCCTTGAGCAAAGAGTCTACCGTGATTGGCACCTCTGGGTAATGGAATTGGGATTACATTGGGCAAATAGACAGGGGAAGGGGTTTTTTACCTGGTATGGAAGAGTAAATCCCTGGTGACAAGCCTCTGCTCAAGGATGCCTTATGTGACTAAATACCCTTTGCAGTATAATGGCAGAGCTGAGCGCAATCCGGGAGGCCTTAGGTCTAGCACCACGTGACTGTGAGTGCAATAGCTGGGTTAGGAGCCTCAAGACTCACTCTGCCATTGCAATGAGAGGCGACCGTGGTGAGAGATGACGTAGAGGCATTTAGAAGAGATGGCACAGAGATGCCATTGCAAGTAGAGGTGATGGCAAGGCAAGAGATATGGCACAGAGCTGACACGATGGCTAGAGATGGTAAAAAGAGAGATGACGGCAAGGCATCTGTTCAAGAAGTCAGCTATCACTTTCTCCTAGGGGCTGGAGGTGGACCTGTATAAGACACTTCCAGGCTCTGGGAATCCATTAACAATAAACCCTAACAGGGATGTGTACCAGACAGGAAACGGGCAGGACATTAGGGGTCAAAGGGACATTTGTCCATCAGCTGCTCACCCCACCAAGTGAGAAAACAGAGAAAAGAACTATTGCCCTACATACTGCAGGAATGGATGTTTTTTCTTACTCTTTATATAAACACATACTTAATTTAGCATATCGTGTTTTCCCAAATGAATGCTGTGTTCCTTTCCCCTCAATAAAGTTTTCTTTTGTATTATACACAGACTGAGTGCTTGAGTGAGGGAAGGCATCTGCTAAGTGTCCTAGAGAAGGTATGTAGTTTGTCCCAGGTTTCTGGATGGGGGGTCATGTCAGTGATGTTTGCTAATTTTAAAATGAACCAGTGCTTAATCTGTGACAGGGTTTGCCAGGGTTACATCCTGACACCTTTAGGCTTGGCAACTCATAGCCTTGGAACCTCTGGACTTGCTGAATCAGTTATGAAACTAAAAAAATTGCTTGAGCCCCAGCACCTTTTTCATTACAAATTAAACACTATGAAGAACCTCTAGATATCTGATCCTGGCCCTTTTCGTTGCTCAGAACACCTGGCAGAAGGAGGGGCGCTGCTAGCCAGAAATGAGATTTGGGGACAGGCTCTGATCTCTGCCCCCCTCTTCCTCCAGCCTTATGCACTTTCCCCAGCCCCCCATTCCCGTGGCCACATGCACCTTCCCCTGCTCTGCCTTCCCTCAGCTGCATGCACCTTCCCCCTGCCCCATGCACCTTCCCCTGCCCTCTCTCCTCTGGACCCAGCACCCAGTTCTTCCCCTGGCCCATGCACCTAGCCACATGCAGCTTCCCCTACCCCGCCCCCTCCTTCCCCTGGCCCTGCGTATCCCAGGCTCGAGCCTCTTTCCTTACCCCCCCCCCCATGGACAGCCTGCTGCACCCCGGACCACGTGCCTGGGAGCACAGCAAGTCGGGAGATTTAAAATGGCCCCGCTGGCTCCAACTCCCAGGCACGGCTCGGAGGACTCACCAGCACATTCAGACCCTGTGCTCTGTGTGCCCAATGGCAGTGACATCACTGATTACATACATGTAAAAGGCTTAATCACCATGATAAGCATTTCCTACACCGAGTAACATGCCATCACAGCGCTGTATCCCCTGCCCCCTCCCTTCTGTTCATAACTCTCACTCATTCCATCACATCTAATGTTTATTTAGTCTGTTGCTCTCCGAGGCAGGGACTATGTATTTCTTTGTCTTAGCTGCTATGAAATAATGAACAAGAAAGGAAAACAGCCAGCTCAAAATGAACTAAGAATCCCATATTTCAAAAGCAAAGGAATATTTATTTGAGAGGTCTGATTAGTAAAGCGCTAACGGTGAGCGAGAAAGGCATGGTTTTCATTTCTTTTGAAGCCAAGTCATGTCTTCGGGAACATCTCCATTGCAGTCAGAGGTGTAACTGCAGCATATGGAAACATACTTCAGCTGGCTTTGCTCAGTTAATTTGAAGACCAACAGCTGTGAAGTCACAAAAGCAGAGACTTCAGCCTGAACTGCAGAAGCCCTCCAGGGTTGCTGGGTACTTACTCCGGCAGCTAGTTTGCACCGAGGCTGGTGCTGCTGACACTTTCCTGTTATGGTGCCAGCATGAACTAGAACACAGTTTGCTCCGGTATGTGCACGTGTGCGGCAGTCACGTTTCCCCTGTAGTGTAGACGCAGCCCAAGTACCCAGTTCAAACCATGGTGAAAAACAGGAAGGGGTGTTAAATTCCAGAGGGGTAGCCATGGTAGTCTGTATACAGCAAAAACAACAGAAGTCCCATGGCACCTTAAAGACTGACAAATTTCTTTGGGCATAAGCTTTCGTGGGTTGCAACCCACTTTGTCAGATGCAAGGAAGGGATGTGTTTCAGTTGTCTGTGCTGGATACACAACAATATTCCACATTCATGGCCCAATTTTGCAGCTCTTACCCACCTGAGTAAGGTTGTAGGATCAAGACCTCACTCACTGCACAGAAGTTCCTCATGTAGAGTAGCTCTGGGAAGTGTTTGGGATGCCTGTGCAATGGCAGGCATGGTTCATTTCCCATGCACCCTCCCTGTCATTAATACCTCCCACAATCTGTCATGAGCATGGATGTGAGTGTTGAATGCCTGCTAGCATCCTCTGTGCCAGCCATCAGTACAGCATAGGCATAGATACAGCATGTAGCATTTATGCCATAAAGGATACTACTATACACAGGGTGCAAGATGAAGGAACATTTCTTTACACAAACACGCAGCTCAGCAAAAACGGAAGTGCCTGGCATGTCTTACCCATTTGTTGACCCCAAGAACTTAGCAGTTCTTTGCAACTTACATATGACTGCTTTTACTCCAGCTTTCAGCCATGATACACCCCATGCTTATCTAGGCACCCTGGTACAAACATGTGTGCATCAATATAGGCCAGTACAGAATAGGATTATGTTCCACAGAATAACTCCCTTGAGAGATGCCCATGTGGGCTACTCCTAGGGGTATGTGCTGTGCTACCTGCATATACTGAAACAAATCTATGTTATTTTTCTTATCAGATCATTTTGTAATCAGCAATGTATAGTTAGAAAGGATCAAAATCACATCATAATTTTAAGAAAAAAAGTACTGATTTTCTAGTAATAATAGCCCCATGGTTTTATGGTTTTGCACAATCTTTGCAAGTGCAAGACAGGACATTTTTGTACTTGAAGTCAATAGTTTCCTTGTTGCAAATAAGAATACCGGATTGAGCCTCTATTTGATCTTCCTGGCAGCAGCAACACTGGCGTTCTTTATAATTAAAGCTAAAGGGAAGAAAAAAGTTGTTATTGGTAAACTGAATTTTTTGAAATGTTAAATACAATTTCAAAGTGCCAAGATTTAATGTAAAATTGTTTTTCATAACATGTCCTGAGAGTCTGGTATCTCCAAGCAAGTAAAGAAGAGTATTTTGCAAGCTGACAGGTCTGCCAGAGTCTGTGTTATTCATTGATTAGATAGATATACCTGTTTGCTCAGAACTGCTGACTCAAGGCAACAGAATCTATCTTTGCTATTTGTAAGACTCTTCTAAGGCTATGTACACACGATCAGATTAAAGCGCAACAAGGCAATCGCGCTATAAAACTCACGTGACCTTTATTGCGGGACAACGCGTACACACGTAGGTGTAGACATGCTAAGTCGACCTAAATTTACAAGTGTAGACATAGCCCCAATGATTACTTCCATCTACTGCTGCTATTTAGTGCTGTTTACAGAGCACCAACACCTTCTAACTGTATTTCCTGCTGAAAGCCACCCATTTGCAGGAAAGCAGCTGCTCCCAGTTTCCAGTCACATTCACTCCTGGTTCCACTCAGTCCTCTACTGTACTCGTCTGGGAGCTTCTCCATGACGAGGTGTACAGGCACCATAATTCTTGCTAAAACCAATTTTTCCTTACCTTTTCTATCATGGTGACTTACAAGGGGTTTGTCTTTCCTTCAGTTGTGGAAACACAGGAGGAAAATAGAGAACTCTATGTTTTATAGTGTCATTAAAATAATCAAATAGTTTTGTGTTCATATAATCGAGAATCTCACACAAACACATTGCCAATAACAAATCAGTTGGAGTTTATTTAAATACAGCCTAATAACTTACTTTTCTTTTTTTCTGCAATCATCACTGCATTTTGATGCATTAACTGAAGTGCTACAATGCTTGTAGGTAAACTCTATGACTGTAGGAACTAGCTTGCACATTTTCTCACCTAAAAGAGAGATTACAGCTGTAAGTGAAGCCTTGTATTGAACTGTACTAGTTAAGAAAGAAAATGTGCCTATATTGATCATTCTAAATAATAATTTAGAATGTTCTGCAGATCAGATTAATGGGAAGGGTATTCCAAAATGCCTGGTAAGTTTTGGATGTCTCATTATTTTAGGTTCTCAACTTGAGGCATCTGAAAGTGGCTTGATTTTTCAGAGAGTGGGTGCTCAGCTCTTTCTAAAAATCAAGCTCATTTAAAGGTGGCTCATGTTAGCCACCTACTATCACTAGTCAATTTGGAAAATGTTCGTCAACATTTTTACTTGAAAGTAGTGTTTGAAATAAATTTAATCAAGAAAGTAAACTGAGAAACAAATATCACATGGTAAAGAGCATCTCAGATAATTCCAATTTAATTTACAAATTGACCACAGAATACCACCTAATACCATTTCAAGCTCAAAAGTTTTTGCTATATCTCTGTTTCAATACCTCACATAGCAGCATGAAGCCTGATTATGAACTACAAGGCTAGATTTACAATATGTTTTTATAAAAGCCAATCATATTTTATTTTAAAACATTTTCAAACTCACATTTCCACAAGTCATAATGAAAATTCAAAGTACCTCCATAGTAAAACAGCATTTAATACAGAGCTAGGACTTCCAATATATACATATATCTCTCTATATAAAGAGCAAAATACACTTACAGGTATGGAGACAGCAGCAATCTTTCATATCACCTTTGCCTTTCTGCGAAGTAGAATAAATAAGTTAGTGGCTAAATGAAATATCTTTCCCATAAAAATATCTGCTAATAGGTCATAGTATTGATCAACTCTATTAATGCTCCATGTATCAAAGAAAAAGATAATATTTCCATCCATCCTAAATTTACACTCAAGTTGCAGTATAATTCACCTATTTTTAGCCTTTTCCATAACTACAGTGGCCTGATTCCAAAGGGGTAGCCGTGTTAGTCTATTGTAGAAAGACAACAGAGTCTTGTGGCACTTTTAACTGTTAGTCTTTAAAAGTGCCACAAGACTCTGTTGTCTTTCTACAGTGGCCTGAAAAATTGTCAGATTTATTCTGACAATAAGGTGATAATTTTGAAGTTAAGATGAATTCTTCTGCAAAGTTTGAATAAAATTTATCATGCTCTTTTGAAGTTACAGAAAATTACAAATTACCTCAATTGGAGAAAAAAATTGTCTTATACTTAAAGCGTCTTTGCATCCTTCTAGTTTGAAAAAAGCTCATTACCACTTTGGGAAACTTTTTATGGAATTAAATCTCTTCGGAAACTCATGCACAGATAGTAGTTGAAAAAAATTAATAAAGTAAAGGAGAGTATGAATTAGCTAGTAATTTTGTATTATACCAGCATGGGTTCAGCTCAGGTGGCTACCATTTCAAGCTCAGAGGGTACATCTACTACACTTACAAATTAAGTAGATTAAAGCTTGCTTAAATCAACTTAATTTAATCTGCGGCTACACTACATTTTCCTTAAATCGATTTAAGCAGCAGCTTAAGTTGACTTAAGGAAAATTAAAGTTGACTTTATAAAACCTAGTATAAAGTCGACTTTACTGGCTAAATCGACTTTATTAAGTCGATTTAGCCAGTGTGGACGGAGATTAGCCCTAAATCGACTTTAAGTCGACTTAAAGGGCTCCAGGGCTCCCCCACTGCCCTCCCTGCCAGGGTGGCTGGCACAGGAAGAGCCTGGCATTCCCCCCCGACAGGGCAGGACAGAGCCCTGCCCACCCTGCTCCTATGCCCTGCCAGTGCCCCTGTCCTGCTCAGCCCCCATTGTACCCAGGTACAATGGGGCAAATGCTGAGCCCCCTGGCACTTGGCAAGAGGTGCCCCCCCTGCCACCGTGGACCAGTCTCAGGTCCACCTAGCCCCTAAAAGTCAACTTAGGCGTCCAATGTGCACGCTCTAAGTCAATTTGGCAGGGTTCCCTTTAAATCGACTTAATTTTTGAGTGTAGACATGCTAAGTCGACTTAGCAAAGTCGCCTTATTTGGCCAAGTGTAGACATAGACAGAGTGAAAGTTACATCTGTCATTTGTCTCAGATCTAGAGACTCTAGGAACATATGAAGACTACGGAAAGTAACAGACATCTACTCCACCTTATCAATTTTATTAAATTTAATCAACAAAAAGTTATTATTACACAAGCATCTATAAATCCTAAAAATACCCATGCATGCACAAGTCAGAGCTATCATCCATACTCACATCTACCTAGACAGCATTGTGGTCTGATCAGTTCCTCACAAATTGATCAATAGAAAGATGGTTCCTACTGAAGTTTTCCTGAAGGCAACTCTTTTTTCCCAATCCAGGTACCTCTCTCTCTTATAAGGCGATTCTAACTATACCCAGTATCCTGCACATGTGCATGAAAGGGTCAACACTCTTTTTCCTTATCTCTATTGTGTCCCCCAAGAATATTGGAGTACCCCATTTTTCACTGATTATTTACAGTTGCTTTTATTCTCATTAGCATGTATGCACATTGTGTATCCTGCGGTTAGGGCACGTTATAGAAATGTGACTGACAGGTATCTTGTAATAAAAAAATAATCTTGCAGTTAATTTTTCATAATACCACCCATTGGCGCATCATTTCCTTTCATCTTGTGGCACTGGGTTATTCTTTGGTCACTTACTTCTGTCAAGTATTTTTTAATCCTAAAGCTCAATATAGGTAAGCTAAAACCTTACAGGCCCCAGCCTGTATGTAGGCTTGCCTTTCAGCCCCACCTTCTTAGATACCTAATGCATATTTATCCTTCCTGACTACTGAACATTCTTATGGTTCTATAATCCTACGATTTAAATCTATTCAACATACAATGATTATATATGATATGACATGTTAATTAATCATAACATCACACACTAAATGAATGATAAAATGAAGTAACTGGCCACAGCAAGTGTCCTAAAAACAAGGAAACACAGAGCACTGAAAAGACAAATACATTGACAGGCAGAAATACTTTGATAATTTTAACTTGAGGTTGCTACTATATATGAACACCAAAGAATGTTACAATTAAGAGAATCTCCAAACGAGCAGCTAAAAGAAGGTAAATTCTCAAATATACTCACAATTCATACAATACAACTTTTAAAATGAATGTACACACATTAATTAAATACAATATTAACTCTCCCCACAACCCTGAATTCTGCCACCCCAAAGCCACTCTCCCTCTATCCAGCAAGAAGAAATTTTAAAATCACTAGTAACAAATTAACTATATCACTATAGAGACATGCAGAGTCCCAGGTTTCTCTCATTTAAATAACGTAATAGCTTTGTTTGATGCACTGGACACTCTGACGTCTGTAACCTATGGGTCTAGATTTCTCTGCTGCACTAACTCCTTTGGGTGCAGCACAGGGATTGGGTGCAAAGACATTTGTTATGACTCCCTGATTTTGGGGTTGCTCTTATGTCAACCCTGGTGAAGATCAGAGTAGCCTAGAGCTTCCTTAATCTATGTCATCTGGCCAGGACCCACTATGAGGTTGTCTACAAACTGGGGTTATTAAAGTGCAGTGCACCTCCCCATACCTCTCTCTAGCTCGACTTCCCTTTTGGACTCCCCCTTGCCTGGAGAACTGGGAAGAGAAGCTGCTTTCTTGCCTTTTTGCAATACAAAAGCAGTACCAAGGGATCCAGTCTCTAAGCGGGAACAATAGGCCACTACATGAAGGGTGCAGTGGGTGAAGGATGACATCGAGTCTGCACCTGGAAGGTGGGATGGGTGAGTCTCTGGGTCACAACAGAAGGGTGAATAAGGAAGGTATAAAGGGATTTTGGTTCCTTATAAGATGGGGTAGATTGAGCTTTTTGAGTCTATTGAATGGGAAATGTTGGTCCAAGACTGAAGAAAATATAGAAAATAATACGATAGCTTGTGGTCTGTTGACCATTGTTTGTAGGAGGGAGGGTGGGTGGTTGAGTCTCTGGTATATATATGGCAGATAAAAGATGTTGATGTCTCTTTCACAAAATGGGGAGGGATGAATTAGAGCAGCGGTTCTCAGACTCAGGGAGTGGGCACACCTGGCTGAGGAGCACCAGGCTGAGAATGGGGTTGGGTAGCGGTGGGGACCCTAGCACCTCACACGGCCATGAGCAGGTGTTGGGCATGGGGGACCCTTAGGAGGGGAGCAGAGTCAAGAGGAGATTGCTGTGGATGGCAGGCCTGACACTGCTGGCAGAGCAGGGAACACAGCTGGTCCAGCTCCACACTGAATTTTGCACAGCTGCTTCTGTCTCCAGTCAAAGTGCTGCTCCTGGTAGCTCCCAACACCACTGTCATTCTGCTGGCTCCCAGAAGTGGCATCTGCATCTGGATAACCCCAGCAATGAGGGGTGATTCCCCGCCCCTACCGCCATTTTCTCTGGCAGCTCACATTGGGCTGCAGGGGAGCTGCGGCTACCCCTTGCCTCCCCCAAATTATGTATGTAGGCCCCGTTTTTTTCCTGAAAGCAGAAGGCAGTTCAGGGGAGGGAGGCACAATTGTTGCACAAAAGTCCACAGGCGGGCTCCATTTAAAACCTTTGAAAACTACTGAACTAGAGGATGATCAGTTAGCCACCTCTGGTGAGTGGGTACTTGTTTGTAAGACTATGTAAGCATATAGCACAAACAGATGGAAAGTGAGTTCCCTTGTTTGTTAGAGACACTGACACAATGATAAGTTTCAAAGGGGTAGCCGTGTTAGTCTAGTTCAGCAAAACAAACAAGGAGTCTGGTGGCACTTTTAAAGACTAACACATTTATTTATCGCATGAGCTTTCGTGGGAGAAAATCCCACTTCGTCAGACGCTTTGAAGATGGGGAACTTACAGAATGGGAGGAAATTAAATGCAGGGAAGTGTATGACACAGGATCAGGTCAGGCTGTAACAGAAAATCAAAGTACATGTTAAGATTCAAACACGGGGAACAGCATATAGAGGAAGATGATGTCAAATCACCTGCTGTAATGAGAAAAAAATCCATAGTCCTTGTTTAACCCTGAGGCAACAGAGTCAAATTTGCATATACATACCAGCTCTGCAGTTTCTCTTTGAAGCTGCAATTTGTTATTCATTTGTTTGAGCACAGCTATTAACAAGTCAAGCATCTGACAAAGTGGGATTTTCTCCCACAAAACCTCATGCGATAAATAAATTTGTTAGTTTTTAAAGTGAGCCATAGGCCTTACACTGGTCCTCTACATAAGGGTTAATTTCATCCTGAATAAATTCGTGTATGAGCATGACTTTCATCAAATACTTAAATCACTTAATATTATTCTAACAGCTTGGTTACATATGGCAAAATAGTCATTGACAAAATGCATTGTTGAAAAATGGTGATACTTGCCGAATGATAGATTGATGGAATGCTATTCAGTCAGCTCCAGCTGGCAGTACACTTCTTCCTGACCAGGGCTAGGAAGCAATAGCATTTCACAGTGTGGAAGAGCATGAAGTCCTCTTGGAAATGATACAAGGAAATGTCAGAGATGATTTGTTAGGAAACCTTTGTACTAAGAAGTTAGCTATCTGCTCCATGCCAGAAGCTTTCTGAGAGCTTAAAGACATGCTAATATGGGGAACATGAAAAGAAAACAGCCGTATTGCAGGGCACGATTCCTGCACCTTAGTCTGCTTATTGCAGTCCTCACACAGATGATGTGGCAAGGTCAATGCCCAGAGTTTTATTTATAGTTCCCCAAACAGCTCAAGATGATTAAATTCTCCCAAGATATAGAATGAGTGTGGGACAAGATCTTGCCTTCCTGAGAGCCCGAGTTTCTATAACCCTTCTTTCCAACCTATCTCTCTTCCACTTTGTTTCTCTTTTAGCTGTCCTCAGCAGATGAGCTGAGCTACTTTTATTAATTGCAAAAACAAGGGCTATGTCTACACTTACTAAAATTAGTTCAAATTAGTTAGTTCGAACTAAATAATTCAAACTAATTTTAATTAGTTCAAATTAGCTTAATTCGAACTAGAAAAAATTAGTTCGAACTAAGCAAGTGCCATTCATGGCACTTGCTTAAGTCGAATTAGCGATCTCCATTGATTTCAATGGGCCGGTTAGTTCGAACTAAGAAATTAGTTCAAACTAACATGGCCACATTAGTTAAATCGAACTAGTTAGTTCGAATTAACCCTTACTTCTAATACCCTATTCGAAGTTATTAGTTTGAATTAAGGAAGCCCTTAATTTGAACTAATTAAAGCCTAGTGTAGCCATGGCTTTAGTTAGTTTGAATTAAGCTTCCTTAATTCGAACTAACTTGCCAGTGTAGACGTAGCCAAGGAGTCCTGAGGCACTTTTAAAGACTAACACATTTATTTATTGCATGAGCTTTTGTGGGATTCTACCCATGAAAGCTCATGCGATAAAGAAATTTGTTAGTCTTTAAAAGTGCCACAGGACTCCTTGTTTGTTTAGCTGAACTAAACTAACATGACTATCCTTTCTGGACTTTATTAATTGGTTAATTATTCAGTCCTTAACTCATTAATTTCCTAATTTTCCCCATGTGGGCACACTTACCAAGTACTCAGAGTGGTGAGTTAGCCTAACATTACTCACCCTGTGTCTCATGCTCATTTTGTCTAGTTTTACCTGTTAACTGACTGAGCATTTGCACCAGAAATGTCAAAGGTACCTCAAATATGAGACACATCATAGATACCAGAAATGAATTTGGCCCATTGAGTTGACTAGGTAGTTTGTGTTGCTGTTTTCCTCTTATCCACACTACAATATAGCATGTAATGGGTTAAAAGCAAGTCCAGTGGATAGCAGCGATGAAGATCTGCAATAAGTACTCTGTACTCCAGTTTCATGCTACCTGACTCACTTTCTGATAGTTCATTGTAGCGCTGAAGATGAAGTGAGACATTCATACGTCAAAACGCGGTGCAAAAAAGAAACCATTGCTTTTTCATGTAGAAGTCCTGCTAGGTGCTTTAGAATGTTTCTTCATATGTCAGAAGAAGGGAGTTTTTAACAAATAAATGGAGTAACTTCAGCAGGAAGAAAGTTATCTATGTATTCTCCCACTCCTCACCACCCCATGCTTAGCTGCTGATGAGAAACATGCCAGGTCTACCAACAACCATTTCATGAACGTTCCTCTTCAACAGCTGGGATCACTACTCAGCTTTCACGAGTTTGCTGTTTTAGTTATTAGCATTTCTCCACATTTAACAATACTACATTACTGTACATTATACAGCTGTTAACATACGTTCCTACTGTGTCTTCATATTAAACTGTATCATGCTATCTGCTTAAGGTTAAATCCAGGTGCCATTGAAATCAATGATGAATAGTTCCCTGGATTTCTATGGGGCCACAATTTGTAACATAGGGAATGGCAGGAAAGGAGCCTACATGGACCTCCAAGATAGTAGCTGATGCTACTGTGTAGGTGCATGTGAGGAGGATGTAGAACCAGGGTGAACAAGAACTGTCTATATTGTCATGTATTTAAGCAAACATCAAACAGGCTGTGTAATTGTCAAAAGACATACTGTTTGAAAACAGATTTTAGTTTAAGTTCCAACATCTAAGTAATTAAAAAAGCTGATAAAATATATCCTTACATTTTTCATTATCTTGCTATTTACTGTTTTGCCCAGTGTCAAAATAATTGGTAAATATCAAGTGGATGTTTCCCCATTATTACTTAATAATAAATAAGTGACTCCATACATCATAAAATAATACAAGAATATTGTATAATAATTCTATAAACTCCTGCAATACCATGGTAAGAAACAGTGCTTTGAACTGTCACTGTAGAATACTCTTGGTGTTTGATATTTGTTTTAAATAATGTCTCCTTCAGAACATAGTAAGTGCAAAGCAGACAGGACTCAGTTTATAAACGGACTTGGTTTATAAGAACATATTCAAAAGATTGTCAGCCAGTAAACTACATGAAACTCATTTTTCCCCACTTGGAAGCATGAACAGCTAAGTTGACACTTCTGGGATTTTAACTTGTGGTTCCATGTAAGTAAGTGTTTTAAATCTGATACTTAGATCACTAAGTTAGCTCTTCTGGGAAGCCATTTAAATCTACCAACATATACACATTAATACGTAATTCAGCTATGGTGTGATGACATAGAGACACGTAAACGTTCACTTATTTTAAGATGTTGTCAGTGCCTATCACTGTAACATGTAAGAGTTGTACAACTTTAAAAGAATCACACAAAATGGAAAAAAATTACAGTATAATTCTTTCTTTCCATGATCCCTGGAAGTACAAGTGATGTAGCAACAGCATAAAATAAAACACAGTGATATAATTCTTCTAGGCTAACTAACGAATATGCATCTCACTCTCTACAATATTTTAATTGCACAGGAAATGGAAAGAAGCAGCACAAATGGCCCCTTCTGCTTTTCTGGTCTCACCTTAATGCATGGAGGCTTGGCAGTGGATGCACCGACACCATTAGACGGAAGCAGTGGGCTACATATGGAAAACCAGCAAAGCCAAGCACAGTAGTAGCCAACAGCAAACACTGAGAGGGGGAAATACCTCTTGCCTTCAGATGCCATTGTTGTAGAGGCAACTCGCTTGGGGACAACATGAAAAATGAACTTTCCCTTGCCTACCCTTTATGTGCTATTGCTCCTCGACAGCAAGTGTTCTAATATTCCTCTTCTCACATATACCCTACCCCTTCTTTCTCATTGGACAACTGTGTAAACAAGCCCAAGCCATTGCATGGGGGAGGAGGGAGATGAGGAGCCCAGCAATGGGTGACAGAGGTTGGTTAGAGATAGATAGCTGGGAATCTTTGCTATAGAAAGTGGGGAAAGCAGCCTGCACCAGAGCGTGTTGTCTGATTTTAGAGGTTAATATATTATTATAGGCTTGCCGATTGATCTAACCAGAATAAGGTTTTTGTCCCAGAATCAGCTACATGGAATTAAATGTAGTGAGTTCAGTATCTTGTATGGACCCTTGGGTGTATGGCAAGGACACTCATACTGAGGGCAAAACACAGATTTAAAGACTTTTATTATAATAAATGAAAAAGCTCCAAAAGCTTCAAACCACAGAACCAAAAGCGATACTGTACAGGTGGTTCTTTCCTAAAGCTCCTAGATTTACATATTCAAACCTTTCCTTGGGGAACCTGATGGTAAGAGACAAAGGACCACTCTCACCTCTGGCAGGCTAAATAAATCTGATGGGCCAAGTTCAATGCCCAAGATTGGGGTAGAGGAAAGTTATAGTGGGAAGTAAGAGAACATAAATAATTGGGTTAATAGGCTTTGTTATAGTTAAAGGCCTCTTTTATTAGTGTGAGTTGTTAGAGAACAAAACAGGTAGTTCCAGAGGAAGATTGGGTTAAACACTACCCTTTATTGTCTGCTCGTTCCACCTTGACGCCTGCAACCTGCAAGTGAACAAGGAGGGGAGTACAATCCTTCTATGCTTAAAAATATGGAACAACAACTCCGCAGAAACCCTTATTTGGTTACACTAACACCTAAAAATGAGTATTAATAACTATGTGGTGAATATAATTATCCACACCCCTCTTTGTTGTTTAGCATATGGCATGCAGGCACTTCTCCTTTAAACTCATTTTTTTTTTTTTTTGCAACAGAAATTACTTCACTGTCCTTAATAAGCAAGGAGGAAAGGGGAAGAAAGGTGATAAGCAACGTTCCCATCCAGGGCCTTATATAGGAGGGGAAGACAGCATACTTCTAGTTACATTTCTTGCACAAGTTGCGGGAAAGGATGATAGAAAAAGGAAGGTAACATAACTTTTAACTAGAATCTCATTTTCAGAACAACAAGGCTTGCCTGTGCTGTGACCCCATTACCATAGTAGCTATCATTCAGGACACATGTTCAATTTAACTCTTTCCTAAAGAAGTGGTTATGCTAAAGGCTGTATTTTAGTGGAGAATAATGCAGGACTAAGACAAATGCTGCACTCTCATTTGAAAGGATAAACAAGGTAACACACAATACAGTACACCAAAGAATTCTGCTAGATTTTTGAGGGGGCTTTAGCAATCTGGTTACCTGACAGTTGGACCACAGTAACCTATAGGAATTATTAAGAAATGAGTGACATGGGTTGTTAATATTAAGAGGTATGATTGTGGACTCCTGAACTGCCACATATTTATGTGTAGGTATGAATCTGTTATCATCACAGAAGATGATCAAATAGGATTCTGTATCCAAATAATTAAATAAAGAAGAGGTATAAAAGATCCGGTCTAGTTCCCTAATTTTGAGTTTCCTCAGGTCCTGAGACAGTGTAAGCTGAATCAAGCTATCCCTTTGGATGGGATCCATTTACTTTTCCTTGCATCTTTGTTTTTAGTGGTTTTCACATTGTAAGATTGTAAGTATAAAATGCAGAAAACCCCTTCACTGTTCTTGTTTTTATAGACTGATTTTTCTATTATTTCAATTATATTGTTTATGTTAACTAAAGTTTCTGTGCTTGCTTCACCAAATGTTACCTTCTTAACTAACTCCAAGTAGCAATCTGAAAAAGAACCTGCTATCTGTGACAAATGTTGCACCTCAATAATCAATTATAACTAATAATTCATCAGGACTGGTGAAGCACATAATAGAGACCCTGGGGCAGGAGCAGCGCATGGGGGTCTTCCAGGGGCTGCAGCCACTCTAGAATTTGCATTAGCCGGCTCCCATGACAACTGCCACTCTCAGGTTGCCCAGCTTCAAAGATAAAATGGCGAGAGTGGCAACTGGTGGCAAGGTACCCAGCTCCGGCAGCAGCAGAGAAGTAAGCCTGAGTTGCTCTCCCACTACACGAGCACTCTTACGGTGCTGAGTGACTATACAAGCACAGCTTTTAAGTGTAAACTAGTTTGAAGGGTTGTCTGCATCCTCTTTGTTGTTGTATGCAGCGTTGTAGCCATGTTGGTCCCAGTATACGGGAGAGACAAGGTGGGTATGGTAATCTCTTTTATTGGATCCACTTCTGTTGGTCAGAGAGAGAGAAGTTTTCAGATTATACAGAGCTCTTCCTCAGGTCTGGGAAAAGTACTCAGAAGGTCATAGCTAAATATAAGATCAAACAAATAGTTTGCACATATTCCAAGCAACCATTCAATACGAATCTGATCCTTGAAGTTCACCTTGAATGGTCCCTTAGATTTACATATGTGTTGCTATTTTAAAAAACAAATAAACCACAATAACTAATGAAAAGAGACTTGATCTTTACACTACCACTTATATTGGCAAAACTTTTGTCACTTGAAAGACTATGTTGATGGGAGAGCTTTCCCTGATTCTATGACTTACACATTTATTTTGCTCCCATTCTGTAAGTTCCCCATCTTCAAGCGTTGGATGAAGTGGGATTTTGTCCCACAAAAGCTCATGTGATAAATAAATCTGTTAAGCCAGGTATACACTACTGCACTAAATCCGCAGAATACGTATCTCACGTCAACTTACTTAAATCTACTTACTGTGGAATCCTCTCTGGGCTCCATCAACCTACGGTGTTCTCTGGTAGACGCAGCCTTACGCCACTTGAGAGGGTGGAGTAATGATGATGACTTGAAACACTTCTGGGATCGACTGAGCAGGTCTAGACTACCTGCTCAATTGATCCAGCTGCATCAATCCTGGCCTTAGTCTTTAAAAGTGCCACCAAACTCCTTGTTTGTTTTGCTGAACTAGCATAACACGGCTACCCCTTTGGAACTTTCTCCTGTTGGCACGAAGCAGCTACACAAGAGATCTTACAGTTATGCAGCTGCATCGGTACAGCTATGCTGCTATAATCTTGCTAGCGTGGAAAATGCCTAAAATGGCTTTTTAATTTTATCCCTCTCCTGCTCCTCCAAGTCATCTTTTCAAAATCTCTTTTTCCAACTGTCTTGAAATGCAAAGTTGGGATGCTGCCATTTCATCAAAAGGGGAGGCACTTTTTTTTGGCCATATACAATCCTCCAAAAGAGCAATGCTTACACCAAAAGCAAAGTAGCATCTTGTAGCAAATAGTGCAATTCTGCTCCATAGAATTATCACATTTTTAATACAGAATCCAGAACAATTAATCTCTATAAACTCTTTTAGTGGGGGTTAACTATCTCTTTTACTGAGCAGGATAAAAAAGCTCTAAGTTCACTCAGATGTTAGATGTGTATAATATTTGGCTTTGGGATATGAATTAGTGTAAAGTGCTGTGAAAGCCATTCAGGTAGGGTGATGTAAGTGCAGCCTTGTTATTTTCTTCTCAAGAATTTCAGGTTAGTAGATGCTTACTCTAAATCAAACTAGACTAACTTGTGAATGATTTGTAAACTATTGTTAGTTTGCATCTGACAGGTAATAGTGAAATAGCTCATTTAAAATTGTCCCTTTCATTCAGAATAGATTTTTATTGGTTAATTATAGGATATGGGTTAAGTAGGTCACTGATCTGAATCCTTATTTTGATTACAGCTGTTGTATTGTGAAGCAGTGATTGATTTATTCTTGTCAGCAATCCTAAATCGTCACTCCTAGACTAACATATTTCTGTCTTCATGAACAGCATAGTTAATAATCATTAATAAACATTTATTTCTTTGACTTTACTGTTAGTTTTGCAGAAGTACTTCTATAATTGAATAAACAGTTAACATGAAGACATCATATTTACACAGGTGCACTTCGGAACATTGTGGCCTCCAATACCTGTTAGATAGCTACAGTTTTATTCAATAGTCTATGAAACTTTGTTTTCTTGAACAAACAGTTGCCATTAAAAACCATTGTTTCTAAAAGTTCCTTTGAAGTTGTATATTCATAAATTGCATATACAAATCACCTAAGACAATGCTTTTCTCTCCTTTGTAGTCTCATTAATTATTACAAGTATAACCAATTATTTATTGGGGTTAAACACACTTGCCACAGATTACAAGTTCTGTTCCAGGTGCTATTTGGAATTGATTTAGATAGAAGATAAAATTTGGTGAAGCACACACAAACTTCAGTTAGTACAGACAAATATAATTGAAATTATAGAAAAATCAATCTACATTATATATACTGATATTATTACTGATATTATACTGATATTATTCAGTATAGTAAAGTTTCCTGCATTCTTCATATTTAGTCTTACATTTTGGAGACCGCAGCTAATGCATTAAATAGATCTGCATTAGGATCAAACAGTAAAGTAGTGAATGATATGCAAGAAATTAAACATAGTATAGCTTTCCCATTTACATAAAACAAATTATGGTTGGGAGTGCTGTCACAAACGCTTATTTTCTTAATATACTTAGGAATAATTTACTGCACATGGCATGGTACCCCATTCTTTTGTTTCTGTTTAAGAGATCATCGTAGATAATACAAATTTAATACCTTTTATTTTAATTCTTTTTTCCCCAAATGTAAGTCTTAAAATTGTAATAACTATGTTACAGATACACTTCTTTAATGACCATTTTTAACATAATTGCTTTGTTTATCTTTACCCAATTGACTATTCAATACAGACAAGATAGAGACATGGGAGCATTATACACTGTAGAAGTTTCATTGATTTCTGCCGAAAAGGCAACATTGTCCCATAGTTGGTTTATTAAAGTTTCCTGTGATGTCATTCATAAACAGGTTAGATTTGACTGTCACCATTTTATCAGGTTGCACCTGTTCATTTTGGTTGATGTGAAGCTGAATATTAGGCCTAAAAGTTACTTTGCGTCTTGATTGCTCTTTTCAATTGCTCTTTTACTTTGCATCTTGATTGCTCTTTTCTGCTCTACATACAGAGCACGTAAATTTTTGCCCAGTTTCAGGCTGGAAGCAAATGTTTTAGCCAGGCCCTGAGTGGTAATCACTCTATTGAGACTGCTGATTAAGACAGGCAACCCAACCACAGTTTGGGATTCATCTTTGGCCTTTGTAGAACTGCATGACACCAGTGGGGACAGATCTTTTCCTGGTACAATTATTAGATATATATATTATAATGGTGAAACTTTTGTACATTTTGTCTCTTTATTCCACCATCCCAGACAACTATGGATGCTCTGGGATCTAGAAATGTTGCTCAATCTCTAACAATTATAAACAAAGATTAAAATACATGTTTAATGTGTGGGCTGTTAGAATAAAATCTACTCATTCTGGGACTCCTTAGAGAGAGAAATCCTGTTAAACCAGTGCCTTAACGGTGGCAGAAGTTGTGTTAAACCTTTTCCTTAAAAATTTTCACCCACTTAGGAAAAAGAGATCTTACTACTACTACTACCACCAAACGTGTGTGTCTGTGTAGCACATAGGAGTTTTAAAATTAATTTGAAGGATTTAATAATCATAGAGTTAGAAGGGATCTCAGAAGATCATCTAGTCCAATCCTCTGCTCAAAACAGGACCAACCCCAGTGATACCATCCCAGCCAGGGCTTTGTCAAGCACACCTTAAAAACCTCTAATGACTTAGATTCCACTACCTGTCTAAAAGGTAACCTATTCTAGTGCTTCACCATCCTCCTAATGTCCAACCTAGCCCATCCCACTGCAACTTGAGACCATTGCTCCTAGTTCTGTCATCTGCTACCACTGAGAACAGCCTAGTTCCATCCTCTCCGGAACCCCCTTTCAGTAGTGAAAGGATGCTATCAAATCTCCCCTCATTCTTTGTTTTGCAGACTAAATAAGCCCAGTTCACTCAGCTTCTGCTAATAATTCATGTACTCCAGACCCCTAATAATTTTCATTGCCCTCTGCTGGTCTCCTTCCAATTTGTCCATATCCCTTCTGCAATGGGGCATCCAAAACTGGACTCAGTACTCCAGATGAGGCCATCCCAGTGTCAAATAAAAGGGAATAATCACTTCCCTCCATCTGGCAATGCTCCTACTAATGCAGTCCAATAGATTGTTAGCCTTCTTGGCAATAAGGGCACACTGTTGACTCATACATAGTTCCTGGTCCACTGGAACCCCAAGCTCCTTTTCTGCAACAGCTTTCATGACCAGTAAGTGAATCAACCTATCATTAACAAGTCCAGACACCAGAGTGCATCAGTCACAGGTTGATCCAAGGTGGAGTGGATCTCTCCAGATTAGGTCTGGGGTCCCAGTCACCCCTTTATTGGGGTGATGTATTAAGATGATTCTCAAAACTATGTTATTTAGCTGGAGCCTTTTGTATTTATATCACATTAATTTGATTTAACAATCTGCTTTGGTTGAACTAGATGACCTCCTGGGTTCCAACCCTAACATTCTATGAATTTATAACATAGCTAAAATGTTTTAAAATAGAACAGTATATATTGTTTGCTTATCTATAAATACTACATTAATATTGAGATGTTATTGTTTTTAATGAACTTACACATTTTAACCTGAGTTTTGCTGAACAATTGGTCATATTCCTTAACAAACCCAAATAAAAATTAACAAATAGATATAAAAAGTTTGATCAATTAAAAAAAAGTTTAAAATTAAATAATACATTTCAGTAGATATATCTGTATTTATGACTGTCATTTCCAAAAGAAATTACCATTCCATGAGGTGATGAGTGATGCCTGAACCAGAGCCTGATTACTGCATGTGAACTGATGAGCCATTCCTCTGATAGGTTTCCAGACAATCCACAACTTAGGAGCTGTTCCGGTGACTCTCAGGGCAGACACATAAACCTGAAAGGAGAAACAGCAGCCCAGTCTGTTTGGTGTCAACTTCATGGTTTGCCCCACTCCAGCCTCATAGTGATAACAGACTCCATAAGTCTTAGGCTGCCCCAGCCTTATCCTTGCTCCAACCTACCTCTCAACCCTACTCTTGTTTTTTTTCCCAATCAACTCCTGACCCACTGACTTTGGCTCTCTTTTTAGCTCTTGTTCCAGGCCTGGCTGCCACCGCACTGACAACTGGGTCTGACTCTCTGCATCTTTTTCTGACCGTTATCATAATGTAATAATAGTGGTTATTTAATAACAACATTGAAATCGTCTGGTTCCACAAAAAATTGTTTTTTAAACTCATGTGCAAAAAAATATTTTTGTTGCAATACTATAAAATCCCCCAAATTAAAAAAAAAATTGACAAAACATAACAAAATTGAAACTTTTGCCTTTGCCAGTTAAATGTGTACAATAAACATTAAGATTTATGTTTACTTGCACGTCATATTTAAATAACAAAGGGTAAATATATAAACCAAGCCACTAAACAACCAATCAGACATTACTGTTTAGGGCAGATCTGGAAAATCTGAGAGCTAAAATTAATTGCCCAATACTGAGTTACCACCACACTGATCATTAAGATACATGGTCACTGGAAATCTGCTTATTTTTAAACCAGATGATACTTTTAAAAAACTGCTTGAATTAACAACTGATTTTAGTTAGATTATACCATAATTTTACCTGTTGAAATAAATTAAACTGTTTAGTTAGGAGCTAAAGGTAGTTTTCTTGAATATTCATATGCTGTAAGAAAACAATCACTTAGAAAACATGCTTTTTTAAAGGGAAATAAAAAAGGAATTATAAAAAAGTTTTGCAAAAAATAAGTTTAGATGCTTTCATAGAAGTGATGAATTCAAATCGATAATAATGATTGTAGCTTATTTTGTGAGTAGCAGAGACTGCCATGTTTTCTTTGGTAGAGGACTTCAACACTTCCTTAAGTGGATGATTCCTTTTATTAAGCAGAAAAGTTATGTGTTGTTGGTTTCCTTATTCATGGAGGTTGAGTCCAGAACTGTGACTAGCATCACTATCCAAAACCTCTGCAATATAGCACAAGACAATTGATTAGTTACATTAAAATACATTTAAGAATAAATAAGAAATTTGAACCCAACAATATCTGTGGCTGATATGTTGGTCAATACCAATGTGTAAACTACAAAACAGTTTATATATATTTAATACTTTTATTTACCTAAGAGTTTATTTTTTTGCTTCCTTCTCTACTTCTTCTCTCTACTATACTTTACAGGACAGAGGGATAATGAGTGGGATTTGTTTTTACTATACTTTCACTTATTAATTTACATCAGGTAAAGCCTTGTTCAAAGGGATATCCAGACTTACAATTTACTGATCCGCTTAAAGGATACTAAATTAGATGCTCCTAAATGACAAACAGTGTTTATGTTAAATGTATTTAAACAAAGTCAATTAAGATTTTAACATCAGTTTATGTGCAAAACATTTTAATTTAAATCAAATGTCAGTTATAAGCTATTCTTTGTTCCTTTTATTCGTTATACACAGGAACTACAAATTAAAGACAATTAATAGCTTTTAACTTTAAAATGGCTCGATGAATTACTTAAATAATGCCTTTACAATTGTTTAATTTTTAAAGGCAAGTGAATTTATAGTAGAATCTTGGAGAAACCAATTTAATCTATATTTTATATGAACCGTTTTTTTACCATTACATTAGTAGCCCTCCCTCCTGGGCTACATTTACAGCTTGACTAACAAGGAGTCCTGTGGCACTTTTAAAGACTAAAATTTATTTATCGCATGTGCTTTATTGCATGTTTGTCTATCACAAATTTATTCATTGCATGTCTCCCACAAAAGCTCATGCAATAAATAAATCTCTTAGTCTTCAAAAGTGCCGCAGGACTCCTTGTGTTTTCGCTGAACCAGACTAACAGGGCTATCATGGAATTTATAGCTAGGATGCCCCATAAATATCTCAGCTTCCATTGTTGTTTGATAAAAAGAAATACCTTCTTTTATACATTACTAATTGTATTAGATGTTAGGCCAATGGAAAAAAATCAAGATTTTATATAGTTACACATGTAATGAACAAATGTTGCAGCTACTATTCATCTCGAAGCCGTCCAGCCTGTTTCCATCCTAGCTCAAAGGGCCTGTCGCCTCTGATCTTTGTGGTTTAACCTCCTTTCAGTGGTTAAAACGGACCCTAACAACAAGAGGGGTGCCTCCCTTTAGTGCTGACACGGGGCAATCCCATTTAGACTGATTTAGATGTGAAGACATTTGGGGGCGGAATAACTAGGCACCAGCGCTGGTTCCCTGCGGCTTTCCAGGCGAGGCATCGGCCAGGGAAGCAGTAGGTCCTTACGCGAGCGCGCAGGGCGGGTGCAGGGCTGCCCCAGGCCCCAGCAAGAGAGGAAGGGCTGCAGCGAGCGAGCGCGAACGCCGCATCTCAAAGGCTGGCGCGCGTCGCGTCTCAGGAATCTGCCTGCGCCCGGCAGCGGCGGAGCAGGGCCCCGCACAGAGCGCCCAGCCGGCCGCCGTAGGAGAGGAGTGACGGACTCAACCGCGCGATGAGATCCGGCCGCAGGGCCGCGCCCCGCCGGGCGATCACAGGCCGGGCCAGTAGAGCGGAACGGCAGCCCTGGAGGAAAGGAAAACAAGTTCAATTACAACTTAACCGCCGCGCGCAGTAGGGGCGGTGCCAGCCCCTCCACGCAGTGAATGGCTGAGGCGGGCCTTAGCTTAGCCCTCCCCGCGCGCGCATGCGGGGCGGCCCTGGAGGACCAGAACGCTGAGGGGAGCCGCAGAACCATAGAGCGCGTAGTTCTCGGCGGGCTGGACGGGCACCTGCTCAGTCCCTTCTAGCCGCCCTGCCTCGGCGCTTGCTGGCAGTGAGGCACACGGCCTTCTCATTGGCCCAGCTCACAGGCGCTCCCGGACCCGGAGACGCAGGCGCGGGCTGCCAGCCCCGATTCCCGGCCTGGGCAAGAGTTCGCCGCCGCCGATCGCCCACTGGCCGGCCAGGAGTCGGGCGGACCGCGAGGTAGGCGCCGCTCCCAGTGTCCTGCCCCGCCCCGCCCCGCATCCGCCTCCCGCCCCATCTCCCTCCTTACCCTGAGCCCCCTGTGCCGACCCACGTACTCCCCAAACCCCTTCACCGTGCCGTGCCCCACAGCCCGAGTCTCTCCTCACCCCTGTATCCCGGACCCAGGCGTCCCTCTTCCTGAGACCTGGGTCCCTGTGCCCCTGCCACTCGCATCCCGCCTTTCCAAGCGCTCCCTTCTCCCCCTGTCCCCATAGCCCTTCCACTCCCTCCACCTGTAACCTTGCTCTCCCTTTCTCAACTCTTTGCCCCCCATGTGCCTTTCTTAGCCCCAACTAGCTCTTCCCCCCAGATGTCTTCCTTATTCCTTGCCTCACCCTCCCCACCACATTCTCTCCTTCCCCCATCCAGTGATATCCTCTACACCCCTTGACTTCATTCTCTTTCTCCTCCCCCGTCTTTTTATCACCCCATCCCTCTTCTCCACCCTTGCATCCTCCTACTTGTTGTTCCTTTATGCATTTCCTTCATCCTTTTCTTACTATTGCCCATCTTTTTTGTTCTTCCTCCTCCTGCCCCCACACATCGCATGGCATAGTGAATGCTGGAGCTCTTCTAATTTTCTCAGTCATCAATAATAATAATTAATAGTCTTAAACACATCTCACCCCATCTCACTGACAGTCTCAAAGTGCCCCACTAATATGAGTTAATCAAGACCCACATTGTTTTCTGCTGCTCTTGTGATAATTTTTGGGGGTGGATTCAGTGGTGTTTGGCTGTTGTTGAGTCCCTGACCTGCTAGAGTCCCTGATCTGCTTGCCAGAGTTGAGTTTGCTGTTATGCATTCCACTGATAGTTTTCAGATTTGACCCTAAAGTCAAATGCATAATAATATTATTTTCATTTTAAAAAGAAGTATGAGGAAGAGAAAACTCTTAACTTGCTTTATAATTTGATCACTTTATTAATCCTCCCACCGCTCATGGCGCTTTCGTTCCCTTTGACATCTTTGGCATTGTTACAATATTCTAGACTGTGCATGCTTACGTACGTGTGAACATACATATCTCTTACTGAGTTAAAATGTACAACAACATCCTCGTTGGGCAATTGGGGCAATTATTTTCCTGTCCTGTCCTGTTTCTTCTGTGGCTTGCTTAAAATCTGCAGATTTGATACCTCTTAGGTGTCTTCCCTTTCCCACATCAGGGGCTGCACAAATCGTGGGTTTGTTTTTTTTTTAAAAGCAAAACTGTTACTTCTTGTTTAGATGCGTGAATCATAGTCTCAAAATGTGGTGTGGCATTTGTTAAATATTGTTGTTAACTAAATATGCACAGGAAGATGGTACGGAATGGTCAAGTCTCTTCCCCCCCCCCCCCCCGGAGCACAATACACTTCTGACATGTTTCAGTCTTTGACAAGTAGACTTCCTCTTCCTTCTGCACTCCCTTTATGTAACAGGCTGCTGAAGGTAATTTGGCAGCTGCTGATAGGCTGCAGTCTCATAGAGGCGTGTTTGAAAGAGCACAGAAGTAGGACTCTATACTGATGAACAATAACCTGCATAAATACCTCAGTACTCAAGTGTTATGATTAGTGTGTATATTGAGTTAGTATGAAACAATTAAATAATATGTTGTTACAGGTAAAGGGTTTTCACTATTTTTTTTGGATTCAGGAAAATAATCTTACTGCAATATTTTGTTTCCATAAAATATTATGGAGATGGCTGCTTCTTTTTTTTCCCTCTAGTGATGCAAAGCATCAACAATCTGGCAGGCCTGGGTCACTGGTGATGTAGAGCCAGCCACTGTATTTTTCTGCCAGTTGCTTCTTTTAGCCTCCATTGTAAGGAGCATTTCAGGGGGCAAAGGGGGCTTGGCCAAGGCAATCTCTGGCTGCAGAATGGCACCTTATGGCCATTGGCTGCTGGACGTAAGAGTCTTAAGAATGCTGCAACTTGCACTGGGAGCCAGCTGGCTCCAGGTTAAGGAGAATGTAGGTCACGCAGTCATATTTGCCCCAGTCTTGTGCCTACTGTATCAAATGTTGTTCTTTTTTTCTATTATTTCTGTTTTGTGTGTCAGTCCAGTTTATCATTATCCCAAAGCACCAGGGTTACAAAAATGTGTAAGATAGACTAACCATACTTCAGTGGGAACTTAATTGGGTTCCTCTGTGGTTTCCCCTTTTCAGTTCAGGTTTTTCCTGAGCCCTGAAAGACTGGAGTTACTGTCTCTGTCAACACTTTCATTTATTCTTTCTTCTAAATTGTTGTTCTTTCTTTCTCAAATTTAAATGCCTCAGTTAATACCAAGATGAGCCCAGTTGTGTCTTTTTCAAACTTTATGTATGTTGGTGCTCACATTGAGATTCTTTGTCTGACAAATTTGCTGTGCCCTCTAAAATATTGGGAATGGAAGTAACTCTGTATCCATATTCTGTATCAAGGTTTGTCTTTTCCCACATGTTTATCAGGTTTCCTTAGGCCTTAGATTCAGGGATGCAGAGAATTTTTCTGTCTTTTTTCTGCTATGTGAGCATTGAATATCTGATACAATGATCTTGAGTTTTGATCCTTTTGAAGGGCGCTGGTGCAGTTCTAGAATTTTTCTCTGAGGCGGCATTGATAATGACTAAAAGTTTAGTACTGATCTAAATATATCCCTGGCAGAGAATGTGTTCATTAGTCGTCTTTGTTGCTGGTAAGAGATTCTATGCCTAAAGATTGTGAGATGCTCAGTTCCTCTCAGATACTGCTTCTTATCAGATCATTGGTCCATGAAGCCCAGTATCTATCTTCTGACAGTGGCCAATGCCAGATGCTTCAGAGGGAATGAACAGAACAGAATAACTTATCAAGTGATCCATCTGCTGTCACCCAGTCTCAGTTTCTTGCTATCAGATGTTTAGGGCCCCCCAGATCATGGTGTTACATCCCTGATTGTCTTGGCTAAAAGAACTCTCCTCCATGAAGTTATCTAATTTTTTTGGGAACCCAGTTAAACTTTTCTCCTTCACAGCATCCCCTGACATTTATACAGGCTTACTGTGCATTATGTGAAGAAGTGATGACTGATACAAAAAATTCATTTCCCCTCTTCACAATGGCCTTGTCTTTGAGTGCTCCTTTAGCACCTTGATTGTGCAGTGACCCCACTGACTGACTGGCAAGCTGCCTGTTTCGGATAAAAGTTTTTTTTTAAAAATTGCTGTTAATGTTGTCTTTTGCTATTTGCTCTTTAAAATCTTTTTTTGGACTACCTAATTATACTTTTACATTTGACTTGCCAGAGTTTGTGACTGCTTTCTGTTTTCCTCAGTTTTTAAAAAATATCTTTTTGTCTCTTAACTGCCTCTTTTTATTCTATTGTTTAGCCATGGTAGCACTGTTTTGCTCCTTTTTCTCTGGCTTTTTTATTATTTTTTTTATTTGGGACATACTTATACTTTGAACCTCTATTATAGTATTTTTAAATAGTGGCCATGTAGCAATGAAATGCCTTAACATTTCACTCTTGTGGCTATTCCTTTTAATTTCTCCTTAACTAGCCATTTGTTTTTTTGTGTAATTCCTCTTTAAATTAAATGCAATGTGTGAGTTTCTTTGGGATGTTCCCTCCCACAAGGATGTTACATTTAAGTACATTGTGGTTGCTCTTACCAAGCAATTCAGTGAGAGTCACCTTTTGGACCAGATCGTGTGCGCCACTCAGAACTAAATCAGGAATTGCCTCTCCCCTTCTTGGCTCCAAGACCACCAGCTCTGAGAAGCAGTCAGGAAAAGCATCTACAAATTTAAACTCTGCATCCTGGCCTGAGATGAGATGGTCTTAGTCAATACGGGGATAGTTGAAATACCCCATTATTATTAGCTTTTCTTTTTGTGTAGGCTCTTTATTCCCCCTGAGCATTTCATACCCTCATTTTCAAGTAATATATTTCTGTTGCTCTACTCTTGTTGTTCAGGCATGGACTTTCTATTCATAGCAATGCTACGGCATTGTTTGAATCATTCAAGACTTTTAATGGTTTTGACTATATGCTTTCTTTTTTTCCGTATAATACCTCTCCCCCACCAGCATGACCTTCTCTGTCATTTGTATATATTTTTAACTTTGGTATTATTGTGTTCCATTGATTATTCACCAAGTTTTTGTGACGACCATTAGGTCGATATACTCATCTAATACCAGGCACTCAAGTTCACCCATTGTAGTATTTGGATTTCATCCATTTGTATAAAAGCACTTATTAAATATGTCACTATTTAGTTGTCTGCCTTCATGTGAGGCAACTGAATGGGACTCTTTTCTATTTGACTGTCTCTTCAGCTCCTACTTGTACTCTATCAACTTCTATCCTCTCCTTTTTACCCTTTAGTAACTCTTCCTCTAAGGAATGTGTCTGTGTGAACTATGTGCTCCTCTACATCGGTTGGTTTTCTTCTAACCCTTAGTTTTAATACTTCTTTACAGCCTTTTTATTTTTATGTGCTAGTAATCCGATTCAGTTTTGGTTTAGGGGGAGTCCATTCTTCCTGTCCAGGCTCCTCCTTTCCCAATAGGTTCTCCACTTCCTAATAACGTTCGTCCCTCCTCTGAACATGATTGTCGTCCCTCCTCTGAACATGATTGTCGTCTCATCCACGTATTGAGAACCTGCAGTTCTGCCAGTCTAACTGGTGCTGTGCAAGACACTGGAAGCATTTCAGAAAGTGACACTATGGAGGTCCTGAACTTTAATCTCTTACCTAGCAGCCCAAATTTAGCCTCTAAAGCCTCTGTCCTACCTTTCCATATGTCACTGGTTCCTACGTGTAGGACAACCATCTGTTCCTCCCCAGCATTGCATGTAAATTTGTCTAGATGTCTCGAGAGCCTGCAGCCTTTGCACCCAGCAGGCAATTCATCATGAAGTTCTCCCAGTCACTCAAACTCAACTATTTTCTAATAGTCAAATCCCCCGTTATTATTGCCTGGCTCTTCCTAATAACTGGGATCCCCTCCCCCAGAAAGCTATCCTCAGTGTGAGAGAATACCGTAACATCATCTGAAAGTAGAGTTCCAACTCCAGGATCATTTTCCTCTGCTCCAGCTTGTTGTTCTCTTTCCCCTATCTCTTTCCATCTACCCCTTTCTTTTTAAGGCTATTTCTCATTATGCCAGTTCTCATCTCATCAGGGCAAACTTGCTAAAAGTTGAGAACTGGTATAATGAGAAACACTATATAGTATAATGCATCCCACCCTTTTTTATACTACTATATCAGCAGCCATAGGCCATGGTCTTGCAGACTTGTGCAAAGACAGGAACAGTCCCACGGGAATTGCACGTAAGCATGTGCATAGACTTTTGCAGAACTGAGGCCTTAAAGATGAATTGCAAATCCTTTTAAAAAAAAAATAGTTGTGATGTCCTTCATGTTCTTTCATGATGTATAAAGACTGCCTAAATTCTTCTCAGTTTCCTCCTGTCCCTCCTCTTTCTCTCTGGAAAGTATTCGATCCTCTCTTTCCTGCATGGGCTCTCTGTGCATGTGTGTATATGTATTTGATAATAAAGGAGTTAGTCAAAATATGTATAAAGTTGTTATTAGCTAAAATTGAGTGGTTTCTTTCCACTCTCTTCCTGCCTTTCACACCTTTGCTAGTTGCTTTTTTCTCTGTCTCTGCTCTTGTCCACTCATGCATGACTTTCTCTCCTTGTCCAACCTATATTACCACGTCTCTGGACATTTTAGAAAGTAGATCCCCATTGAAACTCAGGCAAAGGGCAAGGTAAGAGCAGAAGCTTCACTGGAACTTTCCTTGTCTAATGGACTTAATCATGCACTATGCATATGCCCATTAAGACAATAGTTGGGGGGGGGGAGCATATTCAAAAGTAAAAAGGTCATATTTTGGGCACGGCAGAATCTGATGTTCTGCCTGCCCTGTACCTCTTAGCACTGAAGATTTTCATGCACATGTGGCCTCTGTAACTGCAGGTAGTTTATGGACTTGGGTGCATTACTGATAAGTTAAATAACCACATAGATAATGGCTTGTTTGGGATTCCTTCATTTTGTTTCAGATCCTCACCTCTAAATACCCAAGAGAGACAAAAGGGCAAGGTAAGATGCTCGGTCTGCTGGGCCATGGATGTTGATGCAAATTTACAAACATCTATGTGGTTTAAAATATTATATGTTAGGTTCATTGATGTACAATACGATCTTTTCCAGAACTTCTCTCTCCAAACTGTTTCATCCACTGGTCCATTCGAGCATCTTTCCCGTTCTACTTCATTCCTCTTTACTCCTGACTTTCACCAGCAATCTGCTTTGTTTTCCATCCACCTTCACTCTCCTGACCTGTTCCAACCTCTCCTCCTTCCCCCTCTCCTCTTTCCACTTACTCATCCTCATCTCTCTGACCTGCAAATCCTCTCACACCACTGACCTGCTCCAGCATCTCTCCAATCTCTGCTGACCTGCTTCAGCAGCCTGTCCTCCACTCTCCCCCTGTATAAATCATGCTATGAGCCTTTCAGGAAAACACAGGGACAGAGTCAAGGCAGCAGCTTTATTTTCCTAATGGGCACATGCATGTAATTTGCATATGGCTTTTGGGGCAGTCTCAGAAGTCTGAGCATGTGCAGATTAACAGGTTGTTTTGGATTCTGTCCTTTATTTTTAACACCTCACTCTATTTTATCTAGGAACAGCCAGGCAGTCATTAAGGAAAGACAACTTGTGTGCTGGGACTTTGTGTTAGTAATTCAAAAGTACAGGCATATATTAGTAGCTTGATTCATTGACGTGTTAGAATTTGATGTGCAATTTTCAGGCACATCTCATGTGCTGTAAAAACAAATGGCTTTATATCTCTGAATAGAAGATGTACCAGTCCAAGTAGCCAGAATTTTCAGAAAAGCAAAACATGTTTTGACTTTCTTCAAGGAAATTTTCTCTGAACAAATTTTGGTTGCACATTCATCTTTGAAAAAAAATTTACACTATGAATTAAACAGTGGAACGTGCAAGTTACGAACACCTGGAGAATGGAGGTAGTTGGTAACTCTGATCAAAACGTTACGGTTGTTCTTTTAAAAATCTTACAGCTGAACATTGACTTAATTGCAACTTTGGAACTTTACTATGCAGAAGAAAAATGCAGCTTTAACAATCTTAATTTAAATGAAACAAACATAGAAACAGTTTCCTTACCTTACCAAATCTATTTAAAAAAAATAGTTTTCATGTAACATGCACTGTTAGTTTGTGTAGTGGTGATGTTTTGTAGTTAGTTTGTGTAGTTTTGTTGTTTCTTTTTTTTGGTCTCTGCTACGGCCTGATTCCATACCACCAGTTCCAAAAGAGGTGTGTCAGTTTGTAATTCTGGTGCTCATAACTCAGAAGTTCTACTGTGCTGCTTTTTCACTAGTAATGATCAAATTATTGATAAGATGATTCTTTAGCATGTGGTACAAATCTGTCTTAACTGAACACAGGGAGTATGAGCAGTGTGGAATCCTTCTGAGCCTTACTTAGCATGTTAAATATCCCCATTAGTTAAGGCACTGACTTGGATTCACTGTCAGAAGTTCTTCTTTAGTGCATTTAATTTAGAACTGGGTTTAATCTTAATTAACTACAATACCTGCCAGTTATGATAATCATTTAGTTGTGTAAAATGAAAAGTATATTATAATGAATGATGAAAGTGTTAAAGATCATTTGATGGAAGGTGAAACATAAGTGTAAATTGTTCACACATTGTTAAAATCATCTAGGCTGATCTTCTGCATAACGCTGACCTTAAAATTGATTATTCTAATCAATAAGTTTTATGACTGAAGTTGACTTCTTGCTATCTCTTAATTGGAACAATTAATTATTTATATAGAGTGAATATATGAAGGAGCAGGTGGGGGAATCTGCTGAAGATGAGGCGACTGAATCGGAAGAAGACCCTGAATTTGGTGAAAGAATTGGATGCCTTTCCAAAGGTTCCTGAAAGCTATGTAGAGTCTTCTACAAGTGGTGGAACAGGTAAGCCTTATTGAGACACCGCTGATGTATGGCCTGAGTCACATGGTGAGTCTCTTTAGCACATTTTGGTAACATGAGTATAAATGTGCAAATGTGAAGTTGGAAGACAGAAACAATCGCCATATGAACTACCTGCATATACTATGCTGTAGCTAATCCTTTCAGATGATAGCTCAATTTGTTTCTCTTGCTGTTAGACATAATGAATTTACCTGTCACATGGGAAATTTTATCCAGCAAGGAATCAAGCAGGTGGAAGGGATATATGTGTATCTATAATAGAAACTAACAAAATAAGTTTTAGAGGGAATTATGAATTTACCTCCCCACCCACAAATATATACTGTACATATTTTAAAAACTTAATACAATTGAAGTGTACTCTAGCTACAATAAAATAAAACTATTTTGTTCCTCCTCCCAAAGACCTCACTTGTGGAGCAGGGCCATAGCTACGAGTTGGCCTGTGCCCACCTGCTTGGCCAGCAGGTCCCTCCCTCTCCCCCCCACCAGAGCACCTGGCAGTGGCGTGAGCTTCACCGCTCTGACCGTGGACCAGCCAGCAGTGGGCGCCGTGGTGCTGTGGGCAGATGTGGGGGGAGGGTGGACTACTCTCTGCCCACAGCACTGGCTCAGGGCAACCAGAGCGGCCTTTGTGCGGCAGGGGCCGGGCTGACTCTCCTCCCGATGCTCCAGTTGCCTAGTAACTGGAGGAATGTCAGGAAGATTCTGGTCACCTGACAAGAAGCAGGCCTGGCCGGGCCCATCCTGGAGATCCACGGGTCCCGCTAGAAAACGGGGGCTGGCTACGCTCCTGTTGTGGAGTCCCACAAGGATTGGACCTTTATCTTGATCAATGTATACAGAAAGCCATGAGGTTAGATTGTGTAACAGCATGGATTGAAATACCAGTGAGAGAAAGTGATATCTGACTCTATATCACTTTAACATTAGATGCAAAAAGAATCATCTTCCTAGCTATCCAATCTAGGAGACTGAGGTGAAGCACTCGGTAATTCTGTAATATTCCCGTCCACTGCAGGCATTTGTGTGGACTATCGCCTCACTGATCACCCCGGCTCCTCTCAATTATCTAAAGCTGCAAGAAACACACTTTCTATCTATAGGTGGTCTCTTCCAGATAGAAAAATTAAGCCTCCTTGCTTGTATTTAGCTGTGTTGATCCATACCTTTATGACAATGACCTCCAAAAGGAATAACATTAGCTCTTAAACCAGCAACTGCATACAGTCTGAGTAGCACAGCCCTAAATATGTGCCAGGCTTTACTTACATGACCACAGTTCTTCTTGACTGGCCCCGTAGGAAACTCGGAGAAAGAATGCCTTTAAGAAATCTCTGCAGACATACATCAATACACAGTTTGATTTTTTACAAAGCCATGGTGTAAATGGCGATGCACAGCATATGCCTCTGTATTAACCTCAGGCATCATTACTGTATTTCTGTTCGCATGCACACTAGCATGACTTTCTGTTCACATGAATAATTTCACAGTCAATCACAACAAGATTACTTTGGAGACATGCAGTGCACATCTCGGATTAGAAGTTGACCATTAATCCAATTTTGGGTGCTTTCTAGTGCAGTGGTTTTCAAACTTTTTTCCTTGGGACCCAGTTGAAAAAAGTTATTTATGCCCACCACCCAATAATTACATCTTTGAGCAATGAATTCCATTCTTTCAGTGGCGGCAACAAGGGTCCTCATGATCCAGCACCTGAGGGTCTGCGACCCAGTACTGGGTCCTGACCCTAAGTTTGAAAACCACTGTTCTAGTGTGTGCTTTTTCTTACTCAAATGCAGATAAAGTGGGCCAAGTTTTGTGCATCTGTAATTGTTACAAAAATCAGGGTCTAGCAGCCTTTTATTGGATTGTTAGGCACAAGTATCTTAAGCAGGACACTTCTGGCTGGATGGGTGCAGCATCTCATTTCCCTTATTTGTTTGTTTCTGAGCTGAGACTAGAAGTCTCGACCTGTGATATGAAAGTCCAAGTGCTATAAGCCTGATTGATGCCAATGCATTTTGTGGCTCCAAGGCTTGTCTTGGCCCAGTGTTAACCATTTTGTATTAAGGTACATTGGGCCTATCACAGTTCAGGGCATTTGTACCTGTATTCCTCCTCCATAGTCCCACAAGGGCATCCACTCTACACTCCCAGCTCTTCAGTTGTCACCTCTCTCTACCTGCCGACTGTGGTTTTTCAAGGCTGCACAGTTCCTTGCTTATGCTGTGGTATTTCCAGCAAGCGAGACTGCCTAAACAGGCCAGCATCTGCATTTTGCTTTCTCTTCATAGGCTGTGAACTGCATAAATGCCAGCAGTTACATGTTACCACATAGCTCTTTTTAAGCAAGCTCATTTATTCTTAAGGTGAAAACATTATGGAGAAAACATTACAAATATTAAAGAACCTACAGACATTCTAAAAAGCTTAACTGAGGTCACTCCAACTCTGACCTTAGGCTCTGTTAGGTGTCAGCCTCTCCACAAGGATTGGGGCCCTTCTTGCCTTAGGCAGAAGTTCCTGTCCATTGCTGGATTAGAAGGAAGGCCCTGAGTTAGTTTTTAAACTCCAGACTATTTATCCAAAAGCCTCCTCTTTGTCTGCTGGTCTGTGAAGAATCCAGTTTGAATGGGTATATGCAGGTTCCGTGTTTAGTACTCTGTGCTGTCATGTAAAAGAACTGGATTTGATTTTCAGGCCCAGTTTCTTATTCCCTGATGAATGGGAATCCAGATCCAGACTGTAGACACACTATGCTTAGCCTTTGAGCAGAGGATGGAGCAACTGGATCCCTTGGTGATGGGGCACTTTTAGAAATAAGTAGCTAGGAAGCTCGTCTTGATCTGTGCTTAAATTTTGTAATTGAGAAAGGAGCAGCACTGATGGCCTTCAAAGTCCACATAGCATCCCTTATTTGAGGAGGATTACCATGAGATGGCATTTTTGAAGTGGGAGGAGAATTTTTTTATGGACTCAATGAAGTGTTCTCTGAAGATGCAATCCCTCATATCCAAAAAACATTTTTGAATTGGGACTTCCAGTATCTTTATTTTTCCTATCTAAATGCAAAACTGTACAGTTGATAATGTGTTTCCAAGAGAATTTTTGTACTTGGGGCTTATTTGTGATTAAATTTAGTCAAGACCTGAACTAAAATAATTCATTTACCTGCACATAAATTCCTTCTTAAAATGATTTATAATGTTTCTTTCTTGTAAATACCAGCAGTAAATAACAAAACTTCCTCACTAGCTAACCCTTTTTCTTTTTTTTTCTTTTTTTTTCCCCCTCAGTTTCTTTAATAGCATTTACAATTATGGCTTTGTTAACTATATTGGAGTTTATGGTATATCGAGACACCTGGATGAAATACGAATATGAAGTAGACAAGGATTTTACTAGGTAACTCTTATTTCTTAGAATTTCTTTTCAATGTAAGTTGTCTGCATTTCATGAGCTGTTCTGAAAAAGAATGAATTTTAAATGTTCTTGCAATTTATTAGCCATTATGGTTTGAAGTGGAAAAAGTCAGATGGTTTACTACTTGCTTCGTTGTTCAATCTGCTGGGGCCAGGTTCAGTAAACAGAGAAACACGTCTGCCTTCTAGGAAGAGGGAAGATATTTGCTTAGAATCCAGCAACGTTTTGGTCAAATTTAACCCTTTAAACCTGAGGTGCTGTTCTGGCACTCTTTCAGCATTTTTCCAATATGCTTTCTGTTTTGCTTCTGAGTGCAATTCAGGATGTTGAAGATTAATTTTAAAGCACTTAGTTTTCTGGAACCTGTGTATCTGATGATTGCCTGCCATCTTGCTACATGTGACAACTGAGATTGGCTGGAAATACTCTTGCTGTCAATTCCATGTGCTTACCTGATTTTTCTGAGATGCTGCATTTTCACAACTCCACTTGAAGTCAGTGGGAGCCAAGGATGTTTTGAAAACTAAGCTTTGTGTATTTAAATCCTATAACCCAATCCACAGATGCTATGTATGTTTTTGAAAATTGGTTTAAAGTGGTGATTGTGTTATATCAAAAGTACAAAAGTCTATTTTACTCAGAAAAATTTCTGTAGTAAACTTTAGTGAGATGCAGGCAAAACTCAGGTTTTGCCCCTCAAAGAAAAAATCCATTCAAAGAGGCTGACACCCTCCCATCACACACAGGCGTATTCTGAGGATAAATATATTAATCATTGTGATGTGCTCAAATATTACAGAGGTAGAGGCTGTGTAAGTACCTTAAAAGGAATAGTCCTAATTCATGTGCCTTTTTTATTTTATTTTTATAAATATTCTGCTGCATGAAAAGTCCTGCTTTTAAAAGTGGCTGTACTTCAGTGCTTGAAAAGTCCATGTTTCAAAAACAGAAGTCTGTATCAAAAGAAATAGTATTTTCTGACCTCTGGATCCCAATTTGGGACAGGCTGAGCAGCTGTTGAACTGTGATCTTTCCCACTAAAATGAAATAAACCCCATTCCTGTAGATGGTGAAACAAGAAGTAGATGTTCAAATCCTTGCACAGGTTTTTAGCTTTGTGATTTTCCCCCCCTCTCCCCCCCCAGTCCCCTATGTCCCTCCTGTTCCACTAAATTCAGTGGGAACTGGGCACTACTACAGTCTCATGAAAAGATACTTCAGAATATTACTGAGAATGGAAACATTGCTTTCTGCAACCACTGGGCTTTTATAAGAGGCAGCTAAACTCCTGAACCAACCATATTTCATTCTGTTTTTAAAGTTCACTGAAATATTGTATTTTTTCTGTGGAACTTGCCTCTTGTCTTATATTAAGGGTTTAAGAGGTGAATAGGACACTGATGTAAACCAGTCATTAAACATGTCTGGCTAAGTTTCACCAAATCTTGGAGGATAATATTTATCTGTACTGGTATTCATTTTATCTTTGGAATGCATCGCTGTATGTATTCTCTCACATGCTTTTTTTTTTTCCCTTGGTGTTTGTACTAAGTTTACTTACTATTGCAAACTTTTGCTTTTTTTATCTTCCAGTAAATTAAGAATTAATATAGATATTACCGTTGCCATGAAGTGTCAATGTAAGTATTCCATCAGCATGATAGTGTTGGTTGTTATGAGTATTTGTTTTAAATTGCTATTGCTATCAGATGAAAATCTCCCACAAGCCTAGATGCTAGGCACACTTTGAAGTCTAAACATGGCTCTGACGCAGACTCTGGTCTTGGGCAACTTATTCAACCTCTTTGCCTCAGTCCTGCCATTTGATAAATGGGGACATTACTTAAGTATCTCATCAGGCTGTTAGGACACTTGCTGTTCAGCGTGATCTTTGGAGATGCAAAGTGCTAAGTAAAAACTAAACATTTTATCAGTCTACTTATTGCAGTTAGTGTTCAATCAATCTTCTCACGTATTGTCCTTTTTTAAAAAAAATCAAATCACTTAGTCCCCTCTGACTAGTATCGTTTGGATTTGATACCAATATTTATGTAGATGAAAGAGATTTAAGTGTGCAGTTATTCCTATGCGTGTATATAGCTACACTAATTAGAATTCCTATAATATTTTGTTCAATATTACTGTTTAAGAAGAGGCATAAAAAACATCTTCTGAAAGTGATACATCAGTGAGAAATGACGTGACTCCTAAATGTCTCTGTCCTCTTCACGCACTCTGCCCTCTGTCTGTGATGTTTTTTAATTCAGCGGTTTGAAAAGTAGTTTTTGTTTTTTGTTCTCAGAGTTATCAGTTTCCTGCAAGCTTCTTTCCTTTACTAATATGGGCTTGCATACGCTTAAAAAACAATAGATTTTTTTTTCTCACTGTAATTTGTATCTGCTAATTTACTGAAGAGATGTTGTCAAGCTTGATTTCTGCTAGATATTTTTGGTTTTATTCTTATCGATTAATCTTTTAATGGTGTGGGTTTTTTTTTTGTTTTTTTAAACAGATGTGGGGGCTGATGTTTTGGATTTAGCAGAAACAATGGTTGCCTCTGCAGATGGTTTAGTTTATGAACCAGTAAGTTTATTCTATTTTCTTTATAAAGATGGTGCTTTTTACTAGCTTTACATATCTTTTCATTTTAGCTAAATCAAACCTTTGAAAATACTATCCAGTCCTGCAGTTGGACCCAAACAGTCATTCTGAAGCCATTTGGGCTTCACAGGGTCACAAAGGTTTTTTTTTTTTTGTTTAAAAAAAAAAAATGGTTCTGGGATTGATTGTATAATCTTATTATGCTCATACTAGGAAGAAAAGCTATCCAGAAATGCACTTTCATTATGAGCATGGAACAGTGTTTTTCTGCATGCTTACTCTCAGTAGTGGGGTGCAGCTTAACTCTGTAACTAAGAAAACTATAGCAGATTCCCTGTTCTTGGGTCCGCATTCATGAATAGATTGAAATTTCCTATAGCTATTAAATCACATCACCCTTGGGTAGCATATTTGTTTCTAGTGCTGAATTATAACCACTAACAATTAGCTCCACATTCGTTTTCCAGTCAATTAGATGAATAAGGATCTCCCAGCAACAACTTCGCTTACTTTTAACAGAAAGGCAAAGCAAAATCAAGTTGAATCTGAACATTTTTTTTTTTTGTTATCTTCTCCTCCAATTTAGGTGTATTCTTTTAATGTTGGTTTCTTGAGTTTGCTTTTTCATTTTGGACTTTTAAAAATTTTTCTGGGAAGTGGTTCAACAGACTACCTCATGGACTGTTGTTGTGTTTCTTTAAGTGGCGTTGTGTGTGTACCTGTGCGTGTGGTGGGGGTGTGTGTTCTCCTCCAGTTTTTGGAGAACCAGTTTCAAGTGCTACCTGAAGTGCAATCACAGGTTCTTTAATAGATGGCCATTACTGTGATGTCTTCTTGCCTTTCATTTGGGAAGGCAGCGATGCATGTGGGTATGTCATTTCCTCAAATCACTGAGTCCTATAGCAATTATATGCTGCTTCCCCAAAGCAGCCTGCAGTATGTCTATATAGAGCTATACATCCACGGCTGGCCTGTGCCAGGTGACTCGGGTTTGCGGGTCTCAGGCTGTGGAGCTGTTTAATTGCTGTGCAGACTTCTGGGCTCAGACTTGAGTCTTGGCTCTGGGACCCTATGAGTGGGAGGGTCCCAGGGCTCAGGCTGCAGCCGAAGCCTGAAGTGCACACAGCCCTGAGCCCTGTGTGTCCGAATCAGTTGGCATGGGCCAGCCATAGGTGTTTCTTTGCTGTATAGTCATGCCCTGTAAGTTGAAATTCAGTTCAGTACAACGGGCTTGTCTGGATGGGGCTAAATACTTTGCCTAAGGGGGGGATGTGCTGCATCACAGTTGTTTAGTTGCAGATTGATTAATTAAGCCCATTAAGAAGCAGTTCTGTCTCCCTCATGGTCTGCAAGCTCTTCTGTCACAGCTGAGGGAACATGTTCTTTCTTGGAGACTGTTCAGTTTACAGTAGCTGAGGAAATACATATGCCATTATTGAACCTTTTCAGTTCATTTGTAATTCTGTGCCAGAAACAACTTACAAATATTTGATTAGATGAGTCATATTTTCAGAACTTTATATAAAACAAATGTGGAGGTGTTATGCCATCAATTATTAGAAGTGTAATCAAAGCAGTACACATACCAGTGAAACGTGTGGTGACAGTTACATCCTTTGTAAACCTTGTAAGTTCCTGCGTTTTTGAGTCAGACCCCTAAAAATGGGTGATTGGAGGGGGAGGACAGAATCTTAGGCCCACTAGGAGTTGTCAGGATTATTGGGCCTGCAGATTTATTCTAATTGTGGCTCAACTGTGAAAAATGAGAATTCATAAGATGTCACAACCTATAAAAATAAATGGTAATGGGAAAAGGTAGGAAAGGGAGATGGACTGAATTAGTCCAAACAATTCAGGCCATGTTAACATCATGCTTGGCAAACAAGAACATAGAGGTCTGGAAATGTGTGACCAAAAACTGGTGTGTCAAAGCTAGGCCTAATTGGTGGATGATATAATGAGAGGATGTACTATTTCACCCACCGTTCCCTTTGTGGGACCTGGAAGAATGAACTTTTTTGAAAGAACAGACAGAGGCAACAGGAATGAGCTTTGCCATCATGACTGCCACCCCCATGGTCTCGTCAGATCCCCAGGCCTCCTTTGTCCTAATCCAAACAGATGTCCTGACTAGACTAGCCCAGAGACGCACCCAAATGACACCGCCAACTCTCCCAGCTCCAGCTGAATCCCAAACAGCACGTGGGATATGAGACGTGACTGTGTATTCTTTTCCTTCCCATCTTCTCTTCCCTAGCCCTCTTCTTTTTTCATTCGAAGTGTCTCACAGCTGGTTGAGAGAGTTTGTTTATTTTTTGCAACACTACTGTCAGCCTGTGCCCATAAAAAGGCAACTAAAAGGAATAGCCTGAACCAGTGGTTCTCAAACAGTGGTGGCCTGCCCCCCCCAAATCACACACTTTCCCCCTTCTGAAGGGAGGGGGGCTTTCAGAAAAAAACAGGCTGGTGCTTCTTTGTGCTGTAGGCCCTGTTTTTTTCTTGCAAGGGGGGGTTTGAGGGAAGGGGTCATGATTGTGTGTGGGGGGGTGCTTCCCATGCTGTACGCCCTAACAGTTGAGCCCACCTTCTCCTGAGCCCCCGCTTTCAGAAAACAGTGTTTAGCTCTGCACCTCCCCCCCACGCCCGCACTTACCAGCCGCAGCCCCCAGTGTTGGCTGGGATCAGGCAGCCTCACGTGGGGCTGGGCTGGCCCTTCACGATGTCGATGTGTGTGAGGGATGCTGGGGGTGCCCCTCAGTGCCTCCTGCCCTTGGAGAAAGGCCAGGCCACTTCCCCTCCTGCCCCCCCACATGCTTACCTGTCACCAGCCCAGCCCCATCTCAGACAGCACAGGGAGGTTGGGTCAGCAGTTGAAGACACGAGCGAGGCACTGAGGGGTGCCTCCTGCGCCCATGCCCCTTCAGGGGCAACAGCAGCAGGATGGGGAGCATGCCCGGTAGTGGCAGGGGGCGGCTGCTGCAGGAGGTGGGTTGTGGCGGCAGCTGCTTCTGTCTCTGGGGCGTGGGGAACTGGACCGGCTCTGACTTCTGCTCTTAGACCCCATCCCCAGGATCCATTTTACGCTTCCTCAGGGGTGTGTGCCCACACTTAGAGAACCGCAGCCCTGAACAGCCCAATGCTGGTACAAGTTTGCCAGATCTCAGAGTAGCTAATACGACCGTGTGTTGTGTTTGCATTTTTTCCTGCAGTCAAGTCACATGTGAAAGTCAACACCAGAGACAGAAGCCACATTTTCAATCTTTGCTGGTGGTGTTCTCTCCCATTTTGTGTGTGTATCTCGTGTCGTCTTCTAGAAAATGGGATTGAACTTTAACAGCCGCAACAGTTCCAGCTCATCTCAACTAACCTCTTTTCACCCAAAGGGCAGTTCTCACCATCTTGAATATCATCTAAGAGGCTGTCAAACAAGGGGTCTTTTCCTTCTAAAAACTCTCTCCAGCTAAAGGGAAGAGGGATGTTGTTAAAATGTGAAAGCCTTACTTAATACTTTACATTCCAAATGCTTTGCTGTGTCTGCAGTAAATGGATAAAGTGCTGTTTAATGGTGTGTTTGCCCTGGTATTAAGTAGGGTTAGATCTTGGTATACCAAATGCCGAACCTCGTGTAACACCGTTGGGCAGCGACTGACTTATGTGAACACCTTTGACTCTTTGGGCCCGTATATTCCATTTTAGTTACTACAACAGGGCTCCGACTGTTCTTGCTGCTTTTTTAAAAACTACAGTCATAAAATCTCTGAAGAAGGGGCCTCAGGAGGTCATGTAATCCATTCCCTTGCTCAAAGCACGTGTAGTTATGTTGCTGTCTTTTGAACTATGTATCAGAAAAGCTCCATCATAGAGTCTACTTTGGAGTTTCCATACACTGACCATGTAGATATATTTTTAGTGCAAAATAAAATATTCTTAAATCACCTTTCTTTTTTTCTCATCTGAATTGTGTGGAGAGACCTTGGGTGCAGTGGAATCATTGGTATTGCTTTTTGGTTGTCTTAATACCTGTTTTCTTCTTTGTTACAGGTAGTATTTGACCTTACTCCCCTTCAAAGAGAGTGGCAAAGGTAATAGATTATTCTAAAGCACTGAAATGAATGCATGTAGGTTGAACAATGATAGGTCTGGTTTTCTTCTGTCACTGGAAATAATTTAGAGACTATATTCTGAGTATATCTAAGTCAAGTTTAAAAAAAAAAAAGCCTGATGTTATATTTGAACAGGTACTGCCTAGAAGAGCCCACTGAAACTGAAGCTCATTTATTTTTTTTCCTCTCTGGCCTTTTAAAGCTTGCCAGCCAATATTCAGTATCTTTACCAGGAATGATGCTATTTAATTTTTAAAATATAAAACTATCAGTTCTTGTAATTAACTAGGCCTGACACATTTTATCTAGTTTAATTGCATGTGTGTTTTTTGGTACATCTACTTGTTTCTCGTTTTATGTCAGTGTTGTTAAGCCAAAATAACTCACCACTCTCATTAGTTAAATTCATTATTGTTAGGACTAAAAATGTATTGTTATTTCCTTCCTCCAATAAATCCTTGGTGCAGCTGGGGAGAGGTGAGAGAAATGCTCCAGTTTACTGTATAACACAACAGTAAGGTGACAAGTGAACATGTTTTAATCCAAAAATCTGGAGATCTCCTGCAGAACTTTGTGTAGTATGAATTCAGGCATAGGATTTATTATTTGTTCTTGTTGGAATTGGGAGATTGGTGAGGAGGGAATTGTGTTTGGAACCCCAAACTTCTGAGTTTATGATGGAGCCACTTCCAAGGTAAATGAATATTTGGGGCTCCCAACCTTCACCATGTGCAGCGTTGCTGTAGCTGTGTCGGTACCAGGATAGTAGGCACACAAGTTGGGTGATGTAATATCTTTTTATTGGACCAATTTCCATTGGTGAAAGGGAGATGCTTACACAGCTTCTTCAGCTCTTCTGAAAAAGCTCTGTGTAAGCTCAATAGCTTGTGTCTCACCAGTAAATCTTACTGTCTCTCTCATCTAAAAGCTCTGTCACACTCTAAAGCCTTTTAAATTATTACTTAGTTCTTTGGGAATCTTTTCTCTAGTTTTATCATACTGATAATACACTCTGAGTCCAACCTCAGTGCTTGTATTTTATTTTTACTTTTTAAATTGAAATTCTTGAGCAGTAGGAATATTTGGCATTTGTCAGTACTTAACATACCAACCTTTTGCTGAATTGAATTGTTTTAAAATATGTGACTAATATAACTGATGGTGACTATGAGTTTCTTTTCTGTTGCATGCACTTATGCTCACTGTACTTGTCTGTGTGATCTTTAGGATGCTGCAGTTAATTCAGAATAGGCTGCAGGAAGAACACTCCCTTCAAGATGTGATATTCAAAAGTGCTTTTAAAAGTGCTTCAACAGCACTGCCACCAAGGTGAGAGGAAAAATTATTGTGTGCAATTAATTTCCTTTTCTCATGACAGATTCATTTCTGGTCTTGAATGCCTCTGTCTTGCCTCAGGTTTCCCTGCATTCAAAACCTTTGTCTTAATGTTTGAGAGACTTACTGGTCTGGATTGTGAATTACATCTTTAGTGAGTCAGCAAACGCTTGCCAGAAACGTTGTTCCTTTTTATATGAATCAGTTTGTCTTTTTTCATCATTTTTGTGATGATCACCACCCTTCAGGATTCATCACTTACCTGTGATGTTGTAATGCTTCTTAAAATTAATGATAAAAATATTTTAAACAAACTTTATCTAATTTGGTTAACTACCATTGTAAAATAATTTCAGAGCCCTCTGTTTCAGTTCTTTCTTTTCAACCATTGACAGGAGATACTGGTTTTTACGTGTTCTCTTTGGCATTTGCATTTCTGATATAAATAAAAATATGAAATCAATAACAAACATGAATTTTTCTTTAATTAAAAAATAATTTACACAATATATAGAAAACTTACTGTGCCTGCCTCATCCAATGTAAGATTTAAAAAAATCCCTTTCTCCTCCTCCAGTGCTAATAAATGTCCTCTCCCATAGTTACTACATTGTAGCCTCCTGTCCCATGTCTGGAGATTGAGTATATCCTTTTGCCTTAGGCCACTGCTGTAGAGTGCTCAGAAATGATGCTCACGTTCCATTATCTTCTGCCAACCACCAGCACACATTAGTGCCAAAAACTGAGACCCCCGCCCCCATTTAAACTACACTTTCAAAATGTCTTTAAAAAGATGTTGAAAATTGTTCTTGTTCTTAAGTCATAACTTGGCTTTCAGCAACTGTGTTTTTTAAAAATATTTTGCCCGGTTCATCCTGGCCAGCACAGCTGCTTTACTTGAATAAACGATTTTCAATCAGACTTACTGAAAAATGTTTCATGAGGTGGCAGATATATCTCTAGAGCTAAGGGAGAGTGTTCTCTGCAATTGTTCCAGGTCTTGTCTATCCGGTTAGCCACAACCCCTAGGGGTCTCTCACATGTGAGGTGATGCATTATACCTGTGAGTGGTATAAGGCTGGCAAGAATAGTGGTTATAAAATAAGTTACTCTCCATTTGTTTCCTCTTCACAGTGGGGGGGGTGTGTGCATGCGTGCACTTTTTCTTAAATCTATAAAACGTGCTTGTTAGCATAGCTTTGGAGTTCTTAGTTTGTAATTAGAATTAGTTTTCCCTTTTCTGAAAATCTAGGTTGTACTGGAAGATTTATTTTCCATGGCAGAAGAATATGGTCTTTATTTTACATTATTGTTGTCTTTTTCTAAATGAAAAATACTCTCAATTGCTGTTTTGAGTTATTTCTCTGTGTCTTGTTAAAACAGGGAGGATAATTCATTACAGCCTCCAGACGCATGCAGAATTCATGGTCATCTCTATGTCAATAAAGTGGCAGGGAACTTTCACATAACTGTGGGCAAGTATGTTCTTTTCACTTACTGAATATACTACAAATTGACCAAGACCAGTGTGTTTGTTGTTAAAAACCTTTCTTTGGCTCACTTTTCCCTACTTAGCTGCTTTTATCATTAATGCAGATTCACTTTCTGGTCATATTTTTCATATGGTATCTCTCATTTCAAACATCAGATTTCTTCATGTCTGATTTATAATCAAATGAACTATGGAAACTTTTTGAATGGTCTGTCATATATCCATAAATTGAACCCTTACAGCTGATTAGATGAACTAGTGCCTTGTGTTAATCTGTGATAAAGTGACAGCTAAGACTTCTAGAATGCTTATACTTTCCTATGTTTTCACTGGGTCCGCCCTGACTATACCTCTAACTGCATGAGAGCACAGTTGTCCGGCATAGTAAAGAGCATATGTTCTCCAGCTCAGATATTTGTTTGTTATATCGATGAGATAATATAGTTATAGAAACATGTTAGAGTCATGACTAAAGGTGGATCACGGTTTCTTAACATGTTTCTGTAATCATGTTGTCTTGTAAGCACTTTAAACCAAAAATCTGTATTGGAAATCGATGCCTCTAAGCAAGCCAGATGATTGCACACAAGCATGGTTAGAGGTGTCGTGTGGACAGGCCATTTGTGGTTTCTGCAATAACCTTCCTAGGCCTGTGACTGTGCTGTGAATCTTCTCTTGCCTTGCCAAATGTTCCTTTAGCACTTACGTATTTCCTTAAACTACTCCTCGTTCTCCTCTCTATCCCTGTCTGACATCCCCAAGATTGGTTTGCATAACATCCTCTTCTCGGTCTATGGATCCCCTTTATAACCATGTCTCTTCTTGTAGTTTCAACTACCATCTCTGTGTGGGTGAATCCCAAACATACGCCCTCTGTAGTCCAGGGCTTGAAACCTGAGCATCCAGCTTCAAACTCGGGCACCTCGCTAGGACGCCCCCTGCTGCCAAAACCCCACTGCCGTGACTTGTGGTGGGGGCATACGGGTCCCCGCTGCTGAAATGTCACCAAATCCACTGAGTGCCACTGCAGTGCCAACAGCTTTATGTTTCGGTGACGGGGGCCACTCTGCTGCTGGAAGGTCCATGGCGGAGCTAGGTGCCCCCCTAAAGCCCTGGGCACTATGGTGACATGGCACCTAGGGTTTGTTGGGTGCTGTTCTTGTCATGTGTCTCAGATTGTTTCTCTGACATCTGTTCTTAAATATCCAAAACTGAAGCTGTAATCTCCCTCCTCCTCTTCTACCTCCACTGCTATCTCGTCTTCCCTTCCTCCGTCCCAAGGTAACCTGTCTTCTCTCTCATCCCTCCATAGCTGAGCTCTGTTGCTTTCTTCTTTTAATACTTCCTCACAATCAGCCTCGTCACGGTTCTCACACATCAGAGCTTTGTTCGTGCATTGGTCTTCTTTCACCTTGTTACTCTAGTCTTCTACTGCCTGCTTTCCCAATCTTTTAATCCCTCAAGTGCATCTGTTTTGAATAATCCCTCAGCTTTTAATGTCTGAACTGTGAAGGAGGATTCTTTTAATTCTCTTAGGGGTAAACCTCACACTAGTCATAAGGTGTGTTTGAAGAAGGGTTGGGAAAATGGGCCAATTTTCTAGTCCGTGCTGTTCCTTTCCCAGTGTGATTCTGGTACTCCCTTCATTCTACCTCTCTCTTTTCTCCTGTTCTTCCAACCTCTTCCAATGCACATACTATAGAAACCCACAAACAAGTCTGATAATGTGCCTAGTCGCAAGGCAAGTGCAAGCCAGGGAAGCCAATATTAACCACAGGCAACTTGCTGTTTGTTACATGCTTTTTCTTTTACTGCATTTGTACCATGCCAGGCTTTGACAGCTCTTCCCCCAGCAGCTTTCTAGCTAGACAAAGTCTATTTGCATTTCTGGAAATAAATGAAGTTATTTTGTGTGTATTGGAGGATTTTCATGAGCTTAATGCATCTTTCAGGTGGTGGTCTGGTTGTTTGTATTGAGCAACAATAAAAATATCAATGCCCATTATAAAAAGCTATTTTATTTAAATCAAGGGAAAACTAGGCATTTGCTTTATGGGAACCCCCAATTTTTATTATTTGAGTTTCTCATAAGTGTCCATTTAAGCCATTGCTTTATAGAACATGTTTTTGCTTTCTTTAGGGCAATTCCCCATCCACGAGGCCACGCACACTTGGCAGCCCTTGTGAGCCATGAATGTAAGCTTTTTCTATCATCTTTCACAAAACACTGTTGGCTCAGAGCATCTGCTAGGTACTGATTTGGCCATTAGTGTAGTACCGGGCATGTACGATTGCTGCAGTGTTCTAAAAGGGCAATATGCATTATAATAGAAAGCAGAGAATATGCATCAGGAAATTGTATTGTAAAGTGACAAATCTTTTCACACATTTGACATTCAGTCTATAAATTTATGCTGATTCTGTAACAGTCATAATGTAAAACGGTACATAAAATAATATGTAAATAACAATCAAAAGCATGTTGTTATACTATATCTTGGATTTCAAAAGTGCTGTATAATAACATCATTCAGGAACCTGTTCCCTTGCAATATTTAAAATGCCTGACCTGTATCTCATAAAGCTTTATTTTAGTGTTTTGGATTACTAGTCAGGCTGCTGAACGTATATTACTGAAGCAGGCAGAGTGTGTGTGTCTGTGGATGCGTGTGTGTGAGAACTTAACTTTGCTTCCTGATTGTTTAATTTTTAAGTCTCCAATCCTACAAAGACGTCCATGTGAATTCAATTTTAAATTTGTCTAGTCCCATTGCAATCAAACATGAGCATAAATCTTTGCAGGATTAGGAGCTGAATTAATAAAGTTATTGTTGCATGACAGAGGTTTGTGCATTTAACTAATAAAACAATTTAATCTTTCCAACACTTCTGGTCTACTTGAAATGTGAAATGTCAAGTAACTCCAGCTTTCTTCAGCTGCTTCTTGGCCCTTTACCTCTTTGCTGTTGCAAATGCTTGTAAATTTTGATCTTTGTTGTATTGCCTCTATAAATGGGGAAAAGTGCTGAGTTAAAATTGAACATAAATATTTTAAAATATTTTAAAGCTTTGATTATAGTAAATACATACTGGAATTTGTGGATATATTTACAAAGTGCAAATCCTGATAACATTTTAAATTCAACTTGAAGCATTAACTATTCCATTTGATGCCTTCCTGTGTGCGTGCGTGTGTGTGAGAGAGAGAGAGAGATGTACAACAATTTCATATTTCAACCACAAAACCCCCCAAAATACCCCCTTACATTTTGTGGTTCTTGTGTGTTTCCTTTCAGCATACAACTTCTCTCATAGAATAGATCACTTATCGTTTGGAGAGCTCATACCAGGAATTATTAATCCTTTGGATGGGACAGAAAAAATTGCATCAGATCGTAAGTGTGTTATCATGGAAAAATAATTTAGTATTGGAGATATGCTGCTCTTTTAATTCTTAGCTTACAAACTTTAGCATTTTTCTTGAATTCTGCCATTTACAAAAGGCACAATGTAGTAAATAAGGAATGCATCATTCTGTTACTCTTTTTTTATTTACCCTGCATCATTCATGGTGTAGTCTTTTTTTTTAACAGTACTTTGTTACTTCTGATCCTGAATTGTAGTTTCACATACAAATGTACTATATTTAGATTACGGGTGAGCGCTCACCTACTATGAACAAATTCCAAAAGTTTTACAGCTGTGTCTTACAACTTCGACTTGCAGAGCCAAGTATCATCACAAAAGAGACTGTTCAATCGTTCATTAGATTATAGGACTGAAATTCCTAGATTCTATTCGATCTCTACAAACAAGGAGTCTTACAGCACTTTTAAAGACCAACACATTTATTTAGTCTTTAAAAGTGCCACAAGACTCTTCATTTGTTTACTGAAGTAGACTAACACAGCTACCCCTCTGGAACTTGTTCCCATCTCTGTCACTGACTCACTGTATGATCTTTGACAAGTCATTTACATTTTCTTATATATAAATCAAGGCTAATATCTAAGTCAAAGAGGGGCGGTGAGGATTAGTCACGGTTTAATAAGTTCATTGACAATTAAAATATATAGGACTCTTTGGATGTGTTGTACTGCTGAGTAACCATCTATTATTGTATGTCAGTAGCAGGATGACTTACCAAATTATTGAAAAGAAACTGAATTACTTATGTGTTATGAATAATTTGATATGGTAAAAAACTTCAGACCTACAGACCTTGATCAGACAGCACATCTTCTCGTGTTACTTTGTTGATTTGAAATCCCATTTCACTTAACATTATCATTTCAGTTGGTTGGTGTTTTGTTCTTTCATTATGTTGAATGAAGAAGGATTGTATTATAAAGAAATTCCAAAGTGCTGATTGTCTCTAATGACCTGTCTTCTGTAGGGAGACTTTCTGAGAAAATCCAGTCATTTCAGTCCCACTGGTGTTAGCAACACAGGAAGCCCTTGGATAGACAGACCTTTGGCTTCAGCCACCATTTGAAAACTGCTGTCATATCTCCAACTGCTGTGTGCAGGGTTACATGAGTTTGTGGAAGTCTTTGACTTGTCTACGCTTGGGCTGTGGAAAGATTTATGCAGATGGGAAACTTCACACACTGAGTAGTCCTATTGATTTGAATGGGATTACTAGTGTGTGAATCAGGCATGTGCAAGTTTGTCCTAGGGCCTACCCCTTGAAATCAACATTGCTAACACCGAGGAAACCACGCCAGTGTTGTCAACAGTTGGAATTTTTGAAAATGCCCCCCGTGTAGACAGAGCTTAATACGTAATATTCTTAATGGTCTTTTCAGAAAAATACTTGTTTAACAGCCAAATCTCTCTCAAATGATTTCTTTCCTATCATTAGTGTTAAATCAATAGTAAGATATGTTTTGTTTTAGACAACCAGATGTTCCAATATTTTATCACAGTCGTGCCAACGAAACTCTACACATATAAAATTTCTGCAGAAACTCACCAGTTTTCCGTGACAGAAAGGGTAAGTCCCTGTTAGAAAACCCGAAGAAAAGGTTTTGTTTTAGTGTGTGTGTTGGGAAAATTGAGATCCAATTGTTGTTTGCTTATAAATACTCTTCAGACAGGGGTAGTTTATTAAAATACCCCAGGGTATGTTGGGAAAGTATACTGAATATAAAATATATGTATGCAGTAATTTGCATTAGCATCTTGCTAAATGGAAAAGGCTTGCTTTGAGGAAAGGGGGAATACCAAGTCTACTGTCTTTTGCCTTCCAGTGGTTTTGATTTGTATTTGCTGAAGCATCTACTGTTAATCACAGTATCTTGACTGTCAGACTTCCATTATTTTTTATATTTGGAATTCTTTATTTATTCTAAGTCTGTAGACGGAGAAATGCAGCTTTGAGTTACTGCAATGCACTTCTTGCCATGTTCTGTTCAAAGACTGATGTAAATAAGAAAAGAACATTGTAATATACTCCCGTTACATCTCTCTCATTATTATTTCCCTTGTCAGTGGTTGAAGTCAGCTTGATTTTGATATTCACAAGATGAAGGAACAGCTCTTTGACAAGCTGAACTATTAAAGTCAGGCAGGGGATACTAGGCTTACCAAAAATGTATAGTAATCGTTCACTAAAATAGAACTTGTATGAAATTGATTATTCTACAATCCAATATTTCCTCACAGCCTTCATTTTGCATTGTGAGCACTATGCTATGCTTCATTGACTGTTGTTTTTGCTACATTATCAGAGGGGTAGAAAAAGGAATGGTTTATTATTCAGCAGTGGGACATTAAGGTCATTGAAGGAAAGGCGGAACTCAAAGCATGAACAAAAATTAGATACACAATCAGTACAGAATACATTTCAGTCTCCCCACTCTTCTGACTCATCTAGCATTTTCCCCATTCCTTTGCCAGACACTCTCACTGCTCCTGCCAAGGCCTGCCACCTGGAACGGTTTTTTAAAATTTTTTCCACCTCATTGATTCTCATCTCATTTTACATCACAACTTTTCTCCCTGTATCTCATCTTTCACTTTCTGCTAGGAAAGTTACTTATTTTATTAATAGGATGTATACATCTTGTGTAATTGTATTTAACTCTGCAAATCTTTTGGCGATTCAATTTGTCTGAAAACATGCTACAGAATATGAAGTTCTTCTTAGGAACCTCTTATGAATAAGTGAGGTTGTGGATGGGATTACAGGGATGTCTCACCAGGCAAGCCTGCCTGTTAACAGCATAGGTTTTTTTTGTCTATTAAATAGAGAACCATTATTCAGTAAAAAATTGTCTAACGTGCAAGTGTTGTACCAGACTAGGGGTATGGCCAGAGATTGAAAAAACCCAAGATCCCCATTGTGCTAACTAGTCATGGTTAAAGCCTGACCCCAATAGGGCTTCTTCATCCATAGCAGAGACAGTGAGAAATACAGCTTGTCCTCCTCTGTGCTGACTGCAAAGCCATGGTTAAAATAATGTTAGTTAATGCAGTGGTTTGAAAAATTGTTTGAGTAAGTTTAAAGCGTGTTACTGTGAACAAGGCCTGAGTGTTGACCAATACCCACCTATTCCACTTAGCATCACTTTCCTACTTAGATCAGGGCGGATCCTCAGCTCACGTAAAGTGTTGTAGTTCCATCGAAGTAAATACAGTGGTGACAGTTTACATCGGTTCATAATCTCATCTTGTTAGGAACCAGCACTTAAACCGTCTGCAGCAGCTAAAAGTAGAAATATTAGATTAAAATGCCACGAACACAGATGGTTTTTCTCATTAGCGTAGCTTTAGAACAACAGGAAGGCACTCTGTACCAAACAGAAAAGAACCAACCGTTTAACACATCCGTGACTTTCATAATAACCGTAACTAACTCCATCTAGTGCTTTTTAATTTTTTTTTAAAATATGCTTAATAACGTATGTCTGTATCTGTCCTTTTTGCATAATACTGTCTGTTGATCTTAAAATTGGGAAAGTACTTACAAAACAGTGTCAGAGAGGAAACCCATAAGTGTTGCAGTTTATAGAAGCCCTTTGTATGTAGCTGATAAATTGACATATGGATTTCTTTCTTTGGTTTGGTAACAAAGCAACTGTATATTCTAAATATAACGTGGTTAAACATATCAGCTTCCATTTAGTGAAGAAAGATGAGATATCTGAATTTGTTATGCTTTTGAGTTTGCAATGCATTATAGTGGGTGCTCTTTAATAAGATGAAGGAATGTATTAAATTCACAAATGGGATGAAACTGCTTCATGATCCATTGCCTTTCTGTTTAGTTTCGCTCTCTTTTTTTGTATTGCTTACCTCTTCAGCCTGTTCACTGCTGAATATATCTTCCGTCAATTAGTTCTTTGCTGCGTGTGTATTTCCTCAGCAAGTTGTACCCGACAGGTTATTTATCAACAGCTCTCACTAGCATGCAAATAGTGACAGACTTCACAGTGACTTGATTGATGGGACTTTCTCTTGAAAACCATTCAAAAGAGCATGAATTTCTAGATGTTAAACTGTTTTATACTTGATCATCTTCATGATCAGGAAAGTAGGATAGGAAGCAGAATGTTAATTTTGCTGAACATTCTGAATGTGAGAAGTATTTGGAATACCGGTAAGAAATCCTATAAAACAGGCACAGAGAGGTGAGAACTGGAGAAATGAGAATCAGCTTAGGAGGACAAGCTAATACACGAGGGAGAAACAAATTGAAACATAGATAATTCAAATATTAGATATCTGTTTCTAGACCCCTTGGATTAAAATTTTTGAACATATGAGCCTTATTTTCAGAATTATTGAGCACTAACATCCTTCTTGAAGTTATTATGGTCTGTGTGAGCTCAGCAACTCTGAAAATTGGGCCCAAGATGTTGAAGGTTAAGCTTCCAGATTCACATTTAGGGATCTATTAAATAACATGCGGCTCCTATTAACTTCACTTGGGGTTACGACCACTAGGAACTCTTAATATGAGACCAAGGTGTCTCAGATGAGGCACCCAGATCTAGAGCCTGGTTCTTAAGATCTGGACCATAACATCTCTCAGCCACCTCATTTCACCGCTCTGTAAAGTTGGTGTAATGGTTTCATGCTGTGAAGTTTAAAGTGCACATGGATGGTTCATACTTAAAGGAAGAAAACACTTATAGACTGGAATATTTCTTTATGGCCCAACCTTATATTAGGGGTGGTACAAGGCTGCACCATCCTGAGATGTGTGGGAAGCTACACTCCCTCCTGGTGTACTTGGCCTGTTTCATGGAGTGGGACAAGCTCATGACGGTTATGTCTTTCCCTTCCTTTTTGAGGCAATTACAGGGGCACAGGGAGGAAGCTCTCCCTGGCTCATACCATTATCTCCGGCCCACAGGCATGCTGTCTGGACCCCATATACCTGCAAGAAGGACAGGGATGATGTGGTTTGAAATTAGGCCCTTAAACTACTGTATTAAGTAAGCCTGTATCCTGAAGGGGAGCCTGTGAATCTCTTAGTTGTAGAATAAAAGAAGAGCAGGTACCAGTCACTGATACTGAATAAAGGCATGCAATACAAAGGGCAAGTAAACAGGAAAATGAATAGTGACTTACCACCATAAAGGCCAACGGGATAAAATAATCTCATCCTTACTTGGGTCAAAATCTAGTTACGGGTGGCTTTTCAAAAGTGCTTGTCGCGGTGCGTCACCTTGTTGCTCTCTGGTCTCATGTTGATTACTGATAGTCCTAACGAACTGCTCTTCGTCAGTCATGTCCATTAGATGTTGCTGTGCACGTGACTGATGTGCGACCACTAACTTCTGTATGTTTCTCTCTTTGCCCTCAGGAAAGAGTGATTAACCATGCAGCTGGCAGCCATGGGGTATCAGGGATATTCATGAAATATGACATCAGTTCACTTATGGTGACAGTAACAGAAGAACACATGCCTTTTTGGCAGTTCTTAGTAAGACTCTGTGGCATTATTGGTGGAATTTTCTCAACTACAGGTAACCAGAAATATATTCCTTCTTGTCTCCTCCCAGGTAGATAAGATTGTGCAACTAAAGCCATAAATCCACTGGCCACCCTGGTTATACTACTGGTTTTGTGTGTTCATAGAATAAACTGTGAGGTATCCAGTCACAACTACTGAGTGGGATATCGGTTTGTTCATTAAATACTGTAACATTGTGGTAGTCTAACTATGTATAGAACAATTCCAAAGGGGTAGCCGTGTTAGTCTATTGTAGAAAGACAACAGAGTCCTGCGGCACTTTTAAAGACTAACAGATTTATTTATCACATGAGCTTTCATGGGAGAAAATCCCACTTCGTCAGATGCTTTGAAGATAGGAAAGTTACAGAGTGGGAGGAAATTAAATGCCGGGGAGTGTATGACATAGCATCAGGTCAGGCTGTAACAGCAAATCAAAATAGGTGTTAGGATTCAAAACACTGGGGAACAGCACATAGAGGAGGGGGAGGTCAAATCACTTGTTGTAATGAATAGAATATGTATAGAATGTCCCAGTATGCTGTTGTCTTTTCTTTTCTAACTAAAACTATTCTTTTCTGGAAGTTCATGGATATACTCTCTGAAACCTTCAGACCTCTAATATCTTGTCTGACTATATAATGCAGTTGGGACCTAACTCTGTTAAGCTTGCCCAAGACTTATTGAGGTAAAACTACCATTGACGTCATTGGCGGTTTTTCCTTGGTCAAGTTTTAAATGGACCATAGGATTTGGCCCGTGAGAGAGATGGCTTGGTGTAGGCCATATCTACATTACCACTTATGCCAGCAAAATGTATATCACTCAAGGATATGGGCAAAAAACCATTCCCTCGAGCAACATAAGTTTCACTGTGTGTGATGTTCCCCTCTGCCATCTGGACTGGTAGTTCACTGTGTCACTGCAGTCCCTCACTCCTGGAGCGCGACTTACACTTGCCTGCTGTGTGAACCACCCAGTCCTGGATCAGTTCGCTCACGGTCTCCTACAGGCAAGTGGCTCCTCCTTCAGTGAGTAAATGCGTTTGGCCAGTCACTCATGGGATTCTGCAGCAGAATGACCCCAGCCAATATCCCAGTCCCAGCTGCAATCCTGGAAACTGCCTCCTTAGAGTTCTGTGCTGCTCACTGGATTCTGCAAGCTCACTGATTAGTCAATTTAGCAAAGAAATTAATATGCACCAGCTCTGTCACTCTAAATGAGATCTCTATACACACACAAACCACATGCACTGCTTTAGATAAAACAGACAAATAAGTTTGAGTATAAAAAGATTTTAAGTGATGATAAACCAGAGGACTATAAGTCAGGTTTGTTCAGGAAGAAGTAAAAAGGTAAGTCACATTCTAAACTAAAAGCTTCAGAAGCGTTGCAGTCTTTGATATTATCTTACCACAGGCTGGTTGGTTGGCCTCCAGCCAGGCCTCTCTTCCTCCTCACCCTTCCCAAAGTCTTTCAGTTGTTGGATGGTGCTGTGATTGTCCGGCATGATTTCCTTCACTGAAGTCAAATGAGCATCACTTTATCAGATGCTCAAGCCAGTCCATTGTTCCTGTATGCATGCCTCAGCGAGGCATGAACTCTGCTCAGCTTTGTGTTTGCCTAGATCTGTTAGTCATTTGAGACATGTATTTGGGACTATTACATAACCACACATATGACATTACAGGAAGCAGACTACCATAACCATGTGTAGTATGTCATGAGCATTCCCAAAACACCGTACATGGCACACTTTGCATTCATTAGACAATACAGTTTCACTGTACAGATGGAGTGATTTGTGTATCATTCACAAAGATGTACATGGAGTAGAGCGTCACATTGTGATAAGTCATATTGTGCACAGCACTATGCCAGCAGAAGAGCGTCTCTTGCTGACATAGCTACCGCTCTCATGGGGGTGGTTTTATTATTTGACGCGTGAGCACTTTTCCATTGCCATAAAGTGGCTACAGGAGCCATCTTACAGTGGTACGCACTGTAACCTCACTAATGTAGAGATGGACTTAGTTGAAGAGGCATGTAAATTCTGCGATTATGCAGGGCCATAATGAATCAGGTTCCTCTTTGCCTAAGAATTATTTGTCACATGCTTTTAATTTGAGGAAAGCATCTCGCTATTCTGTACTAGTCTTGTTGAAACAGACACATTTTTCACCTCAAACATTAGCTCTCCTGTTGCCTTTCAAACGATATTTGTCTATTTGCATAACTTGGTCAAAAGCCATTGTGTTCTTTTGGGTGGCAACGCTTGAACCATTATCAAATTACTTCAGAGCACTTCAGTTTTCTAGTGAAGTGTGGTACAAAGTTCATCGTGTTCCAGTGAGAAAAGTCATTCACTGAAGTATAGTTTCCTTTAATTTTAACGGTAGAGAAAAACAAACAAAAATGAGCTGGTTTCCATAGGTAATTAATAACGGCTTGAGTGGGCTCTGATCCCCCTTTTGCCTTTGAACTTGTAACCACACCTGATAGGCAACGATTGGTTGGTTTCCCCATCCACACAATGGCTATTGGTACATCCTTCCTGTGACCTGAAACCCCCTTTTGTTTTCCTTCCTCTGTGACCATGTTCCCAGGCAGTTACTTGTTTTTTCCCTGCCTTGATTGAGTTTTCTGGACTTACCAACCAGCAGCTGGCTTAACAAACCATCTCCAAGACCAAGTCAGTTTACATTAAGTGAAAAAATAATTGATTGGTACTTCTAAAGAAATAGAGGGAAAAGCATGACGTAAATGTGTCCAGCGCGGTGTTACAGAAAGCATTGGTAGATTGGTTCTGGATTGCTTCCTGTGGCAAGAAATTCCTTTTAACTCCTATTGCGGTGCTCAGGGTACAAGTTCAGCAGGTACCAAAGACAAACCCCAGGTTGTTTCACTGAATCTCTCCATTAGCTCTATAAACTCTAGAGATCCGGCTCGGACTCAAAGTATCAGAGCTGTGCTGTTTGCAGTATGGGGATTTTTGCTTATTCAGTGCATATCTCTGGTTCATTCAAGGGGCAGGATAACACGTGTAGCACATGGCCATCGACATGGAAGACCTTAGTGATGTTCATCTAGGCTTCTGTCCAATTTAAAAACGAAACTTGTAAAATGAGCTTTCCGCTTCTAATGGAAACCTGAGGTTTCTTGTCGAGTTTTTTCAAATGGGAGTGTAATAAACTGGCCAGTCTGAATCAAAGTTTTTGATTTTTTTTTCCCCAGCTCAGTAAATAAGGGGTTGACAACCTTTGCCTGCCCCGCCCCCTGGTGGGGCCAGCAGTTGCCGGGGGCGGGGCCAGCAGCCATGGCACGCAGCTTCTCCTTTTCCCTGCTGGGCCTGCTCCCAGGAGCCATGGCATGTGTGCGGCTCTTGCAGCTTCAGGCCCCACTGGGGGCGGGGCCAGCAGGGGGGAGCTGCCCCGGGCTCAGGAGCCCTCTGTGGCGAGGCGCGCGTGCCAGCCGACCCCTGGATTAACTTAATTCCCACATTTTTAATGTGAAAATTGGGTTTCTAAGGTCACATTCACATGGGAAAAAAATGAGTGACTTCCATTTCAAAATAGGAATCTTTGTTAAAGAAATGAAAAATATTTAGAAAATGTGACACTTTTTTTCAGTGCATGCATGTTGATCAATTGTACTGAGGCAGAGTTTGTTTAAACTTGATGTCGTATTACTGTTATTTCCAAAACCTCTTTTACACCCAGACCTCATCTTATTTTTTTTGTAAACATTCAAACCTGTTTGATATTACAGGCATTTTACATGGCATTGGAAGGTTTATAGTGGAAATCATCTGCTGTCGTTTCAAATTGGGCTCTCACAAATCTACACCTGTAAGAATATTTTGTGTTCTTCTCATAGGAATTAAGGAAGTAGGGGAGCTGTGTAAAAGCAAAGTAAAAGATTTTAAAGGTCGCTAGCTATAGTGAAAGAATATAATTGTAGGATCCAATCCTGTTCCTAGTTAAATACATGGCAAAACTCCCCTTGGTTTCACTGGGAGTATGTTCAAACTATTTAAAAAAACTTCTGAACAACACGCGTCGTTAGCCAGATTTGTAAAAAGAGGACAGGGATGTTCTCTGGACAGTCTGCTGGGGGTGGGGGAGGAAGAGAGGAACCCACACACTTTAATGGGGTTTAAGGATGCAGAAAAGCAGAGAATGGAGAAATGTGTATTTAAAAAAAGCAAAATGCAATGGATGAAATTCTAGAACAAAGTATTAATAATATTTTTGTTTTGTTTGCTTGCTTAGGTCCAACTTCCTGATGGCCACATAAATAACCACTTACCTCTAATTACAGACAACAGTATGCATTAGCACCTTCTTGGGAAATTTTTTTTCTTTCTGCCTGAAACAGACGACCATTTTTATAATGAAACATTGTGCAATATGTTGAGACAGTGCTGATGGGCAGCAAAAATCAAGCCTTTTAAAAAAAACCGGTCTGTGTAATTTCTCTCTTAAGAGCACACAGAGTTGAAGGAAGCCAGGAAGCTCTGTGATGCCAACCTCTTCTTGAGCTAGCAGAAGCATTACTGACGACAGACGATATTTGCAGTGAAACGGAGTGTCTTTGTGAACACTGCCATTGGCACTGAAGTATTGGTGTCATGGTCTGGATTCCACCTCCGAAAGCGAACACGCCTGCCAGATGCAGAAAGAGCCCCGGGTGGTTTTCACTATGCAGTGGAAGCAGTAGTAATTTATGAAGCCAGGATTTGCTGTTAGGCTTTCAGAACGAGGACATGGGATTTTTGTTTAAATGAGTGGCTAGAGGAGGTTTGATTACGGTGCTGTTGGAGGTGGGGCCCTATTAAAAACCCTGAGATAAAAGAGGACGCAGGGATTGAGACAGAGCCAGAGCACTTACAGCAGTCACTGCCATTCCCCGGTAGCACCATTAACGTCTTCTAGGAAGATGTGCTGCAGCGCGGGAAATATGGCATTTCTCTTATCTTCTCACAGCCAGTTTTGCCAGTAATCAGCTTATCTTTGAGTCTGAGCCAAGGGACCAGGGACAATAAGTCTCTGTTGAAAAGGTGTTGATTGGAATGGTTATCTGTTTCTTATCCAGAAATGAAAAACCACCTCTCTGCTGTGGCTTAGCAAAGAAATGAATGAATGTCTTCTGATTAGGTCAACCACAAAACTATTTTTCAAGGACAGACGTACTCTGCCTGCCACTGGAACATGATCTTTGGCAAATAAAATTGGGAAATAAGAGAGGCGAGAACTGAAGATCAAATGGCTAAGTACAGCAAGGCAGTTTATTACTAAATACTTCAGAAGCAAGAAAATTGAGCCAACCAGTGAGTTTGCTGGACCCCCCCACAGTACAGTAGAGGCAGTCGCCAAGGAGCAGGTGATGGCAGAGAATCTTAATGATTTCTCTGCCGTGTAGAGGGTGGGGGAAGATTAAACTTCACAGGTCATGAAAGTTTTGGGTTGTTTAAATAAATGGAGCATCCTGAGTTTTATGCTGGACTACGTTAGTGGAGTTGATCTTTAATTTCTTAATACCACCCCATACAGTAGGTGAACTGCTGAGCAAAATCTGTCATTAAGAAGCACAGCTACTTCACCAGCACAGAAGAAGGGCACAGATATGCAACTCCCTCCTACCCATGCTCGGTTTTTGTTTCAAGGAGTTAATGCTGATCCTCGGCCTTACACACTATAGATATTTCCATTCGAATCGGAAGGAGTAGAGAGAAAAATAAAACATCTGCCTGAGCAGGTTTTGCTGACTTTATTTATGTGTTTAGTAGGGTGTTTGGATTTCTGCGATGAACATATAGCAAATACATGGAGAATAGGCTGATTTGCACCACCCTGATCTTTGTAAAGCTAACAGTTCCTTAAGCTGTGAGAATTATGCAAAAGTGTGTTAAATAAAGAGTGAGAAGGGAAGAGCCTGTGCATAGTTTGCTTAGATTATTTAGAAAGTCCTAAATTAAAGAAAACTAGGTTGCTTGAGAAGGTAAATTTTTATCATAGATTAAAACTGACTAAGGTGGAGCTGCGTCTGCAGACGTGCTCAGTCCCAACAGTGAGGCTTTTTGTCTCAAGAGGTAACGTTCTCACTTAGCTGTGTCCCAGTGCAGGATTCTCTTTGGGTTTTCAGGGACTGCCTGGACCGTCTGACTCAAAACAACCAACACATCTCTACATGGCTGCTTATTGTCTTTCTGCTGCTGCAACTATTTCTCTGGTTGTCAACTCTGCTGCGATCCTCTGTGTATCCTGCACCAACTCTGGATGGGGAACTGTTGTTCTGGACTGGAGAATAGACCAAGTGGTCAAGTGACCTGAGGTGGGGCTGAAAGCAAAGAGTCGATTTGGGACTAAAAAACAATAAAGCCTCTTAGGAAGGAAGAGGGAATCAGCAGTGCAAGTACAAAGAAGCGGTTGTAATCAAACGGCCACACTCAGGGCATTAAAATTCCTTCATTTTTTTTTTTTTAGTGCAACCAAGCACTGTAGCTGTTCCTTGGAAGTTGTGGGATCAGAATTGTTTGATTGGGAGAGGGAAGTGTCCATGAAAAGGTTTGGCTCTGCCTTACAGTACAATTGTAGTGTGTGTATGCGGGTCTTGCCTTGGTAGTTTACGCCGTATATTAATTTTTTCTGTCATGACCCTGCCCTGCTATTTGGGCCCTGGGGGTAGTCTGGTGTTTTGAGAGAACCTCCTTGCACGCTAATATTCTGTCCCGTCCTCCCCACCGCTAAGAACACTCGGTGCTTTTTGCAGGAACTCTTTGTCCCACCCAGAGTCCAGCAATTGTGACACTTGCCCTTCTGCTGCTTCGGGGTCAGTGGGGTTCCTAGTCAGCGCTGCTGTTGTGTTCAGGAGGACTGGTTCAGGTGATGGAAATTGCTCCTTCCCTTTTCATTCCCATGGCTCAGTGCTGTGTCCATGGCAGTCCCAGCTCTTGCTGGCCCAGGTGGCAGATTTTCTCTTCCAGGAGCTAGAAAAGATTGTGTGTCTAATCTTTGAGACCTCAGCAGCGTGTGCTGTTTGAATACGTGAATCTAGTCTCTGCACAGCAGTGGCTGGCTTAGCGAAGGAGGGAGCTAACCCATACCTTTGCCTCTGAATATCTCGCCTTTATCGCTGCCACCATTTCGTTCTGGACTCAGGACCTGTGGAGTGTGCTGAGAGTTGAAAGTAATGTAGAGGCCCAGTCGGAGGTTGACTTAAAGGGTAATATTTAATATCTTTGCTTTTGGTTTGGGTCAAGTCTAGCTGCACTACAGCTCTGTGCTGGGAACACTGCCTAGTACTTTGCATGGCTGTGGGAGCGGCCCGTGTTTCTAGGCACCTGAATGCAAGTCTCAGGGTAAACAAAGATGGAACTGTGCTACCTTCTGCATTGACTGTCCAGAGCGAGAGGTTGGGTTATTTTGTAGTGCTGCCGCTTGCCTGGAAGATGTCCTTCCCCTATTGTTTTCTTATGTTGTATTAAAGATGAGGCAGTTTGTGATAGAGGAAGAAACTCCAGGAGGCTCATCCTTTGTTTGCTCATTGCAATGACTCTGATTCCTCTTGCTGGGAAGAGAGATGGTTGAAATTCCCCAGGGAGCACGCTGCAAGTGGGATTATTTTCTGGAATTCATTTGGGGGGGAGGGATGTATATGTTTGGTTTTTTTCCCCTTAGGAGCCCGTTTTGGATCTTTGGGGGCCTGAAACATTTCAGATAGGTTAAGGCCCAAAATTTGTATTAATATTTTTATTGATGGATATTTTTTGTGAGTAAGAGGGATTTTTTTCTCCCATTCCACCACCCCCATCTTGTACTCACACATTCTCAATAACCAGTTGAGTGATGTTTTGTACAATGACACTGTGCAACATATTGCTGCATTTCCTAGGACACCTGCAACCAAATCCTTAAATATTTTATGTTTTTCAGAAAACTGCAGGCCATGTGCTTCATTACAGCCTTCTCAATGACCTCCCACAAAAGATAGAGAAGGATTGTGAGGAGAGACTAAGCTACAGTAGGGTTGTCACTCTAATTATGTGCTCAATGGCTTTGGACAATAACTTCCCCTCTCTGCCTCAGTTTCCCCATCTATGGAATGGGGACAATGATACCGACCTACCTCACAGGGCTATTGTGAGGATTGCTGAGATGTTTAGAAAGTGCTTGGAAGGTGGAAGTTTAATAAATGCTGTGGAACAGTTAGATTTGGGGGGAACTGCGTGTGTTTGCTTGTTCAGGCTCTTTGGCAGACTCTGCTAGGAGCTGCCACTTGCCTGCTGCTAGAAGGAATTGCCAGTTACTGTCAACTTGACTTTTTGCTGACTTTTCCAAATCTGCAAATGCAAAGGAGACAATACTGTGAAATTGGGAGCGGTCACTGTAAATCAGTATTAGACACCAACAGTGGTCTGTGGAAATGTGCCCTTTTTCACACTTTCCAAAAGTATAAGCTGAAGATATTTCCCTAAGAGGATTTTCAGTCCATTTCATTGGGTATTTCTGGCTGGAGTAACCTAAGCAGAAACATGTATTTTGATGTCAACACGTGTATTGTAACAATATTTTTGGGGTGTCAGTCCAGGAAATAAAAAGATTTGCAGGTGTGACAACGTGTGAACAGTATTTATTTATATCTAGACTCTGAAATAAACTCTGGCCAGAAACGGAGCTATCTGATTGGCTGTCAGCACCGTCAAACTGTAGATAAATTGCAGGCACTATATGGGTCTGATTGGTTTTAATTTGTTGGTGAGCAAAGTGAGGTCCCTACAGTTGATGGCAATTCAGCTTGTCAATCTAATGTGGTCACTGGCAGCACTGAATCCAAACAACTCCAGAATTTCAGGGAATGGTCTAGATTTCAAGTTCACCTTATTTGTTGCAATGAGTGGGAGGAGAGGCACACGAAGCATCTGCCAACTGGTTAGCAGTTTCAACACCTCTGTAGTTATCTTTATAGATCAAGCAACTGAATGGTGCTGCCATTAATGCCTCCCAGTGAAACAATATACCTCACTCTCCATCTCAGCTCCCACTACTGTTTTAAAATGTCGACACCTTGGAAGACTTACTTCCAGGCTGAGAGAAGAATTAACAAGGGTGAGGACTTGGAGAGAAGGCGTTTAGTTTTTGACCATGGGATGTTGTTCCAAAAAGGATTGCTAGGAAGAGATGGGATCCACCTAGTGGAGAGCGGGAGGAACAACTGTGCAGACAGGCTCGCTAAGCTACTGAGGAGGGCTTTAAACTAGGTTTCTTGGGGGATGGAGACCTCATCCCTGAGGTAAGTGGGCAAGTCCGATACAAGGAGGCAGCACAAGGAGAAGGATGCCGTGGGGAGGCCTCCTGATTCATACTGAGAAAGCAGGACACTCAGCTGCTTAGTGCCTGTACAGAAGGTAAGAAGCCTGGGAAACAAGCAGGAAGAATTGGAAATCCTGACACCGTCAAACTATGATGGGACTAGAGTAACCGAGACTTGGTGGGATAATTCATGACTGGAGCACTGTCGTGGATGAGAATAAACTGTTCAGGAAGGACAGGCAGGGGAGAAATGGGTGGAGTTATTGCCCTGTATATAAGAGAGCAGCCTGATTGCTCGGAGTTCCAGTATGAAACTGGAAAAAGCTTGTTGAGAGTCTCTGGATTAAGTTTAGAGGCGAAAGCCACAAGGGGGTTCCGTGGTGGGTGTCTGCTACATACCACCTGGCCAGGAGGTGGAGATAGGTGAGGCTTTCTTCAGACAGCTAATGGCGTTTTCCAGATCACAGGCCTGGTTCTCAAAGGGAACTTCAATGACCCTGACATCTGCTGACAGAGCAGAACAGCAGTGCATAGACAATCCAGGAAATTTTTGGAGTGTTGGGTCAACTTCCTGGTACAAATGCTGAAGGAACCAAGTAGGGGCTGTTCTCCTCTTAACCTCCTGCTCACAAACAAGGAAAAATTGGTAGGGTTAGGTTGGTAAGCTGGGCAGCAGTAACCATGAGAAGGAGGTTAGAATTATAATCTTGAGAGCATCTATTCCATGAAGAAATAAAAATAACAGTATTGTATACAAGCAAAGCCAACTCCACCTTCACAAACTCTCCAGAGAACTCATTAGATATTGTTCAGAAATGTCACATGCACTCTCTGTGGGTCCTGGAATTATTGTGCAAAAATTCTCCATTTCTTCACTGCCAAAAAAATACAACTAAACTTGCACATTTTAATTTTAGATTTCCCTTGTATCACCATAGAGCCTAACACTACTCCGTGCAACTCTAATGGTGTCAGCTAAAATCTTTATAGGGATTAGAACAATCCTAGTTTTAAAGTAGTCTGTAAATAGGAAAAAAGTGATAACAGGACAAGCCAGCACCTTGTTCAGGTTACAAATAGCAAATTTAAGACAATTATTGCCAAGTCCTGTTCAGCTTAATTCATGGGAGACGTCAGCTGGCTTCCTGGTACAGGGAGTTCAGTAGGGACCCAAACACTTTTTGGCCAGGATACACCTCTCCCCCAGTCCAGATCTGCATGTGGAGGAGTCGTCCCTGCAAACGTCTCCTCTCTTCTGTCTGCCTTTGTGAGACTTAATGACCTGAGCACGGTTTTCTCTTACAAACCTTTCTGTAATAAAAAAAATTTGGCACATGAATGTGAGAGTTTGTTTCTGGTTCTGTTCGAAGCTCTTCATCTACAGCGTTGTAGGGCAGATAGAAGAGTTCTCAGAAAACAAATCTGCACTGCAGGTAAATATTTTGAGAGACAAGGCCACATTGGAGTTTGTTTGTTTTTTTTTAAACTGAAGTCATGCTTTATTTATTCAGCTAGTTATTAGTTACTAAAATCCCAAATCAATGTATTCTTTCAAAACAAACAGTATTGTGCAGCAGCAGGGGAAGTTGATATAACAGCATTCCTATTATTGCCCTTTACAGGGGAAGGGTCTATTTTGTTCAAAATATTCAGAGGTCAGTCACCGAACAGCTGTGCTATTAGCCAATAGGTGATGCTGTTGTTCCATGACAATAATACTAAAAGTAAATTTCCTTGCTCTAAGGAAGGATTTTAAAAAGAGAAGTTTGGAAATCAGTTTTCCAGGATTTTAGCTCTTATTAAATTATTTGAACCTCATTAAACCATAAAATATATTCCACATGCCCCCAATTCAATTAAAAAATTTTTTTTTTCATTTACATTGGTGGCCATGTATAGTACACATTATTATATAGCTCTCAAACAATCCTCACCAGGATTGCTATTACACAGATGAACATCACTCTCACTCACACACCCACGCACATCAGCACTTCTTTTATTTATTTATTCTTAATTTCTTTTAGCTATGCTGATTCTAATGAAGATAGTGTGCTCAAAGGAAGACATTCAGTTTTGGCTCTTGCTATCTCTTTATATGTAGCTCACATGAAATTTAATAAAATAATATTTTAAGTTATACCCCCCACCTAGGTATCCCACTCCCTACACAGATTATAACTTGGGATGTTCCACAGGGAGTATAACAGGTTTACAGTTACTGGAGTATATTTCTGCATAAACCTAGAAAGCTGAAAAGCAGTAACGGTACACTGCTCTGTGAATTATAAAGAGTGATTCTGCAGCAGTTCATTTAGTTTGTTTTTACTTGGCATTTGTTTGGTTTTTAGCTTGGTAGGTACACTTTTTTTTTATCCTAAAATGTTGTAGCCTGTTAGAAAGTAAATTTCCTCACATTTTAGGGAGGTGAGTATTCAAATCTAAAAGTCTTATCACGTTAACCAGCTGTCAACTACAAGTGTGATATCATTAAACAGGGAAAGTCCTTTTGATAATTTTGGAAAGATTTTACTAGATAATTGGTTAGCTAATTTAGGCCTATAAAGCAGTTTTCAAAAGAGCTTATGGGACCTGGGTACCTAACTTCCATGGACTTAATTTAAAAACCATCACTAGGAGTCAATAGATCAGAAATTCACTGATTGTCAGTGGAAGATGGATGACTAACTCTTTCTATGCTTTTGAAAAACCTAGTCAGGGGATAGATTGCAAGATGATAGACAGAACCAGGAACATCTTTTTCTTGCACACCCACTGAATTGCTGGAAATAGTGGTTCTATTATTTAGGACTGACTTTATTGCATGGGCTGGCATCGGTCTCGCCAAAGAGGGATGTGCACCATCATGAATCAGCCCACATCGCATGTCAAACCACTGTTGCAAGGATGGTCTGTGGGCCACAGGCCTCCTCTCTTCCTGAGGCACAGTATCTGAGCCCTGATGCCTCCCAAAGCTGTTCGAGGGACAGTGATTTCTTCCCCACCTTCCAGGCACAGCCAAGCCCATCGAATATTACCTTTTTCACTGCTGACAAAGAAAGCCTTTGCTTTAGGACATGCCATCACTGCCCAGGAACTTTCAAATGCTTCGGGAATCACCTTCAGTTTCTGGCCAGATATAAAACCATTTTCTGCATTGTATTTAGTGCATAATAATAATACTCTATATTTTCCATTAATACTGTATCTTTTCCATTTGTCATACTGATGTTTGTTATAGGTACCACCACACACCAATGTCAGGTGTTTTGAGAGTTAGTTACAGCCTTATTAATTACAGGGAGATGAAATGGCTTGTCTTACACGAGGTCTAACAGCAGAGGTGCAGCTGGGCCAATCCTGCAAGGTGCTGTTTACTTTAAATGCACATATACAGTATCTACACCTGATTCATATGGTTCTGAGTACAGTTTTGAATTTCTACTGAATGTACTTTTGGGGAAAATGAATAGGTTTACAGTTTGTTACTGGTCCATTATTATCAGAAATATTTTTTATTACTGCTCGCCCTGCCCCCTATGTTTCTTCACCAGGAGGAAGCAAGGATCATAGCCCCCCCCCCCCCCATCACTATGTTGCACTGTCCTCCTTATAGTCAAATTCCAAAGGGGTAGC